>OZ037757.1:2366962-3036962 GCA_964035475.1 Salix caprea | reverse complement strand
TCCCACCAAATGCATAGACATCACCATCAGCAGAAACACAAACGGTATGCCATAGCCCCGCGGCAACCGCCTCTATCCTGATGCCGAGCAAAGAAGATACACAAGTTGGGCTTAACTCATCATCTGTGCTTCCTTGACCACACTTGAAAAAAACAATAGCAATAGACTTTATTCCCTTGGCAAGCCAAAACATGCAGCAGTAAAATTAATCACAGGAAAAATATAAATACGCAAGCATTAAAAAAGAAATAGAGTATGTGGATTGTTGAGTTCCATATGTGAGTGGGGAATCCCATTCAGTTAAGAACAAGAAGTTTGAGGTATAAGATGAACCCAAAACCCACCAGTCTAGGCTTTTGGGTTAAAGTGCTGTTCAACCTTGTGTGTAATCCCTCACGCATGCAGGCCCAAGTGACTCCCCAGTGCAGATATCCCCAGCAAAGATAATCCCTTGTTCGAGTGAACGTCAATTTCAACATCTACATTATTTTTTAATGTGCAGAAACACTATAGGACTTAAAACATCAAGATTGGAGAAAGCAAGTGGTAGTTTAGACCCAGTGCAACTTTGCCATCAACTACACTATTTTTAATTAATTGAGAAAGATTGGACTCGCCTCCTCTCTTTCCTTTGGTGGCACTTTTGCATAACTATGACAACTTCACAAACGTTTTCTGCAGTTTCTCTTAAGGGACATGTTCCATTCAATTAAAAAATTGCGGCATTAACAAATATAGGGCAATTCTCACACCATCAGAAGCACTTTTTAGTGGCTAAGATGTTAGAAAGCAAGTCATTCAAATGAGGTTTGACAGCCAAATAACAGGCCCGACATTTAATATTTGAGGGGTTAAAACAGGTCCATAGGAGTTCAACCAATCAAGACTTACATGAACGAAACTAAGAATTCAAAGTTTTACAAATATCTTTTACTGACACGATTCTATGCAAGAATCAAATTGAAAGAAACAGTCAGATTAGGAACCATCATATTCACTGAAACGCATACCTAATCAAGCATATGATGAAAGAAAACGTTCATTTATCTATTCAAAATGCAAGGACAGGTTTACACAAAGCAAAGGAAATTTACTTTACGAAAATAGAAAACCCCAGGAGAGACTCATTGACTGCCAAATATTTACTAGACCAGAGTACCTGTCCATAAAGTCCCCAGCCAAAAGTAAGTAGTGCTCCAGCATCTGTAATAAGTTTGAAGCCAAAAGTATGAATTGGTCATGTGGAGATCTCCGAATACAGAATAAAATGGGGGAAACAAAGGGAAAACAGGTATGCATTAACCATGCCGGTCAAACTCATGCCAGAGACAGTTTAAAACTTGCAGTCTAGGTCGTAAATCTTGTTACTGTACTTGCTGATACAAGTATATCAACAACACGGCTCAAATGCTCCTAAAGTATGTTACTTGAATATTATTGAATAGCAAATTCAACAAAGCATTATAATAATAAAAAAGAACATCATCATACAATAGTACCTGTAATTACTGCACTGTGTCGACCTCCACAAGCAATCCCCTTAACATAACTTCCAGGAACTCTAAAACCCTGTCCCTCTGAAGCCATGCCCCCTCGAGAAAGCACTACAGCTCTATCTTTTCCGTAAGCAGAGTCAATGCAAGGTATGGGATGAGGAGAGGACACCATACGTATCCGGGAGCCCAAACCAAGCTGCCCTTCGCCACCATAGCCCCAACCCCACACCTGTCCCATATCTGAAACTTCGGGAAAATTAGGATACATCAAGTGTCTTGCTTAGTTGCTTTACATAAAAGATCTTCCATAGCTTCAAGCTTCATACTGCCTATCAATTTGTTACCATGATCTCGTTGCAGAGAGAACTACACATCAAAATACAGAGTCAGCACAGTATTATTCAAGGACATAACTTACCTGACAATGCTAAAGTGTGGCGCCCGCCAGCAGCAACAGTGGCAACCCTCACTCCCGTGTTAAGTGTTACTAGGCATGGAAATGCTGTGAGTGTTTCATCTCCAGAAGATGAGCTCTCGGCTGCTTGTTTTGCCGATGATATTCTCCGCCTCTTTGTACTTTCATCTCCACTTCCTCTGCCATCAACCCCAGACAAGGTTCCACTTCCACCGCTGGACCTCGAACCTTGCGAGTGAGGACTGACTGCAAAAGATCACCATACACACGTTAGCCTGCAGAAAGATAAATTACTTAATGCACTGTATTCGAAAAGGTAGCCAGTTGGAAATTGCCTTGTTCTGTTAAAAACAGATTCTGTCTTTCAAACGCATCCTTTGCTGATCCTCCCGCCCCTGATGAATCTCCAAAGACTTTCCCTGATGGAATACATTCTTTCCATCCCCATGTATAGACTTCTCCATCGTCTGTGCTTGAGAAATAATAATAAAAAAAATGCTTAAGCAGTTTTTAAGCATTGTAATATGATTGATACATGATGGAATATTAATCAAAGCAAGCCTTCAACACTGCCCTGGCATATACAGTTATTTACCTGTAGCTGCTACACAGTGCGCCCAACCAGCTGCTGCTCTTACAATGGAAGCCTCAGTTGGGAGAGGGAAAGCCTCGGGAGTTTCCTTAACAAGAAAAATAGAAGAAAAAAATTGTTTGTTAGTTCTGCGACATGTAAAATTAATCAACACATACGGAATGAAGTTGAAGTGTTTTATGGTGCAGCACTACCCCATGCTTCCCGGATGTGACATAGCTTTGACCTAGATCATCTGTTGAACCCCATGTAATGAGCTTTCCAGACTCTGATTAAACAACAACCATGAGTAAAACACCACTATTTTCTAAATTAGAAAAATCAGTTGACTGTAACAATGAAATCATGTTTTTATTAGCTTTGAAGGGAAGAGAAACGTAGCCCTTGTGCATGTCCATAATCTAATTATATGCACTATCTCAAACTACAAGTAAGAGGAAAGCGAGAAGGGGTCAAACATAAATGAATAGTACTTCAGATGACATTTTATGCAAATTGCAGCGAGCTGGCAGTGTAGAGTCTAATCAGTTAAAAAATGTTTAAATAAAAAAGCGAAAAGAAAAGGACTTCACTTGCATCCTAGAAAAGCTAAATTTACTTTCTTTAATGTGAAAAGCAAACACTGTTGCATTGAAAACTGAAATTATAAGAAAATTAAATCACACGAAATTAAATGTCAGAAGCAAATTAATTTCAACTTGGAATTGTCTAAAATTAATTTTAGCTCGGCTCATTCAACACTGAAAGAAATTAAACAGGGTATATAAAAAGAATAAACAGTTAAAAAAAGGAAATGAAATAAACAGAAATCAGGATTTGTACCAAGCAAAGTAAAAAACCTCGCATAACAAAGTTCATTATCCCCATTTTAGCCCAATTAAGCTCAGCTTTCTTTTCCCAGTAACCAAAACAGCATAAAAACAAACAAGAAAACAGCCTCAATTTCTTCCCTTTTCCCACATTTTCTCAGCGACCAAACAGAACGAAAATCAAATGTAATAAAAAAACAAATACACAACTCCCTATTTTTACCATCAAAATAAGCCATTCACATTCCCATTCCCAAATCCAACCTCTCAAGTGCACGCAAAAATATAATAAAACTGAAGAGAGAAAGAAGAGTCACCAGAAATGGCCATGGCGAAACCGCAACCGCCGCCACAAACATCCTTCCACGCATACACCGTCGACCTAACAGCAAGAGGAGACGAAATCGGCGACCTTTGCGGCAAAGCACCCGGTAAATAACCCCACATAAAAACCATTCTCTCATTATTCACCTCCATTTTCACTGCTTCTTCCATTCCCTCCCCATTCATTCTTTATATAGGAAAAGAGAAGGCAACACAAATGAAACCCCCCCGCCCAAAATAAAAATAAAATCAATACCTGCCACTGTTTTATTTTCTGATAATTTTTTGTTTTTTGGGAGAAAAAACTCGATCTTTTGTGTCTCTGTATTTGAGAGTTTGTTTGGCAAGTAATGGTTGACTGCAGTGAAAATGGTGGCCATAAGAGGGGGCATGTCATTTGCAAGCAAATAGGAGATGCCACGTAGGATGCTCACGTGGTTACCATGACACGTGTCTTCATGTTAGCCGCTAAATTGCTCATTTAATTCTGGCCAGGAGTTCTCGGAAGTTTCTGGAAGGTCAAGGCTCTAAGAGGAAAAACAAATACTCCGAGATTAAGATGTCGGTTGATGCCACGTGACACGTGCTTCCTTTCTATACCAAGTCCAATCATTATTGCCTCGCGTGTCGGGTTATTAGTATGGGATGTTTATGAGAGGATCCTGCCACGTCATTTTGGGTAGGCTGTTGCCATGCCATCGTTAGTTTTTTATTCCAGGTACACGTGGAAGGTAAACTGTTAATATTATTTTTTGGTAATAAGTGAATTATTTAATTAGTACTTTCGTTGTTGTTTTTATGTTTGCGTTTGGGTAAATCAAAGATTATGGGCACCATGTATTTAGTTTATTTGAAGAATGTTCGTGTACTTTCTATAAAATGACAGACAATACCTTGTTCTGCAACCTGTTCACCACAATAAGGATACCATATGATTGTACAAGTGACTTAGACAGAAAACAATGTTTTTCTCACTAATTCATAACCGAATAAATGTTAAATAATAGAATTTCAATACATAAATAAATTATATATACTATATAGTTGACTAGGCTACCTCCCAGATTTAATGAATTTTTTTATCGTATAAGACAAATATTTAGGTACCGCTAAAGTTTTCATAGCTGATAATTTTTGTTACATTATGAAGGCTGATTTGATGTGATATAGTTAATTTCATGTGTGTAAAAAAAACTCAAGTGACAGGTTAAGATTAGTTTGACTCATGAAAATTCAAAAAGAATATATATTTTTTTTTGAAAAGACTACTGGATCGATCCAGGCTAATAAAGTCAACTTGCAAAAATCACAATTCAATTTGTTAATCATGATAATTTTATATAAAATAAGTAAAAATAAATTATGGGATTCAATTCTCAATTAACTTGGTATTAGAAAATTGAATTGCAAAAAAGAGTTAAATTAACCTATTAAACTCGTGACCCGGTCAATAAAATCGAGATAATCTTATGGAAAATAAACATAAAAATTGATATGTGCCAACACAAATTAACCTACTAAAATCACGACTAGAATCATGCAACTATAATAACCTAGTATAAATAAAATTATAAAAACCATTTTTCAATAAATTTATTTTTGAAGGATTAAATTGAAAAAATAAAAACTTGAGTAAACTCGGTTAACCCGTCAAACTTCTAACTCGAGTAATGAAATCTAGATAATTTCATAAAAAATAAATCATTAAACTTGATTCTTAAACAACACAATATTAAAAAATAAAATTAAAAAAATAACACCGTTAAATTCATGATATTAGTTACATGATCAAGTAATAATAAATTATAATAAAATATGAGGTTTAATTTTTGATAAATCAAATATTAACATTAAAAAAAAAGCTGGTACCGTGAAAAATTCATCTAGCAAGTGACCACAACGGATTCGGTCCTTTTATTTGCACCGGGCTCCGGGCTCCATTCGTCTGGTGACGGGCGGAGCTCCACGCCATGACCCGACAAAGTGTACACTGCAACAAAAGCAAGACGCCATCTTGTCGGAAGTACTAACGGTACGGTTGTTCCGGCTGGATTAGTGGTAGTCGGCAGGGGTCTGGAGATGCTTTGGAACCACAAGCTCCGATTCATTTTTGTCTGATAGGAAACAGAGAGCCTTCCACTGGCTAATAGCCTTTCAAATCACTTGGGTATTTTCCTTCCAAAATTCTGGCAACTATTGTTCATGAGAGCATCGTGTTGGTGAAACGAATCTTTCATGGTTAAAAAAAAAAAAAAAGAGGTTGGATGTAGACAATAGTTTAATGCGTTTATTTTTAAACTTCTTGAAAGTTTACTCTTTTCGGAAAATTTTATAAGCAAATTACATGTGCGTTCTTGTATGGTGTTGAAATATAATTTAAATATAGAAAATAAAATTGATTATTTGAGAATAATATAAAATCAAATATTGAAATCTTACCGTTTAAGTTTTTAGATTAAAATAAATTTTTAACATGACAAATAAAAAAAATAACAAATTTCTATATCTCATTTCTATTTTCTTAACTAATTAACGTTAATGGTGTTTCTCTAATAAAAACACCAACAGCTCCCCCACGACACCAAGCATCGGATCACCGATCACTTAAGGTAACCATCCATCCTGGTCATACCTAGGTTATAGACAAATTTAAAAAAGACAAGGTCATACTGCAAAAAACTATGTATTATTTCCATCCAAGACATAAAACCTTGCCCCAATCTTTTTAGTTTTTTAGGAAATCATCATATAGTTTCCAAAAATCAACTAGCTTTACCTTCCTCCTAGTCATATGATTTTTACTACAATGATTGTTTATGCAATAATAAGAAGTTAGCTGTTTGATGAGACAAGGCATGAACAGATTGTATTACGTTTTCTTACATGATTCTGCACCTCCTACCAATCTAAAGGGTTAATTGAGTAACCCAGAAAAAATCTTTTCTTCAGAGAAATTTCTCGAGCACTTCGCATGGATCTTCAGTTTCCTCTAAAACTGTAATACCCCACATAATTTTTCGCATTTTTGCGGAAGATCAAGCGCAACTGTTCCTTTCAAAATGATTAGGCTGATCGTAGTTGTAGCCAGGGCTGCCACATTTGCAAATTCTAGCCTCAAGATTACTTCTGCCATTGATGCCACATAAATAAAACTGTCTCTCGCCACAGTCGAGTTTCTACTTTCAAACATAAACACACGAAATAAAAGAAGAGGATTGAATTATTGGAACTTCCAACATCCCGAGGCCGACATGTCGCAAACAAGCAAATGGACCCATCACTGAGCTTATAAATATCACAAGCTTGATGACCCCATCAAATGATTGCATCCCAAACAGTTGAGAGAAGGACATCAACTACCAACATTTGTAAGTTTTTCCCTACATCAGCATCTTTGATCTTCTTTTATTTGGGTTTAGAAGTGGTTTACTTCTTCCATTGATTTCTGGTTTCAGTTTAGATGGAAGCTGTGTTTTTATGTTTGTTTACTGCTTCAGCTCGTATGGTGTTCCTGCAAAACTCTTCACCATTAAAACCCAGAAAACGAAAGTGACATTAAATGAGTCTCATGTTCCGTACATTTAGCTACCGTACGAAATTGCCGGTCTATTATCTGAACTGTTACACCCACTTGACACAGCAAAAACAAGATCAGCCACGTCATTCGAGCCTCGTCTCATGCCATGATTGGACCTCTGTCTCCAGCCACAGGATCACCCCCATCAAATGATTGTGAGACAGACACGTGTTATGTGAGAACCCTGATTCGATTCATGTGGGATACCTTGCTTGATGGTATATGAGGCTCAGATATAAAGGACTAGAGAAATGCTTTGATTCGTGGTTTCACAAATCTGCACGCAACATACCACTGGATGAATACAATCCATGGAGTCCTCGCAATAATCGTGTGTTGCATAACCTCCCACCTATTCCTTACGGCCCATAATGTCACCTTGTTGGGCCTCCGAGTGTAGAACCACCACTCAGTCATGGGCCCTTCGCTCACAATGATTGGACCTCTCAGCCGAGCCACACGATTAGTTATCCAGAATAGCTATAACCCTATCAGGACCATCCACCCGATCTTGGTGCCTCTTGAAGTACAAATTATCAATGGTGGTTTTCTAGCCACGTGATTGCTTACCGTAAGCACAGGCGAGCCCATCAAATGATTAAAGAATGGACACGTATTATTAGAGGGTCCTACTTTGATCATCTGGGAGCCACTGACTATATGTGGTTCTGTGAGGCCCAAGAAGAAGCAAGGGTTTTGTCTTGAGTTGGCGGTGGGCCCTATCATCATTGTGGCTCTAGGTTTTTCAGGTTTGTTTAAGATAGGTTTTTAAAGTAATTTTTTATTAAAATAATAATTTTTATTTTTTAAAAATTATTTTTTATATGAATTATCTAAAAATATTATTTTAAAAAAATATATTTTTAAAAATATAGAATCAAACCTGCACAGAAAGTTATGTCTTTTAACCTCGTTCCTTTTCCTTTAATTTCAATTTGTGCTCGGAGATTTGAGGTCAATTCAGTTTCTTTAAATGCTTGGATCGTCAATTAATATTTACACTCGAACATTATGAATCGCTCCAAAGTTTAAACTTTATCTTTTCATATTATTTTTGTCTTCATCTATTTTATATGATTCTTATATTTGTATTTTTATGTATAGATGATGTACATGGCATCATCTAGACCCTTCATTTTAATTATAATATTTCACCTCGTCAAATTATCAGTAAATACTCTATTCGATGTAATTTCAAAAGTGTAATGACTATAACAAATGTTTGATAATGGATTCTATAAAAGAATTTATTAATTTACTCATTCCACTCAGTCACTTCACCATATATTCTTCTTTATTTATTCTTCTCCATCTTAACTTTTTTATTCATTTTATTAATAAGTTCAAAATAATAATTTTTAATGCTAAAAAAAATATGTTCTCACCACCATCAATGTGCCAAGATGTAATGTCTATTAGTCGAGATCATTTTTCAAAGTGTTTTTTTGTTTATAAATATATTAAAATAATATTTTTTTTTTTTTTTAAAATTCATTCTCAATCAAAATGATCAAAAAACATTAAATAAATTCTTTTTTTTTTTTTGAAAACTACACTTGGTGTGTGAACGGCTAAAAAATCTATTCCTGTGTGAACGACCTCATCAAAGACCAAGAAAAGGAATCATGTTAATGGTGATAGCTTCTTCCAAATTCCACTTCAGTGCCCAAGATACACCTATAAAGACTACCAAATCGCTGCATATGGGTTACCTTGGCTTACAAGAGGGAATTTGCAACGACGACTTTTTCATGGCCTGATCACGATCTTCTTCGAGAAAAACCTGAAATTCATCTCCTTGCGATGGTTTTAAGATTCAGCTTAACCTTGCAGCAAGAAATTTAAGATAATCGAGTTTCTGTATAGAGTTTTGAGGTTCGGGTAAAATAATAAGTCCGAATCTTGTGTTCCAGCTTCCGCAGCTGGCTTTATTTAGTCAAAGTCTTCTATCCCGTGCTGATATATTTTGTGAACCCAAATCTACAATGGTTGTCGATAAATTATTCATCGACGCTGATATGGATGCAAATCCAATGATCCCATATCTAATCATGAGGAACATGACAGTCACTACCAACTGGAAGAAGAAATCGACTGTCACGTGTTCATTTTCCTCTTGGAAGAAAAGATACCGAGGACTGGAAGTCTGCCAAGATGGAAATACAATTTTTTTCTTCCTGTATCCTGACGAAGTGACGATCACCCAACAACCGCTTTCAAAGCAGATACAGAAAATGTGGTTTTCCAGAACTAGACCATTTCCTACTCGATGGATTTAGACAAAATGGTCAAGATCAAGGATTTTAGTTCAAGTACGTTAAATGCTAACACTGGACTGCTCGGGGGGGGGGGGGGGGGGGGGGGGGGGGGGGGATAACAAGTTGTGAAAATAAAAACCAAGAGGCATTTTCTAGCAAAATCTGCAAACTACTAGTGCCAGTCACTCTATCACTAGATCACATTTCGTTGAGGGTGACAGAATTACAATTTGCATGAAACTATCCATATCTAAAACCGCCTCCTCAGACGCCTGCCATTGGGATTTGCTGATTCTGCTTGAGCCCCATCGGTTGCTAAATCAAGCCCAAGTACGCTGCTGCCACTCCTCTTCCTACCAGACAGAAGACTCGTGCTCTCATCTCCTGAAGCGAATGTCTTAAGCAACTCACATAACATTGAAGGGCAGCTCTCCTCTAAGTGCCGGAACCCTTCTGACAGCATTACCTCTGCAAAACAGAAACAATTAGGTTCAAATTCTCAGCAAAATATAGAAATATGCAAAGGAGAAACCAACATGATAAAATGATAGACTTCATTCCTGCTTCATCGGCAAATGCACTCAAGTTAGAATGCAATAAATTAATAGCAAAGGGTGCCTTTCTTTTTAATGGTATGTTGTTTTGTGTGGTGTTATTTCATAAGAAAAAAAGACAGGATTAAAAGAAAAATTAGGAGCCATCAGATCAAACGACATTGTGGAAGTTATTGGTGGATTCTATCATTCTAGTAGTTTATGATGTTATACATTCTTTCTTGCTTTATCTTGTGAAGTAGTATACTCTGCTGTTTTCAACGCAAGAACAGCCGTGAACATACATTTCAAACCTTGGCAAGATTTTGGCCTGACATTCTGTCCAGGTTTTTCACAAGCAATCATGCAAAAACTAATTCCTCCAGAACAATAATGTTCTAATGCCTCTCCCTAGGCATTAAAAACAGAAGGTCCAAAAGAAAGAAATGGCTGATATGGAAAGTAGTAGTGCACCTGATCCTAAAAGGAAAAGAAAAGAAAAGAAACAGAATTTGATTCATCTCTGAAAAGCCATATGAAAACTCCTATTGTCTCAGATGGCCCTGTTAATTTATCTCAAGCATACACTGTCTTATATAAAGAAATGCTAAATGATACATGGAACTTCCAGGATTCATAACTAGTATTTCAATAGAGCATATAGAGGGGCCAAAAATATGTCCACGGGAGGAAAACACATTCACAGGCATATGCACCCTTAAGGGATTATCCACCAGTAATTGCACCAACACTCTCAGATATAGAATGCCCGGCTCAGTTTAGACAAAAAGGAGGAAAAAAGAAACCCTGTGTGTGTTAGTTTTCACATCAAGGTGTTGCAATGATGTACTTGCATTGTTGAGATTTAAACATGATGCAACTAAACATATTCCATTTCAAGAAGCAACTGTTATAAACACCTACAACTTCGAAGAAACTCTTTATTCTTGGGATGCTAAGAATCTCAACATTTTTGGGATAAGAATGAGAATCTAACGTATTTTTATCCAGATCAAACAATGCAAGACAATAAAACTGATATAACTTAAATTTGCACTGCCAGTAAACTTCGAACACACCTCCCAAGGTTGCTGGATTTGCTGCAAATTTCAAACAGATGGCCTTGAGTTGCGTGCACTGATGCTGCTCTGCCAATGCCAGCGTTGTCGCTACTGTCTTGGCACTTAGTTCCTCACACAACTTTGATTCACATAACAATTTCAACCGATCTAAGTTGTAAAGGTCAGATACAGCCAACAGATGCTGCACCATATTGGTGGATGTGCACTTTGATGTTGAACCTGTTATCTCATGTACATCAGGAAGTTTGTCCGTGTATATAAACTGAAGCATTGCCTAAAAACACAGAAGAGCCCGATCAAGTGAACAGTGTCAATTTTGTACTAAGAACAAATTCAACGCTAGGAAACCTAAAGTGGGTCTGAAATGCAACTGTTAAATATGATGAATCTAACAGAAAACAAAAGTTCTCCTTTTTTAAGTAACATAAAAAAGCATACAGAGAAGGCACTTTTCCTATTCTTTTTCTTCAATGGTGGTGGATAGAAGTTGGAACAAGAAGCTTACCTTGAATATCAAAGGATCCACATCCTTCACTACTACTTCATCCATTTTAGGATCCCCAACAAGTCCAAAAAACTGAGCTCTGAAAACAGGTGAACGAGCAGCAAGGATCAACTTGTGAGCTTTAAATGTTTCATCACCAACCTGGAAAGCTATGTCACAACCAGCTTCAGACTCCAGGAGTTCTTTAAAACCCTGACCCATGTCTGAAGGCGGAACTGAAATGGAGTACTGATTTGGTCCTTCTAGATGCGTTCTGACAACTCCAACAGTACAATTCATGATAAGGCAGTCGTCCTTCAGATAATCAGAAGTTTCCAAGGTTGTCCTTCGGAAAAAACGTTTGTAACCCCTGAAATGTATCAACAAAGTGTTATGCGAGAAAAAATTGTCCCATACCCAATACAGCCTGAATCCCGTATATAAAGGTCAGCTATGTGAGCATAAAACCATACTACAATCTACCACCAGTCAAATTCAACGTGTGTGCTATTTATACTAGCAATAACAAGCTCCTATCGACAGGCATAATATCTTTTTTTCGCATAACATGAATTAACTGTCGTACAAAAAGTCCAAAAATCCCATCTTAACTCACAAACTACTGGTACATTGATAAACAAAAACCACCAATACTTAACTATCAACGTAAAACAGATTTTTCAAAAACCAAAATTAACCAACCAAAACACAGGAAACAGAACTGAACAAAATTGAAACGAAAAAAAAAAAACAATACCACATGCTCCCTCTGTATTTTAACGAATAAGGTCCACTTTCCAACGCACGATCAAAATGGCTATGCACTTTATGCTTCCCTTTCCCACTCTGATCCACCAGCGTCAACTCAAACAAAGCCCTAACATCCGTTCCTTCGCTCGCTAATGCAATAAAAACCGACACATACATCGAGCTATCTTCAGGGTTTTTCCCATCTGGGTAAAAATAAACCGCCCAATCATAACCGCCTACATTGAAAATATCACTAGGTATGCATTTCCCAGTTCCCATTCCCTTCGCTAATGAATACCCCTTTATTGTAAACTGGTGAGACCCATTCACCGTCTCGTTTATTGACTTCGAACATGACTCCTTATCAATATCTGCCTTGAAACCGC
Organism: Salix caprea; assembly: GCA_964035475.1. NCBI lineage: Eukaryota > Viridiplantae > Streptophyta > Magnoliopsida > Malpighiales > Salicaceae > Salix > Salix caprea. Next base: position 3,024,256 of record OZ037757.1, on the reverse strand, counting down.
CCATGATTTCATCGAGACATAGAAGCCCTAGAAAAAGTTTGGTTTTTAGCTATAAATTCGAGTGAAATGAATCAAACGATAGAAAAATATGAAAGAAAAGAACTTCAATAGAAGGAATTGCAGGATAATTTCGACGAATTACGGTCTTTTAAAGGTTAGGACAAACCCTATAATTAATTTATTGTGAAATAGGGTTTGAAGAGTAGAAAATGGAGGGATTATAGATAGACTGGGGACTTAAAGGAGGGAATTGAAGGAGAAGACCGGTGAATTTGGCCGGAGAGAAGAGGAGAGGTGATAAAGAGACCGGTGGAGGCCTGTAAATGATAAAAAGATGAGCATAAAAAAGTGAAAGTTAATTGGATTTTGTATGGAGGGAACGAAAGATAGAGAGAGACGTGGAGAGTTTAATTGGTGGTCGGTTTTGTGTTTTGTTGTACGGGTGGGGTGGGGATTGGGTTCAGTGTTTAAACTCTCGAGAGATTTTAACTGTTATTTTTATTTTAAAACATATTTAAATAATTATTTTTTATTTTTTAAAAATTAACATATAAACCATTTAAAAATATCAACAAAAATTATTTAAAGTAAAGATAAAAAAATACTTTTAAAATACAAAAACAAATAAATTTTATTTTATGTCCATCTGTACTCCAGCCCAGCTATACCTTTACAAAAATTGAAGATTTTTTTATTTTTAGTTTCAAATTATTTTTTATATATATCTGAATTATTTTAAAGTGTTTGTATTAAAAATAATTTTTTAAAAAAATATAATTTTAATATATTTGTAAATAAAAAATATTTTAAAAAACAATATTTATGATACTTGTTTCAGATTATTTTTTATGGATCCATTTGAAAACACTGTTTAGATAAAAATAAAAATAAAAATAATATTAAAAACATGTAAAAATAATAATTTAATGTTTTTTAAAATAAAAATAAATATAAAAAGGTTTTGTGTCTGGGCCTTGAGGTTTTTTTTTTAATATGGATGTTGGGAAAACTTTTGTTGTCCTGGGTAGGAAGCTACTAGAATATTCTAGGTTTCTTGTTGTTTTTCACTTCTTTCGTCCGAACCATGAACAGTGAAGAGAAGCCCACGTAGAGATGGTCCGGAAGAATGAGTAGCCAGCCCGAAACCCATAATAAAAGCTAATTTCTCTAATGAGAAGAATTCGATAAAAATCAGTGAGTATTTTTTAAAAAATTGTTCTTCAAGATATTGCGTGAAGATCTTGATGAACATAAGAGTTTTTCTAATGGGATGTGTGAAAAGTCTTAAATTCTAAAGTTTGGTGGTGGAATAAAAAATAATGTGTCATCAACGATTTGTATCTTTTATTTGTTAATTTCAAATATTCCAAATATATTTAAAAAAAGATAAATTTTGACAAAAAAATTAAATTGTAAGGAAGATCGCATAGGGAGAGGGATCGTGGACGTATAGTGCATTTTAAGTGAAAAGAATGTCTTATTTAACATTGTTCAAAAATGATTCTGCAAAAAAATAAATAAAATTTATTTTTATTTTTTATTTGAAATTAAAAAAAATATAGTATTTTTATATCATTTTAATATACTGATGTTAAAAATATTTTTTTTACAATGAAAATATATTATTTTAATATATTTTTAAATAAAAAATTTTATAAAAACAACTTCAACATTCACAAACTCGACATGTATAGGTTGTTTTTGAAAAGGTTGGTGATTCAATGTTTTACTTTAAAAGGAAACATGATGATCAATGATAATTCAGTGTTTTCTTTTATCCTTTCAACACGATATTTATAATATATTACGTGGATCGTTTATCTTAAATCTCTTTGTTTTTAATAACCACGTTGTTTAATGACTGTTTGAAAATATGGTTAAGATTATTCTTAAAAATGTTTTTCATTTAGAAATGTATCAAAATGATATCTTTTTTAAATTTAAAAATTATTATTGATATTAACACGTGAAAATAATCTAAAAATACCAAAAAAAATACTTTAAAATAGAAAATAGATTTTATTTCTCAAAAACTTTTTCGAAAAACAATGCCAAACATAGCCTTAATATCTGGAAAAAAAACTTGATGAGTTTAGTTTTTTTAATGGTTAAGTAAATGAAATGAAATTACAGATTGATACTCTAATAAATATATATCAAAGAATGAAAATTCTTACCTTTCCCTAATTAAAGTATTCATGGTTTATATATAGCTTTATTGAGAGTAGAAGTTAAAACGCAATATTGCCCTAGTAGTTTTAAAGAGAAAAAAATTCTTCAATATAAAATAGCGGGAATGGTAGATTGTCAATCTCATAGGTGGTTCTTCAATATAAAATTCTCAATTAATGGTTCAGCTGAAAGATGGTGTATTTAGTAAATTGGCACTCACGTATATCTAGTTTTAACCCCTGGCTAAGTCATAAAATAGCGGGAATGGTAGATTGTCAATCTCATAGGTGGTTGGTGTCCGATAAATGCATAAAGATGTCATTTAATGAATTCAAGGACTTTTCGATTGTTAAATTGATTTCTTTGCTGACTTCATTCTTGTCATTCAGTAGTTTTTTTTCAATGTTGTATTGATTTGAAATTAATCTTTATTATTTATTTTAATTTTTTTTTATAGTTATCATGTTTTTCAATGTATATGATCTAGATTGTATACATGTGAAGTTAACCCAAGTTAATACCATTAAATATCATCTCATTATTGTTAAAAAAATATCATTTAATATATCGGCATATCAATACTTTAAAAAGATATTGTATTTCAAGTTTTTAAAAATTAATTAATTCATAGGAAGAAACAATAACCCACAAAGCAAAATAATCAATAAGAATATCTGTTCGTGCTATTAAAAAAATAGCGTCCATCGTGGGATAAATTCTTCCAGGCGTGCTCTATTCAAACTTCATGATGTATGATGTGACTGAGAGAATGATGTATGATGTGACTGAGAGAATGTTTTAAAAATAATTTTTTTTATATTAAATATTTTTTTTTAATATTTTTAGATATTTTAATATAATAATATTAAAAATTATTTTTTAAAAATAAAAAAATATTATTTTAATCTTTAAACAAAAAAACATTTAAAAAAAAATTCACTACAAAAACCTGCAAAGAAACGTTAAATAGGATCCCTGCCTTGTTTTTGTATTATCTAGCAAATTATAACCTGTTTTTATTTTTTCAAGAAACCTTGATTAGGTTAATCATTCTTATTTTTTCGGTTATATTCCTTAATCATTCTTATTTTCCGTTTTTTGGTCTGTCGTATTAATAATAATAATAATTATTATTATTATTATTATTTATAATAAAAGTATTGAAAATACACATGAAATTGAGGCTACATTATAAAGGATCCCGAAATATGGGATTAATCACATACATAACACCCAAAACCACAAGGAGTAAATAATTAGTTCTACAAGGTCCAACTTAGATTGCATTCTTATATGCAGACAGAAATTTAGTCCTGGCGGATTTCATTGAGTTTTTTTTGGATAATCTGGATCTCCTCGACAACCCGTTACATCTCTAGTTCACCGACCAACCGACCGACGCTCGCTAGTTCACCCTGGGCGAGCCTTGCTCACTCGCATCCTCAGATCACAAAGCAACCGCCGCCGCCGCCATCACTCTCGCCGCCACCACCACCACCACTACCAACATCACACCTGTCAATCATGAAACCACTCACCAATACAGATTTCTTTAAAACTCCACTCATCCTCAAAATCACAGCCTTCTCTTTAATCTCAATCACATTTTTCTACTTAGGCAAACACTGGTCCAACAGTGGCAACCAACAACTCCTCTTCTTCCCCACACCACAAAACTCCATTTTCATCTCTCCCAACAACGACAAGTCGTTCAACATCACCCCTCTAATTTCCCAAAACCAATCTGATCAGCCCCCTACAGACCAAGCCATAACCCTGACTCCACCCCCTATTTATCCACCTCCCGATGAATCTCCACTTTCCGTTCCCAACCCGACGTTTGGGATAATTGATTCCGATGGAAAAATGACTGATGATTTCGACGTTGGAGAGTTTGACCCGGATATCGCAGAGAATTGGGGGAATGGGACTGAAAATGACAGTGCAAGTAAGAATTTCAAGGTCAGGGTTAGGAAATATGAGCTGTGTCCAGAGAGCATGAGAGAGTATATACCGTGTTTGGATAACGTGGAGGCTATTAACAGGTTGAAACTGACGAAGAAAGGGGAGAGATTCGAAAGGCATTGTCCAGAGAAGGGGAAGCAACGGAATTGCTTGGTTCGTCCTCCTAAAGGATACCGGCAGCCAATTCCATGGCCGCGGAGTCGTGATGAGGTAATGGGGTAGAAGTGGGGTTTATTTCGTTGTAGAAAATGGAGAGGATAAGAAAAGACACTAGAAATTTATTACTAGAATTTGTCTGGATCATTCTTCCACGCTTTCTCTGTCAGTGGGGGAAATGGAAGAAAATTAATTTTTTATTACTTTTTATGAATTTAGCTCGAGTGAACAAGTAGTTATTTAGGGTTTCTCTACTTTTCTTCCTATAAAATTCATACATCAAGAAATTTTATTTATGTTGTCATGAGCCGTGTGGAATATCTGGAATATGTTTCCTTTTCGAATGTGATTTACTTTACTGGCTGATTCAAGGCAGTCAGTCTGTTCTGTTTTTTTTCCTTGCAAAGACTGTTTAGTTTTTTATTTTAGGCTATTTTTTCGTTTGAGACTCTTAATTAAAAAGGCCACTTTCATACAGGTATGGTATAGCAATGTTCCTCATACACGATTAGTTGAGGATAAAGGGGGCCAAAACTGGATTTCTAAAGAGAAGGACAAATTTAAGTTCCCCGGCGGTGGTACACAGTTCATACACGGGGCAGATAAATATTTGGATCAGATTTCTCAGGTATGTTATTTTTATACCAGTATTTTTGGGAAGTAAAGATATGCATAGCCTGTTTATTTGTTGCTTAATGTCTCATTTGGCTATGTGTAGATGGTCCCAGATATTACATTTGGTCATCATACTCGAATGATTCTAGATGTTGGATGTGGTGTGGCAAGTTTTGGTGCCTATTTGCTATCACGGAATGTTATGACCATGTCTATTGCTCCCAAAGATGTTCACGAGAATCAGATTCAATTTGCTCTTGAGCGTGGTGTACCAGCAATGGTGGCTGCATTTGCAACTCACCGTCTACTATATCCGAGCCAAGCATTTGAATTGATACATTGTTCAAGATGCAGAATTAACTGGACTCGTGATGGTAAGATTCTTCTGTTTTGCCTAGTTTTGATCAAAAAAATACCGGAACATAATTAGAGAATAAGACAACAAGCAATATGCTGCATGTTTGCCTTTTGCCAATAGAAATCTAAAATAGATAGCAGTTTTATGTGTTCTTGCTCTGCACTTCTCTAAAGTATCCCTGTTCCTTTGTCATTTCATTTCCCTTCAGCCCAGTTGTGTGAGATTATTATTTTTCCTGGTGTGGTTGTGTTGCTAATGTACGTTTCATGCATTCATGGTTCTGCAGCTTAGTAAATTTGCAATTTTTACCTTCAATCTGAGGGATTCATGTTTCTGGGATCTCTTCTGATAATCTCTTCTTTTGCCAAACACTATGATGAAGATGGGATTTTGCTCCTTGAGGTCAATAGGATGCTCCGGGCAGGAGGATACTTTGCTTGGGCAGCACAACCAGTTTATAAGCACGAACAAGTATTAGAGGAACAGTGGGAAGGTATCCATTCAGTTTCTATTGAGAAATTGCTGGTTAAATAATCAAAGGTTTTGCATTCTTAATGACTTCTTTTGTTCCCCTTCAGATAATCCACACATGAATTTTGTTTCTCCACTCCTGTTCCAGTAATCTAAATGCACCAAATTAATATAGTATTTGACTTCATGTGACAATGGCTAGTTATCCTTGAATAATGGACTTATCCATTCAAAAAATCCAGCATATCAACCTCACAGAGAAATATGTGGAACGCTTGGAATTAAATTATTAAAGACTGGTTAAATGATGCTTGTCCACATATTGATCAAACCAGTTTATTAGCTTTGCTGTGCTCTCCTGCCATTGATAGGTTGATACACTACTGTATTTAATGTGTCTTTCTATATATTCAGAGATGCTTAACCTTACCACTCATCTTTGCTGGGAGCTTGTTAAGAAGGAGGGATATATTGCAATATGGAAGAAACCCTTAAACAATAGCTGCTACCTAAGCCGTGACCCAGGAGCAATACCTCCATTGTGTGATCCAGACGACGATCCTGATAATGTTTGGTAAACTTGCTTCATTTTTTACTGTTTAATTGGTAATCATGGGCCATGGCTTTTAAAATGACCCTTTCTAGTTGTGCTGGATTTTTTTTTGTTATACAGGTAGATAACTTCTGGTTAATCTGACCTTTGTTGGCATGGTAGGTAGAAACTGACAGTGGAATGGAAAAAACAAGAGAAAAGGAATACAGATATTTGTTGGATTAAAAAATTAATGGAAGAGTATAAAATCGAAACTTGCAATTGTCATTTGGATTGCAATTTGCAGTGGCCACAATATTTTAAGTTTCTCGATTTCCTTTATGTTTGGGGGGGGGGGGGATTTTATTGGAAAGGTGTGCATATGTACTTGTATATTCTTCTTCTTCTCCCCCCTCGGTCCTTGAGGAGGGAGCTTCCTTTATTATCTTAACAGCAATGCTTAACCTTGTGTACACTTCTTTACCAAGCACTCAGAGCAAGTTTCTATTGAGGAGTCACTTGCAATTTTTTATCATCTTTGAACTTTGCACATTCCTTGGAAAAAAAAAAAAACCTTGGTGATCTCTTCCATGAGACTAATCTCCTGCAATCCTCTCTTTTTAAACATTAAAATTGTTAATATGTACAGGATTGACTAAAATATGAAACTGGAAAAGGTTCTGCAATGCTTTTCTGTTGAAGCTCTTCCGCAACCTTTTCTTAGAATAAAATTCTGCCACTTTTTTTTACCAGGGACATGCTATTCACCATTGGAAGAAGTTTCAGATGCTCATTATTTGACTTAGATGGCTACCTTATCATTTCTCTCATCATGTACATTTGATATCAGGTTCTATTATAGGAACATTTTTTCCATTTAGGTGATTAAAAGATTTAGGAGTACAGGAGCTTTTTTAGGAGTGTAAATGACACATCCCTTTAGAAACTAGAACATTCATTTCTTGTTCCATAAGACATCTCTCCTGTTTTTTCATCAAATACACTAAAAAGATGATGCAGCGTTTTGAGTGAAAACTTGAGTTAAGGTAAGCAGGCATGTTGCTCACTTCTAATTTTCAATTTCCAAATCCGTTGTATAGAGTAACCTAACTCGTTCATCAAACAAGCTGGTCTTCCTATGAAATTTTTCTGGGTGAATCAAAGGAGTTTGTCCGAATGAAACTTGTAAACAAATGCTAGTTGATGTAGTTAATGAGAGAAAAGTTTAGAAATTATGGTTACCATTGATTCTGTACCCTTTAGTTTCTTGTATACCTAGTCTATTTAGGAATTATCTTACCTTTTGAATTTTACTACTAGTCAGGAATCTCCAGTATACTCAAGAAACTAAATACCACTTAGGATTTTCTATTATCTATGGTTTTATTTTTCGTATGTGACTTTTATATTTCCTATTTAGTGGAGGACTACTGGGACTTTTGATGCCTATAAAGAAGCCTCTATTCTTTGCTGAAAAATGCTAGAAATATCTATACATTTTTACTAATAATGTGTCAATAGGTACTCTTATAATGGTAAGATCAGTTAAATTGTGAGATAAACCTCCTCATAATTTGAAAAACTCTCCTATGTCATAGATGCCAGATCAGTTAGTATATTATTTTGTTACAAAATGTCAGTTTCCCTCTCATTACTCTTCTATGTAATAGGGAGCACCTCAATATTGGAATTATGAGTATTTTGGTTTAGTTTAACATGCGGGGTTGTACTTTCTTTCACTTCCCTTTTCTTGATCATTATTTCCGTCTTCTTCCTTTTTATTTTTCCCCGTGCTACAGTAACCTAGGTTGCAAATAAATGCTACTGTAAAACCCTTCCTAATTCTCCAACCTGGTGCACCACAAACCCTCCATTTGGTCTCAAAACCTAAGCCGTCCTGCATCACTAATGGAGGAGATTTTTTCTTGAATTAGATGTGTTTGTCTGAAGGAAACTTGCACAAATGCTAGTGAAAGAGAGGTTTCTCCTTTTCCAGCTTATTGTCTTCATTTCTTCTTTTTGAATAACATAATTAAGCCTTTACTGCTGCTTGATTTCTTACTTGGATAGTTGCTTGCAGTGTTTGATTGTGTCTAGCTGCAATGGTACACTTGCAATTAGTTTGGTTGTTGTCGATAGATGTAATTTTCTTGTCGTGAATCAAGTTGTAAAGTTCTTTATCTTTTTTTGATGTGGGTCAGGGGGGATTGATGTTGGGGGAAAACCAGTGAAGACATGTTTAGAACTGTTCCTTTACTTGATAGGTTATGTATTTAGATCGGTTAGCTGAGCGGCTGAGCCCCCTGGGCCCACCTGTCAGAGTATCCGCTGTTGAGACATTGATACAGAATTTTATAAAAGCTTTCATGCATCTAAAGTTAATTTGCTGATTCTTCTTTGAGCTTTCTACTTATCATCTTATAGCTTTCTTTGCACAATGCTGTTAGGTATGTTGATCTGAAGGCATGCATTAGTCGACTTCCAGAGAATGGATATGGGGCAAATGTTTCCACATGGCCTTCTCGTTTGTACACTCCACCCGATAGACTCCAGAGCATACAATATGAATCATACATAGCCAGAAAAGAGCTATTAAAGGCTGAAAATAAGTTTTGGTCCGAAACAATTGCTGGCTATGTCCGTGCTTGGCACTGGAAGAAGTTTAGACTTAGAAATGTGATGGACATGAAAGCTGGCTTTGGAGGGTATCCTATTTACAATTCATCTCATCTTGCTTTGTTCCATTACAAAGGTTATTTTACTGTCACATTTATGCTTTGATTGTTGATTCTGTTAGATTTGCGGCGGCATTAATTGATCAAGGATTGGATTGCTGGGTGTTGAATGTGGTTCCTGTTAGCGGATCCAACACCTTGCCTGTTTTATATGACCGCGGACTCTTGGGAGTCATGCATGATTGGTACTATTCTAAACTGTCAGATTAGCTAAAGCATATAGTTTTTTGGATCCTCATTTTGGATACTGGGGTGATGGTTCTCATAATTACTAAACATTTTACAATAATGCTGTGTGCCCTTGGCCATCCCCCCTTTCCTAGTGTTTCACTTAAAAGTTTTTTACTATCTATATCACTTGAACTTAGTTGAATGAGCTTCTGTTGCACATGATGTTTGATTCATCAGGTGTGAACCATTCGATACATACCCAAGAACCTATGATTTATTGCATGCAGCTGGCCTCTTTTCTGTTGAAAGGAAAAGGTATGCACCGTTATTTTTGCTCAATTTGAGACTTGCCCAAGATCTCACAATTGAGGTTAAGCCCCCCGCCCCCCCCCCCCCCCCCTCTTTACTCTGCCTTCTTTTTTCACATGTTTATTTCTTGGAATCAGATGTAATATGTCTACAATCATGCTTGAGATGGATCGCATACTTAGACCTGGTGGTCGAGTATACATTCGCGACTCTCTTGATGTCATGGAAGAACTTCTACAGATAGCTAAAGCGATGGGCTGGCAGGCAACTTTGCGCGACACATCTGAGGGTCCTCATGCGAGTTACAGGATCTTGACTTGTGACAAGCGCCTTTTGAATCATTGAATGAATGCGATTAAAAGCTAGCAGTGGTTTTCTGGAGGTAGCTGTAAAGATCAGATCAACTACCTAGAGATTATGGTAATACGTAGAGATAATGGAGAAAAAATGGCTAGGAAAAGTAGGATTTCGAAGGAGAAAGAATTGTTTTGATCCTGTAGCGATCAGGCCACTGGGCGACTGAGCTTCATGGACTTCCCCCCTTGTCGTTTGAGGACTTGCCATGTGGGTGCAGATCCTGATGTCAGAGTGTAGTAACTGGTTCATCCTGCCAAAAAAAGAGCCCGTTATATTTGTCATGTAATTGTTGTAAACACACAATGTCCATATTACAGACTACTTTCTCAAGTTGAAAGCACTTGTATTGTTTATTCTTTACTAGATATTGATCTATAAACAAATATTCAGGCTATAACTTTCTTTATTTTTGGATTTGTAAATTTTTATGAACAAATATTCCTTATGTTTATGAAATTATCTCAACTGGTTTTAGACTATTAACATAGCCATCATATTGGTGTGAAGCCTGCCCCGACATTTGTCCACCAGTCCAGTTCCTCTCATTGAAGACCGCATGGTTCCTGTCCTTCCACAATCTCCAGCAGCTGAAACTAACAAAATCTTCTAAGCCTGTTTGGAACGCTGTTTCTAAAAAAATCAATTTTTTTTATATTTTAAATGAATATGTTTTGATGTTTTTAGATCATTTTGATATATTTTAACATAAAAAACACTTTAGAAAGCTACCACAACAACTCTCCTAAACAGGCACAGGATGCTGCATTGAAGAAAAGCTCTGCAAGGAACTTTGAAACTTCTGCCTTCAATCATTGAAATCTACAGCCTCAAAGTTCTTACACGTCGGAGCTCATCGGCAATGAACGCCGAAGCCATACCTGCCGGGCCTTTGAGTTTCATATTCCCGTAAACTTATATTGTAATAATAATGACTTGCAATAAACTTACTACTTGAAAATAAATCATTGTTTCTAAAAAAAAAGAAAAAAAAACACCACTCCCCATCAAAAGTTATTGCATGTATTCCAACGCGTAAAATGCCTGCATGTTATTTGACCCGGCCACCTCATTCGCAAAAACGTGAATTATATTTTATGGGCCTAAGAAAAAGATAATTAGCCCGCTATAAAAGCTGATATGATAGGCCCAGAGAGCTAATTCCTGAGTTAATGTTTCAGTATGGGTCTAAACTCTAAAGGCCCATCTAAAGTTTACGCTTTATAGAAACAGCAGCAATTAGGGTTTTACGTTTCCATCTCGCAGCTTCCCAGTATAAGCCGCTTTTAGCGAGAGAGGAAGAGAGAGCTCTTAGACTTGGAATCTGAAAATGGTGAAGGGACGCCAAGGAGAGCGAGTCAGGTCTGCGACTTATACAGAAATTTACTTTTTATACTTGCTTTAATGTTTTGAGAAAAAGAAGAATCAGGAATCAATTTTTTGTTGTTTAATTAAGAAACCGTAGATTGAAGCTGATAAATATTGCTTTAATGTTTATCTCTCCCTTTCTCTTTGCTGTTTGTTTTATAGGCTTTATGTCAGAGGAACAATCTTGGGTTATAAGAGGTAATGACTATACCTTGCAGCTTGGCTTTCATACTGTGTAATTTTAGTTTGTATGTTTTTATGATATGTCCGATTAATTTGAATAAGAAACGAAAAAAATAAGGTAATTTAGATCAGGGGGTTTGGGTCCTTAGAAGCTATTGTGTTTGATATTGTCGTGTTAATCAAAATTGTCACTGGATTTTATAGTTATAGTTAAAGCTGGCATTTGCTAGTCTCTAGAAAACGTTTTGATCTTTGTTCAAAAGACAACAAAAAGAAACATGTTTTTATTGATGACAGTTCAGGATTTGCGGATTTAGCTTGCATTCGCTTACAGAAATGAACTGTATCCAAATTTCCATCTATTTGCCCTGACTGGCTGGTTAGGGAAAAGAATATGATAGACTCGTTGGAGTTTTTTTGTGTGAAGTTCTGTAAATGAATATTGTTTGTCACGGGAAATTGAATTTAGGTTTTTGTTTTTGTATTTGTCTGGAGATTAAAATGTTATTTTGGTGGTCAGGTCGAAGTCCAACCAATACCCAAACACATCTCTGATCCAGATTGAGGGAGTCAACACCAAGGAAGAAGTTGCTTGGTATGCTGGTAAGCGCATGGCATACATATACAAGGCCAAGGTGAAGAGGGACGGGTCCCACTATCGCTGCATCTGGGGCAAGGTCACAAGGCCTCATGGAAACAGTGGTGTTGTCAGGGCCAAGTTCAAGTCCAACTTGCCTCCAAAGTCAATGGTATTGTTACAAAATAGCCGTTGTGATTGATATGTCATAGTTTATGGGTATTTGGCCTTTTGTGTACTGAATTTGCATTTTTTTCCAGGGATGTCGTGTGAGAGTTTTCATGTATCCCAGCAACATTTGAGGTACAGTTTTCATCACTACTTTCCTCTTTGAATGTGTCAAGCTTGATGACTTATGTTTTGTTTTGCGTATTTATTTGGATTTTGCCTGCTTCTCGGGATCAAGAGTTTAATGTAGGAGTGTGACAGGTTAACTTAACCAATAAAATTGGTTGTTTTGTGGTGGGGGAGTACTTCGTGGGCAATGATCTTGAGGATTGGATATGGGTACTGTTGATTCTTGAATAGTGATTTTCTCATGATCGATCCATCTACTTTTTTAGAGATGGATGCTAATGTTTCAACTGGAATTCCATTTTTCAGTGAATGGAGAGGGTTAAAATGGCAATACACAGGACCTTTGTTATCCTCTGAAACTGCCGTGCTTTTGTTCAATAGAATGGTTGCTCTGTGTAATCTTATACATGGTTGAACAGTGTTGCTTTATGGATAGGTTGAAATTGTAGGCATTTTACTTTGATAATATAATTTGATCAAAGCGTTCTAGCTGTTTTTCCAGTTGGTCACCTGAGTCTGCTAACATTCTTGTATTGTATAATAATCACTTTCCAGTAGCATTTCATTCTCATTTAAAAAAAATGGTCCTTCTTTTAGGACACTGTTATCTAGTGTGATTCTGATAGAGCTAGGCTCGTGCTATTATTTTGGATTCATTTTATTCCGTTGCAAATAAGTTTTGATAACATAAGACCCCTCATATATCAATTCATGTTCATGTCATTGGTTTGAGGCCTCAATTTAGTAAAATCCTAACTTTGTTCCAGTCGCATTTTGTCATGGTCTCTTACCTTGATTCTAAAGTCTGTTATGTTTTTCCGCTTGCAGTTCCCCGGGCTCTTTGCAGTTAGCAGCGTGGGTCCATTCGATGTCTTGTAGGGATTGTCGTTTTTACTTTTTATAAGCTAAGTTTAAATGTCCAATGAGCTTCAGAATGATGGACTGGCTTTGTTTCTAATTTCAGTACCCGTTTTCCACCAATCTGTCTTTGATGTGAATGGTTTTGCGACCACCTTTTCCTTGATTTAAACATTAAGTTCTTTGGTATGATGAACAAAATGTGGCACATTGATTCACGCGATAATCCATATTTTGTAACCGAATGTGATAGAGCCAGAGGGTCAATTCATTATATAGACAAAAGCCTTGGCACATTTTCCTTGCATGTTCATGGAAGAAAACCGTAGTTGAGCAGAAAAGAACACATGATTGGAGGAAGTGTTCTCATTATCGATCCCTGGAGGTCCAAATTACTCCATTTTCAGACCCCTGCTGTCCCACCAAACAGGCAACAAACACAGTCACAATAAATAGAAGCATTAACTGGACAAGCTTTTCATTATGAAGTGTGAAGTTTTCCCTGTATATTATTATGGAGAGCTAGTAGTCTGAAAAAATTATTGAATATAAAACTTTTTTCCTTTTTTCTGGGAAAACTTAATTCAAATGTTTGGAGGATTACCCAAGTAATTTTGGAACTTGGAGGGTTGGTGGCAGCGAAGAATTCATTAAATGAATTGGAGAATGTGTTGAAAAGCATTAACACTTAATTCATGAAGTTGCAGGAACAGCAAGTAATGGAGGAGTGTATTAGATATTAGCTTTGAGCTATCATGATTTCCCTTCTCACTTAAAACCATGCCTTTATTTAGAAAAATATCGGATTGATATTTTTAAAATTATTTTTTATATTATTATATTAAATAATCTAAAAATATAAAAAAATCATTTAAAATAAAATAAAAAATCATTTTTTTTCAAGAAAACGATTCTTTAAAACAGTGTCTAACAGTAACTACGTGATAACAACGCCACGTAGAATCATAGTTCATGCCATCTTTACCGAAGGTCGTGGTTACAGGATGAAAAGGCATCGAGGTACGTTCATTTTCAAAAACTTAACTACTCGAGTCTTGAAACTTCGAAATGTGCAGCGTCCATAGGCAACATGAAGAGCTTATAAACCCTTGATCAACCAAGTATTTTGTTCGATCACCAGCAGCACCGAATGTGCCCTGGAGACTAGCATATCTGAGACGTTTGCTGGCAGAAGATGATTCTGTTAGTGATGGTATCTACAGAATGGATGCTTTAAGAAACCTGGAGACTTCGACATGAATAAGAGCTACGGGTCTAATTGGTAAGGATACCGTTTTCAGATTGACTAATCTTCGAGATCTAGGAATATACTTCGGCAGGACAGAGAAAGTTGAGATGGTACTGGGAGATCTGGTTTCTCGATTAAGTCATCTACGTTCCAAGAAGATGGTTATGTATAGGAATCAAAATTCATTTCCAGATTTGCAATCGCTTTCTCTGCATCAACATCTGATGAAAAAAGAGCTACGTGGAAAGATACGGGAAGATGTGCGTGGCCTTCATCATAACTTGGGGTTTCTACGAAGAAGCCTTTTCGAGTTAATTTTGGGTTATTCTCAACTTGAGCAAGACCCAATGGCTATACTGGAAGAATCGCCCAGATCGAAGTCTCGGAACTTGGTAAATCCTTACAAGGGATCTCAACTTAACTGCTCTGCTCATGGTTTGTAAATAGTCTCCAAAAACTGAGTTTGATTAACATGCCAAAAGCATTTAAAGATAGGGTTCGAGTTGTGGATGGAGTAGGAGGAGAGGGTTTTGACAAGGTCCGGCACATTCCCTCGATTATACTCTGAAGCTGAAGCAATCAGTAGAAAATAGTAATAACCCTTTTTTTTCTTTTTTCGTTTATCTAGATAATAACAATAATGATTGATATACACGTACAGTTGGTCTGTGGAATAATTGGTGACCTCTTTTTTTATTCTTTTTGACAGGCTACGTTTCTCAGAGATGGTGATGCTTGGATAGAAAATGGAGGCTCATTTGCAAGGTGAAAATTAACATCTGCTCCTTTCCATTATACCAAACCCATTGGAATATTTGATCGTCTTGTTATATGAACACTCATGATTTATAGAGTGAAGTACTGAAACCATGTAATCTTTTCACCTTTTCTTTTTCTTTTTTCTTCTCTAATTGAGTGTTTACATGGTTAATAATCATTTTCTTCTAATTGAATGTGTTGTCACCCAGTTCTATTTGTCTAAACTACCAGTATCTTGTGTTTAAAGCTAGAATTTACTTGGATATTGAGCAAACAATTTTAGAAACCGAAGGGGTACCTACCTTGCATCCTAGCAGGCGAGTCGGTACACCATCGCCTTGCGTATTCGCTTGAAATCTGGTGTCCATGTACCTTTCCTGGTAAGAAGGAAATAGATTCAATGGTATTTTGGTATAAACACAATTGGAGTTTTGCCGTAAAAACAAAGAAGAACCACATGTGGGTCAACAACTCAAAGAAGCACGATTGGACATAATTAGGATGCCTTGTCATTCGCATCTTGTATTGATACTTGATAGTAATTGGGAAACACAATCTCTCACATCTGCAGCTGCTGCAATCTTGAAGCAATATACCAAAGTAATTTTTTTCATGCCTGTGCACGTCAAAAGTTAGTCAAAATATGCTCAGGTAGTGTTCTTGATTCAATAAAGTACTTGTTTATATAAGAAACTCCTTAGGATGCCATTTGGGCCTCCAAGACCAGGAAGATATGGCATCTCTCATTTCAATTGAATGCTAGAAACAGTCATGCACTTACAATCTATAAATATTCTCCAGAGATGGTTCAAACATATGATGGTTCAAACAATGATCACACACGGATAAGTCCAGTGATTATGTCTCAACTCAACCACATAACCCAGGGACCACTAAAATACTTCGGAAACGCTCAAACAGATGCATGGTACTATTTTCTTCACAGCAACATGGTAGAAACTTTCAACATGAGAACTGATGAAAACCCTATTGATCTGATTTAGGCCTCCATCCTGGCCTCCCTTGAATGTAAGAACGTGGCACATATCTTGTACTGGTTGAATTGTTTATCTGATTTTCCTGTCTTCGGTTGGTAGAGCTGCTTGGACGGCTTGCCATTCTTTGCACGCTCGAAATGTTGGGATGACTTGCCTGTCTTGTGTTGTGAGTTTGAAACTGTGCTTGTGATGGTGAATACACAGACCTGCTAATTTGTGAATGAGTTGTAATATGCTGGCCAGCCATGTAGCTTGAGGTCCCAACTGGAGTTCTGAAATTGTGACCAGCAGTATAGCTTGAGTTCCCAACTGGTGTTGCAATAGAACGTGATATTCGTGGCCTGACTAACACATCCAGGAGAGAAATCTGATTCTGGTTAGCCATCACAAGTCTGTGGTAGGTTGTCTGAATTGCTTCAGATATCCTGATCATGTTTCCAGCACTCACAGCTCGTGCGGTATTTTCTGGCTGCTCAAAGGGATCCTCAATCTAAAATATCAGCAGTGGCAAGACAATCAGCAGCAGTGGAAATAACAACATCCACTATCATTAGTTTAGTTAGAATTTTGTTTTTTTGGGGGGTGGAGGTTTTATTGAAGGGATGATAGAGGATTACAAATAATGCATAAGTTCTGGGCAGCCATCTTGTGTTGCTTCTGATTTCTTCCCACTTCCCCGTAAATGGACAAATTCCTACCTCTGTGGCCTTTGAGTCTATGTCATAGAACTGCAAATATACAAAGCAGCTTGGTATATCAATAAAAATATGGATGTAAAGCCAGCTTCCCCAGAAAATGGGAAGGACAATTTAGATATAAAACAGGTACTCTAAATATAAAACAGCACTCATACACTTCAACTTGTCTATCATCATGCACTACAATTGCTGGAATGACCTCCTAGGCGCATACAATTGCAAAGAAAATTAAAATGACACGAGAATTATTACCTTTGCAAGGAATGAAATGAAAAGCTCAGACAAAGTATTTCGATTAATTTCTCTGGATTTGTTTGATCTATAACTAGATATATTAGCAGCACATATTTCTGTAATATGTCTTTCTGCATCGGTCCTCACACCTACAGAACATATTGGAATACAGGTCAGAGAGATACTTCAACCAAGCTGTTAATTACTGTTGATGCTTGTAGATTTTTCAGTCAGTTTTTAAGCGATGCAAATCATGTGTTATATGTCCAAAAAAAAAATGCAAGTTACAGCCATTTTGGGGAAACTTCGAGATGAGATGAGCTCCAAGTGATACAAGTCAGTAAATAAAACATCGTCAAAATTATGAAAAAATCAAAGACATTTTATCATGTTTTGAGCCTTATCAAGAAAATGTCAAGATCAGTTCAATCAATTGACAGCTAGACAGAATGAGCTCCAGACTTTGAGGCAAGACCAAATGAAAAAATATTTAATGAAAAACTTGTTTCAAACCAAGTTGTTGATTGCTAACTCTTAATTGAAAAAATCATCATCAAAAACTGTAAGACAAATTGGAGCTCATCTAATAGCTACCGACTCATATTTACTTCCCAGAAGTCATGAGAAACTGTAACCTAGCACACGTAATCATATCACATGGATCTTAACTTAAAATAAACTATCATGATATCAGTAACAACCATACCACATGTAACTGTGATATACTAATTTTTTTCTCTGTATCAAATAAAATTATAAATCAAATGGCAGTATGGGGGATTGGGAATTTTTTTATACAATATGATATCAGTATCTGTGCTATGTGCAGTCCTTGGAGAGATCAACAATGTGGCTCCTCTGGGAACCAGACTGCCTCCTTGAATCATCTGTTCAGGAGTACTGCAGAATGGCACTGGCCTCAGTTATGGAGGTAAAAATCAGACTACTGCAAATCCACAATGCATGTGCAGCCACTTACACACATGCTGAGTAGAAATTTACTAATTAAATATTAGACTCATCATTAACTGTGATCACATAAACGAGGAAGAAATTATTATGTTTAGAAAAGAATGCAAATAGCATAAGCTTAACTTGTGTGCTTATTTGGATTAAACATGAGAACTACCTGTAAGATCATCAATAACATTTCTTGGGTAAATTTCTTTTAGTGGAGGTAAAATGGCAGGTACACAAGTCTGCAACAAAAACCATAAACAAAAAAAAAACTTAATAAGATGGAAGTCCTTGCAGCTACAAAGAAATACATCCAGTAAAGCACAGAGGTAGGCTACACATTAGCTATAGAGGAGACCAATGAACATGAAAGAATGAAAGAAATACAGATATACAAAGGCCAGAAGAACAATCAATCCATCCATTATCGTCCAATGACTGTTTTGCAACTATGTTATACAAATGTTCAGGGGAAGGGGACCACTAGTACAAAAGTGCACAAGAAGGCACAAAAGAAAGCTAATAAAAGAACACTTGACATTGCAAAAGGGCGGCAGAAAATAACAAAGGTAACGGAGCATTTTTGGAAAAATCATTTAATTAGGGTTATTGGAAGAAGTGCAGAACTTTTAAAAAAGTTAACACCCAATTCTAGTAAAACAGTTCAGTGACATCCATTGGAAAAATCATTTAATAGGGTTACTGGAAGAAATGCAGACCTTTTAAAAAAATTAACACCCAATTCTAGTAAAACAGGTCAGTGATATCCATAATAAAGACGTTGAAGAAGCTAACATGGTGATTGAGTGCACAGTTAATTCCGACTATTCTTACAAGGTTTAATGCATATAAAGAAAACTGATCACCTGAAAATGGAATATGACAAGCAAACTGAGAGAGTACGAGTTCAATGACCCAGCCTTTGGATTGTTTATATTGTGTGTTTTGGCCCATTCCTTAACCTACACAAACATTTAATTGCATCAAAAAGATGCACTAGTTTCCCAGGATATTTATTTATTTATTTGGCTGAGAGAATGCACCAGTAAGACCATATCACGAAAACGCCTATCTATCTCATTGATCCAAAACAAGAACCTGGACTTCATTAGACCCTGCATGTTATCAATTGAAACATCGCAAGAGATGGAAGCATTCTCAAATTTTAAAATGGGAACCCTTGCATTTGGGATGAATTGCAACCTGTTCCATCCACCTGCACATCAATTTTGTAAGTTGTAATGAAATAAAACAATGTTGATATAGTAAAAGAACAACCCAGCAACTAAGAGCAGCGATTTATTCCCCAAACAACTCTTCATCTATCCTAAAATGAAAACATAAAAAAATGAAGATACCCTTCAACATAATCACTTTTCACTTTCTAAATCTGCTTGTTGTCAGCATTGGGTAGAATAAAGTAATTTGTTTCAGTGGGCAGATTCAGTGAATCAAAGACAATATACTTACTTAAGTATCTGATACAAGTTTTTGGCTAACTTGATTTTTCACAATAAATTGTAAATCAAAATCACATAACAAGCTCCAGGAAACAAAATCTAATTTCTGGCTATTAACTAAATTTTTTCAGGAGAATTTATGACAATGCAAAGCTTTGATAATTAAAACTCTCAAAAAGACTTAAATGCAGGAAAATCAAAGCATTGAAGTTTTATTTATTGCAAGTTGTAAAATAGACATGGTTAATGGATCTCATAGATTTCTCATGAATGTCTACATGAAGTAAGTACGAATATAAATGTAATAATTCACTTCTCTGTCTCAAAGCTTTCTGAACATCCCCTAGTAAGTTTTGCTTGCGCTTCTTCCCAGCAGACGAGATAAAAGAGCCATTAGATAACACAATCGAGATATCCAAGTCTCCCCATCGAGTGAAGAGATTTGACACAAACGATCCAAATGGTTCCACAGTAGCACCTGTTGGCACAAATAACACCATGCATCCACATTGTTGATCCAAAAACAGATGATAAAACTTGATGGATATTTTAAGAACAGGATTCTTAGTAGTTTTATAAGTATTGAAGTTTACTGTGACAGACACATTTACAACTGTTGCAGTGGAACCTTAAATACCTTGAGCAAAGTTCAAGCCATCAAGAAATTCACATTAATGTGTTTATGCAAAACTTTAATTATATTCTGACAATAGGATCACTGATGAATAGGAAAGGCATTCTAAATTGTCATACTCACCATCTTAAGTTTCAAAAAATAGCATAAAGCAGTTGGTCAATTTTAAATTAAAAATGTTAATTACTCAGATTCATATTGTTTCACCATGACGTGTGTGAGGATCATTTTAAGGATTTCATGAGATGAGGATTTTTTCTACCACTATTTGTTGCGTTGATCTCTAGAAGAACTTATGGCATGCAAGAAAGCAATTTGCATTTCCCAGGATGCATTTCAAGCAAAACCACAAGATACATCAAAAATACCTCTCAGACTTTCCACAGATCTAACAACATCTTCTAACTCTTCAATAATTTTAAATCGTATCACCCAATCCTCCCGTAAAGGTTGGACCCCATTAAGTATATCCTTAAGTGTAGGCTCCAGAACCCTGTAGGTATTCATTGTTGTTCCTTGAGATATAATCCTGGAGAAACAGTCACACATGTCGAAAACTCAGGTGTAAGGCTAACATAATGCATAAAGAAGAAAAGGACAGCAGATGGAGGAACTAGTTCCTACAAACCTAAAAATGCCAAAATCCTTTTCAATGAGATTAATGTGCCCGTAAAGGTGTCTTGGGGTATTTCACCCCTTAAAGATCCTTCAAGCACTAACCATTATAAAAATAGTAGAAATAAGAGGCAAACAAAGTACAAGTAGAAGTGTGTGAGTGCAACGCTCATGTCTATGTGGCATGTGCCATGCAACAATCATAAGCAAAAAGATTGCAGCACCTGTGTGTTTGTGGGTGTGCAAAGCCACAATCACAAACTATACATTTAGCATCCATGTGTGTGTGGTGTGAACACAGATGTAGGTTACATTACAAAGAGTAGAACAGTGAATTGAAAAGACTGAATCTTCTCCCTATTTAAACATTATATCTCCCATCCCCTAATCCAGTAAACTAAGTGTTGGTTATGGCTCTCTAAGACATCTTGTGGGAGAAAAATAAGCAATGGCTGGTTAAAGACTGGTTACACTGACATAGCTGGTGACATAATAGCACAGAAAGACACACAAGAGATAATGCTAGTGAATTACAATAACAGACAAGTTAGCAGAGAAGCATAGGTCTCGTCTATTTTCTTTGGCATTTTAAGTAAAATCACACCTAACACTAAATAGAAATTCTTACACCTAGACAGGTTGAAAACTTAACATCCCCTCCCAAAATTCTCATTCTGTCACGTTTTGTTACCTACAAATTATGAGCAATTTAGTCAGATCTCTGACAGAGCTAGGTAAACTGATAGCTCCACTGAAAAGGATCCACCTATTCTTAACTAGAGAAGGAGCATCTCCAGCAATGTGTTTGCTCGGTTTAATTTATTTAAAGTATAAAAGGTCTCTGGATATCAGAAAGAGTATCGGACCCTTTGATTGATTACATTGTTTTGTTAGATATTCCTCCTATAAATACAAACTAACATGTTATGATGATATCTGGTGGCCGGTGAAATTAATTTCACATTCCAGTAGAAGATATCTATAAAAAGAAACAAAGTTACATTTTAAATCATGTGATTCGATGTAAATTTTAAAAGCATGGCATGAATAAAGCTCCACTGGTGTCAACATAGCAATGGGTGATGCAACATTCACAAATTCAGAGTCATCTAAATTACAGGAGCTTCAATTCACCGTGTAAATTACAGGGCTTTAAAACTGTCGAGCTGCTTGTAAATTACAGGAGCTTCAATTCACCTGTAAATTACAGGGCTTTAAAACTGTCGAGCTGCTTGTAAATTACAGGAGCTTCCGGTAAACACTGCATTCCAACAAGTTTAAAGTGCGTCACAGTGAAACCTGCTTGTCAACTATATTGAAGAAGAAAGATGTATTTTTTTGTGTTCTTAATGTTTCTTCCTTCTATGAGTTACCTACCTCAAATATTTATAGTCAGGAAACCCCATCATGATGCCAGATTTATCCCTCTGCTACTTTATTTACTAGCTTTCACGAATTATTCTTCTATTGCAGTTGATCCTGCAAATATACCTCTTGATTACTCATTAAGGTACATTTTTTTCCAATTCAATAACTAAAACACATTAATTTAGCCCAGCAAAACACAATCACAAACAAATATAAACCCCAATCCTCCACTTTAAGCACACAGCAACACGTAAATTAACATGAAGACTTACCCAGTAGCACAGTAATATGTCTGGCTGATCAAAACATAAAGATCACTTAAAACCCATATCCAAATCAAAGTCAGCAACAAAACCAAGTGACTGAAATTAGAAACAAACACAGCCAAAACCCCGATTCACACACGTTTACGCACATCATAAGAACTTAAATGGATATTGAACCATGACAACTATGAAGAAATAAATCACCATTACATGGTTACCATAAGACATAGCACTAGAGATCAAAAGAACCCAGTAACAAAAGTACAATCCTTGATGTTTCTCTCTATCTTCTTGTGTTTGATAGACTCTTGCAGTCAACTGTGGAGTCGCCCCGGTGGCTGTGTTTGACAACTTGCATCCCCCACCTCCTCAATATATATATAAATATATATAGTGTTATGGTTATACAACGAAAAGTGCATGCAACGAGTATAAAGTGTAACTTAGCAGAGAGGGTTTTGCAAGTTCCTGTACCTTTCGTTGTTTTTTTAATGGCGACCTCTTTGATGACACGGAGAAAAAGAGAGGAAAAGAAAAGGGGGGTCAAAAAGACAGTTGCGCTGTGGAATTTAACTTTTGATTTATGATTGGATTTTTCTCACTTTTCTTTTGATGGATTGGAGAAGGGGGAAGGGAGAGGGACCGGCAGGAGAGGCTACTACTTTTTTGCGAAAAATAAAAATTGTGACTTGGAAATTGTAGTGTAGCCGCCTCTGTTTTCCCAGTAGAGAGTAGTCGCCTTTTATATTATTAGTTAAGTAAAAAGCTATATCGCCTCGGGTGAGAATTGGTGAGCTGATATTGTGTATCCTAGTCCGTTGTTTATAATGTTTTTTAATTCATTCCTCAAACTGTTTTTTTTTTTTGGTGTGATTGTGTTTTTCTAGGCTAAAATAAATAGCAAATAAATCAAATTTAATTGTTAGATATAAAATTGAAAGACAGGGGATCGTGATAGAAAAAACATCATGAATAAATGATGGTTTAAAGTTCATCATAAAAATTCATTTCGATTATTATACTTTAAAAATTATATATATTTGCTATCCCAATATTTTTTCAATTTAATTTTAAATTTTTAATATGAGAATTTATTTTATTATTTTTTAATTTTTAGTTTAATAGATGAGAGAGAAAAGTCATTTTATTTCAACATTAAAAAGAGATAAATGTTTTGACATTGATTTAGATCATCAAAATGATCAATATTTGAGCCAAATGATTTCATTTGATAAAGAAAGTTCATAATAGATTTTTTTTACCTTTGAAGTTTGTGTGTGTGTGTGTGTGTGTGTGTTTGTGTGTGTGTATGAACTCCGCAAGGTTTTTGATTTTTGAATTAATCTTGGTTTTTAGAATGATTTTTTGGTTTTTTATATAGCAGATAAGTTTATCATGTTCTCTAAAATATTTTTTATATGTTATCGGTCAAAAATATATTGAAAAACAATGATTGAAATCTATTAAAAATTAGACAATACACCACTGATTTAAAAAAAAAAAATAACAAGGCGGATGACACGACATGTTTGTCACAAAAAAAAAAAAAAAAGGCCCATGAACATGGGTTTTAACAATATAAGTCAAACAAATTGATTTTACTTGTCATACCTAACAACGTTTAATCTTTTATTTTTATTTTTTTAATTTATTGTATTTATTTATACTTAAATTAATATCACTTCACTCTCTTTTTTTTATGGATATTTTTTAAAGTGATTTCTTATTAGTTATTTTGCGTGTATTTAATTTGAAAAGATTTTTTTTATCCATTTATAATTTATATATTTTTCATCTCTTACATAGGTAAAATTTATTTAAAACAATAATATTTTCAGATGATATTTCTAATAAGTTCAAGCTTGCATGGTAATTTTTTTTCCTTCTATATTTTTTTTGTCAATTATTAATGTGTGTGTTTGTTTCTATTATTTTTTGATTTAATAACAAAAAAATATTTTGATAACTAGATTTAGCAAAAACAACCAGGTAAGATTTTTTTCTTGCAATATACAATATTTTTATCTATATTTATCTCTTGCTATTTATAATTTTATTTTCAATCATTATTTATGACTTTTTTCATTTATCAACGCAAATAGTTGTTGATTAAATATTTATCTATTTTATAAATCATGTTGAAAAAACTTATATATTTTATTTTTGCTAGAAAAAATATATGCTCCACACATGTCAAATAACTAGTAGTGTAAACTAAAAGAGGTGATTTTTTTTAATGTGCACCACCTCACGAAAGCATTATTCATCTTAATAGTATTTTTTTTTTCCAATTCTATATTTTAATATTTAGTTTATTAGATACCAAATTTTATAATTTATTGTAGTTTGTTTTATATGCGTAAAACAAGATCTTGTAATCCATGTCACGTGTGCAACGGTTTGACTTGATTTTTATTTTTAATTTTTAATTTTATCCTTAAATATACTTGAGTTAATATGATAAATTTCATGACACGAGGCATGGAACTAGATTATCCCTAATTTACAGCATGGTATTAAAAATAATAAAAATTGATCTTTAATAAACTCGATGTTGAATTAAAAAGTAAAAGATAGTGTAAGATAAAATACTAATGACACTCCAAGTTATCATTCCATGTTTATGCCCTAAACAACGAGATCGTAATTATTTTTTTTTTAAAAATATAAAATATAATTTTTAACTATTTAAAAAATAAATGATAATATTGAAAAAAATATAAAATGGATTCAAAATTGAAAAAAAAGTAACTAAAAAAGACAAAATTTATCACAAAAATAAAACACAACTTAAAATCATCAATAGAGATTTGAAGTAAACGGCACGGACAACAACAAAACAAAGCTATAGAAAACAAATTCATTGTGGAATTAACTGCACCGTGAAATCTATTTCCATTTTCCACACATCATCACAAAGACTTTTAGGCATCACATTGCTTTATCACCAAATACGCATCTAATCATGTCGTTTTAGTGATTATCTGGGAGTTATTAAAAAGTTAAACAAGCTACAAAAATGTCACAAATCTCAGAACCATAGTAAATTTATTAATTTTAAAATTTATAAAATTAATCGAGTTAACGGATATACAGTTATACACGTTAATAAAGCAAAAACAATCATTAAAAGAGTGAATAGCTGAATATGCAAAGCAAAGGCGCATCAGATTTACGGGCCGAGGAAACAGCTAGTGGTCCCGCTAGAAAAGGTCAACAGTAAAGTCTCAGTATTGTCGGCATCATTAGCACAATAGATCTTGCCGATACGAGGAAGCAGCACACCGGGATAATTTATTTTACAGATGTCTAAGAAGGTACGTAGAGATCTTCTTTTTTTTTTAATCTCCATTTTAAAAAAATTATCACATGTATTTGGCCAAGGTGAGTTTATTTCAGCAGCTCAAGTTATTGGAAATAAGCTCTGGCGAGAAAAGAAATATGCAGAAGACGCTCTGCTTTCTAATTATTTCTCTCTGAAAACCCTAAAAAAAATCTATTTTTTTCCCTTTTTTTTGTTTTAAAATGGTGTTCTAAATGGGCCTGAAGTGGGTTTTATTTTTAGCCCGCCAGCTTTTTCATTTTTCAGTTGAAGCGAAAAATCCCCACCGATATTTAATTTTTTAGACCTGAAAATTTGGCAAAAGATCTGAAAATCAGATCGGTGTATATTCCTCCGAGCATTCTAACACGCCTAAACGCTTAGTTATTTACGGCAATTGAAATGCTCTCTGGACTGGCTTCTCATAATCTCGGCCCATTTGTCTCTACCAGGTGACTATTTGTAGCCCAGGCCCATCCCTGGTCCTCGAGTGCTCCACCTGTGATTATACGGGCTGCAATGGAATTCCTAGTGACATTCTGGTCACGATCTCCTCCTCCTCTCTCATGAAAACATAACAATACCAATCATTTAGGAGTTGAACGCCGGCACACCCACCTCCAACCTCAACCAATTTCTCGATTAAAGATCAAATCAGACAATGAACGCTGGCACTGAGAATTGACAATCACTACCAGATCCTCAAAATAAGATGGAATTAAGAAAAAATTGTCTACTAGAAGAAGAAAACTGATATACTTATTGAGGAATAAAAAGTCCCTCTCAATTCTTATACACAAACTTAGAACAATATTCCTCGCCTCAACTATAATTTCATGTTCCTGCAAAAATTTGCAGCCTGGTAAGCATTCAACAAACCTCCAGGTAAAACCCATATGTAAAATTTCCTTATCCTTCTTAAAAAGGAAACCTTACAAAATACAATTTAAAAAGAAGAAGAAACCGCTTATAATATATTTTTTCCCGTTTTTTCTTTGATTGATCTAAATTATATTTTTCTGATCTGCTCCTGGACTGTTACTGACGATTTCTTCTCAAATCAACAACAACGACACTAACATTGTCCGAGCTATTCCTGGCCAGGGCCAACTTGGTCAACAGAATTGATGCATCTGAGCAGGCCTTATCAGAACTCTCAGTGGCGGCTCTGGCCGCGGCAGCATCACTGCCAGGAGACCCGGGTGGTGACGGTGGCGTTCGGGCACGGAGGCACATTCGCACCACCCCGCAAGCAGTATCATTTGACACCACATCCCACAGCCCATCACTTGCCAATATCAAGCACTCATCCTCCCCTGTCCGCTCCGTCACAGTCACATCTGGTTCTGGTATCACAAAGGGCTTCAAGTAATTATCACCTGAAAAAGAATTAACCGCCGAAACACGATCGTACATGAATCAAACACAAATCCACCACAATTTGGTAGTACTTGATTAATCAAATGCCATTCATTTTAATTACCGATGGCTCTAGACATGGCCAAAACACCGAGAACTCTTGCCCCGTCCCAATAAATTACACGGCCACCAGCTTTTTGTATCCGAAGCAATTCATCTGGTCGATCAGGCTGTAATTTACAAATACAAACTGAAGTTAGAATGCTCAAAGCTTGACCCACCTGCCACACGCCTAAATTTTCAGTGGAAACACAGCTTTAAATTGCTCTTGATTTGGTTCATGATAAACATAAATAAAAAAAGGAAATCGTTAACCTCACCTTGTGATCCGATGAGAGAGGAATAGCGACACCGTTTCGACAAAACACTGCACGAGAATCGCCGCAATTCGAGACAATAATCTTTTCAGGCGTCACCACAGCAACCACAGCAGTAGATCCAGCGGCGTCGCACTGTGGTGTCTTTAACTCACACCTACAATTAGAGCTATTATCTCCTTCAACACAGCAACTCTCCACTTCTTTATCCATCTTTATAAAACTTCTCTTCATAGTTTCCTCCCACTCTACAGGTTTTTCTTCTTTAAAACCTTCAACTTCTTCGTTCACTATTTCATGTAAACGATCTCTACACTTCATTGCCACCTAAAACACAAGAATAAAATCAGCACCATAAAATAACATTAGAAAAGTTTGCAAAAATTTAGGTACGTATTTCGCCCTTACGTGTGAGCAGCCATGACCGTCGAAAACACCAAAAAACGAAGTGTTCTTAGTAGTAAACGACGATTGTATCGAAACGGCGTCTTCCATGTCTCTTCTTCTACCACGGACAGAAGTCATGCCGAATTTCGGAGCTTCTTCCTCCAGTTTCACAGATTCTGATTTGCTTGAATTCGAGATACTGTGGTTTTCATTATCTTCGATTGTTTTGCAAATTCCTTCTGCGTTTCCACAATCAAGTGAGAAAGGAATCGGAAACAATTCCACTTTCTGCTGGTTGGCTGGAGTGATATCCAAAGTCGACGACGGTGGCACTGCCACGTCGGTGACTAACTTGAATGGCTGGAGTTCTAATCTCATCCGCCTTGAAGATCGTGAGCTTGGCTCAACCTGCTGCAGCCGCTTCCCTTTCACCAACAACTCCACAGCAAATCCCGACCTTACTTCTAATTGATAATAAATAGCGATAGCGAAATCACCCTGAACAGATCAACAATCTTCAAGCTACAACTCCTAAAACGGGGCAATAGAGATAGAAACTGAAAGAGATACGAGAGATCTTTCAAGTACTGAGCGAAGGAGCTATAAAAATCAAGTTTATTTTGGTTGTCATTTTATTTTTTATTAATAAAGAATATTTTAGTTTAAAAGTGTTTTGACATATTGTTTCGGGGTTATACTATTTATATATAATTAATTAATTATATATATAGAAAAAATTAAAAAACAAAAAAAATTAAATATAATTTTTATTTTTTATAAAATCAAAGTTAACAACAATTTTATTTTTTATAATATATATATTTTTTATTTTTATTATTTTGATTTTCACATATATATTGCGAACCGCCTATAATATATTGAAATCATATATATATATATATATATATATATATATATATATATATATATATAGCCATGGCTAAGAAGAAAAAAAAAGTAAAAAAAAAAAAACAATTGAAATCCTTTAGATTTGGCTAAGCTTGATCCACATGTCAATCTCCAATTTGCTAGTCCTTATATCTCCTAGATTAACCACTACCACATAATCTCGAAGCCAATAAAAGTTACAAAGATTAGGCTTCTTATTTTTTCAACAAAGACACAACACATCAGAATAGAATAGAAGCTTCAAGTCATCAAACTCCTCCCCCTCCTTTTTAATGGCTTCGAAGCTCTGTGATTCATGGCTCATGCAAGTTAGTAGCAACAATATTTGATGAGTTTATGCGTTGGGCTAGGAGAGAGGAGCATTGGCCTAGGGTGAGGACGTTGCACGGTGAAGATATTGAAAAGTGAAGAAGATGTGTTAGAAATTTGATCGATTGAGATTTTTATCACGGTGAGGATTGAGAAAGAGAAGTGTTAGGGAGAGTTTGAGTGAAATTGATTTGGGGAAAGGTGGGTGCCGGGGTGCTCACTTAACTCTTTTTTTTTTTTATGGCCGAAACGGCACACCTGAAGTGATTCCGAGATGTTTCGGCCGATATTTGATTGGTACAAGCCGGTATTTAAAAGAAGACAAAAATAACATCATTTTATTTTGTTTTTTTATCTAATATAAAACGTTTTAAGCCAAAACAAAACGGTATCAATACTCTCGATAAAAATGGCAATTGTAAAGGAGGGGGACCAAAATATCGGAAATATTTTTACCTGGGGCTCACTAAGACACCACGGGCAGGTAATAAATCCCCATGACTAGATTGTATGACGTAGATCTAGTAGATACAAAAATAGTAATCTTCACCGTCCATTCCTATCTCCCTCTAGTAACTCACCACGTGCTCGTCTTTTTTAAACCTCTGTCGTGACCCAATAGAAATCCAACACGAGCCGTTGTAACGACCTTCTTATCCTGACACCTTGACGTCCGGAAACCTCGCTAGTCGCTATGTGGTTTTGTTTATTTTAATAATTTTAATTTGGTATGGAGGTTCGATTTTTTAATTGCACAGCTCCGAGGTATTACTACGTGGCAATTATCAGCGAATAGGAGATTCGCGTCTGATTCCTCTCTTGGCACACGCTTCGGCGGGTTTTTTTCTTTCTCTATCGTTATTGCAATTTGCGTCCTGGTACGCTGCTCTTTCTTCCACGGACATTACGGATATTTGAGAGTTTCTTTAATAATATAAAAGTACTGACAAAATCAATTTAAAATTAGAAAAATTAAATTTATTTTTTTCTGAACAAACTTGGTTTGATTACAATATTGAGCGAGATGTAAACCCTGCTCGACCGGATCTACAAAAAAATATTAAAAATAATAATTTGTTTTTTAATCTCACGATCGATTCTTTATGGACAATAATTATGGCTTAAATAGCCATGATCTTAACAGAAACGAGAAATTAGCTCACTTAGTAGAAATAAAGACACGTGTTAAGAGAAACTCAAAACAAATCAGCAAATACCTCAAGATTAGGACTTCCCTGTGGACCAGGAGATATTATTCTAACAAAACAATTGCAGAAAACAGTAAACTCCTTGAGTGTTTAGAAAACTTTGAGAATTTAATTATTTTTTTAGTTTTGAACTGCGAGACAAATCATGTTGTTGAAAGTAATTTTTCTGTTGAAGTAATGATACTGAAAAAAAAAATTATTAAATATTTTGATGTGTTGATATACAAATAATTAAAAAATATTATTTTAATATATTTCTAAAACAAAAAAACAAACCCAACCAGAATTCCAACTATCCTTGTTACTTCTTTTCATTCTTTTGACTGAACAAGCAGAATGCACAAACAAAGATTTTGTACTAAGATCCAACGGTTCAGGAGAAAACAAGCAGAATCCAGTAGGCCGAAAAGAAACAAAGATATTAACAATAAGAGAATTCATAGATATATCAAGACCAAAAACATATCCATATAATAGGTGACCTGTAATAAAATTTTGGAATTAAGGTTTTGTTTTCTAAAATATGATAATTAGTAGAATTTTATATGTTTATTAATTTTAAAATTTATAAAATTAATTAAGTTAAACTCAAACTAACTAACTTGTATAGACGCTAATCAACAAAAAAAAAATCACTCTCGCCCTGGTGTGAGCATCGCACGCGTCGGCAAAAAACTTGTTGCCCGTCTTGAAACTACGTTACTAATAGAATTTATATTTAATATTAATATTAATTATTATTTTTAATATACTTCTTAGAAAAACACATGAAAAAAATAATAGTCAAAACATTCCCGTCA
The DNA here is from genome assembly GCA_964035475.1 of Salix caprea. Lineage (NCBI taxonomy): Eukaryota > Viridiplantae > Streptophyta > Magnoliopsida > Malpighiales > Salicaceae > Salix > Salix caprea. Next base: position 2,993,226 of record OZ037757.1, on the reverse strand, counting down.
CTATAAGTCTGGAAACTGATTGATTGAGACCTCCATGGAAATGAAAACTGGTGTCCGGCGATGTACAATACAATCAATCACCCACCATCACAAAACGCCACGCACGACATAAAAGCTGGCAAGATAATGCTCATATCTCTGTGATGGGTGACGTAACACGTACGAACCAGCTGACACGTGACTAATAAAGCTTGCGTGCAAGCCTGTAGCCGCTGATGTGACCTGACTTTTCTTTTCAACACTTTCACGAACCAGAAGCTGAGAAACAGAAACTGGCTTGCGCCTCTTTCTTGCTCACGCCGTTGTCTTTGTTTGTTTCTTTCTTTCTCCAAACAACACGAACGCAAGAAAAAAACTCCATGCCCTAAAGCCTTAAGAACAAAAGAATTGTGGTATTTCATGACACGTAAGTATAATGCGCGCTTGAATACTATAGGGTTTTATCCAATGTATTTGACACATAATGATGCAAGCCATAAAGGTTTCGGTTTCATTTTTATATATATATATATACTTCCACCACAATAATTTTGTTAGCCATTTCAATACATCGAACTCATGATCGCTGGATCAACAAAGTTCTGATACAATATTAAAAAATCATTTAACCTAAAAATTTAAATTATTAGATAAAATTTTAGATTATGATTTATATTATTCTCTACCACCATTTATTATTGTGTCTGATGCACGAGTCTGTAGGTAGGCTTGGAAAATAACTGAATCCATATTTAATTATAAAATGCAGGGATTGGGTCAGGTGGGGAATTGAGTTCGAAGGGTCAAAACCGTAGGGTCCATGAATGAAGCCCGAGCCCGTTTGAAAACAAGGGGCAGTGATGGAGAGTGGAAGGGGGTCATCACATGAAAGCATTCCCACAGAAAAAGACTTGACGAGGGCAACATCGATCCCAAATATAAAAATGGACTGATACTTGATTGGCTGATTATATTTGCGTATCCAATTGGACGACAGGACGTCCAAATCATGATCTAATTAAGAGGTTCAGATTGAAAATCTTTGCTTGTTCATGTTATTGATGGCTTTAACTTTTAAACCAATCCGTGACCAGATTAAATAAGTAATCCAAGATGATCTGGTGGCTTTCACTACTTAATACTTATAGCAGAAAGCAATGCCAGTGGTCTAGATGGGAATTTTGACATCAATGATGACATGGTAATACTTCAAAAGGATGATACCATAAATGAAAGATCAGGGAGCATTGTTTCAAATGATTCATCTATAGGCAATAAAGAGTTTCTCAGAAGAAAAAGATAAATGAATAATACTGTAAGAAGGTTAGAAAATCATACGTGTTCCACAGGCGAGGTTCTGATACACCACCGTGCAACACAGTTCGTCCTGATATATTGTCTTTCGCCCACTCACAAGCCAAAATCCATGAAGCAAAAAACAAAAGAGAGAGTTTTAAACTTTGGTTTTAGAGATAGATGTGTTGAAGATATTACATATCTTGTTTACTGTTCTTTACTGTTCTGTAATTAACACCAACGGTATTATTACCGTTAGTTCTCATGTATAAATTGCATCCTGTACAAATCATTTATTCTCACGATTTTAATAACAAATTGCCCGAGAGCAACATTCTTAATTTCTTTACATCAAATTCTTCATGGTATCAGAGCTGTGATTCAGCTCCTTAACACCCATTTTTTTCTTCTATCGATTCTCAAATTGACAGACATGGACTGTCAAAAATCTGGGAATAATTCTCAAAAAATTATTCCTCATTCAAACATTGACAGTGATGTCAATTCTTCACAAAAGATAACCACAGTGTTACTCAATGAATTCAACTACTTACCTTGGTCAAGAGCAGTGATCATTGGTGAAGAAATCAGAAGGAGGGTGATGACCCGAGAAAACCCATCCAAAACTGCTGAAGCCCGTGCGTTCGTTGCCCAGAAAACCCATGAACAGGACACCTCCAAATTCGCAGACAAACAACACTTCAAAGGTAATCGTCCTAACCTAAAGTGTAATTACTGTAATTCAATGGGACACAACATAGACCGTTGTTGGATTCTTCACCCGGATTTGAAACCCAGAAATTTGGGTAATCGGCAAAGTGGAAACCAAAAGAAATTTGTTAAATCTAGGGCTAATGTTGCTGCGTATGAACTGACCCATCCTAGTCTTATGAATTTACTAAACGAATTTGCAAGCTTTTTGGAAGGAAAAAGAAATTTGGAAGAAAATGGGAGAAGGTTGGGAAGAAACTGGTCTTCGGCTTCGGCTGAAGATGCAAATTTGGGAAGAGACGGGATAAATGCTCGGTTGAGCAATTTTAATGGGTTAGCAACCCGTGACGTGGCTGGGCATTTGCCACGTGGCAATGCTGCTGGTGTGGCTGCTGATGTGGCAGCTGACGTGGCTGGGTCTTCGACACGTGGAAATGCAGCCTTCTTGAGCAATTTTGGTGGCTTATCCACCCGTGATTTTACTGGTACTTCAAACCGTGAGGATGCGGAAAAATTTGAAGGTACTTATATTGCTCTTTTAACTGCTTTAGAGTTAAGTAAATTTCATAATTTATGGGTTATGGATTCAGGTGCTAGTGATCACATGACACATAATTTAAACAAAATTCATGATTTTACCTCGTTCCCGATACCATCTTTTGTCTCAATTGCAAATGGATCTACTGCAGCAGTAAAAGGCAAGGGAAAAATTAAAATTGCGTCAAAACATATTAATTCTGATATTTTATATGTGCCTTCATTTCCATTTCAGTTATTATCACTTCGAAGGTTAACTATTTCTCTTAATTGTGATGTAATATTTACTCCGTTTAAGGTGATTTTTCAGGACCATTACACCAAACAGAAGATTGGTGAAGGATTTTATTTGAATGGTCTTTATTTTTTCTGTGATTTCGAAGTTCCGAAAGGACTTCAAGCTATTTATTCTCCGGTCAATGATCATCAATTGTGGCACTTTCGTCTGGCTCATGCTTCCGACTACATCATCTCAAAAATACAACCTAATCTGTCCAAAAGAAATTATGATTGTGATACGTGTCATTTTTCCAAATCAAGCAGACTTCCTTTTAAATTATCTGTGTCCAAAGTGTCTCAAGTTTTTGAACTGATTCATTCAGATGTATGGGGCCCCTTTTCAATGTCAATTGATGGTTTCAAATATTTTGTCACTTTTATTGACGATTTTTCAAGAGTTACCTGGATTTATTTGCTAAAAGCAAAAAATGAGGTTTTTAATTGTTTTAAAGACTTTCACAAACTAGTTTCTACTCAATTTTCCACACACATTAAAATATTCTGATCTGACAACGGATCTGAATTTACATCCCATGATATGGAAAATTATTTAATCTCTAATGGCATAATTCATCAAACTAGTTGTGTTAATACTCCTCAACAAAATGGAGTTGCTGAACGCAAAAATCGAGATTTATTAGAAAAAACTAGAGCTATAATATTTCAAATGAATGTTCCAAAAAAATTCTGGTCCTATGGAATTCTTACTGCTACCTATATTATTAACCGCTTACCCAGTCAAGTACTGGATTTTCAGTGTCCTCTTGAAATTTTGCAGGGTAAACCTCCTACTATTTCGCACTTAAAGATCTTTGGGTGCCAATGCTTTGTTCACCTGCATCCCAATCAACGTGACAAACTTGACCCTCGAGCCTCCAAATGTATTTTCCTAGGGTACTCTCACACCAAAAAAGGGTACAAATGTTATGACTCCGTGCGTCAGAAGCTTTATGTCAGCAGGGATGTTCGATTTATCGAAACCAGCCCTTATTTCACTACTCCCAATCAGGGGGAGTCCTTGGAGGATCTAGTACCTCTTCCTAGAGCAGAATTCTGCAGCCTCGACGTGACTAGTCCAAATACTCCAAATGAGATTATCCCGGTTGACGAGCCGTCATCCGCGATCATGCCAACTGAATCTGTGTCTCCAATTTTATCAGAAGAGGCGCCAGCTCTAAGACACAATCCTTCTCGACCGCGCCAGTGCCCTTCCAAATTTCAAGACTATGTGGCTTATACAGTCAGGTACCCTGTCTCAAATTATTTGGATTACTCAAAACTCTCACCCTCGCACTCTGCTTTTTTGTCAGCTATATCCAATGATCATGAACCTAAAAATTTCGCTGAAGCTCAATCTCAACTGGTGTGGAGAAAAGCCATGGAGGAGGAATTGACCGCCCTAGCTGATAATAATACTTGGAGTCTAGTTCCTCTTCCAAAAGGTAAACATGCCGTCGGTAGCCGATGGATATACAAAACCAAGTTCGACTCTGATGGATCTGTTAATCGGCACAAAGCTCGCCTGGTGGCTCAAGGTTATACTCAAGAATTCGGTGTTGATTACAGGGAGACATTTGCTCCTGTTGCAAAAATGACCACTGTAAGAGTTCTTTTATCCGTTTCCGTCAATAATGGATGGTTTTTATCTCAAATGGACGTAAAAAATGCCTTCTTACACGGAGATCTGGAAGAAGAAGTGTTTATGAAGCTTCCTCCGGGCCATTCCTTGAGTGTCACTCCTAATTTGGTATGTAAACTTCATAAATCTATTTATGGGTTAAAGCAAAGTCCCCGTGCTTGGCATGCGAAGCTTAGTGGAGCTCTTGCTACATTAGGTTTTAGCAAGAGTTCTGCTGATTCTTCTTTATATATCCGGTTCTAAAATGATGATAAATTGATGGTATTAATTTATGTTGATGATTTAATTATATCAGAAAATAATATTGACTCCATTGCTAAATTGAAGAAAACTCTTCAACATTTATTTCCTATTAAAGATCTTGGTGCCTTAAAATATTTTCTTGGGATTGAAATGGCTTCATCCAAGAAAGGATTCTTTCTTAATCAACGTAAATACACTCTTGATGTCCTTCAAGATGCAGGTATGCTTTCAACTAAGCCTTCTCCTACTCCTGTTGATAGCAAACTAAAATTATCTCTTGCAGGTACGGCCCTTACATCGCCTAAGTACTATCAACAGCTTGTGGGTAAACTTATTTATCTGACGATTACTCGTCCAGATATTACTTATGCAGTCAGTCTGGTCAGCCAGTTCATGCATGCTCCAACTGTTCATCATTTCAGCATGGTCAAGCGAATACTGCGATACCTGAAAGGCACTATCGGTCGCGGAATTATCATGACCAGAAACAACCATACCAACATAATGGGATATACCGACTCCGATTGGGCTGGAAATCAACTTGACCGGCGCTCGACTACTGGATATTGTATGTTTGTTGGAGGTAATCTTGTGTCATGGAAGAGCAAGAAACAACATGTCGTAGCTCGTTCCAGTGCCGAAGCCGAATATCGTGCAATGGCGGCTGCGGCTTGTGAACTTGTGTGGCTTCGGAGCCTTATAACAGATATGGGTTGTTTATCAGTCACTCCAATGAGTTTGTTTTGCGACAATCAAGCTGCCATGCATATTGCCAAGAACCCTGTGTTTCACGAACGAACCAAACACATCGAAGTTGATTGTCACTTTATTCGTCAGCAAGTTCAATCAAACAATATTACTACTCATTATGTGCGGACTGGTGACCAACTTGCCGATGTGTTTACCAAAGCCGTGCCTTCTTCCCAGTTTCATCGTCTTCTTTGCAAGCTTGGATCCATCAACCCCCTTGATCCAGCTTGAGGGGGAGTGTTGAAGATATTACATATCTTGTTTACTGTTCTTTACTGTTCTGTAATTAATACCAACGGTATTATTACCGTTAGTTCTCATGTATAAATTGCATCCTGTACAAATCATTTATTCTCACGATTTTAATAACAAATTGCACGAGAGCAACATTCTTAATTTCTTTACATCAAATTCTTCAAGATGGATGGAGAACCCGATTCCACGAGTGCCACCAGTGACAAGAGCAGTCATTCCTGAAGGAGTCTTCTCGTGAACCATATTCTGGTTGTTAGAGTCTGTTAGAATAAATAACAAACTAGAAGGGAGAGTCCTGGTTTTACAGGGCATTGCAAATTACAGTTACCAATCTTTCTGTTAGAGTTTGTTACTTTTCTGTTATTCTGGTATCATGTAATAGAGGCTTTAGCCAAGAGAACTTTCTGAATAATACAATTTCCATTCATTCCAGTCCACGTATATTACTTCTTCAATCATCCATAAATCCTAACAATTCCAGGATGAGACCATCTTGAGTCTTTGAACCTGCTGCTCTCTGCCATTGCCTTTGATTTTCTCTCTGATTGACAGAGTAGAACACGCGCTCGCACAACGTCAATCAAATGAAGACGATTTTTTGAGCTTTGGTCGGCGCTCTTAGTTATTGCTTTTTTTTTTCTTTCTTTTTTTTTGTATTGTTTATAAAAAATATATTATTTTAATATATTTTAAATAAAAATATTTTAAAAACAACAACCATTGTTTTTTTTAAAAAAAAAACACGGTTTGTGTTGTTTTCTCTCTTTCTTCTTTTGCTCTGTATATTGTTTTTTATCTTTTAATAATCTTGTCAAACTGTTTTTTAAATGACGAATACACCACATGTAATATATAATTTAATTACTTTTGGAAATCTAGTTGCTTAAGTCATGTTATAAATCCTAATACGCGCACTATTATTTATTGATTGAATTCTCCATAAGCTTACAATGTCTCGAGAGCTTAGGTGTTTTTGTGTTTTTTTCTTAAGAATAAAAATAAAACCATTTTAAAATTCCATATTTAAAACATTAATTTCAAACTAGAAAATGTATAAATAAGATTCCCTTTTTATCTAAAATATATAATAAGATGAAAAAAAAAAACCGAAAATTAACTCTGACTATTTTAAAAAAAAAACATTTTTAAAGCATAAAAATAAAGATGCTGTAGAGTCACTTTACCTATTGAGAAATTTACTGTATTTTTATTTCAATGCTCGAGGTTAGTATAAAAGACTTGTCCAATATTTAGAAATAATTTTTTTAATCTTAATTGAGATATAAATGGTCTCCAATATATATATATATATATATATATATATATATATATATATATAAAACTTTAATTATTGTGAGTACTATATGATTGTCCGAGAATGTTTTATTTTATTTTTTAAAAATTATTTTTGACATATAAAACACTAAAAATTTAAAATTAAAATTAAAAAAAATGTTTTTTAAAATACAGTGAAAAACAAGTGAAACTTCAAAACCCTAAAAACTTTGGACGTGCAGCACCACAAAAATATGAAAGTCGCTCGTCTATGAGGGGCATGAGCTCAGAAGCTACTAATATTTCAAACTACTAATTTATTAAATGAAACTGGGTCAACTGAAGTCCAATCAAGCCCAGTTCGATGTATAACTGTATAGGCTTATCACATCGTCTAATGGGCCATGGAATCGTTGACAGTGACAGACTGACAGCCCATTTCACTGACAAGTATCTGTAGCCACAGGCCCCTATCTGCCTGGGTTGCTATTTAGAATTTAGATTATCTGTTCGCACAGAGATTATTAAATATTCACCGTGTCATACTCCGTATATATACAACTGGCGCATTGACCCGTGGATAGCTCTTTTAAAATATATAAAAAGTTAATAGTATAATAATTATTTTTTATTCAAACGGCGTCAGTTTTGAAACCATCTAATCTAGTTATTTGTCTAACACATTTTTCAAACTAAATCGTAAAATAGTTAACTCGAATTAAATCAGTTAACTTTATGAATGCAAATACAATCTTGATAATTGATAAATAGTAGTATGTATATTTTAAAATTCATTATGATCATGATTTCAAATTATTTTGAATTTCTCATTTAAATTCTAGTTGAGATATTCATTTCATTAATGGTCAGGATTTATCAGAATCAAAGTATGGCTTAATTATATAAGAAGTAAAATAAATAAAAAAGCTATATAAAACTAAAATTTAAATCCTTAATTTCATCAATCTTTAACATTTTTTATATAATAAAACCTTTATTTTTCTCAATATTTTATTATTTCTTTGTGTTGAATTATATTAAGTTAAGTTTTTATTCTCTTATAAACACTCTAAAATTACATTAACATGTTTAATTTTAAATTGAAATAATACACGTTGAACGGAAAACTATAACACTTGAAAGCATATTTCAATAATAATAAAATAAATAAACGAAGTTGACAGCATTTCTAACATTTTGGAATGAAATGTACAAGACATCCAAGAGACAGCGAGTTGACTCTCCTCCCACTTCCATATGCTGATCACCAGCCGGCTCCATTGGCCTATATATGAGACAGTTCAAGTCTGAGGCCTCGCCGGAGCTACGCTTGTTTTAGAGGTTTAGTTAATTGGATCTCACCGTTATCCGAGGGTCGTGCAGCCGGTAGAATCCGAGCTAGGGAGGCCGGAAAAGAGTCGTTCCGATCAGAACTGATTACTGTCTGGTCTCACAGTACTCTCCAAGCCAGCAGGCTAGAAACTGCTATCCAATAGCGAATGCTATCACGCGACATGAAAGTAAACGACGAGCAAGCCATGTTTACTACTTTTCAACACCACAATCTTTCAAATCATCCTAAATATAGCAAATCCCCACGCACAAATAAGCTAGGCCATTCCTACAGTAAATTTATGAAAGCAACAGAGAAACAGACATATCAACTAATCTGTCGCTACAGCAGTATTTCATTCAGATTCATAAATGTGCTGCTCCTTAACCTATACACCAGACAAAACTAGCAACTCCATTCCCTTTATGTTTCTCTTTGTTTCTATCAAAGTCAAAGCTCACGTGAAGAACCCACCTCAAGATCAACAAAACACCACAGCAATCTTAAATAATCTAGCTAGGGTTTTGAAAAATCTAGAATAATACATCCTATATATATGTAGGATTTTTTTTATCGGATAGCTTAAATTCCCTGCATGTGTGTCAATTTCTCAGCGTCTCACATTAAGTCGAATTAAAGCGCTGTTTCATCAACTTCCCTTATCAAGAAACGCTGAAAAAACAAAAATATATAACCCTGAACTCGCCGTTTATTATGGAAGAACAGTCTATATATATCAAAATGTGGCTAAATGGCAATTATTATTGTACAACCATTACTTTACTGAATTCCTATCCTATAATTAACAACCACACAGGTCTAGCTTAGGGTCTTAAAAAATGTTAATTGCTTAGACATTTTTAGTCTTCTGTAGGGTTTTGTCGTTGATACTGAATAGATATACAACAATAACATGTACACACAAAAGATAGCGTGTAAACAGTTTCCATGATTGAGATGTAGTGGTGGTAGTAACTGTGCAAATCTCTATATTTTACTCAATTTGATTCTCAAGAGCTGGTGCATGTTTGTGGACGATATATATCGAGATTTTAGAGAGGAAAGAACAAGAAAACAGGAAGCATGGGGGTTTATTTTGGATTGGATTTAAGGGTGAGGAAAAAGTTCTGGTGTTATAGCTGGTTTTTCTGGTGAAAGGTGATAATAATAATAATAATAGGGTAAAAGGAGAAATGATGTTCCCTAACGTTAATCAACTAGTATGTAGTTGAAGTGACTTACTGTCAGTTCTTTCACCCCTTTTAAAACCCCACTCTCTCTATCTCTCTTCTGAAATTATATGGATAATGACTCAGGGTACTTACCCTGTTTTCCGTACAATTTCGTCAAACTTTTCTGCCCGGCCAACGCCATGGTTCTGAATCCTGGTAATGGCTAGCTATCCATCTTCACTAATGAATTGACTATGCAGGTATACCTACGTTTTGAAAAGTAGGTTTCATAAAGCAGAAACATAATACATTTATCTGATTTTTCGTGGGCAAGAATGAAGAACCCATGCCATTAATCGGAACTGATGAATAAAGAGATATAAACAGTATATATATCAGAAATGAGATGTAAAAGAAAAGCTTTTCGTTCTTTTCGTTTTGATATCAGTACAGGAGTGCCAAACTAAGAAATACAAATTCCTTTCTTATCATGCTAATTAACACATGTGCTTCAACCCCATACAATTGCATTCTAAAGCTGCTGCTTCTACTACTTGATCACCTATGGTGTCTCACCTAGCCTGAGCTCAAGATCTATGTCCTCATTGGAGCTAGAATCAGGTCTGGTTTCCCCTGATTGAAGAATATTGTATCTATCACTTGGGCGTGGCTTAACCAACAGCGAGAGCACTGAAACATTGGTTCTAGGCCTTTTGCAACTGATTGCCTCATTACCACAAGAACCAGGTGATGCTAAACTGTGGATATTAATAGCAGAACCCGGACCCATAAATATATCAGTCGCAACAAACTTATCATGGTTCAAGCATGTAACATTTACTTCACATTGATTCCTTTCTGCTTCAGGTTTTGAACGAAGTCTAACTGACAAAGAATGATCCGAGCCTGATAAATTATTATGGAGATAAGGATACCCTTTATGCTGTTCTTGAACGAGGGAAGAAGAGGGGGGAGAAGCAAAGGCATGCTCACTTAAATTTTCATGATTGGACAAGGTTGAAACCCCAGAAGAGGACATAGTTGATGCAATATTAGTAGCTCTAGAGACAGAAAGTTTAGGGTCAAGATCATAGTAATTATCTAAGGTACAAACCTGATCAGATGGAAAATGAGACCCTAATGATTTAGGTGAACTTTGATTATGATTTTGATGTTGAAAAACATAAATATGAGGACTAAGAGACTGCTTAAGCCTAGCCCTATCCCTCCTATGAACATTCATGTGACCACCTAGGGCTTGAGCTGACCTGAATTCTCTCTTACAAAAACTGCAAGAATAAGATCTTGGAGGCCAGATGCATCCACCAAGATGCCCAGATGAATCTTCTGCAAAAGCTTTCTCTTCCCACGAACCACTCATGGATTTCATGGAAGCTGGCAGCTGTGACTTCAAAAGCTGTTTCCTCTTCATCCACAGCCAGTATTGAGCTTGTTCCATGGTGACACCCCAAGAAATATTGAAAGGAAAACTCAGAGGCAGGTTCTGAATGGAAGCCTTAATGCAAGGCAAGAGGTTAATATAGAAAAGGTACGTACAGCTAGAACTGCAGTTCTGTATTCACTTACTATTGAGTACGTGATCAAAGCTACTTGAGAATCTAGAAAAAGCTCAGCTGAAAAATTCTTGTATCTAGTTTTATGATGATAGCGGGTTTACTCCTTTTTTTGGCTCTTCCATTGAAGCTATACAGTTGGTTTTTGGCTAGTTCGATACAGTCGCTGTTGGGGTATATTATTTTGGCAATTTTTTGAAATGTGACATTTAAGGGGATATCTTTTCAACATTATTTGATCCACATGCGTAGAATTACTACCCGCCATTAATAATAGACGCGACGAGACATAATTGGATTATAATACCACACCTGAATACTACCTAGCTAGCTAGCTAGCCTGGTAGCAATCTATTTATAATTTTGTAGTGACTGCTGGGACATTTTTTTATACCTAATCAAGAATCTAAAAATATATATGTGTGTGGAAGAGGGAAAACGGTTTGCAAATAAAGACGGTGTCCACCGAACCATGATGTCCATACAATTGGATGTTGAATGAAGGTTCATATCAGAAGAAAAGGGTGCGAATACTTTCGATGAAATAGTTACTAGACTCGTTACTGTTCTTGTTTAATTTCTCAACTACACGTACGTTCTTATATGAAACCCATTCATGAAGTTACCTGCTAGCTTCACGTAATTTAATTTGCTAGAGAGATTGTGCAATTGTCTAATGAGTACGTAGTGATGCTCTACAATTTTAGCTTCTGCGACCACTCTCCGATCCACATTTGGCATCACAAGGGTATGGCGCTTTGTGTTAAGAAGAAACCGCGATGCTTTGCTAATTAAAAATAGTCTGAACCGATCGAATATATATATATATATATATTGAAATACTTTCTAATGGATTATGACACATCCAGTCATGTTTATCTAATCGAATGTGTTTGGAAAAACTAATCAATCACCATTCGTAGCGGATTTCTATTCGCAATATTTAGAATTCTGAACAGATCATCATCTTTTCTAACATTTTTGTTATTCCATTCCAGTATACATTAAATATCTCGAAGAAAAGGGTTTGGGTTTCTTCAAATTAAGACACCGGCAAAGTGTACGTTTTGACAGGATCATTTTGTTCTAGTACTATAACTCTACTCCCTAGATATGACGGATGGAGGCGTTAAAATCTATCCATGATCAAGACTCAACCAGACAAGGACAGGCACTTGTGAAAGATTGGTTATTAAACGGGCATTAATTACAGCTCCTGTTTTTCAAATGAAAGTTGGTTTTAAATAGGACATTTGATAGCTAGCTGACAGGCGATAGCATTAACGTATTGGGTGGAGTGTATTTACTACTAGCTATATGAGTCCATTACAAAAATATCAAGTGGTTTTTTTTTATTTTTTTTTGCATAAATTAAATTATCCCCAGTAAATTAAATTGAGCTGTTATGAAAACCCCCCATCAATTATTGATGAAGAATACTGTAACATAAGAGAAACTAAAAATAACACATGGTTTCTTCATATTTGCTCGGGAGGTTTGTGGAGGATAGGCTTGTTTATAGGCAGACGTACGTTCAATATCAGATTTTATGAGATTGGACCTGACAAAACTGCCACAATGGAAACATTAATGAATCTCTTTCAGTAAACTGCTCTGAAACCATGAAGAAATTCAATAGTAGAGATTGGATGAATGAACAATCGGTAAGAATTTCATATGTATTTTAATATATGATTCATACATGCATTCTGTAATTTATACAAGTATAGATATGTTTAGGATTTTAATCTATTGTCTACAATTGTGATGAATGTTACATAGAAAAGGAAAGAAATAAAACGGTAATATTTTCAATAATTAAGATGACTGATTATCTATTCTGGTTTTCTATAGTTTTAACAGTTCGATAATATACATGGCTGGATATGCTCAGCTCCACTGCAATATCTATCCATGAGCCAAAAACTACAACAAGTAGCGTCAATCGAATAGAAAGTTTTTGACTGTGACAAGCAGAACTGTTCGAGACAAATAAGGATGTACGTACGAAGTTCATCGAGAAACGCCGAGTTCTTAAAATTTGACATGAGACACCCAGTAGCTTTTTGCTCGACTTTTTGATCAGTTGGAGCATGCATTTTCAAATGAAATGGGATTAATCCATCCTTTAATTTTCTTTGACTTTTTCAATTGAACTTAATGCGATTAAATTATGCTCGGATCTGCTCACGGGTTGGCATAAAATTCCTGTAGTTCTAGGTAGCTATTCATAGAGGTGGTGACTTGATACATAGAGTACCTACCATATAAGAATTTAATAAAATATAAATTAAGAGCTCTCAAGTTTTTTATTTTCTTACTCGTAATTGATGAATGATCCGGTTAAGTATTGAGTTAATGTTGTTTTAATTGAACAGAAGAATTTTGGCCAGGGCAGACGTTATAAAAAATGAAGGAGCTACTCATCATGCTACCAAGTTTTTTAATTGTAGATGAAACGTTTCTTTCAGTATAAATTATTAAAGGAGCTCGAGAACTATGAAGGCTAATTATCTCCCGAAACATTGCCTCGAGACAGCTTGCGTGAAGGAGGATTCCTCACTATCGATACATAGCCATGACGCATAATTTCAAGACATTTTTCTTTTATTATTTTTATGTCTAAGTCAGGACCGCAGAGTTCAATTACTTTAATGATTGCGCAATCATTAACTGCGAAATACTATATATTAATTCAATAAAAACAGTTATCATATTGTCTTTACGTGTAGTAGATAAATGCGACTAAAACTGTCTGGTCTTGATTCTCAACTACTCAACTTGTGGGAAAAGCAATTAATTGTAACGAAGAGCGTAATTTGTCTCCAAAAAACATGACTTGATTGCAAAACAACAAACGAGGATGGCTTGAAATAGACTTTTTCGAGATAACTATAACTATAAGATGACAATGGAGCTTAAACCGTTAATATATATATTTTTTTTTTGCCGACTGGTGAAGAAGTTGACAAGTAATAATAATTAATTAGTTCAGTAAAAATCAAATTAAAGAAATCATTTTGGCCGAGACATGCAAAGTTATCGACAAAATAAAGAAACACCTCCAAATTTCTCACATAAATGCACCTTGGATTCAAAACCTTTATCTTGAGTTTTGTGTTAATAAGAGTTCTGATGGAAGAAGGATAATAAAAATGAGTAGGGTGGCTTGGGCTATCCTTGGCCATCTCCTAAACATAACTTTATCAATTATTCTAGCCAATCTCTTCTTCTTTTTTAACTGTAAATCAATATTAATATTGATTACAAAGGTTAATCTCGCCGACTTTAATATTAATATTGTTGCTAATTTCTTAGCTTAGCAAGGAATAGTCTTGTAATGTCAAGAAGCAAGTCTATACCTTATTCTTGTGTGATTTTCTAATCGGCTATTGTTTTTTGCCCTAAATTGCAACCGCTGAACATTTATACTATATCCATTTATAAGTATCTCTGACTCGGATAAACCACATCAAGATCAAGAGAAAAAAGAAAAAGGAAAGGAACAACTTTTTCTATGAACCTAATTTGGTTTTTGAGGGGGAAAAAAAGGAATCAAATTATGGAAAATGAAGTTTGTGGGCTCGGGCTTAATTTTGCATTGCAATCTGCCCTTTGTCCCGGTTAAAATTCCTCGCGGTCCACGGGTCTCATGGCTTGTTGGAATTCCCTGGGCCAGGCTACATAAACCCTTTGATATTCATCCCCAGTTGGAAAAAGTGAAGATAAATCCATGGACAAGCATTTTCCATGGCCCAACAAGGCACACGTCACTGCCTGCAGCCCTCTACTCTGTTCTCGAGCAGTAGATTGTCCAATCTGTAGTCTTAAACGACACATCACGCGGGAGAAGAATTATAGGAGTATATTTTGGAGCAATCTGATTTTCATCAGCAAATGATGGTGACGGTGAACTGTCGTATCGATGGCGTCAAATATGTTAAGATCGCTGGACGATGATGCGATTGGCGTTACAGTTTTAGACACTGGTGTGAAAGATAGAGTTGCCGGGAAATAACATTGACAGCCGGGCAAGGGTGCACTCTTGTGGAGGAGAAAGGCTGGAGGAGAGCTGTAATGGGAACTGATGTTGACGAGCTCCTCCACCAGTCACAGACTATTAATTCTCTGTTGACGTTTCTACGTGTACGATGAGGGTGGAGTTATTGTTTTTTTTTATTAATACCAAACTCACCGTTTTATTTTCCAAGGTATATTAATTGAAAAATTAACCGTTATGATAATCTTAGCCACTGACTCGGGTTTCTCAGTTTTATTTTTACACGCCAGAGAAACCACCGTTACCGTTGACTGACTGTCTTCTTGTGCTGACTTTTCAGCTACTGGTGGAGCTGCTTGTGGTCATGAGCTTTCGTTGCCTGGTCCCCGGCATGGCGGGGCCTTTTCTGCCATGGTTAGCACTGGTTTATCAACCACGTGCCCGCGCCTGCTTGGATTAAAATAATAATAATAATATCTAAATTCTTGAAGATTTTTTTTTTGTCGTTGTCGTGTAAGACCAGCACAACTAATCAAACTTTAAAATCTTGATTTGTCACTTAATTTAAATCTAATTGTACGGAAACTCTTTTTAAAATTTAGAACTGAGAGAGAGAAAAACCAAAAATATTTTATAAGTTATATAATAAAAAAATATGAAAATAAATTAATTTTCAACTCCATATTAGCAATCAATTTACAGGCCTTGCCTAGTTGCAGAAAAAGAAGTACGTTTCCTGGAAGAGTTTTCGTCCGAGACTGTAAGAGCAGAGTCGTGTGTTCGAGTTAGATGGTGTTTGAGAGTGTGATTGTGGTTGTTTTTTAAAGTGATTTTTGTTTAGAAATACATCAAAATTATATATTTTTTTTATTTTTTAAAAATCATTTTTGACATCAGCACATCAAAATGATCTAAAAACATAATTTTTTTTATTTATAATGAAAAATAAAAAATATTTTAAAATTTAGCCAAATAACAATTCAACCGATTAGCCAATAAAACACTTAGCAAGTTCTGTGAACCTACCCGGAAGGTTTCGATTTCGCGAATTTACAGGAAGCAGAGGAAGATATGTCAAAGTAAATGTCAAAGTCAAGGAGGTTTTTATTGGGAATATCTAAATAAATAAATATTTAATTTCTTGGTGGATCTCCAAAATATACTATCAAGTAGTTATTTAAATATTTAATTTCTTGGTGGATCCCCAAAATATACTATCAAGTAGTTATTTAAATATTACCAAAAAAAGAAGTAGTTATGTAAAAATACATCAAGATAATTATAATTTTATTATTTTTTAAATTAATATTTACATCATCCCAAGAAAACTGTTAAAAAAAACATGCAAATTTGTTCTTACCGTCACCGCTGTCATTTCATGCATGCATAATTGCATACATACATACATTAAGTAATCCGTACATAGCATTAACTTTACTTATTTTTCGTTGGCTGAAAAAACAAAATAGATCTCAAAATATAAGAAAAGGTGTGGAAGAAACCCCAATCCCATCCATGCCAAAATACTTGCCACGTGCCATGAGTTTGATGTGGATGCTATTTTTATTTATAAATATATTTAAACAATATATAAATTTTTATATTTCAATATTAATTCATTAAAAAAACAAATCCACTGCCCACAGTTGACAACTAGGAAAAAAAACCCCTTTTCCTTACTACAACACGCACACAGTCGCTTTCCCTATCTCTAACTATTGCTTCGTTAAATTATACCATCCACTTTTCATTGTTTAATTCCAGCCTTGAGAAGAAAAAGTGAAAAGAAACACATAGTTACTCATACAACAAGTGAGAAACCAAAAAAGATACACCAGAAGAAGATTAAAATCTCTACCTCTCACTATATATATATATATGTATTACTATATCAGCCACAGAGGAATTCCTTATAGTGTCTCGAGTAAGCTTTGTTTTATCAATTCAAATTCTTCTGGGTTTCTCCTATTTTAATTGGTTGATCATTCGAAGATAACCCGGTCCTCTTAGTCTGGGCTCAGATGAACAGGTTTACAGAGGTCATGGGAAGTTTCAGAAATTAGAATTTTTCAAAGGTTTCTCGGTTCCTTTCCAGCCCTTTTCTTTTTTGTATCATCAACACCATCAGAGTAGTCTGAGCTCCGTTTTTTTTGTGGACATTTGTGCATGCTTTTCCTGATTCATAAAACTAGAATTTCTCTTAAAGCAACTTCTGGTAGCCTCTAATCAATTAGTATTTTTCCTTCAGCTCCCTCAAAATGAGTCGTTTACGACCTAGCCATGACCCGGCCATAAAACGTAGACTGTATTCTCTTCCAGAAAAAACCCGCGTGATTTTCTCATATCTCACGACAATCTCTCTCATCCTTTGTCTCATTCTCTCAGTATCTCTCGTCCTCTACACCAGTTTTTCCCCCAGCAGCAAAAACCAATTCTGGCATCGTTTGCCGCTCCCCTCCCTGACCGGAACCGTACTCTCACCCGGCCCGGCCACTAACATCTCCCACGTCCTTTTTTGCATCGGTGGATCAGCCGCCACATGGCGCGACCGTAGCCTGTACAGCTTCATCTGGTGGGTCCCGGGCGTAACGCGAGGGTTTGTTTGGCTTGACAAAAAGATCGACAGTCCCCACGCCAATAAAAACGGGCCACCTGCCAAGGTGTCATCTCCAGAGTGGACCCGGTTTAAATATTCCAGCTCAAGATCAGCGGTCAGGATTGCAAGGATCATAAGTGATAGCGTTAAATTAAGGTTGCCTGATGTGAGGTGGTTTGTCATGGGAGATGATGATACTGTGTATTACACTGACAACTTAGTTTCGGTGTTATCGAGGTATGATCATAATCAAATGTGGTACATTGGAGGGAATTCTGAGAGTGTGGAGCAAGACGTGATGCATTCTTATGACATGGCTTTCGGTGGGGGCGGCTTTGCTCTTAGCTATCCATTGGCTGAGAGATTGGTCAGTAAATTGGACGGTTGTCTTGATAGGTACTATTATTTATACGGCTCCGATCAGAGGATTTGGGCTTGTATCAGTGAGATTGGCGTGCCGATAACCAGAGAGCGTGGGTTCCACCAGGTATGTGGTTGTTTTTAATTTGTTTTTTAGGCCTTTGTGTTTTTATTGACGGCAGAGATGATACCGTGCGCGCGTGGTATCGGGCATAGATCATCGGACGGTGTCTGTGGACTGAGATGATATATGGAATAGAATCGCATAATTCTAATTGACTCGTGCGGCTGTTTTAATTTATCAATATTTGATATATAGTCTTGGTCTCCATGATGTAGTTGTTCTTCTAGCCCGCACATATATTTTTCATGCGTTTATATATTTATTTATCTTAAATTAAATATATCTTGCGTAGATTATATAATCACTTTACTTTACATTAAAGTGACCTGACTTTGTAGAATACACCGTTTGATGAAACAACAAATTTTATTTTCACATCTTTGTAGAAGTATTCAGCGTTGAACAATTGTTGCTAATTTTTTTCGAAACAAGCTATTCCTGTCACTGATTATTATTTTAATTCATTGCGGTGGCGTGTTTTGATTTCGACAGTTTGATATCAGAGGAAGCGCGTATGGTCTCCTAGCAGCACATCCTCTAGCCCCGCTCGTATCACTCCACCACCTCGGCGGTTTGGAGCCGCTGTTTCCGAATCACAACCACGAAGACTCGCTTAAATCCATAAACCAGGCATACCGGGCTGACCCGCCCCGAATTTTTCAGCAAACTTTCTGCCATGACTCCAAGCGAAAATGGTCCATATCCATAGCATGGGGCTACACCGTTCAGCTGCACCCCTTTTTGCTGCCGGCCAAGGACTTGCAAACACCAGTGCAGACATTCAAGACGTGGCGGAGTTGGAGTGACGGACCGTTCACATTCAATACCCGACCCATGGAGGGTGACCTCTGCAAACGGCCGGTTGTTTTTATGCTCGAGCAGGTCAGGGAAGGGGGCTTTAATGGGTCCTTGTCGAGTTACAAGAGGATCGAGCCTGGACCAGGGAAGACTTGTAAGACAACACAGTATGCCCAGGCAATGTCAGTGCAGAGAATTCTTGTATCCTCCTTGAAAATGGATCCAGATTATTGGAAAAAGGTTGGTTCTTTACATACATAATTATGGATGGTGTTTATATCTATTAATTAGTGTATGTACGAGACTAATAATTTCACTGCAGTCGCATGTGCAGGCACCAAGAAGATTTTGCTGTGAGTTAATGAATAAAGGGATCATGAAGAACAACAGTATACAGCTTAGGATTAGAAAATGCAGAAATCAAGAAAGTATTACTTCTGGGTTAGACTAGCTCCTTAACATTTCAGTCGTGTAGACGTTCCCTTATACTAAACTTGCCGTACTGAAGATTAAAGGAAAGGAGATCAAAGGAGAACTCGCTGCGTTTTGACATTTTCGTAGTTACTAATAAGATACGAAACCAGTCCTTCTCTTCTTCTTTTTTCCTATGATGAGATAGAAAAGCTATCAGTGATCAAGTGCGTGTACGAATTTCAACAGCAACTGCCGTTAGATTTCACAACATGATCAAATTGTAAGCTTTTTCTGATGTAAAAAGATACAAAATGCTTCAAGTGAGTGGATCCTCCACTCTACATGAGGCAGGAAAGGACCAATCGGAGCTCGTTTAAATGCCACTGATTATACCACAAACGACCACAGTACTAAGTGATTAGAAAGGGAGGAGATAAAAGTGTAAGGAAAGCATCTTACTGCTTTTGAATTATAGAGTTGAATGCCAATACCACTCGGTTATTAAAACAATTATTGGATTGGACCATGATTCAAGATTGTGACTACCGATACCGCACTAGTCTGTCAAATTTGGCTGCGCCTTCACACACTCAACCTATCATTTGGAACGCTACGAGCCTTGAATCTAGCGTGATTGCAGAATCGTTACATTTGACACCTGTTTGATTAGGGCAACCTGATTCTCCTCTGTACAGAGATGAACCAGGTAGTTTTGCCCTGGATCCCCGTCATTTATAACGCCAGTTAAATATCTTAACTAATAGAGATGGTCACAGCAAATGAAGACCTTCTCAGATTAAGAACAAGCAAATAGAATGCGAGTTTTCGGGGGAATTTCAGAGAGCAAAGAAAACTGGTCGAAATTGGTGAGTCTGTACTCTGAGACAAGGGCGAGGATGATGCTCCACAAAATATAATCACTGAAAAGGGTATAGGAAAAATAACAACGAGATACTGTCAATACCAACTGAAGAGTATAGATGTTAGTTTCTTTCATTGACATTGAAGTAGTATGCGGAGGGAGAGACAGATTTGACGAAACTAAATTGATAGAAATATCCTATGCTCCATCCATGGGTATCCTGAGATGGTGCAGTGAACCAAAGCGATGAGAAAAAAAGGAGATTTCATTGCTAACATTTGTGAAGTGGGTGGCTCCTTTTAACAATTTCATGGCAAACAGTAAATGATTACACAGGCATACTTGATTTTGTTGTGATGAAATAATACAGGTTTTATTATTGATCAGCTCAACCTTAAACGCGGGTATCTGCTATTCTTTTCTTGTTGGTTACTATCGCATATCAAAGCTCTCTATATAAATACTAGATGAAAGTTTTATTTTTTCAATGTGAGGTAGAAAGCTCTATATATGCTCTATGTTTACAAGAGGTAAGTTGTGTTTTTTCAACATGGAACAAAAACCTTTTGAAATAGTCTTCATTAATTGCAATAGATTTATAGTATCCTCGAACCAGAAAAGACTCCAAAGAGGTGACAAAAAGAATCCAATTTATGATAGATGTTCGATTCATTATACAGTTGCATGTATACTTCTTATATAGATGAGAATATAAGCACCGCTATTGATTAGATATTTTACATTACTTGCAACAAAGTGATTGCAAACCTGAGCGAAAATGAAAATCGCAGCTGTTACAGATGCACTGTGCCGATTCCTGTTTTTCATCACTTCAATGTGGAAAGAAACTAGTTGCAAAGCAATGTATCACGTGTTGCATTTCCAGTGGTTGGATTCACCCTGATGAGAAATGGCTGGATTTAACTTGGATCTATTCAAAATAGTCAGACAGTGCATATGCCAGCAATACAGAGGTCTTACCCATCTGCAACTTTGCACAAGTACTCACGTTGGTCCTCTCTCAAAGGAACATCTGTGAAATCTGATCACACAAGAAGTCAATCAAACAGCAGAAACTTACCAGTTATCAAACTCACACACTCTCCTTTATAGCACATCCAATCTCTAATACACATCTCAGGATGGTAGCAGAAAACAAATTTTACAACTAGCTGTTGTCACTCAAGTGTTTGGCTCCAAAAGTAATGACTATATTGGCTCTGTTGCTAAAGAGAAGACTCTGCTTTTATATCATGCCCTCTTCAACAGATAGATGTTCTTAACAATAAAACCAGCGACGCGACATACCGGCTCCTGTTATATTTGATCCTCTAAAAGACGTGTTGCCGGTAGCAAGTGCACCTTCCAAGTTAGCATTGCTCAGGTTTACCTGCAGAAAGTGGCGACGTCAGAAGTAAGACATCACCAGAAGTATTTCATGAAGTAATAGAAATATAGAATTAAGCTGCTCAATTCTTTAAGCTTCAACAAATTATACTAGAGTCCATCAACTACTGCCATGTCCGCATGTTAGTGCTGCTAGTGAATTGAATGTACATCTGATAACACGTTTACATAGGAAGGTGTATATTACTTAGACAGCATGTAAAAATGACTGCATTTGTTGAAGTATTTCTAGTCTCGTTACTAGGCCTCTAAGATAATAGCTTTCAAAAGCTGATTAAATAACCACCTTTGCCACATTTGCCAAAGAGAAATCTGCACTTCTTAGGTCAGCATCTGAAAGATCAGCCCCTATATCACACGCCAGAATAGATAAAAGAAACAAGAACCATTATCCAGAAAGCATGAGATGAAAATCATGTTTTCTAAAACAGCTGCAGTAAGCATAGCTAAATTTGACAAGTTATGATCTGCAGTAACAACATCATATTTAACATATACCTTGAGGCCAGAGTTATCTATGTGAACATACAAGGAAAAATTTATTCGTCCACCTAAAACTACATACAGAATACACATATATTTCAAACTGATAACACTTGTTGATCATCCATTTACATCAGGAATTCCCAAAAGGCATATAGATCCGGAACTTCCTACCAGCCTATATATACATCATGGTTTAGAGGTTGGAACTACTCAACAGTTTGAGTCCCATGCTAACATCTCTCCCTCATCTACCTGACATTGACAGTTTTGTGCTACCTTCTCAGCTAGAAAAAAAAAAACTTTAATTCTAACCCCTTTGAAATGAATAAAAGCACACCAACCCGTGACAATTTAGAAGCATCTAGCTTGCACTTCAAACACACAAACATTAGCACACCATCCTAGTTAAAATAACTTGGCCTACATGCACACGCCCATGCCAAAACTTCCAGTTTCATAAAGTTGGAAATTCTAATTTTCCAATTTAATTGGAGATACGAAATGCGTGTCGATAACTCTTCAATCCCAAATCATAGAATCCTAAAACAGAAACAGAGTATAAGGTTAAAAAACCCTGTTAAATCAGCATCGAAAAAGCTAGCTCCCAACAACTTTGCGGCTTTGAAATTGGCTTGTCTTAGTATGGACTGTGAAACACACAACAGTCGTTCCATTATAGAGAAATTAACCAATGACAAACTCACTCAAACTTTGACAATACCATATATAAAATAAAGAAAGAAAGGAATAAGAAATAAAACTAAACTATATACCGTCTTAAAATCTTGCTTAATCAAAGTTCTGCCACTAAAATTCTTGCCAGTAAGATCCTGGCCCCTTGTAACTTCAGAACCATACGGTCCTCCTCCCTTTACTCAATCCACATAGCCAAATTAATCAATAAATGAAACAATCAGTTCTATTTTTTTATTCTGGTCACATTTAATTAAAAAATAAAAAAGAGTATACCAACACACAAGTTCAAATACAGCAAACAGAATCGGAAAAATAAAGAAACAACGAATTTATAAACTTTTTAACCTTGAATGCAAGAGCAGGATCAGTAAAAAAGATAGAAACAGAGAGAAGAGCAAGCAAGCCTGTCTTTGCAAAATCTTCTATCAGTTGCTTGTTTAGTATCAATGCCTGCTGTTGAAGAACCAATTAGAAAGCGAACTTCATAAAAACCGAGAAGACGAGCAGTGAGATGTACCTGTGGGTTGGGATAGCGAGAGTGGGAGAGGGAATGGAAGCGCGGGTTTGAGAGGGAAGGTTTGGTTAGTAGGAGAGGGGGTTTTGGTACACAAAGAAACGTTAAGAAGAGCCATTTTCGTTTTTGATTCCTAAGGACTAACTTTTGTTTGCTAATAAGACAGTAAGTCCACGTTCTGTACTGACTTCAGTTCGATATGGATAACGAGAATAATGGGATTGGATACGAGGATTATCTTTTGGTGTGGCCACTCCCAGAAAATCATCGTGAATAATAATAATACTTCAGCACGAATCTTGACATGTTGAATGAGCGTTTAACCATCGAAACAATCCTGTGTTGGCCCAAACATGTCATCAACTTACCAATACCTTGATAATCAAACCCATTGAATTTCTATCATACGTAAGGCCTTTCGGCCTTGGTATGGTCAAAATCGTTGAAGGTATGGACTTATGCTCACGGGCCATGCAAACTCTCTTTACCATAATTCAGCTTTGAATCCACGAGATATGGTTAAATTTCTTTTAAAAAATCGGTTTGGATCCCGGTTCTTGGACGTCTCGAATTCATAACAGTGTTTTTTTTTTAAAAATTGTTGGAGCAAATATGCACAGAAGACAGAGTCGTGTATTAATAAAAACGAAAAAGGAACACAGAAATTCTGAAGCAATTCAAACCACAGTGAAGACAGGAGCACCGAAAAATGGATTAAAGTTTACAGAGATTAGATAAGAATCGATAGATCGATAGAGTTATGCGTAGCTGTAAGAAGACCTCTTCCCCGGCGGCCAGCAGGTTGGGTTGCAGATTGCAGTGGAGAGGGAGGGGAGACGGGAGGGGGCTTGTATTTTATTCGAGTCATGTTCCAGACCTTGGCGCTCGATACTTTGTCGGGACTTGTAGACAATGACGTGTTCCCACTCACCACCCACCTCTTTCTTGCACTCTATCCCACGCGCCCCCACCACAGAAAATCCATTAAAGAAATGCTTGGAGCTTCATTTCAGATGCTAACCTTGGCTCCTTTCCCCTGTGCCCTTCCTAACTATTACTACATTTAATCCAGCCCGGGATACAATGTTGTTGTTCTTAATAATAATAATAATAATAATAATTTTACAATAATCGAGGGTGTTGTAACGATATAGTAGCTTCTTGTTAATAATATATATATATATATATATATATAAAAATTGGTTTAGTTTTTAATTATTTTTAAAAAAATGTACCAATCTTTCAAATCATTGGTTTAGACTTGTTTTTTAATTCGCTAGTACCACAGTTATTTAATAATTGTTTGGGAATGTGATTATATTATTTAAATAAAGTTATTTAGAAATATAATAAAATAATATTTTTTTATTTTTTAAAAATATTTTTAATATAAACACATCAAAATACTAAAAAAATACTAAAAAAAATTTAATTTAAAATAAACAATAAACAATAAAAAAAAAATTAATTTTTTAAAAAAAAAATATTTTTGAAACGCAATAATAAAAATAATTTTTTTTCTCAATTACTTTATCCGTTCGAATTTCATTGTCTTTGCACCTAAATATCACTTTCATTTATACATCAAATAAAAGGTTGAGTGTTTTAGAAATCCATGTTTTTTTCTAGCTGTCGGAGTTGGACCCTTGCAATGTACACAGTTACTTAGAGTCTACGTGGTACTGTTTTCTATTTATTTTTTAAATATTTTTTATATTAAAATAATAATTTATTTACCAAGGATGCTGGAGAATAAAATAGGATGCATGCCTGATTTGAGAATTAAGAAGTGCAGTGATATAGATTGCAAATATATAAATAATAACATTACATAATTGAATTGATTGGATCATGGCAATCGTATACATGACATGATCGTGATGATAGTGACGTGTTAATTATGATCACGTTGCTAAAAATTATGATAATAATTACAAAATATATACATTAAAAAATTATAATTATAGTGGTCAACAATAGTAATTATAGTAGGTTGTAGGTCGTAGTGACGAGATATAAATGGTTATAATAATATGAAAATGAAAAGTGTGATCCTAATATGCTTGTGAAAAATGTGGAAATAGTTGCGGTAGTGTCTGGAGGCATTTGGAAATACAACAATGTTTGCATTTTAATTTTTTTACTTGAAAATATATTAATATAATATAATTTATTTTTAAAAAAATTATTTTTGATATCAACATAATAACAAAAAACTAATTCAGATTAAAAAAAATAAAAACATATTGAAATTCAGTATAAACACTTTTCTTATAAAATTAAAGACAGTGATGATAATATTAAACAAAATTGATTGTTAATAATAATAATAATAAAAACAATCAAAAATAAAAATAGAAAAATCATCTCGTATCTCTTTCAGAAAGCTCGATAACATCTTCAGTTTACGAGCTTCCTGTCAACTCTTTTTTTCCTTTCCAGTCAAGTGTTCGAGTTAAGTTTTGTTTATATGCTGACATGGCCATTAGAACAACACTTGGCATGATAGCATGTCAACACCTGGCATGCTGACATGACTTGTGTTTAAAAAGGTTTGAAAAAAATTAAAATTTAAAATTTTTATTTTTATATTAAATTAATTTTGTTGATATTTTTATATTATTTTTTCTGTACTGATATCAAATTAAAAAAATATTATTTTATATATTTTTAAATAAAAAATACTTTTAAAAACCAACTCCTATAAAGCACATATTGTTTGCTCTCTCGGTCATTTTTATTTATTTATTTGAGCGTCTGTATTTCTCTTAAAAGTCGTATAAATAAATGTGTAAAAAAGTCAATTTGATTGATTCTTGAAATAACACAAAATCATTTATGATTTCTGTAAGACTATAAAAAAGATATGCGACCACGACAATGAAAGTAGATCCTGTTCCTATGAGGAAAAAAAACATTTAACAACCATGACAATATCCATTTTCTTCCCTTTAGATGACATCTTGTCTCGTTCTATTTTACACACTTCTAGATAAATTATTTTAATACCCACTTCGCATCTACAAAATAAACAAATAATAATTTAAACAGCAAAGCCATGTGTATTATATTCATTCAAATATATATTTATATATTTATATATATAAACACAATATATAATAAAATTAGCATTGAGAATTTTTAAATTACCTACACATAAAAAAAAATGTAACAATTAATGCATCCAGAATTATTTAATATCTTCCCTGTAAAAAAATAGAAAACAAGAAACCATAATGACACCAAAGAACACCTTAATTAAATACTATTATTATTTTTTTAGTCTTTTTATGATCACCTGAATCAGACCCAGATAAACATCAAACTCTGAATATTCCCACACGCGTTCCCCCTTTTTTAATACACTTTTGAATTAGTTAAAAAAAAAACAGGGGTAATCTCTATCCTTTTAAATTAAATTAAAATATCAGTAGCCTTGTGAGCATATATTATATAGATGTATAGGCTAAATTAAGTCCCCGTGGATGTCATAAATATCCATGCGTTACCAGTGCATTTTCTTAAATAAAAAATTAATGAACCGACATTCCACTATCATTAACACATCCACGTCTTTGTCGCGGATAAATTTTGTTAAAAATTTTATTTTAAAAAAAATATATTTTATGGGTTTAATTAATTAATTAAAATTTTAGTTGTTATAAATTTTTAGAAATTGTCCTGATTTGAGCTTAAAACATATCATCCAGATAATAAAATCTTGAAAACAGGAGAGTGTGATATGAAAATATCAAAATTACACTTAATAGACTGGTTGAGGGAAAATACTCTATGATTTCCCATGCTCATATGGCAAGAAAATGTGCATTGCTTCTTCTTTCTTTCTGGCAAGCCTGTGATTAGTCTATCTATATTTATTTTATGAGGATTTTCTTACAAAATGATAAAAATATGCATAAAAAGAACATATCACATAACTATAATGTTTTTTAAAATAAGATGTCCAATGTGAATAATCCACGTAGCCATAGCTGTCGGCGTAAGAAGAAAGAAACGGTCTAAGACATTGGAGGGGGGGGAGGGGAAAAATGGATCAAGGTTTCACATAATGGCACATTGGTAATTTACCAAGAAAACCCGTAATTATTGACCAGTGTCATTCGTCCAGCTTTTATGGCAAGTAGTGGGTGGGGCGGGTGCATAGTATGAAAAGCCATAGAGCGAGAAGCTTGAAACTTGCAGTTCACAAAACCAAAAAAAACAGGGAGACAAGAAAAAACCAGACTCTGCAAAACCGCTATAGGATTTTGTGAGACGCACTACACGGGTCCTTATCGTACGCCTATTTGATTTTTATCGTACGCCTATTTGATTTTTATCGTACGCCCACATCACAGAAATGGTAAAGCAGCGGGCAACTTCAACCAGTACTACCAAAATTAGAGGCCCCCCTTTAACGCAAACTCTCTTGGCTTGCCCTACCAGGCTGACTCCTGTGTACTTCAGCGTTGTAAAGTTGTTCTTTCCTTGACCAAACAAATTTGCACTTATATAGTACTCACGTATTCATGTTAGAGGCGAGGTGAGTTTCTTTTGTACTGGTGTTTCCTCTTCAAGGTCCTTTTAATGGGAAAGGTGGGGTTTTTTTTTGTATGTTTGGCTTCAGATCTTAATGAGTTGCTGGGTTTAGAAAAGTGGGGTTTTGTTCTTTATGTTGTCGGGATGATTTTTTTTGTTTATCAATTTGGAGTCTAATGTTTAGGGTTTTTGATTTACGCATGCAGAACGAAGGAAGCCCTCATGTCTAATGCCGGATTCATGCAGCATGGGTAGATAGGTGGTATGTACTGGCTTGGCTAGTGAGCTTGGGTGGGTTTGACTCTTTCCCTTGGTGAGATTCGTGAGAAGGAATAAAGGATAAGGTTTTGGACTTTTATCTGTTTGGATTTGGGATTGTACATTTAGAGATTTCTCCCGATCTGCGTCTAGCTACCTGCAAACTAGCACAGGATAAAGAGGGTATTAATAAGGCCAAGATACTCTTCCGTCATTCAATCTTGTGGTGTTGTTGCGTGTTACTGTTTCAACAAGGCACTGAATAGCGCGAGGAAAGAACACGCAAAAGGAAAAAAAGAAAAGAAAAAAGAGTTGCAGTGCAAATAAGCTATCTTTAGCTTTTTGTCTCTTGGATTTCTCTTCTGTTCAAAAGTTTAGGTTTTTTTGGTTCTATCAAGAATCAAACATGGCAAATCGCTGGTGGGCTGGAAATGTTGCCATGAGAGGTGTAGATCCAGTATCTTCATCTCCATCTCAACACTTGAGAAATCTTGAAGAAGACAGCACTCCTCTCGGTTTGAACCGGATGGGCCCTAGAAGAGAGCAGGATTTTATCGACACCGACACCAATAGCCCTAAAACAACCACCACCGCCACGCCTCCCAGTACTCGAAACCAAGAGGAGCAGGAAGATAGCAGAGACAACACCAACAACCAAGAATCTGGCGACCACACAGCTCACGAAACCATCGAACCAGGCAGTGGCAGCACTTCTCGCAGACCCAGAGGCCGACCTGCCGGTTCAAAGAACAAACCAAAACCTCCCATTGTCATCACCAAAGAAAGCCCTAATTCTCTCCGCAGCCATGTCATGGAAATCAGCTCCGGCAGTGACATCGTGGAGAGCATTGCCACTTTCTCTCATCGCCGCCATCGAGGTGTTTCTATCCTTAGTGGAAGTGGTATTGTGAACAATGTTACTCTAAGGCAGCCTGCAGCACCTGGTGGGGTTATCACTCTTCATGGAAGATTCGAGATTTTGTCATTGTCGGGTTCGTTTCTCCCTGCCCCATCGCCTCCTGGAGCAACGGGGCTGACTGTTTATTTGGCAGGTGGACAAGGACAGGTGGTGGGAGGTACTGTGATGGGGGAGCTGATAGCTGCAGGGCCGGTGATGGTGATTGCAGCAACGTTCAGCAATGCGACTTATGAAAGGTTGCCACTTGAGGAGCAAGAGCAAGAAGGGACACCATTGCAACAGCAAGTGAATTCACCAGGGGGTAATAATGGCAATGCTGCTGCAGGTGGTGGTGCCAGTAGCGGTGGCGGTAATAATTCAGGGACACAATCTTCTCAGGGTTTAGGTGAGCATGTTTCAATCTCTGGGTACAATTTACCTCCTAATTTGTTACCCAATGGACAAATGCCACATGATATGTTTTGGAGCCCCCCTCCCCGCCCTCCCCCCTCCTACTAAGAATGTGATTGAGAGAAAGGGATTGTTAGTTTGGATTAGCTGACTCGTGTGCAAAAATACTTGATCAGACAGTCTCATGTAAGCACAGCCAAGAAGGTAGGACATTTTGGATAAGTTTTTGTGTAAACTAGCTGGATCTGATCGTCAGGTTTTGCGATGTTGTTGGAAACTCGTTGATGTAATGATCTGTTTGCTTTTCTCTAATCATCTTTTTGTGGAAGAATATTGTATTTTTTTTCATGTAGGAAGAGAAGAAATATACCAGTGATCAGGAACTGGAATTGGTGCTAATTAATGGAAATTTGTGGATGAGATCTGCGAACCTTATTTGTTTTCTTAAGCATGCTAAGCATATTCCGGTATGTTATCTTATGCCCCGTTTGGTTTTATTCTCGCCGGAATAATTATAATTTTGTGAAACATTAATTGTTTGAGAAACGTGTGATTTGGGGAAATTTTGGAAGTAGTCAACTTAGTCCATCAATGTAATGTTTGATTTTTCTCTCCCTTTGAATATGAAATGTGGGGTTTGATTCATCTGTACCTGCATTAGAATCGGTCGTTTCATATTCCAAGTTGGTCGAACTTTTGAAAGGCGTGGAATTTTACATCATTAGTTCACGTTGGGACAGTTCCCAAGTTGAGTTGATCATTTCAATGGCTCTATTTGACTCGAAGGGCCATTCTTGGCCAAATGTAGCAAGTGGTTTCCAATCTCTTTTAGCATGTAGCAACTTACAGTAAACCATTAATGGTAAGCAGATGTCCAGGTTTCAATAATCACATGTACCCAATTATGTGAGCGTGTGTTTTTGTAAATGTATATTTTTGGTAATGTCCAAGTTCAGATAGTCCAGAAATGCAGTACTAGCTATTTGTAGCTCTAATGCATGCGTGGTGAAACATGTTTTTGTCAAACAACAAGAAACTTGGGTAAGTTTGCGACTAGCTTACCATTGTCTGGATATGTTCGTTCTATAGCAATCTGTGCTTCATTGCTTGGCAGTTTAGTAAGTTCTGATCAGAAAAAGAAGTTCAGTGAGGATTGCCATAGAGTGAATCTATTTTATTATGTCTCCTCTTTTGTTTTCGTAACTTGATTCAGATTGAGTTCTTTCTCATGTTTTCTTTCGTCTTGTACAGTCATGCAATCAATTTATATAATGCCCTCAAGTTGTGAGTGAGTCTTACGATTAAAAAAATAAATGCATGAGCTTTCTATATATTAGTGTTAGTTGAAGATTGAAGAAGCCAATTGCATTCGATCCCATGATTATAGCTAGAGATAACTAGAGCTCTGTGTGATCTTCTGGGCATGATTTTCTTTTAATTTTGTTAATTCCATTAATTATTGAACACCCAATAATAATTTGTTTGGAATGAGATATTAGAACCGAGACCGTGTCATTATCTTACTTGTGTAAGGATATGATGGCGGTTATTGCTTGTTGAATAAGCTGCCGTGAGGATTGCGAAAGATTTTTGTCCATTTTAGTCAAAGGTGGTTGATGTAATCTTGTGGACAAGTTTTCATTGTCGTTAGATAGACGTTGAAGAAAATATGAACAGGTATGGGCTAGCTATTTGTATGCATGTGACATGAACACAGTTAGGGAAGACCTTAACTTTCTTTCGATGGGGAGTGAAAGCATGGTCGACTATGCAGGTGGCTCAAACTTCAAGGGAAGAATTACATCTTTCCAAGAAATTCAATCGTAGAATTCCAGAAAGAATGATTGCTTTTCTGATTCAATTAGAATTGCAAAACTGTGAATCTCAGTGACCAACTGGAAAGGTTTCTTGTATTTGACAATTCCAGCGGGCAGATGTAGATTTATTGCAAGTGCACTGCTGCTGATGGATTTGCTTGGAGAAAACGAGTCATCTTCCATGATCACTTAACTTGCCCAGGTCAATTGTTAACAGCTGGATTAGGTGACGTGATTTGAGTGCCAATCCAGGAAAAAGTTGAAATACCTCGTGATTTTTGTCTTTGATCGTGCAGCTGCTGTTTGGTTTTTGTGTGATATCTTGGTCTCAGATGAACAACAGTTTACTTTCTTGAATCTGTATCTGCTGCCCTTGCTGGTCCAGAAAAAAATCAGAACGTTGTGCCATTCATAACGCATAAGAATGTTTTCGACGACTCCAATTCTCATTCCCGATACTCGATCGTTTGATTTGGACTCGAATATGGGTTTCTTCCATGATCATTTCAAATTGATGCACAGAATCTTGAATGTAGCCTCAAATCTTCATACGTTTCAAACTGAGCTAGGATATTACTGCAATGCCCTCGATGCATTATTGACTTCTTCGCAGGTTCAGGCACCATGCAATTATGTACAGGTGAACCATTAATGATAAGCATTCATTGAATGCTGATGTCTGGAACTGGAGACTCTGCAGAATACTTTGGACGCCAGTGCTAGGTTGCGTTCAAGTGGGGTGCTATACAGGCCAAAACCCACCGCTTTGACATCTCATTAATGCTATGGTTACCGTTCGTCAACTTTTGATGGCCTCGAGTGTTTGAAATTGTCGTATGTTTGGGATATTTGGAATTGAAATCTTTATGTGTTTGGAGTGTTTTTTCCGAGGGCATTGTTCTGGAATTCAAATGGAAAAATAAATAATGAAACATGGATAAAAACAAATCATAGACAGTATCTCTAAATCTCAGTGGATCCATTTTCAACCAAGAATGATGCGTGGGATGTGATTAGGATTCATTTTCAATAAACTAGGGCTAGGTCTTTTCAATAAACATTTTGCTTTGATTGAAGAGCTTGAGACAGTTAATTAGGAATGCAAGGATCATTATGAGCACTTGCCTGCACCAAAACACAAAATTACAGATGCATTATGATTTATCATGAGATGATTGTAGATTCTGTTTTCAAATCAGCAAAAAAGAAATTATTTATGGATTAGAGCAAAATAATTAAGATTTATAATTCAATTCAAAAGTATTCCAAACAATATAATTGAATTTAATTATATGATTTGATATTTTATTCAAATTATAAGAGTTGTAATATGTTATTAAATTCAATCTCACGTGTTATTTAATTCTAGAAAAGTTGTTAGTGACTTTGACAATTCCACATGTAATTCAATTCTAAAAAGTTGCTTGTAACTTTGACAGCAAGTTGTAGCAATATGTAGATTTTATAACTTCCTATTATTTGACTAATCTAGACCCTTTATGTTCTATGCCTTTTTATTTAAGAAGTGTTTAATAACATGATAGTGTATTTTTTTTTAATTTGAAAATACATCAAAATAATATTTTGTTTTTTAATATCAAAAAAATAATTAGAAGTGAAAAAAATAAAACATGTTTAAAAGCATGAATGGTAAACAGAAGGGCTGGGAATCAAGACCGGTCCCTTAATTTTCAATATTTTTTCAGATCGAACCTCTTACGTGTAATTCGCTCAGAACGAGCCCCCCATTCACGGCTACAATTTTAACCCTTCATTCATAGCCCTCGGAGGGTTACAATTTGTCAAGATCTTGCTAACATTGACTAGTGTTTTTTGGTCGGCAGAGATTGTGATGGGTCGGGTTATTAAAATATTTATAAATATTATTCCACCGAGTAATATTACTCTAGAAAACAAAAATCACCCTTTCAGCACAGATGAAACGGATTCGAGCATGATAAATCATGCTCTCTACATCCCTGCGAACGAAGCTTTCCGCTGGCAAAAGTACTGACACGTGGCGTGAAAGGAGCGCGCCGTTCACCGGACAGAAGGAAAACTCCTGCTTTCCGATCTGCTGGGTATGTATTGTATTGTTGTAAAACACTGCAGGAGATATTGTATGTTTTTTTTTATAATTTATATTGATTTTCAAAGTTTTATTTCATTGAAATTTAATTGCTATAAATTGCTTCATCGATGGTGCAGTTAACAAAAAGGGACCATGATGAAAACGAAATCAAATATAGATGGCATACCAATAGTTTCAAGAAATATACGTCTGGTCCTTAAAATTTAAAAATAACATAAATTATATAATTTTAATATTTTTCCAAATCAATTTTGATATAAAAATATATTTTTATTATTTTTTAGTTTATAGTTATGGGATGAGAAAGATTAGTCATCGATTTTTTATGTTAAATAAAGAAAAATATATTGGACACTATTTAGGTTATCAAACTGGTGTTTCGAGTAAAAAAAATATAAGCTCGAATTTTCAAGTTATCACCTTGACTCAGAGCACCCATAGCTTATCCCCCTAACATGTGACCTAATCCCCGAGTCGGTTTTTAAAACCATGAATTTTTTTTTTTTTTTTATGTTGACTCGGGTAAATTACTAGTATCACTCGTGATCTAGACCCTGTCTTGAGTTATTTCTCAATTCGATTTTTAAAACTATGATAAAAATAATTTTTATTATTACATTAACTGGGATCAAAATCGGCTTGTGAGTCGAGCTTTCCTCTAAATTGATCATCAGGTTGATTTTTGAAATTATAATAATAATTATCTATTTACATATCTTAGCTAGTTTTGAAATTTATAATTTTTTACAATAATATTTTAAGAATAAAAAACATTATTTTTTCGATACATGCTCTTTTTGTATCTTTTTTTACAAGTATTTGTTTTCCTTAAATTATCTGATAGACAATTTTATTTGTGTATATTTATTATTGTCTTCATCAAAACACACTATTGTTTATATTATCTTCTTCCATTTTGTTTCATAACAATAACCAAATGCTATTTTAAAGTGTCAAATTGGCAAAATAGTTTTTTCTTAATAATGTAAATATTTGTTTTTTATATTTATGCACTCCAATAATAAAAAGTCACTTAAAAGAGTTAACTGTATTTTAATATACCCAACACAATTATTTTACCAGCTTAATATGATATAATTGACTTAACGAGTTCAAATATAACTAATATAATTATTAATCAATATAATATTAAAAGATAAAATTCAAAAAAATTACCGGAATCAACTCAGAATAACTCGTCAAACCATGACATGTGTTATAACACAATGATAATTTCATAAAAAATAAAAATAATAAATAATAAAAAAACATTATAATAAATCTTGTTCTCTACATCTAAACAAGTTCTTAACATTTTATTTATTATATACTAAAATCATGTAAAACAAGCAGCCAGATTAATATTATTCTTTTAGGTTTGCATTTATCGCAGCCACTGGGATGCACTAACGCATATCAATATCCATTGTACTACAAAAGGGGCAGAACGCTGAACGACTATAAATAACACCAATTCCGTCAAAGTAAAACACACTCTCTCTCGTTCAGCTCTCACTTTACTCTGAGAGTAGGGTTTTACTCGCACACAAAACCCTAATCTCACCAGCATATCTTAGCTCCAGGTAAACCATTTTTAATCTCTCATGCTATGTTGCCTCTCATGTTTTGACAATCATTTATTTTATTTCTTGCCTCTATTTTCTTATGTAGTTATTTTTTTTGTTCTTGTTTCTGCTATGATTGTTGAATTAGTACAAGTACAATAGAATGGCTGGTGCCCGAGAAATTACAGCCGCAACAGAATTCTTGCATGTAAGTTGTTTTTTGTACGATCACCTAATTTTTTTGTTACGAAGAATAAAATTTTCAGCTTTTTCTTTCTCATTCCTGTATATATCGGATTCATTTTCTTGTTAATTCTGCTAGAAATCTTCTTCTACTTCTTTCCTGTGCTATGTGATTGGTTTTGTGATTCGTGCTCTTTTCTGTAATTCTGTTGCAGGGTACTAATAGGCAGTCCCTGTTTGTACACAGAGACTTGCCTATTAATCGACGAAACCAGTTGCTGTGGGGGACGCTTCGTAATCACAAGCTTGCACTTGGTGTATCTAATAAAAGGGTTGTTTCTTTGAGATGTCGTGCTCAATCGAAGTCTAGAGCTTTCGTTTCTGGGGCTCGGACAAGTTCTGTTGATGAGCAATCAAGTTTGATTGAAAAGCCTGTGCAAGAACTAATTCATTTCTATCGCATTCCATTGATTCAAGAGAGTGCAACTATTGAATTACTCAAGTCTGCTCAATCGAAAGTTTCAAACAAGATTGTTGGTTTACAAACTGAGCAGTGTTTTAATATTGGTATTCAGTCCGAGGTCTCAAGCCAGAAGCTTGGGTGTCTTAGGTGGCTTCTCCAAGAAACTTATGAGCCAGAGAATCTGGGGACTGAAAGCTTTCTCGAGAAGAAGACAAAGGAAGGAGTGAATGCTGTGATAGTTGAGGTTGGGCCTCGATTGTCTTTTACCACAGCTTGGTCTGCAAATGCTGTATCAATTTGTCGTGCTTGTGGCTTGACAGAGGTGACTAGACTGGAACGGTCAAGAAGGTACTTGTTGTACAGTAAAGGTGTGTTACCAGATTATCAAATCAAGGAGTTTGCTGCAATGGTTCATGATCGGATGACTGAGTGTGTTTATACTCAGAAGCTTATGTCTTTTGATTCCAGCGTAGTTCCAGAGGAAATTCGACATGTTCCTGTTATGGAGAGGGGGAGAAAAGCATTGGAGGAGATCAATCAGGAGATGGGGCTTGCTTTTGATGAGCAAGATTTGCAGTATTATACTAGGTTGTTCAGGGAGGACATCAAGCGAAATCCGACAACTGTGGAATTGTTTGACATTGCACAATCTAATAGCGAGCACAGCAGGCACTGGTTTTTTACTGGGAAGATTGTTATAGATGGACAGCCTGTGAATAGAACTCTTATGCAGATTGTAAAGAGCACTTTGCAGGCAAATCCAAATAATTCTGTCATTGGTTTCAAGGACAACTCGAGTGCAATCAAAGGCTTCCCTGTAAAGCAATTGCGGCCAGTTCAGCCTGGCTTGACATGCCCCTTAAACGCAACTGACCGTGACCTTGATATTTTATTTACAGCTGAAACTCATAATTTCCCATGTGCAGTGGCACCTTACCCCGGGGCAGAGACTGGTGCAGGGGGTCGAATCAGGGATACTCATGCAACAGGTAGGGGGTCATTTGTTGTTGCATCAACAGCTGGTTACTGTGTTGGGAATCTGAACATTGAGGGGTCTTATGCCCCATGGGAAGATCATTCTTTTGCATACCCATCAAACTTGGCATCACCTTTGCAGATTCTTATTGATGCTAGCAATGGTGCATCAGATTATGGAAACAAATTTGGGGAGCCCTTGATCCAGGGCTACACTAGAACTTTTGGGATGCGACTTCCTAGTGGGGAGAGGCGGGAATGGTTGAAGCCAATTATGTTCAGTGGAGGCATTGGGCAAATTGATCACACCCACATAACAAAAGGGGAACCTGATATTGGCATGCTGGTTGTAAAGATTGGAGGTCCTGCATATCGAATTGGAATGGGAGGTGGGGCTGCATCAAGCATGGTGAGTGGCCAGAATGATGCAGATCTTGACTTTAATGCTGTACAACGTGGAGATGCTGAGATGGCACAGAAACTGTACCGTGTTGTTCGTTCCTGCATCGAGATGGGAGAGAATAATCCAATTATCAGTATCCATGATCAGGGAGCTGGTGGTAACTGTAATGTTGTTAAGGAAATTATATATCCAAAGGGTGCACAAATTGACATCAGGGCAATTGTTATTGGTGATCACACAATGTCTGTTTTGGAGATTTGGGGTGCAGAGTATCAGGAGCAAGATGCAATTTTGGTGAAGGCTGAAAGCCGTGACCTCTTGCAATCAATATGCAAAAGGGAAAGGGTGTCAATGGCTGTTATTGGAACGATTAGTGGAGAGGGACGTGTTGTTTTGGTTGATAGTTCAGCTATTGAGAAATGTCGTGCAAATGGACTCCCTCCTCCTCCTCCTGCTGTGGATCTTGAACTTGAGAAAGTTCTTGGGGACATGCCTCAGAAAAGTTTTGAGTTTCATCGGGTGGTTCCAGCACGAGAACCACTTGATATTGCTCCAGGGATCACTGTGATGGATGCTTTAAAGAGGGTATTGAGACTTCCATCTGTATGTTCGAAGCGTTTCTTGACAACAAAAGTGGATAGGTGTGTCACAGGTCTTGTAGCACAACAGCAAACTGTTGGTCCTTTGCAAATTACACTTGCTGATGTTGCTGTCATTGCTCAGACTTACACTGACTTGACTGGAGGTGCCTGTGCCATTGGGGAACAACCTATCAAAGGTCTGGTTAATCCGAAGGCAATGGCGAGATTGGCTGTTGGAGAAGCTCTCACTAATCTGGTTTGGGCAAAGGTTACTTCTCTCTCTGATGTCAAGGCAAGTGGGAATTGGATGTATGCTGCCAAGCTGGATGGGGAAGGAGCTGACATGTATGATGCTGCCACAGCTCTTTCAGAAGCTATGATTGAACTTGGCATTGCTATTGATGGGGGCAAGGACAGTCTCTCCATGGCAGCCCATGCAGGTGGTGAGGTTGTTAAGGCCCCTGGAAATCTTGTCATCAGTGCATATGTCACTTGCCCTGACATAACAAAAACAGTAACCCCTGATCTGAAGTTAGGAGATGAGGGTGTACTGCTTCACGTTGATTTGGCCAAGGGAAAGAGGCGGCTGGGTGGATCTGCACTTGCTCAGGCTTTTGATCAAGTTGGTGATGACTGCCCAGACCTCGATGATGTTTCTTACCTGAAAAAAACTTTTGAGAGTGTCCAGGATCTTATTTCAGACGAAATAATCTCTTCTGGTCATGATATTAGTGATGGTGGGCTACTTGTCTGTGCCCTGGAGATGGCATTTGCTGGGAATTGTGGTATCCTTTTGGACTTGACTTCGAAAGGGGAAAGCCACTTTGAAACACTCTTTGCAGAAGAGCTTGGTCTTGTTCTTGAAGTTAGCAAAAAGAACTTGGATACTGTAATGCAAAAGCTCAATGGTGCTGGGGTTTCTGGCGAGATCATTGGGCAAGTGACTGCCTCACCCTTGATAGAATTGAAAGTTGATGGGGAAACATGCTTGAAGGAGGAAACCTCTTTCCTTAGAGACACTTGGGAAGAAACCAGTTTCCATCTGGAGAAGTTTCAAAGATTAGCTTCTTGTGTGGCCTTGGAGAAGGAAGGTTTGAAGTCTAGGCATGAACCTGCCTGGAGAATGTCCTTCAGTCCTTCCTTTACAGATGAGAAATACATGATCGCAACTTTGAAACCAAAAGTAGCTGTCATTCGAGAGGAAGGTAGCAATGGAGATAGAGAGATGTCTGCAGCCTTTTATGCTGCTGGTTTTGAACCCTGGGATATTACAATGTCAGACCTTCTGAATGGAATTATCTCACTCCATGATTTCCGTGGTATTGTGTTTGTGGGTGGCTTTAGCTATGCCGACGTGCTTGATTCTGCAAAAGGATGGTCTGCCTCGATACGATTTAACCAGCCTCTTTTGAATCAATTTCAAGAGTTTTACAGGCGGCCAGATACTTTTAGTCTTGGTGTTTGCAATGGGTGTCAGCTCATGGCTCTGTTGGGGTGGGTCCCAGGCCCCCAAGTTGGGGGTGTGTTTGGTGCTGGAGGGGACCCGGCACAACCAAGGTTTGTTCACAATGAATCTGGTCGGTTCGAATGTCGCTTTACAAGCGTTACAATAGAGGACTCGCCTGCTATCATGTTCAAAGGAATGGAGGGCAGCACATTGGGTGTATGGGCTGCTCATGGTGAGGGGAGAGCATATTTTCCTGATGATGGTGTACTTGATAATGTGATTCATTCAAACTTGGCCCCAGTAAGATATTGTGATGATGATGGGAATCCTACAGAAGTTTACCCTTTCAATGTCAATGGCTCTCCTTTAGGAATTGCAGCAATTTGTTCCCCTGATGGGAGGCATCTTGCTATGATGCCTCATCCTGAGCGTTGCTTCTTGATGTGGCAGTTCCCTTGGTATCCCACACAGTGGAATGTGGACAAGAAAGGCCCTAGCCCATGGTTAAAGATGTTCCAGAATGCCAGAGAATGGTGCTCTTGAGACAGGTTATTGTCTTTCACAAACGTTCTTGTCATGGTTTTGCTTTACTTCCTCACCGATAGTTATCTTTCTGTTTCTGACCTCTAGTGAGGATGGGTTCATGTCTAGTAAAGGCTTGTACAACATTTTGAAGTCAGGTGGTGGATTTGCTTCTCCAATCAAACCTAAGTATCTCCAAGGTTTCAAACTTTTTCTTCAATTTTACCAGCCAAATCTGTTCAAATATAAGTATCTCCGAGGTTTCAAACTTTTTCCTCAGTTTTATCTTCTGAAAGTACACACAGAAGTTTGATGAGTGGTTGTGGGGTTCACAATTTTTTTGAGTTTCATGCTGTTCCCTTGACTATGTTCTGACTTCCATCCCAATGTATTGTTGTTACAGTACTAAATAAGGAATGCATGAGGAATTTTAACTATTAATGAATTTTTTTTTTTGCTACCCTTTGTGATGGACGAGTGGCATAAAGAACCGAGGCCATCTCCTTACAATGATCCTTTTATTCATTATGCTGATGTCCAAATGAAGAGGTTCCTATTTAGCCAGCATGGAATGAACTATTTCGGTCATGCAATCCATAATCATTTTTTTAGGAAACCAAGAGGTTAATCCAAGTAACTGTTTTGCAGAGTAGACAGGAGAATGTGGCATGTGAAATTGAATGAATTTTTCGTTTAGTGAACCAGTTCAGGATAACCTCCCTAGTTAATTACTGTCTTGAAGGATTATGTGGTTTTCCATGCCATGGTCAAACATTATCTCTGCTGCAATGCATTGGCCTTGTGTAACTGTGATAGATATTTTATGTTATCTTTACAAATGACGTCTATGTTTCAGTAAACAACTGTATAGTAGAACGCATTAACGAGATGGTGGCTATTGTGAGTATTGCCAATCTTTGAACAAGTAAACTTGACGAGCCAACTTAGTTAGGTTTACTCTGTGTGTTTGTTTATACTTTGCTGTTTGCTTCACGCATTTAGCGCCCCGTTCAGGTTTTGTTTATTCACCCACACGCATAACCAAAAAAAGAAGCTTACTGAGTTATCAGCTAAACATAAAGGTCATTTAAAATTTTAGGCCACAGTTTCCCCATAGAGAAGATTTAATATATTTAGAGCTGAATGCCTTCATTTTTAAATTGGCTGTATTTTTGTAAAAACAGTAGTGCTTTCAATTATTTGTAAATAGTGTTGTTAAATAGCTTGCTGTTGTTGTATCCATATTAGTATCACTTTTGGGAGGCTTGGTTGTTGTTGAATCTCAGCATCGCTTTTGAACGTCGTTGCTGTGAAGATTTATATCCAGATGGCCTTGTGCCCCAACATTTTACTTGAGCTGCCCTGAGCCTGCTGAGAATTTTGCTATTATAACATGGTAATCATATAAAACAATAGCTCTGCATCTGCCTGCCTATCTGTATGTTGTCTTTAAAATCAAAATTTTATCTTGATTGTATCTTTAAAATCACAATTGTAATAAAATTACAAAATGGGAGTCGAAAATTTGTTCCCAGGTGCAACCAGAAAAGTTCTATATGTTATTCAAGCTCACATTTGTTAAGGAAGCCCTACACAATTCTAGCTTGGACCTCTTGTGGTGCTGATGTCATTGACCTATCACGGGCAATGTGCAGAGGCCTCTCCATCTGTTCCTTCCACAACTCTCTAGAATAATTTGGGTTCAGACCCGCTAAAGAGTGGACTTGCGAAATCTCTCACTGTAAAATGCACTGTTTTCTTTTCAGCTGTATGTTGGAGTGGAAGCTTCTGCCAAACTTGTGCGTTTTAGAAAAAAATCAAATTTTGCAGTGTCTGTTGTGGGACGATGGTTGAGGCTCAATGCCACTCTGTGGAAGAGTTCCAGCCACTTCTAGGTTTGAAAATGAAGGCAGTCATCCTTGCAGAAAGTGGAATGAGAAGTATCCTTGAAGTTTAGTTAGGTTGTCATTCTAGCATGGTCGTTTCTCCTTTTAATTTGACCACATTAGCCTACGGATTTCCACCAGTGAAGTTATTACACTCTTACAATTCGATCATCTATATGTAAATATAAATAACCACTAAATGGTTTGGATCTTTTTTATATACAGTTATCAACCCTGCAATTTGTTATTGGGAATTTGGGATTGTGAGGGGATGTTTGATGGTGTCAGAGCTTGATCTG
Source organism: Salix caprea (assembly GCA_964035475.1). NCBI lineage: Eukaryota > Viridiplantae > Streptophyta > Magnoliopsida > Malpighiales > Salicaceae > Salix > Salix caprea. The sequence goes on along the minus strand of OZ037757.1, from coordinate 2,951,587 downwards.
TATTTGTACAACTGCAAATCGGAAGGAGCTCAATAATTCTGTGCATCGGCATGCGTGGAGCAAAAAGGGCATTCCCAACATGAGATGATATATAAAACTGTGGCTTTTCGACAAGTCGGAAACTATTTGTAGTTGCATCAGTTCAATCTTATGCCTGGAAAGGCACTGCATATGTGAAGCCTGGTTCTCTAGATGGTGCTTCAATGTGCTCAATGACGTGATGCAAGGTCTTGAATGCGTTTTAATTGGATTGATTGATCACACCATGTTATATTCCCAGCAAAATAGTGTTTAATACATTTTAAAAGGTACATGTTTTTCTTGGCTAGTTACTGAATGATCTATTTCGACAAGCAGAATGTAAATAATTTTCCAGATAGGCTGGGTTTTCTATATTTTTCATAGAAATATATTTTCGTTTAGTCTGGTTTGGGTTCTGAGGAATTCATTTTGAAGCTCCTCGCATTTGTGGCATTGAAAAGAGTTATCTATTGAGTACTTTGAATCGGTTGATATTTCTATGATTCATGACTGGTGGTGTTGCCAACTGCTAGGGATATTGTCATTGCTATTGTTGAGAGAATTTTCTGGACGTTTCTTATCTATATGATGGCCTGCAGGAGTGGGGTTAGATATTTTTAGATGACCGGAAATGCTTGATTGGAAGCTCACACCCTGACCTTGAAATAATTATGATCTACACAACTGAAAGTACAAAGATGCGAACACAAAATTTTCCTTATTGATCCATGAAACATCTGTTGCACAATCCCTGACTTGCCATTAAACATTCTCGCCAAGAGTTTGGATCTTCTCATATTATGATGTTTCCGCTGTCCGGCCATGAACAATATGTGAAGATCTCTTTGTCAACTTCTTCGAGGAGTCTATCCAAAGGACGCGGGTGGTAGTTGCAAAAAATGTTATGGTCTTCCCATCCATATAAAGGAGGAAGTGGTGCGTTCATCTGGCCATCAAAAGTTTGGTTCCCAGCTGTATATCCTGAATGGTTTAGTTGCGCAGACTCTGGATTCTGATAATATTGTGTGTCCATGGCATCTTGCTGGAAGGAAAACAGCATCTCACAATCCGGGTTTGAAATTGTTTGAGAACTTTCAAAACCGGCGACACCAACTGTGAGACTAGCCATCTGGCTCTCAAGAACTTCGATCTCCTCTTGTAAGCTGGCAACCTGCAAGACAAGCTAAACAATGTAAGAAAGACTCATGATTTCAGCTAGAACTCGTTTATATTTGTACAAGTGTTGGGGCACTTCGAGAAACACTTTAGAGACCTGTTGTTGCAGTGCGAAGATCTGAGCAACACAGCCATATATAGGATCTCGCATCCTAGCCAGTGCTTCATAAGATATGGTGATGGCAGCATCGCCTCGATTGTGCACTGGGAGGTGCAGTAACAGCTTTGAAACATTGCTTGCTCCAAACACTTTGTGCACAGCGGCGAAGTGGGCTGCAGCCTGGTCATAGCAGAAATACGGGGCAAACACACATTCGGTTGTGCACTTTCTTCGCAGGAATTTGCATGCTCCGCATGAAGAGCCCAGCCCTGTCATTGTCGTATGATTTTCTTACTTATCTGTGGTGAGGTGATTTTGCCTGTACGAAAGCTGGTTTCTTTGGGAACTAGTGTTGAGATTTGCTCTTTATAATCATCACTTGGAAGTGTTTTTTTTTTTGTTGTGGCAAGAGACATTCTCACTTTTCCTAAAAGTGAGTTTCTTTTGGGTCTCCCTTGTGGGCTACAATTTCATTCTCAAATTGGGTAAGGTTCTCCTATTTCGTGCCTTGAAAGGACTTTATTCATTAATAATATGCATGAATAAAACTGATGGAAAATCTAATCATCAAAAGAGAGATATAATTGCTTCAAATAGTAATTTATCATAAAATAATGTCCTCAATCAGACAAGTACAATAGCCATTTCTCCTTTTAATTGGCAGTATGAAAGTTCATTGTTATAGAGAATGATTTTAAGAAAATACAGAAAACAAGGGTCCTTGAACTTTTGAAACCTGGAATATGGGAATTGCCATAACTTTCAATAAACTGTGTATCCACAAAGCTTACTGTCCTTTTGCATAACTTTGCTGCTCCTTTTGCACTCGACTGCTAGTTATATTCTAGCTTCCATGCCATCCGCTATTTGTGAAAATGAATAGCATGGATAGTAATGTTTCAGTCCCCGAGAGTTCATTTCATGAAAAAGAAAAAGGGAGAGAGGGGCCTGAGTTTATATGTTTGTCACCAACTTACTGTAAATTTCTTAATTATTTTCCACTGGGTTCAGATCTAACCATGCAGAATCGGCTAGACGTCAAATCCAACATGGTCGGTGTTGCAGAAATAATGATACATAGTTAGCCATTATTTTATTCCTTCAATCAAAATCAAGCCGCAGGAGTTGGTGCATTACGTCTTTCAATATGCTCTTTTAGTTGAAAGAGAACAAATTTATATTGTCTTACATGCAGAACTCATAGCTTAGGCATTGGACATATAGAGTGCATGATTCATGAAAGCGCAGTAATTCCCCTTATCATGCAGCTTTTAATCTACTTAAATGTGGTTATTGTCCGTAAACTTAGAATATTTTATTGTTACACTAAATCAGGCTGGGCTGTTGGCCACTTTACAATAAGTAGGCAGTTCAAGACTTCAGACAGCACCCTCCCACCTCTGCCAAAGCCAAGAGAGTAACTCAGATGCCTATCAGCAACAGTTGCGACTAGTAAGTGCTTATCTTATCTGTTCTTATGCTTCAATTCTCTAGAAATAAAGCACACATGGGAAAATGATAGAGAGAGAAACAGGGAGACAGAATGCTGTTTTCAGTGACATTAATTCCTACTTTTTGTCTTTTCAAAACTGTTTCAATTCTTGTTTTGAATGAAATTATGACAGGCAGGTGTTTATGAGATGGTGGAGGGGGAAGCTTTTCGGCTTTCGAGTTTAACGATGAAAGTGTCTTTCTCTATCATGGAATAATGATCATTTTATCCATCCCCAAGTGCTATAGCTCTGCTAGCTACCTCTTATCCTTCCTGTTCATGATCCTATTGCAGAAGTTCAAAACACTTGGCGTAAAACTTAAGGTTCATAGGTTCTAGGTGACTTTGCATTTCCTTTTCAGGTATTTCCTAGGCAATTCGAGCTGTCATCAATTCTACCCATTGCAGTTTTTTGAAAATCATGCTAGAACACCAGCATCTTACTTTTGTTTTTTACTTCCCAATCACATTCTGACCTAATGAATTTACAGTTCGATGTAATTGCTTGGCCTGGAGTTTCTTGTCAGAATTTGCTCAAGTTTTCTCAAGGTCTGGTTGTTGATGTATCATGTATTCATTACTTCCATTCTCTTAAAAATCCTTGTGCAGAACTGTTTAGGCAATCCACCACCTTAATCCGATGGCAAAAGCAGTCTCTGTGTAAGAAATTGAAATATAGAGTCAGGTCTCTTTGATGGACTAATTTGAGGAGATGCCTTTCTTCTTTTTTCGAATGCCATGTTCCAGTCTTCCAGGCTATTAGCGATAATGGGCCGGACTGAGGCCTCCATCTTTTCAATTCTGTAAACCTAAATGCTACTGAGTCTGGACTTAACAAGATGGGCCTCAATGTCAAGCATTTGGGCTCGGGCTAGAAAGGTAATTTTCTAGCGGGACCGGCTGTAGTCCTTGTGGCTCTGATTCAATCCCGTTTCGCCGTGAATTGACACCACTCGCATGGACAAAACCATCATCCATCCCATCCCTGCATGACATTATAACCCTGTGGATGAGAGAGCTCATGAGAACCAGAAAAATAAAATCATAAATATTTTTTCATCCAACAAGAAAATTGCAGGGAATCAAGTGAGTGGGCCCCCTCGATAGATAGAATATTCCCAACGAAGCCCATCTCTAATAATGATAAAAAGGAGACAAAAAGAATCATCTAGTAGATTACTGAATATTACAAATTTAGAATTAAATGGTTTTTTTTATTGTAATTTTATATACTTGTGGCTAATATGATAATCATTAAAAATTTACATGATTGTTAATTTCAGGATTTGTAGAATTAGTCGAGGTACGTATAAGCTGTACCGAACAATCATATTGATAAAAAAAAAAAGACAAAAAGAAAAAGAACCATCTAGAAAGCTTTATTCATCATGAAATAACAGAGAAAAAAAAGAAATTTTTTTGAACACAGAGAGAGAGAGAGAAAAGGAGGGTCTTTCTAGTCTCTAAGTTTTTGTGGTAGAAATACAATGGCCAAAAATTTGAGTGGCAAATATAGCACCTCATATCCTAATCTCAAAGGCTCAATGAGGAACTCAAGCTACAAACTATTGTCCTGATGCCACGTGGCAGCAATCCAATCTTGAGCATGTGGCCGTTAGGAATTTGAAAACCAATTTCCTGTTGCTATAAGACCCTCGCTCCAGTACTCGCTTTGCACCTCAAAGCCCAAAACTCTGCATTTGCTTGCTAGAAGTCACTCTACCTTCCGCATTACTTTCTCAATCAATCACTGCTGTTTGATCATGGCAGCCACCATCTCAACCGTTGGAGCTGTCAACACAGCACTGGTACTCTAATCTTAATTTCCCGCCATTTTATGCTTTAGCTGAATGCCTGCGTCATGTGCTCTGAATTGGATATCTTCTCCTGTAAATAGCTTGTTTTCTTACTCAGACTTAAGATCATGGGTTCTTAAACTATCCATCACAGTAACTATTTAGCTGGTCTTTGTATTGTTATTTGTTTCTTTTCACTTCTGAGCCTTACATGATTAACTTAGTCTTGGATTGCTATATGAACTAGGATTGGAAGCTTTAAGTTGAACTAACTAATTGATGGGTTCATTTATTCGTAGAAGAAATGAAGATGGGTTTGATTTTGGTCCTGATCTATTGAATGTTAAAAAAATGGAATTCCTGATGAGTTAGTTTGATCTATACTCGTGGTTTGTTGAGTCTAAATAGTGTCATAACTCGATGCAGCTGGCTTTAAACGGCTCTGGCGCTGGATCCGCCGTCCCAACTTCAGCTTTCTTTGGCAGCAGCTTGAAGAAAGTGAGCTCATCAAGGTTCACAAACTCCAAAGTTTCATCAGGGAGCTTCAAGGTTGTTGCAGAGTACAATGAGGAGAAGCAGACCGACAAGGACAGATGGGGAGGCCTTGCTACAGATATGTCTGATGACCAGCAAGATATCAGCAGAGGAAAGGGTATGGTGGACTCTCTTTTCCAAGCCCCCCAGGGAACTGGAACTCACAACCCCGTTTTGAACTCTTATGAGTACATCAGTCAAGGTCTTCGTACGTAAGTGGCATGCTTTTATCTATGGAAATTATTGTAGATTATTCTCGCATTTTAACTAATACTTGTGAATTATGATTTCCATTTCGCTTAAGTTGGACAAGTTTGATTATGAGCTTGACTTGGTGACTGCGCTTCAGGTACAACTTGGACAACAACATGGATGGTTTCTACATTGCTCCTGCTTTCATGGACAAGCTTGTTGTTCATATCACCAAGAACTTCATGAGCCTGCCTAATATCAAGGTATATATAACAGCTGAATTCTTTTATATAGTCAATCAAGTAAATTATTAAACAATCTCTTCTGTTGGTATTTTTTGAAAAAAACAATTGAACAATTTCCTTGACTTTTTTGCAGGTTCCTCTCATCTTGGGTGTTTGGGGAGGCAAAGGCCAAGGAAAATCCTTCCAGTGTGAACTTGTGTTTGCCAAGATGGGAATTAAGTGAGTTTCTGTTTCCATCAACTTCATCTCTTCCTGACAGCTTGTACATGTTGAATATGCCACGCTATAGATCTCTCTGTTGTGCTCGTTAGTCCTTACCGTTTCGTCTGGTGATAATCCATGTTTCAGCCCAATCATGATGAGTGCCGGAGAACTGGAAAGTGGGAACGCTGGTGAGCCCGCGAAACTTATCAGGCAAAGGTACCGTGAGGCGGCTGATATAATCAAGAAGAAGGGAAAGATGTGCTGCCTCTTCATCAATGATCTCGATGCTGGAGCTGGGAGGATGGGTGGAACTACCCAATACACTGTCAACAACCAGATGGTTAATGCTACCCTCATGAACATTGCTGACAACCCAACAAATGTGCAGCTTCCCGGCATGTACAACAAGGAAGAGAACCCACGTGTCCCCATCATCGTCACCGGTAACGATTTTTCAACATTGTATGCTCCTCTTATCCGTGATGGTCGTATGGAGAAATTCTACTGGGCTCCAACCAGAGATGATAGGATTGGTGTCTGCATTGGAATATTCCAGAGTGACAACGTTCCCAAGGACGATATTGTCAAGCTTGTCGATACCTTCCCTGGTCAATCTATCGGTAAGCTAGTTCCCTTCAAGAATTTTGAAAGCTTTATCGGTGACAAGTGTTTCTCGAAACCAAGTTTCACAGAGTAGATGCTAGACTCAACATTCAAAAAGGCATTTTATTGTGGGGTGGCTAATATTCTGTGCTTTTGCAGATTTCTTTGGTGCTCTCAGGGCCCGAGTTTATGACGATGAGGTGAGGAAGTGGGTCTCAGGTGTTGGTGTTGACAGCATTGGAAAGAAACTGGTGAACTCGAGGGAAGGACCCCCAACTTTCGAGCAGCCGAAGATGACAATCGAGAAACTCCTCGAGTATGGAAACATGCTTGTCCAGGAGCAGGACAATGTGAAGAGAGTCCAATTGGCCGACAAGTACTTGAACGAGGCTTCTCTTGGTGAAGCCAATCAAGATTCCATTAATAGAGGAACTTTCTATGGTTAGATCCCTTGATCCTGGGAGGTTCGCATCTGGCTTCCGATATGGTTTATGAACTTAACTCAGGCGTTTTACTCAAGCTTGTTTTCTTTCATTGTTGCAGGCCAGGCGGCACAGCAAGTAAAGGTGCCTGTCGCTGAAGGCTGCACCGATCCAAATGCAGAAAACTTCGATCCAACTGCTAGGAGTGACGATGGAAGCTGCACTTACACATTTTAAGTCCTTCTCTAGTTAGTGGGTGTGTAAGGAGAAGCATTTTTCAAGTCATGATGTAAGATAATCAAATTGTATTGTGGCGTTGTCTTGAATGGATATTGTTATCATCTGGTTTTGTGTCCTGGACTCTTCCATCTTCAAGCCTGCTTTATTTCTTAATTTATAAATAATTCCATCCACAAACTAATTGCTTGCATCTACTTTATATGCTTTTATTATGCGTTAAATGCATAGTAAGAGATGGTACGGAAGCGGATCTGGGCCGGGTATCATCTTCAAAAGCTAAACTCCTACAAATCACACAAAGAAATAGTTTGAATGAGATCCACAGGCGATTCCATGTCGTGGTGGTGGTTAAGTGTATAATCCTGATATATCCATGGAAGAAAGGTTTTTGCTCCGTGAAAAAAAAAAAAAGCAATATTTATTTGGGTGGATAAAATACTGATTCATCAGGCGGATTCAGAAAATCCATTTCAATTGTCCAGATAGGCTGCTTCCTAGCCATTTGTTCCGTAGAGCAAGTAGCAAGTCCAGCTGTGAACAATAAAAGCCCAATTAATGGGCTTTTCGGGCAACCTCGGCCCGTTTATCCTCACATTTATTAATAGCTCCTGCATGGTAGCTCTTTGGGGGGCAAATAACCCAAACGACAATTTTCAACCCCGAACCCGTAAACTGATATGCACAGACAAGCATCGGCTAAAAGCCGACAGGGCATGCCCATAAATATAGTTTCGTCCGAGTTAAATAATTGCTTGTTTAGGACTACGTTTTAATAATATCTGAAAAAAATTAAGACTTTTTTTATTTTTATAGCTCCAATTCGATTAAAGTACAGGATTTGGAGAGTAGAAGGAGATAACAAATAAGAACAAAACTCAAAGAGTTCACATGAGTCAATTCCAAAAAGCATCGTCTTCTGTTTACACTTTACAGGGAAGAAAAAAAAAAGTTGTGGGGCCGGGGGGGCATTTTACATGTTTATACTGTTCGTGTTAACTCTGTTACCGGAAGCAAGTTTGAGTACTTCAAGTAATTGAGTTCATAATTTCTGTGTTTTTTTTCGTTATTTTGAGTTTAACATGTTAATTTATCTTTTTATTTATTCATTATTATTATTATAAGTTGATTTAAAATGAAATTATATTTTACTTTTGTGAAGATATCCCGTGTTTATATTTTAAATTATAAGTTTGATAAGTAAACCTCATTTATTAAAAAATAAATTTCATAATTTTTTTTAAAGAAAAACATTATAACAATCTAATGATCTGATGTCACATATTTAACTAACTACTTGAATAGTTTTAATATTTTGTTTCCTTGTTTTCTAAAAACAATGTCTTGATTTTTTTTATATTATTTGAATTAATTTTAGACTTGATAGGTCTACATGTTACATCAAATAAACCATATAATTTATTTTTTTATTAAAATACGTAGATAAATTTCTTACATCTTAACAAAAAAATAGATTCTGCTATTTATAATTGGGAATGATAAATAGCATGTTTGCCACACGACAGTTGAGTTAACGTGGTCTCGTGTAGAACTAGGAAAATTAGTGACGACTAGTTTCTTGACCTTAGCTAAGAGTGTATTTGGTATTGTTTTTACTTTTGTGATTGAAGTTGAAAAAAAACAGTTTTAAAAAAAACGCTTTTACTGCAATGCAAAATAAATTATGAAGTTTTTGGTTAAAACTGTGGTTGAATTGGAGGTTGAAAAAAAAAACAATTTTGTTCACTCCGGGGAGCTGTGGGTCGTTGTGGGTAATAAATGCAGAGGAGAGCAAAGTTAAGAGATGGGAGGAGGCACAGACGAGAGGATAAAGTAGGGTTTTTTTTTCAACGGTTATTTTTTCTATTTAAAATGTGTGTCGCCGTTTCAATAAAGATGGATCGCAAACTGAGAAGCATCAAAATCCAGCTTTTCTTCAAACGGTGTTTTGGAGAGAATTTGGTGTGGGTTCCATGGTTTAAATATGTGTTTGTCTCTTTACCAAACATTAAATACAAAAGCAAATTGGCAAACGTCACAATGCCAAACGGGTACTAAGTCACAAATTAAATTAGAAAAATATGCAATTGATGCCTTATTATAAAAAAAATCTAAATAGTTTGGAAATTGATATAATTTGATTTGATTAATTTAACAAATTGAATGATAAAAATATAAGTTTGACCGGAAAAAAATAAAGGTAATATCTTGGTACAGTATAAATAATAAATTTAAGCAATGATAAACAAATTGATATCTAATTTCATTACATCTTAAATACTATTTTTTTATTTAATAAATTTCCATGCAGGCATGCAGTCCTCTGCAGGAAGGACCACCTGTCACGTGATATTTGATGTTCGTGCTGGGGTCGGGTCATTCAACATTTTTATTCATTTTTTTTTTTGTATTTTGATTAATTTTATGAATTCTAAAATTATTAATAATATAAATTTCTAGTCACTGTAATAGAAAGTAAATCTTTTCGTTCCAAATATTTATTATTGGATCATTTACTGGATAATTATTATTCAGTTGATTATAAAATTCTCGATTCCAAGTACCATCTGTCATGTAGTGAATGATGTTCCTGCTATGGTCATTCCACATTTTTATTCAGTTGACATTTGAAATGATTTACAGTTGTTGTTTTCTAAAGTTATTTGGTTTTGTTCCTTTAACAAATTAATGAAACAGTAGTCAAGCGCCATGGCAGTCCTTACTCTTTTTTCTATTTCTTTTTTCTTTTTTAAAGCAGATTATTTAAATAAAAAAAAAAGATAAAACAGAAACCTTGAATACGTCCCAAATCATGATAGTGCTGCCTTGACGGCATTAACCATGAACTGCTGCTGTTTCTGAGAAATTTGGGTACAATACCACAACCCAGCCATCATTGTCTGCAATCTTACGTTGCACGAGACTAAAGGATACATGGAGATACGGCAATGGTTTTTCTTACAAAACATGTTTCATTAAAAACAAAAATCGATGAAAAACGCGGCAAGAAAGGGAATAATTGAGCTTCAGTTCCAGTAGCTAACAATGGAGCCCGTGGGCTGCAAAGACTGTTTGTTAATGTGATTTCGTCGAAGCACAGTAAAAGGAAAACCAATATGTTTCATGGTCAACCTTAGGTAGGGTTTTTTCCCATAAATCTCGTCAATTGGGTTTCCTCATTGCTTACGTGGATGCCATCAACTAATTTTCCAGTGTAAAGCCACCAACAATTTCTACACATCCAGATGCCCCCACGCCATTGGTCAACATCTATCCAGATAGGTTTGGCAAGCATCTCCCTTTGAAGTTTGTATGACTCGGGCAAAAAGCTAAATACCTAGAAAAATGTAGAGATTCAAAACCTGGTTTTATTAAAGTTGAAGTGAATCCAGAGCACAGAACTTTGATCTAATCTGGCTCAAGGCCTTGACACAAATAAATAAATAAAAAATAACATTAAAACCTTTATAATTCTAAATAAATTATCGAAAATAAAGAAAACGCACCGTATCCAGACAATTTATGTGGCCTAGGACAAAAAAAGGCTTGGCTAAATGCCGAGAAAGAGAATGTTGGTGGGAATTTGATGTCATGGAGAAGCTGTAGATATATTACGAGTCAAAACACTTCACAAATTAAACGTTAACTCCATTTAAAACCAGGATGTTCATTCAACTTTAATTGCAACCACCGCCAAAGTGTCATGATAGATAGGAAGTTAAAAATAAAATAAAAAATATTATTTTGACTTTCTCAATACTTGTTTCATATGTTTTAAGAGGAGTGTTGAGTAAAGTATTTAAATATTTTTTTCTCTACAAGAAATGTTATTTCTATATATCTCTAAAAAAATTAAACATGTTAAATAGAACTATATATAAAAAATAAAATTAAACTTCTTAATTTTTTTTTTATTTCTTTCACTACAATATAATTGGTTTTTGAAATGTTTTTTTCTAATACTTTTTATTTATATTATTTAAATTTTATTTTACCAGTCTAGCCTTTTAAAATAACATTTTCTCCTGAAAACGATCTCAGAGTTAATTATGAAGACTTTATTTTATTTATTTTGTCGGCATGTAAAATATTCATGTAATTGAACATTCTCAGTTTGCGTATTGGATGATGAGATTGCCCGTGTAATAAAAGTCCATGCGCGATCCGGATGGGGAACTCGTCAAATCTCTAGACTGTACCCTTCGAAATTAGAAATTAGAACGCCGCGAGCAATTTCCACGTAGAACATATGGAATTCAATTGGTGCACCGGCCTAATATACAGGAAACATAAAAAAATTTATGAGTAAATGTCTTTTTTTAGAAAAGTAGTAGAATGTTTTTTGAAATATATTAAAATATATAAAAATATAATAAAAAAGTAAAGATATTTTTGAAATATAATGTAAAACAAGCATAAAATGACTGAAAATATGGTTATTGTTAGTTTTTAAAATGTTTTTCTTTCGTACATTCGATGAAGAAGGGCCTGCATCGTATGTTGTGGTCTGGTGGGATTCACACAATTACAAATAAATGGATGCCAAGAACGTATGATTCAGTTCTTTTAAACGTGCTGTCGCTTTCGACCGAGCTAGTGCCTGTCTCTATCTTTTGTGGGTCCTACTCAGCTGGGGGAAAATAATAATGTTTGTTGTCGGTGGTTAAAATATATATAATTACTAAGCAAAATAACCTTAATAGAACCTCATATTAAAAAAAAAAAAAAAAAACACAGCACTTCAAACCTGATATAAAAGTATATGATATAACGTTATCAAGCCATAAAAAATAGAATGAAGAGATTTGTTCCCCTATAATTTCATATTCAAATTATATAATTATTAAAATCATAGCTCCCTAGAAGCTGATCCGAACTTCTACCTTAATAAAAAAAAAAAATTGATATTATCAGCTGCATGTTAAGTCATAGATCATGGCTTTAGTAACTGGTAATCACCTTGGATGTTGACTTTGATTATCTCTGTGTCCAGTAATGTCAGGATGATCCAAAATTAACCTGGCACTGAACTGATTGATTTTAGAAATGATAATAATAATAATAATGATCAATGTCTCATCGACATTGATTCGTTTGTAGAACCGTCCATGGGTGGCAAGCAAAAACCCTACAGTAACTAACCCCGCTGTTTTTATTTCAGAAACTTTAATAATCACCGGGCCCGTTTCAATCTCACTCAGAATATATAATTAGCTGACCACAACCAAGATTTGACGTAGCTTGAATCGCAAGAAGAGCTTCTGGTATAATTGCAAGCGAGCCCTCTTCTGTAAAAGAAATTCTGGATCTTAAACTCGTCCCTGTAAACAACAGACGAAGAATACTTGGCTTTGTTAGAGTATAATATAATCATATTCTGGAGCCTCACCTATCAGCTTAAGCTTTTAGGTGAAATGGTTCCTTAACATGGTATCAGAGCCTTATTAACCCAGCGGTCACGAGTTCGAATCTCACCACCCCTATTCTATTTGATAAAAAAATCAAGCACAAGGTAATGTGGACCAGTACAAGTTTCAAGCCTAAAGGGCTTTCACTTGAGGGGACGTGTTAGAGTATAATATAATCATATTCCGATACCTCATCTATCAACTTAAGCTTTTAGATGAGATGATTCCTTAACACGCTTATCATAGCATCAGAGGGAGTCAACGTTTAGCGCTACTAATTTACTGGGTTTGTCAAATTAAAATTCAAACCTACTGTAAGAACAACGTTTTAAATGCTGAAGAGGATGACTTTTAAAGCAACCAACAGGAAAGCCAGACCTTCCTGTTCTACGTTCACTGATGGATAAGGCTCCAATGGCCCGTGACCCTAAATTCTTAGTTGCCTATAAGCAGAGTGCGCTTTGCCAAGTAATGGAATCAAATCATAGATTCTATCTTCACCACTCAGCCTCCGTAAACCCTTTACTTTCTGAGATCCTTTCTTGTCGAAACCAAACAAAATGATATAAAAACACAAAATAAAATTACTCAGACATTCAGATCTCAAAAACCTCTTCACTCTTGCTAAAAAACAGAGCATCCTCTGTTTCACAAACGTCAAATCTCCCTCCCTATGATGTCCCAGATGATCACGCCTCTCTTGTTTCTCCTTTTCCTCACAAACCCAGTTTTTTCTCAGCTAGATGAACTCTACTTCCCAGGCTTTAATCGTGTTAAAAGTAACATGAGCCTAAATGGGGTTGCTGTGATTGAAAAAAATGGCATACTTCGGTTAACAAACAACACTCAACGCACAGTAGGTCATGCATTTTACTCTTCTCCGATCAAGTTCAAGAACTCTAGTAATGGAAAAAGCTTCTCCTTCTCAACTGCCTTTGCTTTTACTATAGTTCCGGAGAATCCAAGAATAAGAGGTCATGGTTTTGCTTTCACAATATCAACCTCAAAAGAGCTCCCAGGCGCGCTTCCAAACCAGTATCTAGGCCTCTTTAATGCAACCGATAGTGGAAACTTCTCAAATCATCTTTTTGCAGTTGAGTTTGACACAGTTAAAGACTATGAGTTGCATGATATAAATGATAACCATGTTGGCATTGATATCAATGGCTTGAGATCAAACATATCCGTTCCTGCTGCATCCTTTCTTGATAATTCAACAAAGGAAGATTTGAATCTTTGCAGTGGTAGGCCTATTCAAGCATGGGTTGATTACGATTCGATCAAGAATCTAGTAGAAGTAAGGCTTTCATCTTCTTCTAAAAGACCGGTTTCTCCTATCCTATCCTGTAAGGCAGATCTTTCTCCTATTTTCAAAGATTATATGTATGTTGGGTTCTCTTCATCAACTGGCTTGCTCACAAGCACACACTATATCCTTGGATGGAGTTTCAGCATGAAAGGAGAGGCGAAGTCCTTATCTCTTCCTTCTCTCCCTTCTCTCCCGGGGCATAAAAAGAAGCACACAGGATTGATTATAGGTGTCTCGACTTTAGCTACTTTTTTCATAATCTCGATCGCGGCCGCGGCATTTTACCTGTTCAGGAAGAAAAAAAAAGCAGATGTCACAGAGGCATGGGAGCTTGATATTGGCCCTCACAGATTCTCTTACCAAGAACTCAAGAAAGCAACGAAGAATTTTCGAGATGAAGAGTTGCTTGGATTTGGTGGATTTGGCAAAGTTTACAAAGGAACCCTGCCGAATTCCAATACTGAAATCGCAGTTAAGCGAATCTGTAACGAGTCTAAACAAGGTTTGAAAGAGTTTTTGACTGAGATTGCTAGCATCGGTCGGCTTCGTCATAGAAATTTGGTTCGGTTACTAGGATGGTGTCGGCAGAAAGGTGACCTACTACTTGTCTATGATTTCATGGCGAATGGGAGCTTGGACAAGTACTTGTTTGATAATCCTAAAACAATTCTTAAATGGGAGCAAAGGTTCAATATTATCAAAGGTGTTGCCTCAGGCCTTTTGTATTTACATGAAGAATGGGAACAGACTGTGATTCACAGAGACATAAAGGCTGGTAATGTGCTATTAGATTCTGAGTTAAATGGAAGACTTGGCGACTTCGGTCTTGCCAAGTTATATGATCATAACTCTAACCCCATCACCACTAAAGTCGTCGGGACATTGGGTTACCTAGCACCTGAGCTGACAAGAACAGGCAAGCCCACGACAAGCTCAGATGTGTTTGCCTTCGGTGCAGTTTTGCTTGAAGTAGTTTGTGGAAGGAAACCTATCGAGCCTAAAGCATTGCCGGAGGAGCTCATCCTGGTGGATTTGGTATGGGACAGGTGGGAAAGTGGTGCAATTCTCGATGTTGTGGATCCGAGATTGAATGGTGAATTTAACGAGCACGAGGCTGTTCTTGTGCTGAAACTGGGGCTAATGTGTTCTCACAACGCGCCCAATGCGAGGCCTCCGATGAGGCAGATTGTGAGGTATTTGGAAGGAGAAGTGCCATTGCCGGCGCTGGTTGGAGCCCCAAATTCATATGATGGGAAATTTTTTAACGCAAATAAGGTCAGGGGACGGCTAGAGGATCATGAGCATTCATATCCAGTATCATCAAATTTGGTCAGTTCATGGTCCTTCGGTGGTGATTCTGGGGATTCTGATATTGAAGCTGGCTCGGATTCAGCTCTTCCATTTTCTGGTGGAGGTGAAAGCAAATAGCCAGAGCATTAAACTACAATGAGATTCTCCTTTTCTTTTTAGATTTATATTTTAGGGTTTTTATTGAGATTTCCCCCCCTTCAAGTTTCTGGTTTTTATCATAACGTCAAGAAACTGATTAGCATATCTCAAACGAAGGCCGTATGTAATTTGACTGGTAGATGAATGTTAATACGATTATATTTAGATTTTAAAAAGGGAATGATTCCTCAGCTTTTTCTTTCTGACCCGGCTGATACATCAAACATCAAGATAAAGCAAGAGATTCCACCGACCCCATTTAACATGTTCATGTTCATTCAGTGGCGTTTGGTCAAATTAAACATCATATGAAACCTGCAAGTGGGTTCAATCTTGTGTTTTTACCATAATGATTTCCTCAAAGAGACGAAGAGAAAAAAAACGTTGTAAGGAAGAAATTGTGACAGTTCTTGGACGTTGCCACATCTATCTCCATCATCTATCTTTTCATTTCAGGTAGAATAATTTTTTATTTTTATTTTAAATTAAATATTTTTGGTATTTTTAGATTATTTTCACATATTAATATCAAAAATGATTTTCTTAAAATATCATTTTGATATATTTTTTAATAAAAAACACTTTAAAAAATAATCTTAATCAACACTGTAAACAAGAACAATATCCTTAGAATGCATATATTAGATGTTAAGAAACCATCTCACTTAAAAGCTTAAGCTATTATATGAGGTCCTGAACTATGATTTATATTATTCTCTAATACCCCTCCTCAAGTGAAAACCCTTTGGGTTTGAAACTTGCACAGACCTACATTACTTTGTGCTTGATTTTTATCAAATTGAATATGAGTGGTGAGATTCGAACTCGTGACCGTTGGGTCAACAATGCTCTGATACCATGTTAAGAAACTATTTCATCTAAAAGTTTAAACTATTAGGCGAGACCCTGAAATATGATTTATATTATTCTCTAGCATTAATGACATTAAAAAATGATTATAATACATAAAAAATGACAATAAAGTATTTTATTAAAGAATTAGGATGTGATGTGATACAAAGAAAAATTAACAAGAAAAAAAATTATAAAATGCTTCTGGATTTTTTATTTGACTAATAAAATAAAAGCTCAATTTAGATTCTTGAATTTTTTATTTATTTTTTCACTCTCTTATAAAAAAGGCTGAGGTCGTAAAATGCACGATTATTTTATTGGATCAAATTTTAAAGTAAACAAATATAATTAAAGGGGTTATTGTCCTGAATCTGAATAAAGCCGGGCCGGCCTTTTCTTTCCATGAATGGTGATAAAAATCAACATGGCCAGTGTTGGTAATGCAAAGTTGCCTTCAATCACTTCAAAACCATGTGAAACCAAGCCGGAGTCCCACTTCACCAGCTGACTTTTCAGAAATTCCGACCAAAAAACAGAGCATCCTCTGTTTCACGAAGGCCAACTTCCACTCTCCATCACAATCCGCTCATCTCTCCTTTTCCTTGCAAACCAAAACCAGGTTCTCACACAGCTTGATGATCTCTGCTTCCAGGATTCGACCATGTTAAAAAAGAAACACCAGCCTAGATGCTGCTGCTGAGATTGAAAAAAAATGGGTTACCAAGCTTAACAATGCTAAAAGCATAACAGACCATGTTTTTTACTCATCCGATGAAGTTCAAGAGCTCCAGTGATGGAAAAAGAATTCCCCTTCTCAACTTCCTTTGTTTTCTATCTGGGACGACTCGATAGAGCTGTTAGTGGTAGCTTCTCCAGTCCCATTTATGCATTTGAATTTGGCACGCAGAAAGATTAGCCATGTTGGTGATTCCAAAGGAGCACAAAAGAAACCTTCCTCAAACCAGAGTTGGTTTAATTCCATAATAACGAAGATTGATAATTACCAAATCCTTGGTCAAAACCCTTCATCACTTATGTAATAAATTATCTAGCATTAATATTGTTTCTTCAAACAAATCTTGTAACTTCAAATGTTGAAGACAATCGAGGCTGGACGTTGTAGCATGAGAGTTTTACCTTAATCTTGGAAGATCAGCTTCAATCCCTCTCTAGTTCTTCAATAGTTTAAGGATTCTCTGTTTCAGCTGGCCTTTTTAATGTTACAGTGGTTGCAAATATTAGTTGTAATGGATTCATAAATGATAATGTAAAGGTTACAACTGCGAGCAAGAAAGAAGTACTAACAATAACAAAAAATGTTCCCTCTTACTCTCCAGATTTTCAGCACATCTTAATTTGTTCTACAATCTGAACCTCAACTAACATCAAATCTCAATCATGACTAAGAATCAGAACGTGTAAAATACGATTTAAAACATAGGACCCAGAAAATATTGAATAAATAACTTGTTCTTTTATCAGACACTTTTTTGGTCTTCCCCATTATCAACCTATACCATGAATCAGGGCTAAAATGATCCCATCATACGGTATAACTCAATGGCCAAAATAGAAATGCTTGGCGGAGAAAGATAAATTGTTGACAACTGAATATCTACCTTTGCAGAAAAAAAGTTTTTTATTTATTTGTTCATCAGAAGAAACCTTCGGTTCCATAAAAGGATGCAATCTCCCTTTTCCTGTTCAATCCCAAGTGTAACTGTGAAAGTAGGATTTGATCCCTGGTCAATGGGTTACAATGCCAAGAGACTTGACTTAGCAGAATAATAATTAGCACCAAAAGACATAAATGTTATTTGAAGAGATTAAATGTACAAGAGCATGCTTATGTATAAAACAATATTCATCCATCTATCAACTGAAATGCATTGTTCTCTGACATAAAACTACCTGGCTGCATTTATTAATAGAACCATAGCCAATCATATATTTCTCTCTCTTTCACCCTGGTCAAGACCAGTCTTCCTGGTGATTAGTTTTACACATATTTAAGTCCTAATCCATTGGTAATTGTGTCTACTTTAATCACAGAGTCAAGTTAGATGATTACAATATCACTCTAGTATAGGCAACTCGGTGATTGTCCTAAATACTCCAGGTGAGACCAGTGTACCTTGGATGCTTTTCTGTTGACCTGCTACATTGATTCAACATTTTCCTCCTCGCCCTCTTTTACTCTATTAAAAATCTCATAATCATCGAACCCTGCATATTTACCGAAATAACTACATTAAATGAAAAGAAAGTTTCTCTATTCAACAATAACATACTAGAAAAAAAGAGCTTCTTTAGTAGTATTTTGCACATAGGAAAGCACCTGCACCTAAGTCTTCGATTTCACTGTCTGAAGTTCCCAGGAGCCTTGCATTGTCAGAAGGTGGATCAATTGCCATCCAATTCAATGTATCAAAGTCTTCCGAGCACAATTCTTTTCCCTTGATCCAGTCCTCCAATATATTATTGCTATCAAATGATATAGGATCCTGTTCCTCATTCTTATCGACCCTGTAAAAACAATTGTTAAGAAAGGAAATAGACTTTTCTTTTTACCCAATTTTCAAGTAACATCTATAATTGTATAAGGTTTCCATCAGTAAGACTGACATTTGTCTGAGTCGCAAGTTGCACTGAACAAAAACTAGATCACTTAGTCGTTGACGCTCCAGGCAATTTTTTGTATCATGCAACTGTTCAAAAGGAATCTGGCTACGCTTATACTCAATCGAACTGCAGGTTTGACCGAGAATACGGGTGGCCAAACGCACCAAGTTTGGACAACTTCCTCCATATGTTGACCACCATTCAGCTACAGTGAAAAAAAACCAGATTAGGATAAAACACTACATGCGACACAAGATTTTTCAAAAAAAAAGGGGCAAATCCTGCATCTACATGCCAAGAAGGCATTTGAACCACCACAATGCATGATGGCCACTACTTTGGTCTAACAAGTCTCACAGTTCCCACAGGATACACACAAGGTTCTAGTAATGGTCCTGCTGTATACAGAAAGTGACGCATCTAATGTTCTAATCATACATACCAAATGAGAATGAATATGTGTAGATGCAGGGTGGCCAAAGCAAAATTTATTATAACACAGATGCTTCCGCTACCAGACACCAAAGATCTGAAAATTCATGTTATCTAACTGTCAAGAAACTAATATATAATATGGCATCAGAGTAAAAGGACTCACCAGGAAGCATAGTGTCCCTAGCTCTAACAGCCATCTTCCTCCCAAAATCACCAGCAGCATTCTTGTAAGAGTTTACCTCTTTGATGATTTTATCTTGGACATTTAAGTCAGGAACAAACTTTTCTATGCAATCATACATCCCAGACCGAATCTTATTGGGCATATCCCCTTCAAAACTATAAAATAACTTGGGATTAAGGTAGAAACCTGCAGCATGAAGAGGGAGATTCCAATTCTGTTCCCACCAATGGTCTATAATATTCCAGTAGACAATATACTCCTCCCTCTTAACAAGTTCTTTCTTAATTGCTTCTTTGGCTCGATACATTCCTGCGTAAATATACCCCATAGCAGGCCTCTTCTTGCTGCCAACTAGTCTCAAAACTTGCAAGAGAGGATTAGTTAAATGGGTTATTAGGGCGCATGATGACCAAAATGACTGATCGCTTACCAAATCTAACATTTCCAGCCCCCTAGGTTTCTTTGAATATGGGCAGTCCACCCACTCCTGTGAAGTAACCATGGTCTGCAGGTTATGTTTAAGATCAACCATTCGCTTCAATGTTACAAAGTTTGTGGCAAAGCGACTAAGTCCTGGTTCTACAATATCATTTCCAAAAGTATACCTTTTTATCATATTCAAGACCACACTATGATTGTAAACAAATCTCGTAATAGACCTAGCCTGTTCAATTACTAAATTTATCCACTCAAGTTTTGCAAAATCCTCAAGTATCAAATCTAGACAGTGTGCTGCACAAGGAGCCCAATAAAGGTTAGGGAAAGTATCAGCTAACCTTCTCCCTGCACAGATTAATTGCTCTTCCATTCGAGTAATGACCTGTAAAACATGTCTTACACCAATTTCTTCAACTACTTGCTTAAGCAGTTCGTAAAGAGCATCTGGTAATTTGATAATATCAGATGCATCCACAGATTTCAAAAACACCACTCCTTCAGGGCAATAAACCAAAAAACTTATCAGAGTTCTACCCATTACTGTGTTCCACTGATCAACCAAAACAGAACAACCAGTCCTTGCCCAAGCTGCTATGTGCTTGTCAACATCATTCTTTACTTCTTCAACTGAATTCTTCAGTACCCAACCTCGAAGGTCATGGTATGAAGGCACTACAACCTCTGATCCTCCTGAAGCAATTGCTTGAACCATTAGCTGAAAATAAGCTGAGTTCACAGCATCCAAAGATGCCCCGATATCATACAAAAACCTCCCTATTGCCGTATGAATGTGATCGTTTGTTCTTTTACCCCTGGACAACAGCATGCCACTACCCATGGTAACAACAGCTTTAGCACTTGTAACAGAACCTCTGCCTCTACCCCTTCCCCTCTCCTTCCTCTCCCCACCTTTTTTCCCCATTCCATCTTCTCCACTAAGTAACAAACTTGAAACAGGCTCAATAGCATCTGAAACCCCGGTTAACTCCATTCCAGTATTAACATCGTTATCAAAAAACCCTAACTCACTAGAAACTGGATTCAAATTCGTTATCTCCTCTGCAATTTTTTGCTTCTTCCGCTTCTTAACTACAACCCCATCTAAACTTTGTTGCATCATAAGCCTAACATCCAAAGGAACTTGTAAACAAGTAGCAGCATTACCCTTTTGACCAGCTAAATGTTCCTTAATCCTATGAATCCCTCCTCCTTTAAAAATCTTGCCACAATACACACATTTTAACTGCACCCTCTCTCCATTCTTAAACATTTGGCAATGCTTCCACGCCGGGTCATGTTTTTGCGATGTTATCGGAATAGGCTCCAAACTAGAGCCCATTTCAACAAACCTCAATAATCAATCACCACCGAAGCTTAAATCTTTCTACACCTCAAACTCACAAAAATATGAACTTTTCCCTTCTATCTTCTTAAATTCAAAGAGACAATCTAAACTGTCAAGACCCCTTTTGCATAGACAAAGATTGTTACATCAAAAAGACAAGAACAAAAGACATTAAACATGACAAGAGAGGATAATAAACTTACTTGGGTTTTCGACTGTTGGGTTTTCGTGTTTTTTCTAGGGAGAGGACCGAGTTAAGGGAGTTTAAATGGTTTTTTATAAACCGAGTTCAAGGGTTTTGATGACCGGACGGACCGGTTAGGGTTTGGGATTAGCCGAATTTGTGTTTTAACTATAATCAGCTCGGTTTTACCGAGTCAGCCAATTAAGAATGAAGGGGACCGGTTTTCGTAAATGAAAACCGGAAGTCTCAGTTTCCCTAGCGAGAAAGCCGGAACGGTTGGAACAATTGGAATTGATAAAACTAGACCGACCGGTGAGTACCATCTGGTTCATGACAGTTATGTTGTTTTCCTTCCCCGCTTACCAACTCAAAACTCAAAAGGTTTCTGAGAATGCATGCAATTTTTAGTTTTTTTTTTTTTTTTGCAGGACTTTAATTGGTCATTTACTGTTCACGCCTCTTTATTTATTTATTTATTTTTTCATAACATTAAAGAAATTTGAAGCCCGTATCATGGGCCAACAAACTCAATTAACCTTTTAGGATCTCTGTTTTCCATAACCCCGTGTGATGATCAACGTGGATTTTCCATTAATATTGAGATTTAACATCATAATTCATTTGTGCTCTAGAATTCCTGGGATTCGAGGTTTGTAAGCTTCAATAATTTATTAAGTTCTGCTTGAATATATTTCCTGCGCAAAAACCAGGAGTTTTGGATGTGTCACGCTAGAGATCTTCATACGAAATTGCAAGTTAACCAGCGAAAAACATCATTTATGAAATTGATTTCACGTGAAATCCATTAGCGAATTTCGAGGATAAACTGCTACTTGCAGCTTGCATCATCGACAACTCCATCTCATAATCCACTAGTTTGTTGAAAGTCCTTTCACACGGACTTTATCAATTACATGAACGCAAACACTTTTTAATCGATTCTTGGATCTAAAGAATGGAATCTTATGCTAAAAGGGGCATGAAAAAGTGAGGAGGCGTGATTTCTGCTTTTGAATTGCTGCTACACTTTGTTTTGAAAAAGTTTATGAAGATTACTGATATCCAATCATATATATGTGTAGAACTTTTGATTAAGAAATACCATCACTTTGCCAAGTAAATCCAGTTCATAACTACATTCTTAAAAAAAATCTTAACCTCAGCAATAAATATCGAAAAGACAGAAATAAAACATTGCAAAAAAAATCAACAGTTGTCATAGGATTCACAGTAAACCGTTTTTGCACTAAGCCGCTATTTAATCAGTCAAAATCCTTTCCTGGTGGCAGAACATAAGGACACCCAACCCCCACCTCCCCTTTTTCTCTCACTCATGCACATATATGCCATCAAACCAGCAGGTCCCAAAATCACCAAAAAATAAATAAAAAATGTCAACTTCTTCACAGCAGTTTCATTTCTTCCTCCTTTGCATGATCATCTCCCTGTCCATCACAGGTTTTTTCTCTCTTGCACAACCAAAATCTAAACTCTATATGGTTACTGCTTCCTTACAACTTCTACATTGAAGAACTCACACCTGTTTTTTTTTTTTTCTTTTTGTAATTGCAGATGGGACTGAACTCATTATAGTAAACAACTGCAAGGACAGCATTTGGCCTGGGATCCTTGGCACTGCAGGCCATGTGACCCCCAGAGAAGGCGGCTTCCTTCTACTCAGCGGAGAACAAACAGTCCTCCAAGTCCCTGACAAGTGGTCAGGAAGAATTTGGCCACGACAAGGTTGCTGTTTTGATGAAACCACTGGCAGAGGTTCATGCCAGACCGGAGACTGTGCCGGCCTTTTACAATGTAGAGGCGTTGGTGGTGTCCCTCCAGCAACTTTAGTGGAAATGACACTTGGGACTTCAAAATCTGCCTTGCATTACTATGATGTGAGTCTGGTTGATGGATTTAATGTTCCAGTTTCTATGATGCCTGTTGGTGGTGGTGCAGGGTGTGGAGTAGCCGCATGTGAGACGAATCTGAATGTCTGTTGCCCTTCTACATTGGTTTTGAAGCGACAGGGGAAGGTGGTGGGTTGCAAGAGCGCATGTTTGGCTGCAAAAACTGATAGATATTGTTGTACTGGGGAGTACGCTAATCCTAAAAGTTGCAGGCCTACTGTTTTTAGTCATCTTTTTAAGGCAATTTGTCCCAAGGCTTATAGCTTTGCCTTTGATGATGCTTCAGGGCTTAAGACTTGTAAGGCTTCTCGGTATGTTATTACCTTTTGTCCTCCTAATTGATGGTGATTTAAGCTCAGCTATCCAGAGGAGGAGGAGCATCAATCGACTATGAATCGCCAGTCCTGCCCTTTTTATTTTTCACATTTGCTTGATTTCTAGTTATGTATGGTAATTATAAGTTATCTTCACAAGAAAACAAGGTGTGAATTGCACTTGATGGGACTGATCTACTGATTTAACTCGATTTCCTTTTCTATTTCTTCGGCCTCTGTGCTTCTAAGGATCTTTTTTATTTTTTACCTGCTAGTATAGATGTCATTTAATTTCCACGAACGAGTGAATTTTATGCTGTTGGTTTATGCTGTTGGTTTTGGATCAGTAAGATACAACAACGTCAAACTTCATAAATTTTTAACAAAGAGAGAACATAATTCTAAACAGAGATAGAGACTATACAATACATCCAAAACAGTCGTGCAAAATTGCTATCAAATGCTAAAGAAATTGGATGGTGGAATCGATCGCTAGACTTGGAGTCACCAATAATTCCGAGCTTCAGATTCATTGAAAGTGTGAGGCGAGACTATCCTAGACTAATCTCATACCCCGCATGAAATTTGTCCCATGATGCACCGAATCTTATAATTTGATATTTGTAGGTAAACCATTTGATCCAAGATTCCCCAACCTGTCCTAAAACCATTGAAATTGCCGATTTTTTTCAAGGATATGGCTAAGTCTATGTAGTCTCTGAGCATCAAAAACTCGATTGTGATTTGCTACACGATGTGTGTGTGTATGCGCAACATATATATTTGATTTTCTGTCTAATTTCCATCGTCTGCTTATGTTCTAGAGAGGCAGTACAAGAGTACTCGACAGAAATACTAAGCTGGCTGAGGAGATCATTGCCAACCTCTCTTTGTCAATGGGAGTGGATAAAGATGCTTTAAAACGGCTGCATGGGAAGATCACGAAGCAAGCAATTCGAATGAACTACTATCCAGCCTGCTCGAGGCCTGATCTTGTGCTTGGTGTTAGTCCACATTCTGATGCAAGCACCATAACCTTACTTCTCCAGGATGATGATATCACTGGTCTCCAGATAACTCCAGATAAGGCACAGGGAAGGATGGGTTCCTCTGAAACCAATTCCAAATACTATAGTAGCAAATATTGGTGATGTTTTTGAGGTATTTTATAATCTATAAACCATACTTATCAGTTGGTTTTATGTGAGAAAAAATAATATTGGAGATAATTAAGTTTTCTCCTTTTTTTAATTTTCCAAACAATTATTTGAATTTTTTTTTAAATCAATTTGCAAAAAGTAAGGACAACAAGGTAGTCTAGAAGACATTATATTAGGTATTGGAAGAAAACAAGGAGGAATGAATCAAGTAATTGCCCGGAAAAAAAACTTTGCCAGATAGTTTTGAATGTGATGGTAATGCTTCATGCTTTTGTGGCTTAACTGGCTCCCATTTCATATGGAGACATCGCTAAACAAGTCTCGGCTAGGTGATGCCGGAAGAGAATCACGTAAAGTTTTGGCTGAAATCTCTGTTATCTGCTGAGTCTCTGGTGGTTTTGGATGTTTTTCGCTTTTAATTTCTAGTGTTGCAGAAAGCACTACTCTTTGCCTCTTCTATTCAACTTTAAATTGAATTGTTAAGAATTAAAAGATCACTAAAGTGCAACTCATACTTGGCTCCTGTGCAAGTTTGCGAGGAAAAAAAGCCGATAGCTCATTGTATAAGTTTGATTTTATTCCTGTATTTTCCAGGGTTGGAGCAATGGAGTATGGCGATTACCCCAGATATACTTTTTCAAAGAAAATGGATGGAAAAGCCATCACCGAGCTTCACAAAGTACAGGATTTCGGCGATTTAC
This sequence comes from Salix caprea, assembly GCA_964035475.1. Taxonomy (NCBI): domain Eukaryota; kingdom Viridiplantae; phylum Streptophyta; class Magnoliopsida; order Malpighiales; family Salicaceae; genus Salix; species Salix caprea. The sequence goes on along the minus strand of OZ037757.1, from coordinate 2,926,254 downwards.
GCATCGATTGTTTGAAATACAAGTGATGTGATAAAGGGCAAAAAAGAAAGAGGAATCAGTTCCGTCTAATTTCCGTCTTGATTTTCCGGCCTCTTGAAATCCAAGAACTGCATAAACTGTGTGTGATATTTGAAAACCCCAAATCTTGTATGTAAAAGAAGCTACGGTGAACAAACAAAGTTCTCATACAAGCCCTCCTTCAATTTGATTATGAGAAAAGGTGAAGACTACGGAGAAGGAAAAACGATGGCTACATTGCAAGAAACAATTACGATCTTGTGTTTGCCAGACCCCTGAAGAAATAATCATAAGAAATTACTAGAAAGGGACTCCTAGAAAGATACTTGAGATAGAACTATCGAAGAATTGTGACACGCCAAGACAACATTTTTACAGGTTCTCGCAATTTTAATTATTCCCAACTAGATATATAGAATTACAGCGGAAACAGGAATTGTGAAACAAGAACTAAGCAACATTGACTGTTACGGTCCCAAACTTGTGATCGAGTTACAAGCCGATTAACTGTGAAATCCAACTGTAAGGAATGGTGTTCATTCAACTTTCTTCCTTTATGACCTATTTTGAAAAGATGGTAAGGGCTCGTTTAAAAGAGAACCTAATGATTTCAATGAAATTAAAAATTAAAATTCTTCTATGATTCCCTCCATGTTTCTGCTTACAATTTAAACGAATTGTTTAATAACCAACTTTTAAAAAATTGATGCCACTATTGTACTATCTAGACCACTAACATAACAATGGAAATAATGGTTACATAACAATAGAAAATAACAATTACATCAAATGAAACTGCAAGCATGATACCATGGTGGCCACCCTATCATCAACTCCCACATTTTAGCAGCCACACCTGCCTGATAAATTCTCCTTTGGCCAACTTCTTATCCACGTGTGTGGTGTTGCACATAACATAGACTCTTCTATAAACCATGTTGCTGTCATCGCCTGACACTTCAAGAATCTCTCTCTATACTAAACATTGAAATTTGGTAAGTCAGACAAGATGAAAAACTCCAATAATTTCTGTAATGGGATCTATATAGAAGCAGAAGCAATAGATTCCTTTCGTTTTTCAGATTAAAAGAAGCAAGTCTGCTACGTGCCGACTTGCGCATATATATATATATATGTACCTGAACTTAGGGAGCAAAGCTCAGCGAATATAAATGGATCCAAATGTTGAAAATGGAGGTATGCAGGGAGATGAGGTGTTGGGTTGGGGAAAATCATTGTCAGTACCAAGTGTCCAAGAAATGGTGAGAGAAGATTCTCAATGTGTCCCGGAAAGATATATACAGGAATGTACACAAAGACAGACCAGTCGAGAATGAAATGTGTCCAACTTCATCCGAAATCCCAGTCATAAATTTCTCCCTGCTAGTCAATGGAGACGAGGATGAACGGAAGAAGCTACATATTGCCTGCAAGGAGTGGGGTTTCTTTCAGGTAAAACGAATGAAATCGTGCCTGGAATTTTTATGTGCGCTAGAACACAGCTGGGAATACTTTTTCTTCTTTTTTTTGCAGATAACAAATCATGATGTGTCAGAAGAGGTGATAAAACAAATGAAAGCCGCTGTGGCAGCATTTTTTGAACTGCCATGGGAAGAGAAAAGAAAGTATGCGATGGTGCCAATGATATTCATGGGTATGGCCAAGGCTACGTAGTCTCTGAGCATCAAAAACTCGACTGGTGTGACATGATTTTACTGGAATTCATAAACAGCAATGCTTCGAGATTGATTGTTTCAAAAAAGATATGGTAAGAGTTTGGAAAGGCAAGCACTATGCAAGTCTGATTGGATTCTTATATTTTCCAGGGTTGGAGCAATGGAGTATACAAAAGCATTGAGCACAGAGCGGTGACGAATGTGACAGCGGCAAGAATGTCCATGGCAACATTTGTGATTCCGGATGATGACGTGGAACTAGGTCCAGTTGAGACGATGGTGGATGATTATAATCGCCCTAAAATGTATAAAGCGATCAAGTATGTTGACTACCTCAGGCATACTTTATCAAAGAAAATGGATGGAAAAGCCACCACCGAGCTTCTCAAAGTCGAGATAGATAGCAGCTGAACTTGTTGCCATTTGTTTCTGTTTTAGTACAGTAAGCAACAGAATAAATGAGCTTTCTACGATACAGAACAGTTGTTTTTTCTTCTTTTTTCTTGGGTTTGATTTTTGCTCACCTCGTGCATATCTATGAGCTGCTACTATTTAGGCCTCGGTTAATCCCCATACAAAGATTTGTGAGGGATTTCAATAATTTTAGAAAATCTGGGTCCTAAATTACTGTCCATGTTAGCCGGGACTACCGCTGTTGTTGTAGCCGAATTGCCGTGGATGTAGAAGATATTTATCGAAAATATTTTAAGCATCTCTCAGAAACCCATTACAAAATCTTACTTCTAGCTTCTCCATTGACGTAGCTGATTATCTAATCAGCTTTTAAGGAGGACCGAACTGTTTGGCCAGGCTTCAGAAGAAAAAAAATCCCATAAGAACAGATTTTTTGGGCGACAAGCTTTTCCACTCAATCACATTTTCATGGAAGCGCCCGAGAGGCACATTTTTGAACCCAACAAGTGACCAGATTCAAGGGGCATGCATAAAAATTTCGACAAATCATGATATGCCAGTGAAAACCATTCTTGTACCGAGCAGACAACCATGATCAGTGGGGGTAAAAGTTCTTCAAATACGAAAGATAAACAATCCCGTACATTAGGAAAATTCCATACCCTCCTAAACACAAAAGCTGTTTCCGCCTGGTAACATTCTGTACAGTCACGATCATAAATTAACTACCTCCTCCCTTTTTACACCCTTGAAACTTGTACAGTAATTCTTTATCTTCTCTGCGGGAACATCGGCATGTTCACCATCTGAACCTCAGCTAACCTGATTCTAGGTATATCCTCAAACTAAAAATGTACAGTTTTCAGTACAACCGACAGTTTTTATTTTTCATTCAGCTCCAATCTATTCAACTGATAGAGAGAGCCCTTGGTAGATATGAGAAGAAGTACCGAAGAGAGAGGCACTCAATACTATCCTCAGTTAGCTGTACAACCCTATCCTTCTAAGCAGCAGCAGGATGCAGAGTAAGGAAGCTTATTCTCTTCTCTGCAAAAACACAAAACAAAAGGCAGAGAACTAATAAGAGCCATTTCTGCACCAGTAATGGAATTTAACATGGAAAATTAATCTTCCACGACTGAAAATCTCAATACATAGCATCGCCAATAGGATATCATTAGCCCTTCATGTAATTGAAAAAGAAAAGGAAAATATAAAATTGAATATGGAAGATCATTTAAAGATATTCTGCGAGTATTTTTCTCATCAATCTGGAGTGAACTAATATCAAAAGCTTTCCCAGTTTAGCGTATGAGACACGCGTATGGAATCCAGGCACTTGTCTGGGAAAAGCTTGCTTTGGCATCCCGCACAAATCTTAATATTTTACCTGCATGTTTCGAGCACTAAAATACTAAATAGAATAATGTTCACTTATTACAGAAATAAAAAATCATAACATGAAACATCACTAATCTTGCTGCTCATCTTGCTCAATAAACACCACAAAATGCTTATCCAAGCACTTGTGTCTTTAATCAAACATAAAAAACGAGAGTACTAAACGGATAGTGGACAAAGGTTTGGAGCATTTAGGGATGTTCTTCCTTTTGTGCAAGTCAGTTACAAGAGAACAGAATATAATCATGCAGGAAAAGGGAGTATGCTTACCTCCAGCTGCAACGAGTTTCTCTACACGTGCAACTATATGTTTCCCATAAGTATACTTCTTCAGAGCATTTAAGTGAACTTTTATTCGATTGAGGATCAGTTCGAGTTGCTGGTCATCACAAGTTTCCAGCACTTTCTGTACAACATAATTTGCAAACTGGTCTTTCATCATGGCCTGCATATAACAAGAAATGATGTCAAAACAGGGAATCAACGACTACAAAGACATTGAAGCAAGAGAATCGCCCATTCAAGCAAATTACCAAATGAAGTCTCACAGATACACATTACATCAGCTAAATAGAAGAGTGTGCACAGTTCACCAGTTAAAACTTTAACTAAAGAGAATGAAACCTAACATTAACTAATTAAAAAAAAATAGCAATAAGTAAATAGTTGTCAGAAGGCAAAGAACTGAGGGAATGCATTTGGTAATAAGCCAATAAATATGCAGAAACTTTAAATGCTTATCAGCTTTTTTAGTTGAGGGGTACAGCACACAGACAAGTCACAGACCTGAAGAGGCTCATTTTCATCAGTGGTGCCAAGCATCTCATCCACCAGGGCCTGGCGTTCTGCAGGAGTGCCAAAAGTTAAACATTTCTCTATAACATTGGAGGCAAACTTCTGCTGGCTCATTTGAACTATCTGCCCAGTTAATTTCTTTATTATTGCTGAACGCTCAAGTGGTTTCCCATGCTCCAGCACATGCTGCAACATTATTTGAAAGCAACTACAACAAATGAGTTTAAAAATAATACGAAACCAAATATGTTTTTGGAGAGAACGAGGGAGGGAGATTGAGTTATTCTAATAATCTGCAGAACAGATATGATGGACATGAATTGTGTCTGTAAGAAGGGAAATACAAAGGCGTCAGCAGTAAATAACAGCCAAATGCTTCAGGCAATCAAGGCATGGCAGCAATTAAACTTCATGTTGAACTTCACAAAATGATGTCATTGATTAGAAATCCCCAAATTTAATCAGGTATAGAAGGATTTATTCAATATGCTTATTTAACAAATATAACCAAGAGAAGTTTTCACAAATATTATGACAGGTGGTTGTTTTCTTATCAACTGAGCAACAGCTTTGTCCGTAACAGTGAAGGGACCAAACATTATGTACTGTCATGGAACTATACACAACTTGCTATCTAGCATTGATCGATTGTACAATTAAGGGTGGGTACCAACCTGTCAATCAAAGAATAGTTTATTAGAATTACATTTATCAACAAGCAGAAAATGCAATAAAGAGGGATGCTTCAACATGGGAGCTGGGGCTATAACCAACAGGTCAGACATTGGCACTTCTTAGGCACTGGCAACTGCTTGCCAAACATGTTCAAAACATAAAAATTTCATACTGGTCTTGTGCCAATATCCATGTTAAATAAATGCATATACTTTAAGAAGCATCCACAGATGTACAACAAACCTGTACAACATAATTTCCATATTGGTCTTGTGCCAGCATGCAAACAGATTGCAAAATCTCATCCATCATTATAAGCTGGGTTTTGGTGTCTTGGCAGTGCTCCAGCACTCTCTGTCACATAAAATTCAAATCAAATCTATGTAATAATAGTCAAGCATACAAAGATGTTTATGACTAGTAAGAACATAGTTTATATACCTGTATCACACGACAACCATATGGATGAGTGGACAGTGTCACAACTTGATCGTAAAATGTTGAGACGATAAACTGTATAGCATCTTCAGGTATACATTCAATACACTTCTGAATGACATGGTTCCCGTTCTGATCCCGTACACATCGCATAATATGACCATCAAGCTCTGCCACCATTTTAGTCTGCTGGTCCAGTTCAACTACTTCTATAGCCTGGTTATTATGATCAACGAGCATTAAACCTAAGAGGTAATGTTTTAACCCAGTCTAACACAGCATTCTACATTTAGTCAAACATCAGTGTGAAAGTGATAGCAAAGCAAGGGCTTCAGCAAAATGCCAGGAAAAGTGATTTGGCCATGTCTTCAGCCTGCTTATGATAAATAGACAGAATTATGAAGGCATAAGGCACAACAACAGATTATAGAAGAAACTATCTTCAGAATATACAAGACACCTTTAGAAATAGCACAGATTCCACAAGCATGGTCATTGAGAGGAAGCATACCTTTTGGATCACACGGCAGCCATACATTTGAAGGCTAAGGGTCAGCACATGGCCAGTTAGCTGGTCAGCCAGTTCTCTTATTTGGGATGCAGATCCATGCTCAAAAAACTGAAGACAGACAGGAAAGTTTTTATATGAAACTCATTTCTTTTCTTCCATTGCCTTCTATAGTGTAAGTGAGGGCGTGTGAAAAGACTTAAGCACATGATAACCATTAAAGGTCACAGTAGTGTCAAAGGCATGACAAGTACATCATAAGAATTCAAGTTTTGTGAAGAGAAAATACCTTCTGAATCACATAGTTACCAAAAACATCAGTCATTAGTGATAGGGCTTGGGGCATAATTTCATCAAAAACCATGTTCTTCTCTTCTGCTTTTGCAATCTCAAGTTGTTGTTGAATGAATCGGCTCCCATACTGATCAGCACTGTTCATTGAAGATGTACAGGTAAAATAAGTACAATTCCAGAGGCCTAAACTACAAAGATGATAAGGTTTAATCAGGTAGCTGTGTATACCTGAACTCAACAACATGACCAGCAATTTCTGAGAGTTCAAAACATCTAGTTTTATTGCTTTTGAACTCGTCCAGTAAAGAGGAAGGAAAACTTTCATCCAGTTTACTACCAGCTTCTGAGTGCCAAGATCCCATGACACCCCCAGGCAGATTCCTCATTGCAGGAGAAAAACGCATATTCTGTTCACTGTGCCTCACAGGACCACCCAGTCCAACAGATGAGTTTGGAAGAAGGGGTCCTCCTAACGGGCTTCCAGAATAGGACATGTCGAGACCAAATCCGGTGTTTCCATAGTAATTATGATTCAAGCTACCAGAATTGCCAAGGTAAGAAACACCATACTGAGACTTTGGGGCGGCCATCAATGTTTCCAATTGAAGTTGGATGAGATCATATGCATTACCAACATACTCCCTATCTAGCATGGGGTCATTGAGAGCTGCAAGCTGTGCAGCAGCATACTCATTTGATCTCAAGTACTGAAGATACAATGGGTCCACAAGAGGCACACTTGCAGTGTGATTCCCTAGTCTACTGAGTGTTTGCAATTCTGCTGCGGTGGCCATTAAGTTCGGCCCTAAAGCACCTAGTGCTCTAGAATCCAACCCAGTTCCTGCCATTGCAGCAGCAGCAGCAGCATTTTCATACAAAGGTGGCAGACTCCCATTCCCAAGAGGGCTTCCTATCATGGACGGGGATGAAGGATTCACAGGATACCCACTCAAGCCATAGTTAGCATATGGGGAATTCATGTTATCTGCATTCTGGAGGTTAGAAGGAGAACCTCCTCGACCATTCAGAGTCAGCATCGAGGGTGCTTTAAGGTTTGCGCTGGCAGGTGACCTATTTAAATATGATTGTTGTTTGACATGGTTTTGATCACCTTGCAAATTAAACAAGTGATGGCGGTCATCAATTTCGTGTTGTGTTCGTGACCGTGAGTGGTTCTCTTCATCAACTAGACTAGTTGTTGACATCTTCAACCCAGACAAAGCAGCTATCAGTTCAGAATCATTCAAGCTTGTTGAGATGCCATTATATGAGGGTGAACCACTCACATCTCTTTTATCCATGGAACTGGCCCTACCTCCTCCAATAGGTGGAATACGAGGACTAGGAGCTCTCGCTACAAGCTGAGGGTCGGGTGTAGTGCTTCGTGACAAGGAGGCACCTAAAGCAGAGGCATAGGTATGAGAAGCTGATGTGCTGACATTTTGAACTGCAGAAATGCCCTGTTTGTCTGAGCTGGGGCATAGAGCATCAATAGATGCCAAATCACCACACAGCTGACTAAACTGAGTTTCAGAAGTTACTACATTGTTATCAAATGCATTGCAGCTAGCAGGACGTGAAGGATGCCTTGAGATGGGGTTTGCATGACCCATATTATCCTGTATTGCAAAATTAAACCATTAATCTATCATCAAGAGAGCAAGTGAAAGAAAGAAATTCAGTGAGATTTTAGCAAATACAATCAATCAAGAACAATAGGAATGGAAAAGGGAGAGGTTCTTTCAAATAGAAACTAGTTTTTATAACAAGTTGATCACCAAAACCATCATCTGCAAATAACATCAATTATGTGTTCAAATAAAATAAAACAGTAAGTAATCTGCTGGTAGACCATAAATATTTCACAACAGTGAAGTCTTCTGTTTCATTAGGCTTGCCATAGCAATCATGCATGTTTTCACATACAATAACAAGTTCTTGCATGTAGACATTTATGCATGATTCATTCGACATCCATAGGAACAGCAAAAGAGAATAATGACCTTGTTCATGTTTAGGAGTGTGGTAGAGGTTGATTTTCAAAGTGTTTTTCACTTGAGAAGACATCAAAATAATGTTTTTTTCAAATTTATTTTTTATTTTTGACATCAGAGTGTCAAAACGATCAAAAAAATACTTAAAAATATTAATTTGAAGTTTTTTCAAAGAAATTTAAAAAAATGTTGAAAAGCACAGTTGAACGGCCATACCAAACAGTCACATAGTTACATGCCTATTCGGCACTGCCAGTGATCAGAAAGCAAACAATTAAAATCTAAAACATATAAAGAAAGAGAAAGGATCAAATAACAGGTCCGTATTCTCAGATCAATATCAAACTAGAATACCCTAACTTATTCTTTCTGGAAATAGAAAAGTTGTCGCGGGGTGAGACCTCTGTTCCTCTCAGTGTCACTGCTCACTCATTGACACATCAGCCATTGAAAAATAATAGCAATAACAACATAACTTGTTCTTCCTTTCCAAAGATGATGACAGGCACGTGTTTTTAAGCACAATAAATTGGCAAACAAACAAAGCAAGAGGAGCTAAACTAGGAAGAGCCATAGCTGCCAATGAGGAGGATACTAAAAGGCATTACATAACAGAAAATTAGATGTATTGACTCGCATTAAAAATACAAGAGTTCGCCGAAGTGGTGAAAGAGCATTAAGTATCAAGAATTCGCAATATCCCATCAAAAATTTGAATCTAGCAAAAGAGAATGGAGAATAAGTATCCTTGCAGATGACCTGCCTAGCTTGGGAATAAGATTTAACATAGTTGAGCTCTTCTAGTCTTGCAATAAATTATCACAAAGGAAAAAAAATAACTGGAAATGAAAATAATGAAGAACAACGGGTATCAGTGAGCTCAGTATAGCATACAAAGACGTCTAAACACATAAAATTTTATTATATAATTAAGTCAGCTAATTATCAAAACAAAGTGGAATTTTCATGCCATGCATTAGCGAACAGGAATTTTGAATAGCTATACCGAGTCAACTTTTGGCAACATGAATCCACATAAAAAGAATGATGGTATCAACAAATATTGCACTCAATACCACAGAATATCTTTATCAGACAACGATAAACACAATACCAACAATCAATCTTCCTAATACCAACACAAACCCAGACAATAAACAAATATTTTGTAGCTTTACCTGAATGATCTCCGCGATATTCTTTTTCCTACTTCCTAACCCTAAGCCTGGCAACCCAATAAGCCCATCTCCTCCCCACTCCACTCCATTCCCATTTTCCTCTTGCCCTCCTCCGAACCCTGGCTGCACTGCAAAAAGTGATCTCTGCCCTTCATTATCACCACCTCTACTTCCCTTCCTTCTATCCCCAACCACAGAATTAGAACCACCGCTAGTACCATGTAATCTCTGTGCAAATCTCCAATCCTCCTTTGACAATAATGGAGGAGGCAATCTTGGATTCAAGTTCACGTTAGAATAATAATAATTAACATAAGCTGGATCAGACCTAAAGTCCTCTTCGCTCAAAAACTCGCCTTTATTGCTCTTTTTGATACCAGGAACCCCTGTACCATCAAACAAACCTCCAATAGAGCTTAAGGACCCTTCTACAGTAGGCGGTGCTGACCCACTTCGATAAATATTGAGTTCTTTCTCTCTTTCACTCGCTGCCTCTTGTTGTAGCCTTTGCTCTCTAATTAGCTTGTTCAACTCCTCGTTTTTTAGCATTGATCGCTTTGAGATGTCAGGCAAAACCTTTGAATATATGTCTGTGTTCATTAGATATAGTTGTAAAGATTAAAACTTCGAGTAAAATTTTAGCTAAAAAGTGATAAAAACAAAACCGGGTTTTGTTTATTAGATTCAAATAAGTAGGTTTGTTGATCAAAACCAAGAGCCCATGTAACCCAAAAATTAAAACTTCAGAAAGAAAATGAGAGCACAAGCTTTAATTTCGTGTTAAAGAGTGGATTTGTGGCAAAGATTGGAACTTTGATTACAAACACGGAGATCGGAGTGGCAGTTAATAGCGTTGCAGGTGATCGATGAGGATGGTGGCTTCAGCCATGTTTTTCTGAGATAAAAAACGAGGGAGAGGGGGGGGGGAGCAGAGTGAAGTGAGGGAAGAGGAGGGTGATAAGCACTAACGGTGGACAGATCTGAGCCGTTGGATTTGTCAAATGAAGGCAGGGATTGATTCTACCCGGATTTGTTCTTACAGAAAGAGTCTTTTAGGGTTTTATCTCTTATGACGCCATACTGATTTTTCCTTTTTCTTTTTTATTTTTTTTCCTTTCTTACCGGTATCTCACTATCTTTGGTTTGTTTGGTAATAACAACAATAAAGGCACGTTTGTTTTCTCATGTTGACACGGTCCTATTGGGCTCCCAGCTTCTTTTTCTTTTACGAGGGTGAAATTACGAAAAGGCTCCTGGCTCCTCTCTTAAGAGATTTTGCGTTGCTTTGAGTTGATTTATTGAATTCACAATTCAAGTAATAAATTCTATTGTGCTTAACAAAATCATTTTTAAAATATTTTTTATTTAATTATTTAACAATAAAATTATACATTATTAGAAAGATTCTTAAAAATTATAATAATAGGTATGGGGAAAAAATGCTAATATGATAAAAAGACTATGCTTTTATTCGAGAAGAATGTGATATTTAATAAAATATTATATTTACAATAATTTAATTAATTAGATTAAAGGAAAAAAAAAACAGGAACTTTGACTGTATTTGTTTGGTCGATGTGGTCGTCAATCCTTCTTTGTATTATAGAGTAGTCGACCCCCACTCGTCCAGCCTTACCCCAGGGACACAAAGGTAATTCACAATAATAATAAAAAAACTAGCCTTGATATTAAAGCCATACCCTCCCCCGGTATATTTTCATCTAGAAAGCTCGTCATCTCTACGAAAAATCCCACTCCATCTTCGCTCTCTCCAGTTGTTGCATGTTTATTTTTTATGTTGAAACAGCATTTAGTGTATTTTAAAATTATATATTTAATTATTTTACCTTAATATATTAAGATAAGTTATTTTATTTTATCTTAATATATATTTTTATGTTGAAAGGTCAATATATGTTTTATTTTTTATATAATAGAATTATGAGTTCATGATTCATATCTGCAGTTTTTTTTACCCATTAAACATGCCTTATGTGTGTATTTTTCCCGTGATTTTTTCGTGGAGCTTCCTCCTGAGTCATCTTTTATTGAGCTCAAAAAAATTACAGAACAAGGTTGAAAAATCAAAGCAAGAAATGAATGTAATTTACAATAAATAACGTGTGTGTGTCTGTGTGTGTGTTAAGGGAGACCTCGGTGTTTTCATTCGGAACTGCGATTATTATTTATGAATCAAATGGATATTCCATCGGATAAGTTTGATCACGGAAAAATAACTTGTATGTTTGTTTTTTTTCATGAAAAAGCATATTAAAAAAAAATGTGTTGCGATTTTACTGTGTTTCTAAACACAAATTATTGTGGATTTTAACAATAAAATTATCATTTTACCTCTGGAGCCGAAAAAAATAACCCTCAACACCAGGGGCCTTTTAGACATTCTCTAGGGGACGTGTGTGGTATTTTCAAATTATTTGGAATTTTCTGTTATTTTCTATTTTAATTTACATTGCAAAACTATCAATTTATCCCTGAAAGCAGACAAAAAGACGAGGGTCAGTTGAGAGTATTTATGTTTTTTCACGTATTCGTGCACAATGAAACTATGCAAATACCATCAGAAAAGACAAAAACGAACGTTTGGTGTTGGGGGCAGTGTGGTACTTTCACGTCTGTTTTTTTCATGGTTGTCGCCGTGTCCAGGAGTGTAAAGGTAATTTTGTATTATTTTACTATTTTTTTATTTTATTGTTTGTTGTGACCCACTAAACATATAAATACATATGGATTCAAAATTCATATATTTTATAGAAACTCGCGTTTCACAGGAATTCTATATAAATTTATTATTTTACATAAATCTTTATTATAATAAAAAATCTTACATAATTAATATTTTTTATATAAAAAATTATGATTTCGGCTGTTACAAATCTTGAATAAATGGGTAGTGTATATATAATTCAACATCATTGAAAAAAGGAAACCAGTCTTGCAGGCCTATCATTTAGGCCCATGTGCGCCAATATATTTTTCTATAATTAGACCTTAGCCCTCTAGACCCATGATGCATCCCTGGCCTCTCCTGGTCCTCCTACGTTTTTCCATCTTCAAGTGTAATCTTCTTTAAATAAATAATTACAATTATGTTTCAAAAACAATCCAATTCTATCATATTTTTTAAATAAGATAAGAAACTCAATGGTTATATTTATATATTTTTATAATTATACATGAAACTAATAAATATACTTTTCGTAAAAGATAAACATTCAACAAGAATGAAATAAGTGTTTTTTATTATCAATATTTTATATTGTTTTTTGAATTAATTATATATTCTCGTGTAGTTGTATAAAAATATTGAGATGTTTTTTTAAAAAAAAACCTAGTTCATATATAAAAAAAAAAAAAAAAAACATTTTAATTCTCATGAATTTTTATTTTTTATTCTTTAAATTTATATTCTTGTTCCAAAAGAAAATTGCTGGTAAGAGATTCATGGTCTTGTTAAATAAAAGAAATACATAGATAAGTGAAGAACACTTTGATTTAATGAATATAATAATTTAATTTACAAGAGATTAAAATGATGTATCTACCTGCTCTAGATCATTCGGTTCGTGTAATAAAAAAAAATCTGATCACTATTATATGCTTAAACTAATCCGGTCGGTCCGTGCAATATGTCCAGCAATACTATACGTACAACGGTACCGGAACAGTATCACGTGGATTTTCTTAGATCATCATTTTTATCTAACTCCTTTTTATTTTGAAAAAAGAAAACTACATGATCAAGGGGACAGCATATTCGACTCTCCTTCCAAAACTCCAAACCTGTGCGAGTAAACAATAAACTGAGGATTTATTTTATACGTGAACGGGATTATTTTTTTCCCGGGTAACTTTAGAGACACATTTCTCATGCCAATTTTGATATATTTTTTTACTGGTTTTAAAATTCAAACTTGAAAAGTTAATTTTCTATTTGGGAGTGCAGTATTTTCTTCTTTTAAAAAGATATTTAGCTTGAAAAAATAATAATGATTTTTTTAGTTTTTTTATAATTCTAATGTTTTAATATTAAAATAAAAAATACATTTGAAAAATACATTATATGACAATACCAAGTATGCACTGAGCGGTGGTGATTGCAACGCGAAGAAGCTCTTGGCAACACAACACAACTGAGCGGGAAGAAACAGACCAGACCAGACCATAACATTAATTAACCCGGCAAAGGTGCCGGTCAAGGAGCTTTCTGGCTTTTGGTGCTGTGCCCAACTAATTCTCTTTTTGAAACTAATTTTTTTTTAAGTGTGACTGTAATTATGTCTTAAAATATTTTTTATTTAAAATTATATTGAAATAATATTTTTTTTAAAATTATATTTAGTATCAATATATTAAAATGATCTAAAAATATTATTTTTTAATTTAAAATAAAAAATAAACATAATTTTTTTTAAAAAAATTCAAAAACAATTTTAAACGTCCCCTGGAAAAAGGAACTGAAGATGCCTTTGCTATCTCGTATGGCAAAAGCGGTGTCTGTGTCAGCCTTTCCTCTATCTGTTTAACATCTATTGGATAAAGATGATTTTACAGACAAGAAACGCCGTTCAGTCCCGTAAAATATTGACTGTGATCACGTGACCTGTCAGTATCCGATTAACTCATCTCTAAACACCCTCGGAATTGTTAATTTACTTGTATGATACATTCCGAGGATCATGAACATCTGATTTTTCCTGTTTTACGTATATAATTTAATATTTAGATATTCATTTCCTATTAGCCTATGTTATCTTCTATCCTATGATTTCAGTGCTCCTACTCTACTCTCTCGTTGTCCGATAATGTTAAAATTAAGCAGCTGTTGAGTAATTAATTAATCCCAGTAATTTTATCCATTTTTTAGTCATAGCCTGTATTTAAGGCTTGACTGGGCAATTGTAAAAAGTATTCTTTAACGGAGTTAGATTTTTTTATACGTAAATAAATATATTTTAAATAAAAAATATACAATATATGTATTTAGTGGATAATAAAAATTGTGAATTTTTGTATGAATGTCTTATTGTCTATTTATAACTTATGAGTCTTATCTTTGTATGAAATACAAAACAATATTGAAAAGTATTATGGTTTGACGACATTAATAGAAGATAAATGTCTTTTACATGCTATTCATGAGATAATGACTGTAATAGATTAACTTATATATATTCATGGATATAAAGAAGTCTTTGTCTTAATATGAATAATTATTATAAATGGAAAGAAATGTCAATTTATCATGTCTTTAATATTTATATTATAGAAGATTCTTCAAAGCAAATATAAAATATCATAACATGTCAAGTTCAGAAGTTATTTGGGTCTAACATGCTCACCAGATCTTTCTTTTTTTTTTTTACTTAACCGCACATCATGTCCAAGCTCCTTGGATTTTGCATATTCACTAGTCCCATATATTTTATAGACTTGATTGCTATAAAGTCTGATTATTTTGGGTCTGGTATGCTTTTTAGATCTATTTTTTATTAGACCTGACTAATTATCAAACTCAATTATTTTGGATCAAACATGTTCATCAAACATTTAATTTTTTTATATGTAAAATTTTTAACAAAAAGTTAACTATCATTAATAAAAATCTGATGTTTAATCTCACATGAAAAAAAAAATCTAATCACATTCAAATGTGTAAATTAAAAACTACCGCACGAGAAATCAATCAAAGCCTCGACGATTGGAAGGGCAGACAGTGAGTGCTGGGCTTAGTCTGAGTGGCTCTCCAACATATTATGGGCCTTGGGGTAGTTCATGTATCAAGGCCCACTCTCAAACTTTCTCCAGGCAAAGTTGTTAACCCAGCCGAAATCAATGCCTCCTCAAACCCAGCTACTTATTTTTTCGGGACATTAAATTCATCCCACGAAACTTTGAGATTTGTTTTATGAGAAGGCCTGCTCGACACTAGAAGGTAATTATTTACATAATGACGAACAAATTGAAATTAATGAGACTCGAACATGCTTCATCAAAATAAATAAATATGGAGCATCGAATCATTAATTCATGCTTACACGTGTAACTTTGAAATTAGTTGTAGAATAATGAAGTGGATCCAGTTTCCTGAAATTAAGGATACCATCAAGTTTATACACGTCTTGTTAAACTAGACAATAACTACAAATTCATTAATACTAGGAGCAAGTTTAGAGATGCAATAAAATTTATTTCTTAAAAAATATATATTTTTTTAAAATGCAACAAAACAATATTTATTTATTTATTATTTTTTTGATATCAACACATAAAAACGATTAAAAAATATTAATAAAACAATTTATTTATTTATTCAGAATTTGATGGGAATAAAAACCCGGTTCAACCGCAACTCCAACCAAGCAAAACTCGAAAAATCTGCGTTTATTTATACACATAGTCAATTCTGAGATTATGATTACTTGCTTGGTTTTCAAGAAACTCCAGCCTAAACACACCAACTTCATAGATTGTATTGCCTCTTCCTGCATGCAGACCGGGACGCGGTCCACCTTTTATTTGCAATATCACTCGGCTAAATCTCTGGATAAACTCAGCTCACGCAACACACATAGCCAATATTTCCTAACAAATTTCTAATTTTCCTGCCCACCCTACCTAACTTAAACGAGAAAGTATTCACAGCAGCCCGAAAAGAAAATCAACTACTAGCATTTTGTAATCGAAAGAGTATTGCACGAAGAAGTTGAACAACCGTCCTCGAAGAAAGCAAAAATATTTTCTTACCAACTTTTAATTCTCAGGGGACTTTAAAACTTTATCCGACAGGCAAGTGTTTTCTTGCAAGAATCCCACGATGATAACCAGGTCGCGGCTTTGGGAAATCTTCGGCTGGATAAACTTGCACCATGGTTTTTTTCATTCGTACGGGCAATCATATACGTATAGCCATGAAAGGAACTGCCTGGTGATTATTTACTATTTACGTATGAAACGTGCTGGCCCTCTTGAGTGTCTTGTAATCTCATGCTGAGCCTTTTTTTAGTAATCTCTTTGAGGACGTTTAGTGAAATTAATTAATTGCATAATCAAGCTGTGCTTCATTCTGTTGGTTATTTTTTCTTCTCATTTTTATAGCATAAAGAAATATTGAAATTATAAAGGAAAAAAAAAAGACAAGAAGTAAAAAAATATAAATATTCCTGTTTCAATAGATGTTTTTTTTAAAAAAACAAAAAACAGGAAGAAAAACAGCTAACGGGAGAGATCGAAGTAGAAGTGTCGGGCTGTAAAAGAAATCGCTAACAAATTAAGGGCCCGATCACTTTAGACGGATTGACTCAATATAAATCTCTAATTAATATTTAAATTAATATAAAAACCCGAGTAATCAATTGTCTGCAATACAGTACGGCACATACCGTTACTTTCGTGGAAAAAGCCAAGGTTATCAATATATGGTTTTTGTTGGTGTTTTGTTTTTTTAATTGGAATTGAATATTTTGATTTTGAAGTATTTTGGCACATTATTTCAGGATTGTACTGGTTATGTGTGTGTGTATATATATATATATAATTAAATATATTAATTCAAACAAAATTTAGTTGAAATTTAAAAATAAAATTATTTAGAATTGTGCAATTTAATCTAAAAAAACAAAATAAAATGATTTTTCTGAACAAAATTATGAACATGTATAATATTATGAGAATATCATCATCAATCTCGCAAGGTTATTATATTTTCTGATTACTCTGAAATTTTAATATAATATAAATAAATATATCAAGAGACTCCTCGTAAAATTTCATCTCAATCTAACAGTCGGATTGAGAGATATAATTGATATTGTAAAATTATTTATTATTTAAAAAAATATTATTTGGGCGAAATAGAACGGGCAGAACGAAACTGAAATATTTTAGCCGGTATTTGACCGAAAAATATAAAATGGACCAGAATTTAAACAAAGATATAAACAATACTATTTTATCTTATTTTTTAACTGATACGAAATATTTTGACCAAAATAGACAACTATGAAAAAAACTTGATTTCTCGGGTATATACCCGGCTAATGGTTTCGCGTGCGTGTGAAGTGTGACAACTAACGACAAATTAAAGGATCCTGATTTGTCAATCTTCAAATATATAAATCCTAAAAACAGATTATATATTCTACAAGAACCATAATTCTAGCCATCTAATTATTTTGTTTTAAGCCAGCTAATATTCTAAAACACCATTTAAATCTTTTAAATTGTTTCATTCATCAAATCATGATAATAACCTTAAACTCTTCTTTTATCCCTAAACAATCAATTTCTAATGGAAAGCAATAAAAGAGAAAATTACTAGCTTGCTTCTTCATCCCTTTTCAAAACCCAAACGCTAAGCTTAAATCTGGAATCCTGATGTTTTTAAGAGGGAAGTAACGGTAGAGAGGAAAAGAGGACAAAAGATGAAAAGCGAATTATTTGGTGACGGTCTCTTTTAACAAGTGAATTAGATTGGATTAGACTATAAATTATATTTTGAAATTTTTAGATTTTATTTAATAGTTTAAAATTTTAGATGAGATGATTTTTTAATATGATATCAATACCTTGTTGATCTAGTTGTCACGAGTTCGAATCTCACTACCCTTATTCTATTTGATAAAAATCAAGCATAAAGTAATGTGAGCTTGTGCAAATTTCAAACTTAAAAGATTTTTATTTAAAGAAATATATTAAAAAATAATATAAATCACTTTCCAAAATCTTATTTAACAGTTTAAGATTTTAAATGACAAAAGGTTGAGCTAAAGTTATAATGGAAAAAAAAAATACGGTGTTCCATGTTTCCAGTTAATGGTTTCGGCGTGCATGCGCGCGCGCGCGTCAATTAAAGACAAAGGTTATTAATGTGAAGCAAGGGTGGAAGGGGAATTAGGACGGGCCACCACCTAATGCGACGCCATCTGCGGTGCCTCCGGTCTTGGAAAAAACATGGCCAAGTATACATGCACGGAATAAAAGGTTGATTTGTAAGCATATACAATATATCATATAGTTTAATTTGATCACCATTTATGAAAATCAGCACGCATATGTCTGAAATTTTTCGGAAGCCATTGCAGAAGATGTTCCACATGAAGCACTAAAGCAGCATATTGACCTTAATTATTCTGATTTCAACGATGTCAACTTAAAGCCTAGCTCGAAATATCCGTTTCAGTGCTCACCAATCTTGATAAGGTCGCTTCTTTAAACGAAAATAAGAAAAAAAAATCACTGATCAAAGCATCAAACTATGCATATCTTCAGTTTTTTTTAACTCTATATTCAAATGATTTTACACATTGCAAGCTAGATAGAGAGAACAAGTGCTCAGCCAGAGAGAGTTCCAGAAACTGCGAGGAGAGAACTGAAGAAAATTGTGAGAGAGAAAAGATTCACGTAGTAGCTCAACAGTGAAGAAGCTAACCAGCCAGCTTTGCTAGTTTCCCATGCAACAACGTGGAAGGGATCACTATCACAAACTTTACAAATCATCGATTGAATTACATGACAAGTAATATATACCGCACACACACACGGCTCAAGCTATCTAGGTTAGCAACCTCATAATATAGTTATATTTAATTAATTAGGTGTACGAATCATAGACTGTTCGACCAGTTATAAATCTTGATAATTAAATAAAATTAGATAAAGTTGTTGGGGTTAAGTAATCAATCTTTGAGTGGTAACGTGGCGTACAATCCTGTAGATATGCACACCTAGGCATGCAAGAGGGAAAGAGGCAGTGTTTATAAACTATATATAAGGGGTAGTTGTAAACTGATAAACCGTCTAATTCCTGGACCAGAGAGCAGTCAAGCCAACCTCTCCCGTAATCTTTTCAGCCCATAAACCACTTCACCTTCGAAGCAAAGAACCGAACAAGCAATTTAGAAACACAAAGATCTTCTCGAGATAAGAAAAATATCAGAACATCAAAAACAAAACCCTGATGGATTCAGTTGTTTCAGAGCTCGAAGGAACTCTTCTCAAAGACCGAGACCCCGTTTCTTATTTCATGTTAGTCGCATTTGAGGCATCGGGTTTGCTTCGCTTTGCCTTGCTGTTGATTCTGTGGCCTGTGATTTGGTTGCTGGAGGTGCTAGGGAAGGGAGAATACGGGCTCAATCTGATGGTCTTCGTTGCCACTGCGGGTGTTAGTGAGTCGGAGATCGAGTCGGTAGCAAGAGCCGTTTTACCAAAGTTTTACATGGATGATATTGACATGGAAGCTTGGAAAGTGTTTAGCTCATATGATAAAAGAGTTGTGGTCACTAAAATGCCAAGGCTCATGACAGAAAGGTTTGTGAAGGAGCATTTGAGAGCCGACGAGGTTATTGGAAGTGAACTTGTGATAAGCCGGTTTGGGTTCGCCACTGGATTTGTGAAAAGCAACAATATTGATTCTTACATCTCGAGTCGAGTCGCCAAACTATTTATCGATGAAAAACCTGGTCTTGGACTAGGGACGCCTACTTCTTCATTCTTATCCCTATGCAAGGTGAGTGCACACACAGAAAAATAGCAGCAACGTACTTCTGCTAATGTGAATTAAGGCTATCAACTTAATCAAAGCTTTCTCGGCTGATAGTTCAATTGTTTAAAACTAAATTTAGAAGTTTATTAGGTGGTCTTACATTCAAACTCTAGACGAGGATTAAATTGTGCATGGTTTATGCTGCATGAGAGGGGTCATCACATTAAGTAGTTATAGAGATCCATTTGATCTCCCATGGATCGAATAACAAAGTAAATTACAATTCATGTTAATTAATCGAGCTAGCTTTAACAATTGCATCTTTTTCTTGTGTTGACACTTGACAGGAACAAATACACCCCCCATTCATGGCCAATCAAAACCAATATGATGATCATCACCAGGTCGTCCGCCCCCACCCTGTAATCTTTCATGATGGCCGCCTGGTCAAGCGCCCAACACCATCCATAGCTCTCCTAATCATCCTCTGGATGCCACTAGGCATCATACTTGCAACAATCCGAATTCTGGTGGGATTGATGTTACCGATGCGGGCTAAGCCTTACCTGTCCAGAGTATTAGGTGGCAAAGTCATTGTCAAAGGCAAACCACCACCGCCGGCGTCCAGTGGCAGTAGTGGTGTGCTTTTTGTTTGCACGCATCGAACTCTAATGGACCCTGTCGTCTTATCCACGGTGCTAAGGCGTCAAATCCCAGCAGTCACATACTCCCTTTCGAGATTATCAGAGATCTTATCACCAATCCCCACCGTTCGGTTAACAAGGATTCGCAATGTTGATGCTGAGAAAATCAAAACAGAACTAGCCAACGGTGACCTCGTAGTTTGTCCAGAAGGAACAACTTGCAGAGAACCATTTCTATTGAGATTTAGTGCACTTTTCGCTGAATTAACCGACCAGATAGTGCCAGTGGCAATGAATTACAGGGTTGGTTTTTTCCACGCAACTACAGCAAGAGGATGCAAAGCTCTGGACCCTATATTCTTCTTCATGAATCCCAGGCCAGTTTACGAGGTGACTTTCTTGAATCAGCTGCCAATAGAAGCTACATGCTCATCTGGTAAAAGCCCACATGATGTTGCCAACTATGTCCAGAGAATCTTAGCAGCCACGTTAGGATTCGAATGCACAAACTTCACTAGAAGGGACAAGTACAGGGTTCTTGCTGGGAACGATGGAACAGTATCGTACACTTCCTTTGTTGACCAGATCAAGAAGGTGGTGAGCACGTCCAAGCCTTTTTTTCTGTAGCTGTCATTGGATAAGAAAATAAGACTTGTTTTGTATTTCTGCTTCAATTCATCCCGGGTTCATGTTTTCTTTTTTATAAGGCCGGGATTTGTATTCTTTTTCTCTCTATTTTTATTTTTTACTTCATGGAATTGCTGAATAATATGCGAGGTTGACTAACGTTAATCATGTCATTTTTGTTAATTTTAGCGGATCTCACTTGGACTTCTATCGAGTCTGTTTATGTTATGATTTTTCTTTTTACTCAATTTTCACCACGCTTAATATTTTTAAATTGCTTCTAATTATGAAAGGAGACGTTTCTTGTTAACTAGACACTCCGATAAGCGAAAATAAAAATTAAAAAGAAACATCACTCCTTCATATAATTATATATTCTCATTTAATCCCTATCAGAAAAAATAAACAACAATTTACTCAATGCTATAAATTAAGGAAAACTGTGCCTGTCCTTGTCAGAAAACAACTGACGGGGGTCGAAAATATAAGGGAGAAGAGAATCAAGAATCAAGAATAAACAATCGCGATGCCTTTTATGTACTCTGTTGGGCCAACAAGCCCAGCTCTTGTCCATTACTTATGGACCTCGAAATAAATACGCCTTAGCGCGGAGACCAAGATGCAGAGACAACGAGGCAACATATGATGGGCTACGACAAAGCAATACCTATGCCTACAAAAGCTATCTCTAGATGTAACATTCTGCTAGGTTCCAACTAATTCACTTTTCGTTTGCTTGATTATATTGTTTTTGAAATTGATTTTTGATTAAAAATATATGAAAATAATATTTTTTATTTTTTAAAAATTATATTTTGATATTAATATATAAATATAATTATAAATAAATTTTTTTTAAATTTTTTTTGAAATCCAGCGACAAATCCGACTTTCCCACCTCCCGTTCAAAGAGTGTAGCTTTTATCTTCTCTTGCCAAGGATTCCTTGTCAACTGGGTTTTGAATATTGACCATAAGATATAGGGTCCCAGAACATGTCACTGCCATGCCTTTGCTTTTGAAATAGGCCAACCATAATCGAATGAAACAATGGAATAACTTGTTGAGGATAGAATACTGCTTCTTGTTTTGAATTTTCAGTCAAATTTAGAAAGGCCACTGATTTTTAAGTGATTTAGTTGCTGTTTATCATTGTATTTTAAAAGTATTTTTTACTTTAAATTAAAAAAAAATTTATATACTAATATCAATATATTTTTAAATGAAAAATACTTTAAAAAATAACTTCAACAATACTCACAAACCTACATTAAATTCAGCTACCATGATCTAATTTTTAATATATATAAAATAATAGGCTCCTTTAATCAGTTTTTCGATATTGACTCCGTGGGATCATGTAATAATCTAAAGAAGTGACACGTGTTCACTTTAAATTCAAAACGTGACATTTGTACGAGGTTATCAGTTAATGAGACAAGTGTCATTTTTTAAAACCGTCATGTGATTTTATTATACAATCAATGCTGAAAAAAATGGTTAGAATGATCTATTAGTCATATAAAAAGACATTTTAATGACAATTAAGTTAAGATTTATAAAGCTACTAGCCTATCTCAATCAATCTAACAACGAATTTATATCGTGTTTAAATTATTCAGTGTGGGTTTGTTTTTGTGTTTTTATTTTTTATTTTTTCAGTATAATTAAATTATTTAGAAAAGCAAGTGATCTTTATATATGAACAGTACCTGATGCTCCGTGTAGATTTCTTTAAGAAATTAAATTGAGAATATTTAAAGCGTTTTAAAGTGCTGGGGGGCTAGTTTTGAGGACAGGGATAGCTCTTTTCACTGCAGAAAGTGGGTGGCAAAGAGACCCTGATAGAAAAGCTAGGAGGAAAGGCTGGAAAAAAAACACTAGCTCCAAATTTGATTGTAAATTAACTAGCCACGTGGAAACTTTTTTAATATGTTTTTAAGTATTTGTTTTAAAAAAAAAAACTATAATAATATCAGATATTAAATTATTGTTTAATTCAACCCGTCCATTTCTTAAATAAGTAAAAAATGCAGGACCAGGTGATTGATGTCCTCTATGTCAATAAGTTTATAATAAAAAAAATATTTTCAAGATTTAATAATGAAACCAGAAGGCATTGGATTTTCTTTTTATTTTGAAAGAAAAAGGGTTTATAGTAAGAGTAAAGTTTGACAACACAGAAGAAACCAACCAAACGCAGCCTTGCAGAAGGGGACATGATGCATGCGATGTAGGTGGATGGTGACGTGTCAGAGAGAACGGTCCACCTTCCCTCGAATTATGACTCGGCACTGCCGGTCGTGCCACGTTTCACTACCTCTCAGGGCCTACCACCCCAACCCCATAATATTCTCAATTCAGCCCCCAGCTTTAAACTGATTTGCAACTTCCACCCCGCGATTTGATATTATTATTATTATTATTATTATTATTATTATTATTATTATTATTTATACTTCACCTGTAAAAAAATAAAAATATCAAACTCGGTATGAATGAGAGGACCTCGTGTGAATTGTTATACTAGCTTTTTTTTTGCACGTGTTGCGTGGAAGAAATATGTTTTCATAACGTTTTTTCTTCTTCTTGAAAATAGATTTTCTTTAAATTTTAACAGAGCTATAATTATGAATTGGTGGCGTAAGATAATAACTTATTTGTTTTGTAATGGTTATTTCTCTTAGAAAACCAACAGTAAATTTAATTAACAATTAAAATATTTCATGACATCAAATAAATAAAACAGCTCCAGGACAAAACCATTGTTCTATAAAGTCTCGAACTCAGGTGGCCTTTTCTATTTATTTTTTCCTGGATGCTGGGTTTGGAATTTTTTAAATCTAACTAAATTATATATATTTTAGAAAACTTTTTGTTATCATCATCAAAATTAATTTGATGGGTTAATTTTCTTAACCTGATTTTTTTCATTTAATTATAATCTAAACTTAATCTTATAAAAAAATTTCCAAGACTAAATTTACCAGTGTAAAATCAAATCACACGGGGCTATTTAAATTGAATAAAAAAATTCCATCTTCTCATTATAGTATCATAGCATTCCCTGACCCAAAACACACTGAAACTCTTCCAAAACTCACCTATTACCCAGAAAATTCCAAAAAAAATCTTCTTGGAAAAATCTACCTTCCTTTTATAAATTAAAAAAGACATGGAAATCCCAATATGACATCCGCTTATCTGTTACCAATCATCACAAGCCACGTCTACCGTTCTTACAGCCCGCACACCGTTTACGCGTTTAAGCCGTCTAATGACCCCTCTCCACTCATTCAATCCCAACCCCTCACATTTTTCCTTTTCAGAGTAAAAACCCAAAATTTCCCCTTTCATTTTCTCCCCGACCAAACACCAAGAAGCTCCAATCTTTCCACAGATCTGACCCAAATTAAATCTTGGTTCGTTTTAATTTGATGTCTTCTCCATCTACGCCGTCGTATTGGTGCTATAGATGCAACCGTTTCGTTCAGGTTTGGAGACAAGACTCGTTAACTTGCCCTGAATGTGAATCCGGGTTCGTTGAAGAAATCGAAAGCCCTCCGCACCTGATTCAAACAGAAGCATCACGTGAAAGGCACCGCAGATTTTCTCCCGCTGCCAGAACGATGTTCATGGCCGGTAACCGCTCACATCCCCATCGCCGGAACCGTCGCGGTGGAGCCGCCGGGAGCGGAGACCGGTCCCCGATCAATCCAGTGATCGTTCTTCGTGGTGGGCCTGCAGGGGCGGTGGAGGACGTAGTGGGAGATGACGGAGGCCGCGGTGGTGGAGGGTTTGAGCTTTATTATGATGACGGTGGTGGGTCCGGGTTGAGGCCGTTGCCGCCGAACATGTCGGAATTCTTACTGGGATCAGGGTTTGAGAGATTGTTAGATCAGTTAACACAGATTGAAATGAATGGAGGGTTTGGTCGCTATGAGAATCAGCACCCACCGGCGTCAAAGTCGGCGATTGAGTCGATGCCTACGGTAATTATTAACGAATCTCATATTTTTATTGAATCGCACTGTGCTGTTTGTAAGGAGGCTTTTGAATTAGAATCCGAAGCGCGAGAGATGCCTTGTAAACATATTTATCATACCGATTGTATACTCCCCTGGTTATCTATTCGAAATTCTTGCCCTGTTTGTCGACATGAATTGCCTTCTGGCGATGATGAAGGTGAGGATGGGATTCGGAGTCCGTTACCTGAAGCAGGGAATGGGCAGGGAAATAACGAGGAAGAGGCGGTTGGACTGACGATATGGAGGTTACCTGGAGGAGGGTATGCGGTGGGGAGGTTTACAGGGGCGAGGAGGGGAGAAAGAGAGTTGCCTGTGGTATATACAGAGATGGACGGTGCGTTTAACAATGGTGGATTACCGAGGAGGATATCTTGGGGGTCTAGAGGGGGTGGAAGGAGGGAGAATGGTGGCGGCGGGGTTAATGGTGGTAGAGTCGGTGGAAATAGAGGGTTTAGTTTCGGGAGAGCTTTGAGGCATTGGTTTGCTTGTTTCGGAGTGGGACAGAGTTCGAGTTCGGATTCCAGAGTCACTGGGAGGAATAGGCCTTTCCCTGTTTTCAGGAGTTCCTCTTCGATGATGAGAAGAAGGGGTTGGGGCACTGAGATTAATGCTGCAAGGCGACGCTGAGAAAGCATTAATTAATCAAATGGATGTTCTGTTTTTCGCTTCTAAGGTGCTCGTTACTGAATTGTATATACGGAGATTTGAGAATGGCATCCAATCTTGAGTTTCAGTTTATGATATAAAAAAAAACAGAGAGGTTTTATGAATTGTGTAGCGATAATATCTCAATGAAAGAATCTCGGAGAAGCAGTGGGAGCAAGCTCTACCTGAAAGATGCTGGAGCTTGGCATTTTGGGAGCAAGAAGGTACATGAACAATTACACGAAAGTGCCTTTAACTAGATTTGATGCAGTGAACTATAGGCCTTGCAATTTACTTTTTTCTTTGTTTCTTCCTTGATGTTCCATTATTTGGTATTTGTAAGTTAGCAGAAGACCCAGCAGTTGTTTTCCATCTGTCATTCTTTTTTCCAAGAAATCTATAAATTCTAGCACTTCTAAGTTTGAATCTTGTTGCAAGAGCTTTGGTTTGGGTACTTTGCTTCTATATGTTTTAATAACTTGCACGCACAGCACTTATGTTGAATCTTCTTGGAGTTCTGGTTGCAGGCCTATTTCTCGCACTTCTGGAACATAGGGGTTAACCATTGACTGGGTTTTGTCTAAACTTCAAGGGAGTTGTGTGTGTGTTTATGTGCAAGTTACCTTTTTTTAAATAGTTTTTTTGTCCATATATATAAAACTAAAAAACACTAAAAAAACAATCAATTCAACATTTTTTCATACAAAGTGTTTTTAAAAAGCACTAAAAAACAGAAACAAAACATTCCATTCTAAGTTTTAAAAATTTATCTTGATATATCTTTAGATAAAAAAAACTATTTTTAAAACACTGTCAACAAACTGGCGTCAAGCATGTTGACAAGTGGGGGGTTTAATAATAGAATGGACAGCGAATCAAGTAATCTTCAATCTTCCCTTTTTTTTTTCCTTCGAGATTACATGTGCTGTCAAAGTTTGTGCCTATACGAGCTCCATGCTCTCTTGCTCTGCAAGAACTCTAATAAAAAATGTGGTGAATTGTGGAGGGTAGCCATCAGGAATCATATTAGTATTGTCATTAATGCGGAAAATTCTGAAGTGAGATTTGGTCCATATTGGGACGCTTTCCCCTTACTTTGGAAAGGAATGACGACAAGACTATGAACACAGAAAATTATCCCACATCAATTTCGCAGCTCGAGAATTTGCAATTTATCAGAATTTTCAGTTGCCAGCTTCCCACACATGCTTCTGATTTGCAGTGAGGCCAAAATTAGTGCAAGGCATGTGGAATAGGATTTTATTCGATCCTCAATTTTCTGAGTGGGGGTCCCTTGCACCTGGCTGCGGCGGGTGCCCATTATTGTGGAAGTATTTTAAGAATATATGATTATAAGTTCTGTACAGTGTCTGAATTTGGACCGTTCATTAAAACCACACGAATCCTCCTCCTTGTTCAATTCAACGTGGATGTGTTTCTACCTCTTGTTTGAAACCCTGCTCGATGCTACCATGCGGATGCGTTTGTGTGCATATATAAATAGAGCAGTAGCTAGTTTTTGTTTCCAGTTTTAAAAGTAATTTTAACAGAATCTAGATTTTATTTTCAAAAAATTTATTTCAATTTTTATTTCTGTATTTTTCATATTATTTTTAATGTATTTATGTTAAAAAGACTTCTTTAAAAAAATATTTTAAAATAAAAGTACAAAAAAGTAACTTGCATTCTAGCTACAGATTGATTTTGGAGTTATTGATTGGTAGTCCTAAACAACTTGTTTTTTCCAGTCATCTGCTTTGGGTTTCATACTTTCTAAGAAAACATGGACTAATTCCAGGGCTGTCGTCAAGAACCCTTAGACTATGATGAATTTCCAGGAAAACTCACAAGAACTCGTGGCTAACTTGGTTTGATTTCGGGTTTTAGGCTATTTTTTGGATATTTAGAGTAAACAGAATGATTTGTGGGTGTTACAAAGATGTTAGTGATGTGTTTTGGGGTTGAAATGACTTTCAAGTTTTTTGACCAAGCGAGATGTTACCCTGATTTTCCAGTCACCGCAATTGTCGGTGGAATTTTGGCTAGCAGGTGACATGTCGGCTAAGTTAAAAAAGTAAGTGGATCCACCTTTGTAAAATAATAATAATAAACAAGCCGAGTCAAGTAAACCTGAGCTGGAATGCTCACCCGCACCCCTGGGGGTTTTCTTGCAATGGTCC
Organism: Salix caprea; assembly: GCA_964035475.1. Lineage (NCBI taxonomy): Eukaryota > Viridiplantae > Streptophyta > Magnoliopsida > Malpighiales > Salicaceae > Salix > Salix caprea. The sequence goes on along the minus strand of OZ037757.1, from coordinate 2,898,239 downwards.
AGGTGCTCTAGACCATGGGCCCAAGAGTCTCGACATTTTTTTGAGCTTCTTCAAGGTTTAAAACTCGACTGTGTTCATGGTCCGAAACATATATTTGACAAGTTAAACCATATATATGAACAATTCTTTTTCTAGTTATTTTTATTTGATATCTCATTTGGTTGTCTTTTTTCTTAAATATTTTTTAAACTTATAGTTCGATTATTATCCTTCATTTGTGATTGTTTTTTTCTTATTTAAACTTTTTTGAAAAGATAATTTTTTTGGCGTTGTGTGTATTTAGTTTTTGGGGAAATTATTCTAATCTATCTATTTTTTTTAATATCTAGTATATCCATATGAATCATCATTAAAAATATTTTTTAAATATTTTATTGTAAAGTTTTATTAATGTGTGATGGAGGAGGAGGTGGTAGTAAGATAACGGTGATAACCAGAATTTTATTAATTTAATTGAGCCCACGAAATACATTTTACATATGAAGTGGTTTACTAACATAAAAAAAAAAAAATTGCTGCCGTTTCTATACCAGGCAAGTCACGTGACAAGGGCAAGCGAAATATCATTACACTATTACTTGCATAGATTTACAAAAAGTTGCAGTGTAAATTTAGTTTCAAGTTTATTTTCCTTTTAAATATCGAGTATGAAAAGGGGCAGAAAGACTTCCAGAACTTCCACTACCGTCGTGAAAAGATTTTTGTATATATTCCACGAACAAGAACAGCATTACAAAAACTGAAATGAAAGATGGGCCGACATATGCCTCGCCAAGGTCAAAATCAACATGGTATCAAGTAGCTGGGAAAGATCTTGAGGACTCTCTGTAAGATCAGAGCATTAATCATGCATGAATGGAATGTTAAAAGAATAATTTATTTAAGATATTAGACTATATTTTAAAATATAATTTATATTATTTTTTAATACATTTTCGTTATTTATTGAAGGATCTTTAAATTTAAAACTTGAATAGGTGATAATGCCAGAGAAACAATCAAGCCTTGCTGGAATCAGCATCTACAAATCCAACGAAGTGGGATCTTGTTTGTAGTTCTCAAAACGCGTCAGGTTTACAAAGAATAAAGCTCACACCACACTTTGCATGCATCGACGACTGACCTTCTTCTTAGGTCATGACTTTTGATGATGAAAGCGCACCAAATTCTTTTGTTTCCTTCGATTTGACTTCTCCATTTTCCATTTCTTTTAAAAACAATCTGTACATAAAATCTAGCGAGACAAGCAGCACCCAGTTTTATAACGTATCTTTTTGTTTAGAAGCAATAAAAGAAGGATCCGTAGACTGTCGACTAGATATAAAAATTAAAGTATAATTTATATTATTTTTTAATATTTTACATGGACACAATATAACACTTACATTATTTTTATTAAATAAAATGAAAATGGTTAAATTTAAAGTCGTAAACATCAACAAATTTCTAATAATATATATAAAAAAATCATTTTATCTAAAAATATAAATTATTAAATAAAATTCTATAATATAATTTATATTGCTATCTAATAACAAATTTACAGGGAAGGGAAGTATTCTGTGTTTATTCTAGAAAAAGTGTTGCGTAATTATGCAAAAAGCCACCGATGCATATAACAATTCGATCTGCGATTGATAGCTAGAGTTCGTCTGGTTACTTAGGTGTCAGCACTAGCTAGCTAGCTAGCTAGATTCGTGATTCTTCATTCTTCAGTACAGTTGTGACTTGGCTTGTCTCCCGATTGAAAGCTACATGCATGGTGGAGGAGAAGGACTATGAGTTTGTGGCCGCCAATTTATTTAAGGGATCCATCTTAAAAAATAATATAAATAATATATTATAGCTGTAATGGTTAATGGCATTGTAATTTTTAAAAGCAAGGAAAATCATTTATTTATCTATTTTATGTTAACTAGTAAGATTTGAAAATATATTTCTGTCATAGGCTAGAGATCTCATGTAGAACACGATGAGCTAATTGACTTTTTGAGTATCATCCCGCGTGGTCCTTGTATTTTAGAATTTGATTTACCTCATCATATATAACTCGATATTTTAACTTCATAACATTGTCAAAATAAATAATAATATATGATGCATCTTGGGGCAACCATTAAGCAATTGTTACCTATCAGAAAGCAAAGGAGGGGGAGTGAAATTTGCCAAAATACAAGCCGCAATGCGTTGCCTGCCACAAGTAACAGTTGCTTTTCGTGCCAAATTAAGAAACTACTAAAAGAAGTTTTTAGTTATCTACGACAATGGAAGGAGAAAAGTAACGTTCAAACTTTAAAATATGATTTCATTAAAAATGATTAATTAAGCACCTAACCTAAGATCTGAATGTCATCTCCCGACCAAACATGTATCAGTCGCCATTTCAACATGGTTGAATTAATAACCATCGCCATCTTATAACTATTTTCATGTGTGCTGGATGGAATTTGTCGTTTACATTTTGGAAAATTACTCTTTTCCAACCAGGAAGGTTACCCATGAACAACTTTGATGCACTCGAATTTGGCATTGACATCACCCCAAGAAAAAGTCTTTTATTCTGTAATTGTCCCCACAGCCAAGATCCCAGCCCCCAAAACTAACAACACGTATTCTCGTACAACTAATACATTATTCCAAGCAACACAAATAAAGAAAACTCCATAAAAATAACCGCAACTCGATCCCTCCCTCACCTTCATTGGCTCGCTCATTGATTTCTCAAGTTTACAATTATAAGACATTGAAAGCAATGAAAAGCCCCAAGCCAAGATAAACATAATTTACTGAACAAAACATCATGGTTTTTCTTCGGCTTCTTGTTCAGCTATTTGTTTCCTTCATTTTCTTGCGATCCAAACAATGTTTCTCTTCGAATCAATCACCGATAATACTGCCTCTATGAAGAGAATTAAATTGCTGAAATATTGTGTATATTCATGAAGTATTGTTTACACATTTATACAAGAATTGACAGTAATCAGTCCTAATTTGTAGCCTACAGCTTCGGCTAATTGAATGTAAAATAGGAAAAGGATAAAGAGTATCCTATTACAATTCTAATCCCCTTATTCAGTGCAATCTTCTTTAACACTCCCCCTCAAGTTGGAGTGTATGTTTATGACACCTAACTTGTTGAGTAGCACTTCAAACTGAGTCGAGCTTAGAGGCTTAGTAAACAAATCAGCCGGTTGATCAGTGGTTCGCACATAAGCTGTTTTTATCATTCCTTCTTGTACCTTTTCTCGTACCAAGTGGCAGTCAATTTCTATATGCTTTGTTCGCTCATGGAACACCGGATTTGAAGCAATGTGCATTGCAGCTTGGTTGTCGCAAAAGAGTATAACTGGTTGTGTGTGGCTTATCTTCAGATCCTTCAAGACATTTTTCAACCATGTAATTTCACAACAAGTGGTGGCCATAGAACGGTACTCCGCTTCTGCACTTGATCGCGACACCGTGTTTTGCTTCTTTGTCTTCCAAGAAATTGGTGCTTGGCCGAGTAGGATGCAGTAACCAGTAATCGACCTTCTTGTATCAATACATCGCGCCCAATCAGCATCACAGTATGCTCGTAATTGTAACGATCCAGTGGAAGGTAACAAGATTCCCTGCCCAGGGGTGTGTTTGATGTATCTGAGCACTTTGTGTGCTGCCTCAAGGTGTGGCTGCCGTGGCTTATCCATGAATTGGCTTAATACATGCACCGCATATGCCAAGTCTGGTCTCGTGATGGTCAAGTAGATTAATCTACCCACAAGTCTCCTGTATGATGATGGTTCATCTAGCAGCTCTCCATTGCTCTGTGTGAGGGACAGGTTGTGTTCTACTGGGAACCGTGAGGATTTAGCACCCAAGAAACCAGTGTCTTCTAATATCTCCAGTGCATACTTCCGTTGGCACAGTGTAATGCCGTGCCTTGATCTTGCAACCTCTATCCCCAGGAAATATTTGAGCTGTCCCAAGTCTTTGAGTTTGAATCTTTTGGCAAGGAATTGTTTGGTTTCTTCAATCTCCTGTAAATTATTGCCTGCCAATATCACATCATCAACGTAAACAAGTAATGCAGTGAAATTACCATGGTGGTTTCGGACGAACAATGAGTAATCTGACAGTGATTGGCTGAACCCAGCAGCTTTGAGACAGGTTGATAACTTCAGAAACCATTGTCTGGATGCCTGTTTGAGACCATACAGGGATTTATTTAATTTGCACACACGGTTCTCCCCCTTTCGGCCGAAACCAGGAGGCAAGCTCATATACACTTCTTCAGTCAAGTCACCATGCAAAAACGCATTGTTAACGTCTAGCTGGTGGAGGAACCATCCCTGTAATGCTGCAACACTGAGGAGTAAGCGGACGGTGACCAATTTTGCCACCGGAGCAAAAGTTTCCCTGTAGTCTATCCCTTCAATTTGGCTGTACCCTTTCGCCACTAGGCGTGCTTTGTATCTCTCAACTGTTCCCTCTGGTGTGAGTTTAATTTTGAAGACCCACTTACAACCGATTGGCCTTTTGTGAGGAGGCAGGGGCAGGAGTGTCCATGTATTATTGGCTTGCAGTGCTTCAATTTCATGTCTCATGGCGTCACGCCATCTTGGGTCTGTCATTGCTTGGGAGAAGCTTGTGGGTTCTTTAATGAGGGAAAGATTGGTGGTGAAGTTTTTATGAGAAGAAGAGAGATTAGCATAAGACAAATAATTGCTAAGGGGGTGAGCAATACCTGAAGACTGGACGTTGCTCGTTGAAGACGAAGGCATGGGTCTGACGGGGAGGGCCGCTTCAACGTGAAATTCCTGCAAAAAGGATGGTGTTTTGGTTGGTCGGGTGCTGCGTCGTGGCTGTGGTGTGTTGGCTGTGTTGGCAGGGATGACTGAAGGTGATGAAGAGATGGATGTGGGCTGGTTGGAATTAAGCTCACGGGCTGGGGTGTTTGGACTTGAGTTTTGGGCTGGATTGGGTGGGCTGTCTGGTGGGATGACTGGTGGGTTTGTTATTTCGGTGGGCTGTGAGGCCCGGTCATCAAAATAGAGGGCTGGGTTGATGGGTTCGGTCACGGGGTGTATGGGATTTTGTGAGAAAGGGTTATTTGGTGGATGTGCAGCGGAATGAGAAATATTTTGAAAAGGAAATTTGTCTTCATAAAAAATGACATCTCTTGAGACAAAGACCTTTTGAAAAATTGGATCAAAAACCCGATAACCTTTTTGACCGTGAGGATACCCAAGAAAGATGCAACGCGTTGCGCGAGGGTCAAATTTTGAGGGTTTTTGTGCATGTGTGGATACAAAGCATAAACAACCAAAAACCCTTAAATGAGAAAAATGAGGAATTTGATGAAACAATTTTTCATATGGTGTCTTGCCATGAAGAATAAAACTTGGCGTTCTATTTATGAGATATGCTGAAGTAAGGATTGCATCCCCCCAAAACTGTTTAGGCAATCCGGCTTGGATGAGTAAAGCACGTGCCATATTAAGCAAATGTCTATGTTTGCGTTCAACAACACCATTTTGTTGTGGTGTGTTGACACAACTAGACTGATGGACAATTCCTTTGAGAGTATAGAAAGCATCAAGTTTGAATTCATGACCATTGTCGCTACGCACAATTTTGACTTTTGAATTGAACTGTGTTTCAGCCATGCAAATAAATTTAACAAGGAGGTCCCTTGTGTCAGATTTTTGTTTCATCAAATAGACCCAAGTGCAACGCGTAAAATCATCTACAATAGTGAGAAAATATTTTGCACCAGTAAGAGAAGCAATTTTATAACCACCCCAAATGTCGACATGTATCAAATCAAAACATGCTTTACTAGAAATGGAACTTAAGGAAAATGATGACCTTGTTTGTTTTGCTAATGGACAAATCAAACACTTGTCTGTATCACAAGATTTATGCTTGGAAAATGGAAGTAATTGAAAAACTTTGTTTGAGGGGTGTCCAAGGCGTTGATGCCAAAGACTTGAGTTTAAAATTTGGACGGAATTACATGTTGCTTTCTTGATTTGCTCCAGGTAGTAGAGCCCCCCTCGTTCAGATCCCATCCCAATCATCTTCCCCGAGCGTAGGTCCTGTATAACACAAAATTGTCTTAGAAAAATCGTTATACAAGATGAATCCCAAGCTAACTTACTGATGGAAATTAAATTGAGCTGAAAAAGTGGTACACATAGGACATTGTCGAGGGTAAAATTGGGAGAGAAAACAATTTGTCCAATGTGAGTGACAGAAGCTAATGACCCATCTGGCAATTCAACTGTATAATTTTCAACCCTTTTTGACTGTGTGAGCAAGTTGGGATTGCAGACCATGTGGTCTGTAGCACCGCTGTCCAAAATCCATGTATTGGTTTTGCCATTATAAACGAGTGAAAAAGCTTTACCTGCCAATTCCTCATGGTTTGAGGGATTACCCACTTGGTTGGCCATGGAAGTCTTATTTCTATTCAGTATTTGCAAAATTTGTTTGCACTCATCCTGCGAGAATGGGAAGCTGGGCGCTGTCATCCTCCCGTGTGTTGCAACTTGATTGCCTCTTGAGCTATTTCCTTGCTCTCCTTCCTGTTGCGCTCTCTTGCGGCAGTAATCAAAGGTGTGCCCTTTCCAGCCACAGAATGTGCACTTAAGATGTGCACGGCAGTTCTTAGTGGTATGGTTCGTCTTGTTGCACTTTCCACATCGCATGCCTCTCCCTTCTGATTCAAATCCGTGGCTCTGGTTCTTCACTGCAAAGGCAGCCGCTTCTGGTAAGTTGGGTATTTTCCCGTTGGAAAGCTCTGTCTGTCTTTCTTGCCGGAGAACAAGGGAACAGGCCTTGTTGACAGTGGGTAATGGTTCCATTAACAAGGTATTGCTGCGCACAGTTGTGTATGAGTCATTCAGACCCATTAGGAACTTCATCGTCTTCTGGGTTTCTATGTAAGAAACTGTGTTCTTCATTGTTCCACAATCACACACCGGGATCGAGTAAAGTGCATCTCTTTCGTCCCAAAGGCTTTTCAATTTGGTGAAATAGGAACTTACAGTCATGTTGCCCTGTGTGCAGTCATGGATTTCGTTCTCGATGTGGAAGAGATGAACAGTGTTTACATGGGAAAATCGCTCTTGGAGATCAAGCCACATCTGACTCGCATCTCTGCAATGGATGACACTGCTAGCAATTTCTTTTGTCATAGACCCAAGAAGCCATGTTTTAACCAGATCATTGCAGCGTTTCCATTGTTGCAATTCTTCAGGTTGATCTTTGCTGGGTTCTTTGATTGACTCATCAACCAAGCCAATCTTGTTCTTGACTGTTAAAGCCATTCTCATCGACTGAACCCATGTGCTATAGTTGTCCTCTGCCAATAATTGAGATACAAGAATTATCCCGGGTTGATCTGCATGATGGAGATACAGAGGATGATTGGGATGTTCCCACTTTGGTTTTGAAGACATGCCTGTGTCGGTTGCCTTCTCAAGATTATCCCCCATGGCTGTGTTGCTAGGGTGATTTTGTGTTTATTTGGGTATTTCAGATTAACGCTCTGATACCATGAAGAGAATTAAATTGCTGAAATATTGTGTATATTCATGAAGTATTGTTTACACATTTATACAAGAATTGACAGTAATCAGTCCTAATTTGTAGCCTACAGCTTCGGCTAATTGAATGTAAAATAGGAAAAGGATAAAGAGTATCCTATTACAATTCTAATCCCCTTATTCAGTGCAATCTTCTTTAACATCTAAGAACCCAAAACCACCACCATATCTCAACACGAAGACTCTTCTCCGATAGCTCTTCAAAAACCACGGGCAAGCTGATATTTCATCACAATGTTACCCTCACCGCCTCTCTCACCATTGGCACGCCTCCACAAAACATTACAATGGTTCTTGACACAGGCAGTGAGCTTTCTTGGCTCCATTGCAAAAAAGAGCCAAACTTTACATTCCTTTTTAATCCTCTTGCCTCCAAAACATACACTAAAATACCTTGTTCTTCACAAACCTGCAAGACCCGAACCAGTGACCTTACCCTTCCCGTTACTTGTGACCCGGCCAAGCTCTGCCACTTCATCATCTCCTACGCTGATGCCTCTTCCGTTGAAGGCCACCTCGCATTTGAAACTTTCCGGCTCGGATCGTTGACGCGACCCGCTACTGTTTTCGGGTGCATGGATTCGGGTTCTAGCTCCAATTCAGTGGAAGATGCAAAGACAACCGGGTTAATGGGCATGAACCGGGGGTCATTATCATTTGTGAACCAGATGGGATTTAGAAAATTCTCGTATTGCATATCGGGTGTTGACTCGACCGGTATTTTGCTTCTTGGGGAAGCCAGTTATTCGTGGCTTAAACCCTTAAATTACACTCCTTTGGTTCAAATGTCGACCCCATTACCCTATTTTGACCGGGCAGCTTACTCGGTTCAGCTTGAGGGAATAATGGTAAATAACAAAGTTCTGCCTTTGCCCAAATCGGTGTTTGTACCTGACCATACCGGAGCAGGGCAAACCATGGTCGACTCGGGTACCCAGTTCACTTTTTTATTGGGTCCGGTTTATAATGCTTTGAGAAAAGAATTTCTATTGCAAACTACAGGGGTTCTAAGAGTTTTAAACGAACCTCACTACGTGTTTCAAGGAGCAATGGATCTCTGTTATTTGATTGACTCGGCCAGGGCTACTCTGCCAAATCTACCGGTTGTTAAGTTCATGTTTCGGGGAGCCGAGATGAGTGTATCGGGTCAAAGATTGTTGTATCGGGTTCCGGGTGAAGTCAGGGGGGAGGATTCAGTGTGGTGCTTTACTTTCGGAAACTCTGACGAGTTGGGAATTTCATCGTTCTTGATTGGTCACTATCAACAACAAAATATCTGGATGGAGTATGATCTTGAAAATTCCAGGATTGGATTCGCTGAGTTTAGGTGTGATCTTGCTGGTCAACGGCTCGGTCTGGATATCAAAATTTTAACTTAGCTCAGCTTCACACGTGGAGTTATTCAAGACTAATTATTACTCGTCTTTGATGGATGGGGGGGCACCCTGTTTTAAAGAGTAAAGACTGTATAAAGTTCCACGGTTCTGGGGGGGCATTGTGGGGATTGGATTTTGTGATCAATTAATGAGCCATTGTCTAGTCCATGGCTCACCACCATGCTTGGACGTGGCCCGATCGTACAGTGTCTGTGAGAGAAGAAAATTTGGGGTACGGGAGCATCAAATGCAACGCTCAGTAATATTTATTTGTATCGTACATGACATTATTCAACTCACTTTAATTTGCTTTTATTTGTACCGATTTGGTTTAATATCTGGGAGCAGGTGGCTTGTGGGTCGCCATGCCAGCACATTTTGCTCTGTTCTGCACTCTACAAGCCAGCGACGGTGTACAGAAAATGTCCTTTCTGAGAGCCAATTGACTGTGAAATTTCAGCTATGTTTGTCATTAAGTTGCATTTTTAAAAAAAAAAAAAAAATTATTTTTAATTAAAAATTAATGTTTTTAAATTATTTTATTATAATAATATCAAAAATATTTTTTAAAACAAAAAATATAATTTTAATACAGCTCTAAATAAAAAATATTTTAAAAAACAAACTCTATAACATTCGATCTTTTCATCTATCTCCAAGTCTCTGTCCATCAACGGCTCTCGTGCGAAGGCACTCTCCCTTGTCTTTCGAAGCAATGGACTGCTTTTAATCATCATAGATGTTTTAAGCTTCTTCTGTGGTTCCTGACTTTTTCTGCCTGCGGATTTCTGAACTTTCTGAGAGCCAGGCTGGCTGTGTCAGCCGCCATATGTGATCCACTTACATATGTCAAGTCATCCGACACTGTACAATCAGACAACTGAAAAATCTCCTTTTTTTTTTAAAAAAAAAAAAAAACATTTTTTCTCGAAGTGATTTACATGCCTGTCGTTTGCGAATCTTATCTTTGTAGTTTTGTATGCAGTTAATTAGAAGTCAATTTCATTTTGATTTGATTAGAGATCTGAGCAAATAACTCAATATTACACGCGCGCTCACGTATGAGTGTGTCAGGGAACAGACAAAATTGAGTTCCTCCCCGCCGCCCTCTTTCAAGCTTTGGCAACTTGAGTGCAAATCCACCTCCCTCCCCCTCTTCAGGCCGGGCTTGATATCCGGTTCACAGGCTTTCGGTCTGCACGCGCATGGCCTAATATTTAACAGATGCCATTTTTTAATTTAAATGTTAATCATATCACCATCAACTAGTTATGTGTATCGGTTTTTGGATTTAATATATGATTGATATAAAGTTTTGAAATTCATAATTATTTATTTACCGCAACCACGTATATATATATTTAATTCATTTATAATTTAGTTATTTTCCAATTTATTTTTACAGTCGAAAAATAAAAATCGCACCCCTCTTCAGTTTTAAGTGAAACAACTCAACGGCGCCCTTCAACCTTGGTGTTGGACCGTAAGCTAGCAGTAGTGAATTCAAACTCAATAGGAAAAAATATAAAAAAAAAACTTAAGAGTTTCTTTTTTTTTCCAGATGAGTTTATACTTATCATTTCCCCATGATTCCCATTTTGAAAATGTGTTATTTGTTACATGCTTTATTGTTTAATCTTTACCAGTTATATTATTATTATTATTATTATTATTATGTCTAAATATTTTATAGAATTAAGAAGTCAGTTGTCATATTATTGTATTCTCGTTGATTGAAGTAATTGTTAGAAAAAGTTTAGAGCAGCCCTGCACACTAATAGTCAAAAAGCTTGAATCCTGAAACCAAGATTAGCAAGACGAAATCATATTTACTTGTCTTATAATAGTAATTTCATTTGAATTTATAATATGTTTTACAAGAGAAAAGAATTAAATATATTAAAAATAATATAATGACCGATTTATAAGAAAATCCAAAGTAAAGTGGATATCACTAAAACAGTGAATTTTTTAAATACAGGCCGAGGTAAAATAGTTAATACAATTTAATAGAAGTGAATTTATTAATTTAAAAGGATTAAGAAATAACTTATTATTGTTAATTTATCTTTTAAAAAACGTATTTTTCTAACAAAATACTCACCCAGCCCAGAGCATATCCGCCCAGCCCAAGGATCTAAAGAGAGAAAACATGGAAAGCATTTTCGTGTGGTAAGTAACAAACACAAAACCGACGTCGCTTAGACCATCATTACAAACAAATAATAACGGAAGCAATGGTCACAATCACAAAACGAAAGGAACCGAGTAGTGGTTTGAAGAGTCGACAGAAGCTGAAATGAAAGCGTTGGTTTTGGGCAACTAAACAAAGGAAAGGCCTAAAACCAACCAACCAACAAATTCATAGTTTAATCCCTTAGATCGCATCCTATCCATCATGATCACCTATGTAAGTGAATTTCATTTCATCGATTGAGTTAGGTATTTGAAATTCGAAACCCTAAATCACGGGCTAATTGCAGATTGACGGAGTCGAAGCTGAGTGAAGAAGCTGCTGCTGCTGCTATTGTTATTAAAATAAATACATTGACAATATAATTATTATTAAGATAGAAGGAACGAAAAGAAGAATGAGTTTTGTTTTCCGGGGAGCTCGATCTGATATCGAAAATGGCTTCCCTGGTTTTGTACCTGAACGACGTACACTGGTAATCTCTATAATTAATGTCACTCCTTTCTTTATTTTTGTTTCTTGTTGATTATATGATAATTTGTTGTTTTATTTTTCAATAACAATAAACAGCGCGTTCACGCAACTCGGCCTGTTAATTCCAATTCACTTGTTTTTCTTGTCACAGGTAACTTCAAATTCATCATCATCATCAATAATAATAATAATAATAACTATAATAATAAAACCGTCTCATAGTTTAAACGTTGTTTTCTTTCAAATTCTTCTAGCTGCATTTTGTTTTATTTATTTATTTATTATTGGTTTGGCAGTTCTCATGCTTTTCATGATATTGAACTCGCAACAAATGTCACCTAATTTCCTGGTATGTTTCTTCTATTTTTTAACTGAATACGGAAATTAGTAAATTCATGTCTTTCTTTACTGATAATGATGAGTTTTAGAGTTGTTATTGTTAATGATGTTTTTTTTTTTTTTTGAGATGTAGCTTTGGCTAGTGCTTGGTGTATTTTTTATGGCGACTACTTTGAGGATGTATGCAACTTGTCAACAACTCCAAGCTCAGGCGCAATCCCATGCTGCGATCGCAGGTGGTCTTCTTGGCCATACTGAGTTGCGGTTGCATATGCCGCCATCTATTGCCCTTGCTACTAGAGGGCGTTTGCAAGGACTCAGGCTTCAGCTTGCACTTCTTGATCGAGAATTTGATGACCTAGGTTTGTATTTGTGGTCGTATTGTGCATGGAAGGGACAGTTATGATTTACTAGTCAATTTTTTTGAAAGATGAAACATGCTGTTTTGTTTTCATTTACTTTTTTTCTTTGCTTGTTAATTTCGTTGGTTTTTTGAAAAGGACTGTTCATGTAGGGGGGTTGTTTGTATGCAGATTATGAAACTTTGAGAGCACTGGATGGTGACAATGTTCCCAATGGCACTTCAATGAGCGAGGAAGAGATAAATGCCCTTCCAGTTCACAAGTACAAGGTCACTGGTCCTCAAAAGTAAGTGTTAAGGTTTTGTTTGACTCGTGTATTTTAGAAGTGCTTTTATGTGAATGTTGTTCAAAACATATATCAATGGCATTATAGACAGGGGGGGTTGCTTAGGCATTTGGCCTTTTGGTTGTGGGTGTCTGCAAGCATGCCATAATTAGGGATGTATATTGTGTCAATTTTGTTTCAATATAAACAGTGTTAAAAAAAAATTGGAGTTCCCCACAACCTTTTCAGATTTCTTTGTTGATTAAGAGAACTGGAATAACTTACAAACCAGTCTGAATTAATGAACAACACTGATGGTTTCAAATCCAGAGAACATAGAGCCTCCTCACTTTCCCACCTCTTTCAACTTTCCCTGACATCAGGTCCTGTATAGCTATTTTAGCAAAGTGAAAAATAATCAAACACATAAGATGATTTTTATAGGAATTTAGATTCTGTTTTAAAAGAAACAAAACCAGTCTGAATCAGCTACATATGCATAGCTTATCATACATAATTTCATTCTCGCTGCATATCTTTTGAGTTTCTCGGGTTCTGATGCCGGTTCTTGTTCACAGTGGTGGCTCCTCAATGCAACAAGCCTCTTCTTCTGTCTTGGCTGAGGTACAAGCCTTTGTTTCATGTCAAGTACTCTTTTTTGTCTAAGTACATCAGAACTTCAGGTTCATTAAAATTTATATTGTACCCGTTGAAATGTGCAAATATGGATCTCATTTTGTTGCCTTATCACTTAACAATTCAACTGCTTTAGTTCTGGTCTATCAATACACATTCACTGGCGCTGTCTTTGTAAAAGTCAGTGCTGTGAAGCTTCTTACTTAGTGGTGTAGAAGCATGGGGGGTAGATATTTAGTTTACCATCTTTGATGGTCTAGAACTGGCTTCAAATAACTGTTTCTCTTAATAGTCTAGAATTGGCTTCAAATGATCGTTTTTTGTGAAATGGGCATCTCCTGAGTTTCAAACAATCAACTTTTGTGGATCTTTGTATGAGCAACCATTTCAGGCACGTACAATTCTATCTGTGGGAGGAGGTAGGCATGCCAACACAGTATTTAATATGATGCTGCATATGCAACTGGGTGTGCATACTGAACACAGTAACATAATACCGGCTGACCGCTTTTTATCTCATCAGGCCTAATTATGTCTCCTTACAGCAATGGAGCTCTCTATTTTTCAATTTCATTTTAGCTCTCATCAGTGCACTTAATCAGCCATTCTTTTATTCTTCTCTGTAGCAAAAGAAGCAAGATACAGGTAATGCTATTGGTAGCATGAAGTCTTCAGATGATGAGCTGACTTGCAGTGTGTGCTTGGAGCAAGTTACCGTGGGGGAAGTGATCCGCACCTTGCCATGTTTACATCAGGTTCAGACTCTTCTTCTAGTTATTTAACTTTGCAGCACCCTTTTATTTTATTAACATGCATTGACCACTTGTTCTCATTAACTTCACAGAGGGCCCCTCATATAAGTGCTTAAAATATAGACAGCTGTGCATTCTTTTGTGCCATTTGGTCTCTGACTTGCTTCCTTGGACAGTCAGAAAATCGGTTCAAATTTACCCCATACTAAGTAGTGACTTGTTGAAGCAATTTTCTCCTCCTGCATCTGCCATGTTGCAGTTATTTTAGTTCCCCTTTTCGTTTCCTCTGACTCTAATTATCTCTCCTTGGGTGAAATAATCCTGAATTTATTGATTCAACGGATGGATTTTATGCATATGAAAAACAGTAAATCTTCAATTGCTGTGTTTTACCAGTACAAGTTTTGAAACCTCATGCCAGAATATCTTCATTTTGCAGTTCCATGCAGATTGCATTGATCCATGGCTACGGCAGCAAGGAACATGCCCAGTCTGTAAATTTAGGGCAGGATCTGGGTGGAATGAAAATGGACACGGTGGTTTGGATGCTTCTTACATGGTTTAGTTACAAGCACTGGCATATAGTTTTGATGAATATATATTCTGAATATACAGCATTTATAAGCTCATTGATCAACATGGAAGGACTAATTGATGGTGGTTTAGCATTGGTTTAACACTTGATCTAACATTGTAAAAACGGAGGAACCTGTATAATCAATGACATAAATACAAGTTAGATCACAGTATTTCAGCAGCTCAGAGATGTAATTATATTGTATGACGGCGTTAACCGAGCAATGTGAGATCTAAGAAGTACTATATGATAAAATCTTCTTTCAGGGCTGAAGGATGCATATTAAAGCTTTTTTTTTCAGCATCATGCATGTGCTCTCGTCACCTGTAAAAAGAGACGTTACTTTCTCAGCTTTATGCATAGTAGTAGTGGGCATTTATCATGCGTTCAGTGCGCTCCAAGAGGATGCTTCTTCAAAGGGAGACTTCAAATCTACTTGAGAAGTCTCAGTTTAAGGGTGCTTGTTTTTCACCGCCTTTGTTTTTTTTTATAAAAAAATTGAATATATTATTTTTTTGCCTTGAACTATTTTTTTGCGTTTTTTGGGTATGCTGTGAGATCCAAGTAAAAAAAAATGTTCGTGAAATTTAAAAATAAAATAAATTATTTTAATATATTTTCGAATAAAAAATTATTTCAAGAAACATTATTTTAATGCTAAATTCAAGGGGTGGGAAATGAAAGATCGAGACAGATGGAGGCAGGGGGTGAACAGGGTGCTGGGGAGTCAAGTATATAGGTCATAATTTTATGTTTTAGCATTTTGACTTCTTTTTTCTTTCTTTGATTACTGATTTTTTTAATTGGTCCGGATTTAAAGTTAATAATTAATTTTTTATATGTTTATTGTGATATTAAAAAAATATTATAGTATTGTGTTGGTATAAAAAAATATATATTAGTATCATAGTATGATTTATTGGTAAATTTTTTTATGGAGTTAATGACTTGCTTTGCGAGTTTAACGGGGTAACTGTAATAATCTCGATTCATAGATCTAGGGGGCTGCTTTTTTTCAATTATTATTATTATTATTATTATTATTATTATTAACTACAAGCAAAAAGAAAAAGGGAAATTTTACTATGGCCTTTCTTACATAGCATTGTTCATTATGGAAGTTTTTTTTTTTTCAGTCAATGTTTTTTTAAAGTTTTATTATTTTGTATTTATTTCATCATTTAATATTGAGTTAGTTAGTAATTGAGTTTCATGGTATATTATAATCTCACAATCAAGACTAGGTTTTAGTATTCTAATCCTCTTATCAAGTTGTTTTTTTGTTTATGAGAAGTTGTCTCAATCTCATGACTTCGATCATGAGTTGTTTAACATTGAATTTTTTTATTGAGTTGTCTCTATCTCTTGGTAGATTAACTCAATTGACATAGTTTTTTTTTTTTTTTTAATTTGATTGTTCAATATCGTGTTTGATTAAGAATTAAATTTTATGATTTATTTTAGTTTGTTTTTTATTATTTTATCTTGATTTAATATTTATTCCAGTTTGTTTTTGTTATTTTTTAATTAACAAATTTTATGAGGTTATCTCGTTTTAATGACCTGAGTTATGAGTTTAGCAATTTGACTTAGTAATTTTTCTTGTTCTTTTTTTTTAATCTCATGTGTTCAACATTAAGCTAATTAAGGTTGAAGATTGTAGTTTGTCCCACTCACTGGTTTGACTTGTTTTCGATTTTATCCTTTGTCAATGAGCTAATTAAGAATTAAGTTTTATAAAAAAAAAATTATGCTTTCTATATGGTTTTATAATATCATGATTTAGTTGTGAATTTAACATGCTATCTGGATTTACCCAAATCAATGCAGCATGTTATTATTTTAATATTAAAAAAATATCATTTTGAAATTATTTTTTAGTCCACATATATTTTTACAAATTGCATGAGTTTCTTTCGAACTAATAAGTCAATCAGATAACACCGAGTCAACACTCTCGCATCATTTAAATACAAAACAATTACTGAAAAAATACCAATAATACCTAAATGTTTTTTTTATATTAAAGAAAACATCAACCATACCCATAAAATAGTGTCGGTGTTAAAACTCTAGTGTTTAGCTAGAAGAAACGGAAGGATCAGGTTGCGGGAGGGGGGTCTGTGGATTCTTAAATGATAATTGCGCTCAGGTAAAGGGTCGGTTTATCTATACTTAGCGACAAAAAAAAAAAAAAAATAAGGGGGCTAGGCAAGCCAGGCCTACATTAATGAGCCCCGATTCAGGCCCATCGCAGAAACACGGCTACCGCTAGCAATTTTCGACAAGACTACCATACACAAACATTTGCTTTGCTGATTAACAAGCCAGACAGACTCGGGCTAGAATGATTGCTTTTTAAAGCCCAGACACCGAAATGCGTTCACCATCTGTTCTCAGCAAGGAGGGAACACTCAGAACAGACTCGGGTCCTAGCTCACCAACCTAGGCGAGGGCGGACTGGGATGTTGGCACTGCTTTAAAAATGTTTTTTTAATTTTTTTTACTTTTTATTTTTACATATTATATTATTTGCATGTACGGATGTCAAAAACATCTTTTAAAAAATAAAAATATATAATTTTAATATATTTTTAAACAAATATTTTTTTCAAAAACAACCACAACCAGATTTCCAAACAGGCATAAATCATCGTCTAATTCTTCGCCAGTCCATGACAGAAAAACTAAGGTATTAACAATTCACAATTTGAAGGACCTTCATATCATCATATGGTCGAGTCAATAAGCGCACAACTTATCTACTCGTTTATCGAATATTCGTTCTTCATGAAGTTAACAGCGACATAGCCCTATTTAGCTTTCCCCTTTCCCTTCCCCTGACCTTTCTTCGATTCCAGCTTGGATTGTATTCGGGCAGCAGCGGCAGCTTTAGCTTCTTCTCTCCTCTTCTTCTCTTCCTCTTTAGCTGCAGCAACAACCTCCCTCTGCTTCTTCAGCTCCCTGAATCGACATTAAAGAATGTCATAGGACCATTTTATTGTTTCAGCGAGGAAAATTCCAAAAAAATAATCAAAATTGATAGATTGATCTGTTTTTTATGTCAAGAAGTATAACTTACTCGAGCCTGGCCCTTTCTTCTGAAACACTGGTCACACTAGAACCCTTCCGTGGTTTGCAGGCCACTAACTCCACCTCAAAAATAAGAGTTGTGCTGTTCAAAGTATACAAATATATAATCAACGTAGATCCAGACCTCCATTTTTATGACAGTGCGAAGACAATTACCGATAGTGTGCTAAGTTCTTAAGAAGTGCAGTGATGACAGATGATTGGCCATGCACAAACTGGCACAATGGATTATTCTAGCCATACAACCTCCATTTTCAATTCAAATAATTCAGATCTTTGATCCACCGAATTAATTGATTTGCAAAGTTTATAATAAAATTGCACAAGATTCTTGTATATCTCTAATGGTAGTTGGACCAACATACTTATTAATGAAACAGGACAGTCTACCTCCGTATCTCTATTCTTAGTTGGACTTGGACCCGCAAATTCATATCTTGTTTTTGTCATAAAAATGCATGACTAAACAGTCACCTCAAATGTTATATGCATGATTCGTGAGCTATTTTTTTTATTATGACATCAAAAGAACAGGTAGGTATACATCCTTTGTTAAAATCACCCAGAAACTAGAATCAGATATCCAAGATGGAAGACCCTAGACTACACCCAGAATTATCCACAATTAGAATGGGATTACTTGTTTAGAAAAATATTCAACCGCCATCCACCAAGGTTTAAATCTTGTGGGAGATTTGAAAGGCTGTCTAAAAGGCAGGTCTGAGTCAATACAGTAAAAAAATGAAGGATGGGCTTGTTATTAGTGTTTAAACACCACTCCAAGATTACCTCGTTGATTAAGCACACAAGCAGATTTTATTCATACTTTGAATAGGTTGCTAATGAGGGTGCCAAGGAGGATATTCAAGCAGCCCGGGTTGAAAATAATGGCAGCGGTCAATAAGGATGCTCAATGAGCTGGGGTGAAAATGATGGTGGTGATGGCAGTGGAGAGAAAAAACTCCAATCGCATTTATTTCATTTCCAATAGATCTTTCGTAAGCCATTGATTTTGAGCAAAAAATTTCCTAATTCAAACAAGTAATTCTAAACAACAAATTTGAAATATGAATCTACAATGACATACTCGGGTGGGATATCTGGCAGGGAACCTGCACTGCCATAAGCAAATTCTGGTTTGCAGGTAATTTTTGCAACCTCGCCAACCTGGCAAAACCAAAAATATTCATGTACAAGAGAAAAATCATTAAAAGAAATAGAAAGCTTGCATTGAGAAAGCAAGTTTTGACCTTCATGGTTTTCACCGCAATCTCCCATGCCTGAATCACCGAGCCCTTCCCAAGTTCAAATGAGAACACCGTATTATCCAAGCGTGTCGTATCAAAAACTTCACCGGTTTCAGCAAGCGTGCCCTCGTAATGAACTGTTCAAAGCAAGAATTCATAACTTTATTTGGTAAACCAAAAACGAGTTAGTAAAAATCACTAACTAGCGACGAGAGCTTACCATACCATCAACAAGAGGAAGATCCTCCGAAGGAGAAAGTGCATCAGCTTTCGCTTTCCTCAAGATTGTCTTGACAACACCTCCATCACCGGATAAATCAATTGAATCACTCATGCCACCTCAATAGCCTGATTCATCCAAATAGATCAGATAATAAACACCAATTAACAGTTATTATTGTTATTATTGTTATTATTACTATTATCTATTGAGCTAGAATCAGACACATAAAAAAAGTTAATACTACTTCATTATACCTCACATTTCCATATTAATTTACAGAAACAACCGATTAGATGCAAATTAATCGAACAGCAATTCAAATTTCATTATAATAAATATTTTTTTTTAAAAAAAAAACTGCAATATAATCTTATAGCCAGATGATGATTTTTTTTTATTGAAATGACCTGGTTCAGTGAGGGAGGAGAGAATCCGAGAAGAAATGGAGAAACCGGGTTGACTCAGCGACGATGTATCGGGGAAAATGACAGGGATATCGGTGGCCATAGGCGTCTTGGTGAGGTCTTTCAGCGCAAGTGGGTGGGAGGAAACGGATATTGTGAGTGATAAATGTCAATGTGGGCTTGAGGCCCGATACGAGATTAGAAAAAAAGAACTTTAGAGCCCATGGTCTCTTCTCCTCCTTGCAGGGTTGGATAGTTTGGGCTCGGTATAGGATGTACGCGAGTCAAATGCTGGTTCAAGTTTTTTAGTTTTGCTGAGCTCGTATCACTGCTCACAGGCTAGCCTGTAGAAATCTACCGTTTAACTCTTCTTTTTTCTTAAAAGGTCCATGTAAGAAATAATTTTAAATTCAGGTAGTTAACCCAGTTAAGTTTAACAAATTTAATTAATTTTAATAATACAAATAAATAACAATAATAAAGAGATTGATAACGTAAAAACAACTGTGAAGCTTAATGAAAGCAAATTGAAAAAAAAATCATACCAACTTCAAATAAATTAAACTTGCAAATAGGACAACATCAACTTACAACTCCGATTATGAGTCCAAAATCAACTGCATAAAAGATAGACCTTGAAAAATAGAGCAGAAAAGGAGAAAAAAAAGATTTACATACAAAAGAAATATCAATAAAAATTACATGAATTAGTTTTGACATGAAAATAACTTGAAATCAGATATTGAGAAATAAATTTAAAAAAATACTAAGAAAAAGAAGAAAATAACAATAAAAAATGAATATTGTAATTGATATAAAATTAAATGAAAACAAATTGTAGTTGATGATGTTTAGGAAAAAATCAATAAAAAATCAATTAGATAGCAGTAAAAAAAATTCAAGTTGAATAAAAAAAGAAATGAAAAGGCTTTTCTATGCCTCTTGCCAAGGAGCAAAAAAAAGGAGAATAAGAAAAATCAACCAGCCACTTTTATCCATTGGCAAAATATGCTTTTAGAGGCAGCATAATAACCCTTACATTCTGATTTTAAATGTTGAAAGATTGAATTGTCCATGTTTATATATATATATATAAGTAAAAGACTAAATTACCCCGATAAAAGTCATAACAACCAATGACCCCTGAAAAAAATAGTATTGTCTCTCTAATAACAACAAGTTAATTGATTTTTTCTGTCAGATTGACAAGATAACTATTATAGCATTGCGGTGAATAATTGGCATGTATTTAATGGCAAGGGCCTTTTATTTTTTACGAGTAGTAATAAATAAATGCCTTCTATATCTTAAAATAATATAATCGCGTTTTAATCGCCAAAACAGTGGGCATGGCCGTGATAAAGACGGTCAAACTGCAGGTGATAGATGATCACACCGTCCAGGATGCAACTGAGAAAGTGGTCCACGATCCCAGAAACCGAGCCGGATTCAATTCCAGAAACTCGACATTTAATGCTCGCTCGAGTGTGATCATCTGGACACCAGGTCCGTGTTCTTGGAGCCGGGGAACTCAGGGGGAGGGGGTCCCTCCCTTCAATAATTGCCCGAGCCTACAGCTCTTACCTAATACCAATCCCAGACCAAAACTCATCTCATTAAAATCTACACTACTTCCGGCTGGGACCCACCCTACCTCCCTCGTGATGGTGGGTCCCCTGTTCCCATGTGCCCATCTGTCCAGAAAGGACTGCGACTCCTTTTCTTTTCTATCTTGTCCCCTTTTTTAATGAATATATTTTCGTGCAACAGGAGAGTTCCACTTTCTGGAATATTTATTCCTGGCCGCTCGATCAGGAGTACTCACCCTTGCGTGTCCGCGATGTGACCGCTGACCAAACAGGGACCTCGAGCGCTGTTTCTGCTGTAGGGGCTTTTCAAAAACCAGTGGGTCACGGATCAGGAATGGGCCCACCAAGTTTGGGTCTTTTATCGCATAGCCCACTCAAAGAAACATTTTTCTCCCTCGCTTCTTCTATATTTCTCCCCCAAATTAAAGTAAAATATTTTTATTTAAAAATATATTGAAATAGTATTTTTTTTAACATAGAAATTATTTTAATATCATAATGTTAAAATAAAATAAAAATATAACATTTTTTTTCGAACTGTATCTATAAAAACCCGCAGACCTTTGGTTGCATTTATGTAATAAGCAGTCTATCGTCGTTGAAACTTTTCTTCTGGTTCACTGTTGCATCCATTGCACTGATGGATGATGATCTGCAGCTGAAAAAAACAATTGCTTTCGAGTACAAAACAACCGTCATTTGATAAAAAAAACAATAAAAATCTTAGATTTTTAAAATTCTCTTATCAAGAACAATAAAAAATATGCATGATAATCTTATGTGCAGTATTTTAAAATATGCTTCAGCAGATTGAGTGCCGATTTCTGACACGTCTTTACAAGACAGGCACACCAAGTCTGTCGATGATGTGTGATATAAAACAACTTCCTAAATGTTTTTTTAATAGACCAAGAGTATGTTTGGTATTCTCTTTAAGATTTTTTTTATTTAAAATTATATTAAAATAATATTTTTTATTTTTTAAATTATCTGCAACATCACCACATGAAAATGATATGAAAATAATAACAATATTTAATTTAAAATTAAAATTAAATTCAGTTAATTTTTTTGAAAATGGTGTTAAACCCTTTAAACTTAAGCTTGATCAACGGTTTTTTAGTGTTTTGATTGAAATGCTGAAGATAAAAAAAAAAATCCACGTCCACATCCCTTTAGTATAAACTCGATCCATTATTATTTTTGTTCATCGAATTCTTCCTTGTTATTCTTCCAACGGATAAACGACAACTATATCATACTATTTTCAATAGGAAAACATGAATAATAATAATTAAAAAAAAAAAACAAAGGTGAACTGAATAGCAGTAATTTTTAAAATACACTTTGCGCCGAAAAGAAAAGGGCTTGGAAAATTTAATCTAGGCTACTGTAAGTTATAGATATGGAGGTGGTCAAGAGAAGAAAGCTTGCTGACAGAGCTCGCAGGTCTCCCATGATGACTATGGGAATCAATTTGCAATCATAAGTGGGGATTTTGAGTGTCCCGGAGATATTGATTCCAAACATTTTCCACGTCTCGATTTACCATTACCACAGCTGTCGAGTAAATTTATTCTTAAACTCAAATTATTTTTTATTTTAAAGTAAAATTATTTTAGTATTTTTATATAATGTAATTGTTTCAAAAAAGAATTGCGAAATATTTATATTATTTTTATATTTTTAAGAGAGAAAAAACAATTACTACACTTTTAAACACCTTATAAATCACTCATGTTTAATAATATTAAAAATAACAACACAAAACAGATTCTAATATATCGAATGGAAAATGAACCAATCATCACACATGCAAGGACCCAAAAAGATGTTTATGCCCAAATAAAAAGGGGTTAGGATTTGTGGTTTGACCTTCCTCCTTTTTCTCCAGCAGCTATCATGTCTAGGTTACCTCGCCGCTGAAGATAAGGAAGGAGAGCATCTTATCCTTGTTTTTCTTTAGTTCTTGATGTCTCTTTTGGCACGCCAAGCTAAATTCCAATGATTAATATCGAAATCTTAATTTGTCATGGAAAGTAAAGTTTTTGTTTGACCTAATGATGATCAAGTAAGACCAGGGAAAGAAGAGAAAATGGAAAGTAATAGAAAAATAAAGATTATATCGTAAGAATTAGGAAAGTGCATTGCTATCACTTGTAATTGCCAGACTATGAATTATCAACCCGTGAATTCAAGCTAAAAACACAGTGAACACGATTGTTTCGGCGGCACGCACATCACAAAAGCCGGCCAAATTCCGACTGGGATTTCCGGCGCACCACCACACTGTCCGTGTATTTTCAACTACCAAACCGGTCATAGATCATTCCATAATTCATATACTGTTGACTATAGATTATAACGTCGAGTTCAATTAAATTTGACGTGGCGAATTAAGGCAGAGAAGAAGAGATGAGAGACATTTGCAACGTGAATTGTGAACCGTGAAGACTACGAATTTGAGAAGGCATGAGGAGATCAAGAGGTGCATTGTCAGCAACGAAGCCAGCTTTCTATTTCCAACGCAACTGCTGTACTGCCGTTACTATATAAATCATTATAATATACTCGTACTGTAATGAAAAAATCATGGAATTTCCTATCTGTATTACACGCCAAAAAGTTTTTAATTCTTAATGGTGTGCTTCCTTATTTTAGCATTTGAAGCTTTATGATTCCCAAGGGTTTCCATTTTACAACGTGTAGTAGTCAGAACCCACGATGTTAACACCACACTGTCAGCCAACGGTGCCGCGGTGACAGCCATCCGTTTTGCCAATTTTAATTTAATTATAACCATACGTGACACAAAAATTAAAACTAAAAGTTTGCTATCATATTTAAGTTGTATGATGGTTAATATGATAATTATTAAAAAATTATATAATTATTAATTTTAGAGTGTGTAAGATTAATCGATGTATAAACAATTGAGCTGAACACTCGTATTAATAAAAAAAAATTACATTGTTCAAAAATGTTTTTTTTAAATAAAAATATTTATTTATATTTTTAAAATTTTATATATTATTTTCATATATCAATATCAAAAATAATTTTTAAAAAATAAAAAATTTAATTTTAATATATTTTTAAATCAAAATCAATTTATAAAACAACTCTTATCGCTTCTCCTTCCATTTACTCTCTTCACTTTTCCAAACATGTACTCCCCATCAATTATGGCTGATGTTCACGAGAAAAGTACAAAAACAGCCCGGAACAGGATAAGCAGTCAAAGTGGTCCATGCGCTGGTCAGTGGCTAGAGATTGCAGGATATTTTCGTCTTTTGGAGCATTATACTGGACATTGAAATTCGTGCCCATTAACTTCCATAGCTATGACAAGGAAACCCTATTAGTAGAAATGACAATACATAAACAGTGCTAAGTACAATCTTTAATTTCTTCAAAATCGAGCTTTTTTGACTGCTATGGCAGTTGATAATGAAAAATAATTGAAGAAAAGGGCATCTCTTTTTGGCCCATTGAAAGACCAAAGAAAGAGACTCGCCTCGCCGATCCCATCTCCTCACTGAGATGACTATACTAATTTTATTAATTATCAACATCCATGATAGCGATGCATTAAAAAAAATGAAATAAAAATAATAGCTACTGCAGCCAAACAAGCCGGATCCACAATCCCACACAGCCACACCTGCAACAGCTGAAATGGTTGAATGGAATCTCCCTGTCTCTCTCACAAAGTCCAGAGAAAGAGAAGAAACTAGAGTGATGTGAGATCACACCCACCACTTCAATGATTCAATCATTACGACAAGGTGAAACCGGGAATGAAACAGAGAAACAAAGACAAAAACAGATAGCAATGGACATGGAAGATTAGTTAGAATTATGCGTGAATGATCTCTCCGTCATATCAATCTCTAGCACTGAAAATAACAGTAACATCAAGAAACCATCTCCTTCCGAGGAGTTTCCAAAGCCCAAAATAAATCTAACCCAGAAAGCAAGCAATACAAATAAAAAGGCTAAAAAATCTTTATATACATTTATCTCGCCCTTCCTCTTCCTCTTCCTCTTGGATGCCAGAAAAATGCGTTGGAAATGGTTTTTCGTGTATCTTGCCCTTCCTCCGCCTCTTGGATGCCAACAAAATGCCTTGAAAATGGTGTTTCCCCCCCGGCAAAGCTCAAGAATCCATCACTGAAAGAAAGTGATATGAAGCTGAGAGTCCAATAGAGGAGAGAAACTTTGACCAGTGTTTCTCTCACTAGATCCCTCTTTCCTTTCTCTCTCTTCTCAAACTCCTTAAGCATCGCTGTAGTCTCTCCAGCAAATAAGCATCGTCACACACCTCCTCATGATGTAGAACCTGGCTCTTTGTTCTTTAACAAGCCTCGCACACTTTCTTGTAAAAGAACATCTCCTATGAGATGAATTCTTCATCAGAGAAGAAGTTGAGGATCTGCTTCTTGATGACCCTTCTTTCTTGGACAATTTCCACTTCTCGTCAAAATAGAATTGTGGGGGTGCACTTGCACTATGAGTGAGAGTAGTAGCCATTATTTACCACCAAATTACTTCTCGAAAATACTTAAATTCCCTCTCTCGGTGGGCTTTGATCAAAAGAAGAGAGGAAAAGATTAACAGGAAAGAGTGAAACAGAACAGTAGGTTTTTCGGAGGATTGAGACTGCGTCACTGAGGGAAGGTTAGGGGCTCCTATTTATAATAAGTTAAGGGTAAATAAAAAGGGTTGCAGATGGGTGTGGCAGGGGGTATCACCTGGGCCTTCTTTGCCTCGAGAGGCCCACCATATAATTGTTTATTTATTTTATATCAAATCCGTTTGTATTTTATTGAGGTTGGTTCCCGATACACACGTCATGGGCAATGGAAAGGAGAGAGAAGGTGAAGAAAATTTAATGCAGGAAATCTCACTGAGCTGTGCGGGGCTGTAAGCCTGTAACTGTAAATTTCCAGGTAATTAGAAATGTCTCGTTTTTTTTTAATCCTAGTGTGAAAACAAAAACAAGTCTCAAGAGATCACAAAAGAGATATCGCTTTTTAGATTTTTTTTTATTTTATGGTTTTAAAAAATAAAAATATATACTAATTTAATATATTTTCCAGAAAAATAATATTTTTTTTAAAAAAAATACTACCCCACTCTTAAACACTTTCCAACTATAAACAAAATTTCTTTTTGTCTCGGTGTATACCATGAACGCGCCTGATTTTCATTTGTATTTTTGCCTTGAATTGCATATGAAATTTAGACAGACCATGATATGTATTTTTCCCTGCAAAGACAATGCTTTGCTCTTGTCGCTTCGATTTTCTATTTCTGGATCGTCCATGCAGTTATCATTTCAGTCTTGTTTTTTGACGGTACTGTATCAAGTTTGTGTAACTTCGCTGCCAGATGATATTTTTATTTTCGCTGACAGATGTATATATCTCAATTAATTCTGATGGTCTTAAAATAAACAACCAATTAAGTAATTTTTAGTAATTCTAAGAATTATAAGACTCGAACCAATGATGTCTAAAAAATAAACCTAGAACCTGACCAATTAGTCATGGTTCCAGATGATATTTTGTGTCTGCTCTATTGTAAGTGCTCTGCAATGTGAGTCAAAATGGGGATGCAATTACTCCGATTGAGTTGGGTGACTCTGCTTGGACAGGAAACTCGTAATAATTTAAAGTGATATATTTGTGTGGAGCGAAAATAATTAAAGAGTATTTATAAAAGTAGAAAATAAATAATGTCATTTGATTGTTGGTGTTTGAGGTGGGCTGTGGAGGGAAGAAGAGCAGATTCATTTCAAACGAGCTGGGACTTGATTGCTATCTCTAACAAAATCACTGACTGGATTTTTGTATCATGAATTCACTGCTGTTTATTAACCTCGACAACAGATAGTACAGTGACGAGTTGACCATAATTTTGTCTTTCACAAGCCACGCTATAAATCAGCTGAGAGTAGTCGAGGGGAGCATGTACCAGTGTGTCTGTATTGATTTGGGATTATTAATAATTTCATAAATAATTATTGTTCTATAGTCTCTACTAACTTAAGCCATGTAGTCATTAATCCTTCAATTCTGTTTAAGAATATGCTGTTAATCTCATATCATGAAAATATAAATTGTAGCACACCTCTCTGCTTTCACTTGGATCGATCGAATAAAATATACATAATTTTACGGGGAACGATTCATAGGTTGAAAACACATGCAATCGATCGATGGCCTTCCAGGATATGTGATTTCTGATATGCCTGTCATTTACAGACTACCAATAGAAGAAGATGGGTGTCTTGCACGCAATGAAATCTACAAACAACACCGTGAGGAAATCAACAAAGTATTTTTTATATGTTTTTTCAAATGTGTTAATATTAAAAAAATATTATTTTAATGTATTTTAATTAAAAATATTAAAAAAAAAACAATATTACCGAACTCAGAACGATTTTTCTGAAAAATCGGCCCAGGAATGTAAATTTCGAGGCTACAGGCATCCATAGCTGCGGTTACTAGCCTCTTCAACAGCTAAAAGGCGCTCTATTTGCATGATGTCATCCATTTTATAGCCTTTTCGATGGATAGGCTTACAGCTTCAATACTTTCATAGAGCGCAATAAATAAATCGATAGCAACAAGCTACTGTTTATTATTTTTTAAAAAATATTTTTTATGTGGAAATATATTATTGTTTTTTTTTAAATTTACTTTAACACTTATATATCAAATCATATATATTTTAAAAAAATAGAAAAATCAATTTTTTTTCAAAAATATTTTTAAATTATAAAACACAAGCTATATGATATTTTTGTTTTTTCCATGCTTTTTGTTGGTAAACGATTTGTGATTTCCTCTTTGTCGTTAATAAACTTGTTAGTGTGATGGGATAGGTTTAAATCTATACTATATTTTATTTATAGTTTTAAAAGTATACTGTTAATTAATATATATTACATATTAGCATATATATAAATGTTTAATATTGTAGTATATGATATTTTTCAAAAATATTTTTTATTTAAAATTATATTAAATAATTTATTTAATTTAAAACCAGCATATCAACTTTATATATTTTTAAATCAAATAGAAAAAACAAGGCTTAAAAACTATAATTTAAAAATTTATTTTTTCAAGTCACAATCATTATAAATCATCATCCCATCAATTCGACATGTATGATTTTCATTGTGGAAAAATCCCACAGCAGATCGAATCCCCCCAGTAGCGTAAGAGGACGCGGAACTTTATCGTCAAAAACAAATGCTCACCGGACAAAAAAAAACTACTTTTTTTACTTTAAATTATTTTACTGTATTAATATTAAAATAAATTTATTAAAGTATTACTTTAGTATAATTTAAAATAAAAAAATCAACGGCAAGGAAGGCAGACGTACGGTAAAAAAATAAAATAAAATAAAATCAAAATAAAGTGAGGCCATCCAAGATTTTCACCTTGGTTCGGTGCACAGGAAAGAAAAGGGACAAAAGATCTTCTTGATTTTCACGACAAATTTCAGAAACTCACAGGTGGCACCTCGTCATCAAATGAACTTGAAGTGGTGTCGACTACAGAGAGAGAGTAAAGTTCTTTTTCTCTGATTGCTCTAATGAGTACGCATGGATTGTTAAAATTTGACTCTAGACTGGCAAAGGAGTACAGTCTTATGTCTTCGATACTCGCCTGGCTTCAGGAACCCACCGACCACGTGCCAATACTTTACTCGCTCTTCATTCTTTTTTCATTTTATATAAATTTACTTTCTTCAGGCACACTATTTTCATGTTTTATTTTAGAAACTTGAGAAGATGCGGCATTGATTTTTTTTATATATATATATATATATATATATTTTTTTTATTACTGTCGTATAAGTTAAAATGTTGGATAAAAATGCGATGGGTAAAATCTCATGCATTCTCCAATATTAAAGTGTTTTTTTTATATTTAAAAAATCTGAATTATTTTGTTTTATTGGGATTGAGACCAACTGACCAAGCATGAGTACACGACTATATGGATATAAAAAAATTGTCTTTTTATTTAAAAATACATTGATTTTTTTTTATTTTTTTTTTATGATATGGCACAATAAAACCATACATTTTCACATCAGAATAATTAGATTTTATTTGAATCAATGAACAGTATGTGCACACTATTAATAAAATATGTTTGATATATATATTTTTTTTCAATAAAGCTTTGTTCATGACATAAAATATCAAAAAAAATATTATAATTATTATTTAAAAATATCGACTTTGCATAGAAAAACAAAGCATTTTAATTAATATAGCAAACATTTTAGAGCATAGTCTTGACTTTTATTTGAATTAGAGAGATGAAAACTCAACTGATCAAACCTCGATCTAGATGCGAGCCCGGGTACTCTCTAGAATTTTGCAAGAGTTAACTGAGAAATAAACACAAATCCTTAGGAAAAAACTATTTAGAAAAGTTAAATTATTTATATAATTTATTAAATTGTGTAAATATAATATTTTTTATATTTGCACTCTAATGGGAAAAAACCCTTTTAGAAAAAGCTAATTTTATTTATATATATATAATATTGATATAACTATTTATTAATAATAAATAAATAAAACAAATATGATCAAAATTATTTTTTTCATTGATACAATCTACTTTTTTAAAATTATGATAATAAAAAATAAAAGCTATTTTTTTTGGTTTTTTTTTTAGCAGCTCTCTCATTTCTTAGCTTCCGGTTAGTGAAGTGATCGTGCGGGTCAGTGGATGTGACCGTACACAGTAATTGAGCCGACATGCTCTTCACTTGGGTGTACAATTGATGAACCAAGAGCAGGCAATCACCTACGATCTACAAAGACACAACGAAGAAGGGCTCATGACCCAGTGACTGATGGTTGGCGTGCTTTCTATTTTAAGCTCCCTGATCTGGACAAATGGTGGGCCCGATTACTCCATGGCTCTGTCATCCGTTGCTACGAAAGATCAAGATTTGCCAGCGCATCAAGCACCATGATGAAATATTATGACAGAAAGCACATTTGCAATTTTAGCGAAAGTGTACCGTATATGCATACTTGTACTGAAGAATATTTCTTATTTTAAAATATATATATTTTTTATTTTTTAATATCTTAATTTTAACATTAAAGCATCAAAATCTATGTAGAACCTGAACTATTGTTGATAAAAGAAAAAACTAGCTACAGATATGAAGCTCTTAAGTTTAAGTTTAGCTCTCAGGTTATTTAAGAATTTCCAATACAATACCCCACTAC
Organism: Salix caprea; assembly: GCA_964035475.1. Lineage (NCBI taxonomy): Eukaryota > Viridiplantae > Streptophyta > Magnoliopsida > Malpighiales > Salicaceae > Salix > Salix caprea. The sequence goes on along the minus strand of OZ037757.1, from coordinate 2,867,836 downwards.
TATAAAACATGGAAAATTTTTTATTTAGAAAATGAGTTTTCTCTTGCATTACTGTAGATTTTATTTTATTTAACGTTGTTTGTGTTTGGAATTATAATACATGGTGTTCATTAAAAGTATTTTTTTTGCTTTAAAATCACTTAATTTGTATTTATTTATTTTTAACAACAATCAATCAAAACTATTAAAAATACTAAAAAACAAAAAAATAAATTATTTTCAAATAAAATATATATTTTTAAAATGCTTTTAGAAACATAAACTATTTTACACCATAGTATGAATGGAATATTGATGCTGAGCGTGAAACTCCCCCGCATGCAGCTAACTCGATTGTTTATAAGAGAGCTAGCACGGGTGGAATCTTGACTTCTCAAAATAATTGAATTAGCGTAGAAAGTCAATGCATTAAAACAACAGAGGCTCCTATCCTGCCCACTTCTAACCACGGTCTAATCCAAGAATTCATAAGAAAAACTTTTTCATGGGAGCGAAATCTCACGCGCCGTCTCCCCCCAGGCATGCGATGAGTATGGAAACCAGCACGATGATCTTGCTCGGAGACAAATAACAACGAATCTAAAAGTTCAATAACCCTCTTCCATTAATTGACTAACCACAATCAGGGGGGGGGGGGGATTTTGATTTTATTGAATTGCCTTAGACTTCTAATGGTTTCTATAGAAAAATATTGCACGTATGATGTTTTGAGAGAAAAAAAGTAGGAGCGACCAAGTAAAATTGAAAAAAAAAAGCATTCCCATCTTGATTTACGGGGACTAATTTATATTTTCGTCTTTTGAAGTATCGAGGTTGCTTGTGTGCAAACTCTTTGAACAGTTGTGATCGGCACCATAGAAGCTTTGTGTCTCGGATCGTAGAGACCAAAAGTTTTTATCGACCTTTCTTCTTTGGTCAAACATCAAAGTTTATACATGAGCGATAGAAAGAGAGAATCTGGTGCGTACACGTCTAAATAAGATAGAAGGTGATTTTCCGAGTATAAAAATTAAAAAGTTTTGATTGAATGGAAATTAGTTTAATACATTTTGGATGTTGGCCGGTCAATGGTTCCAACATTTTTAAAAAATGCTCACATGTCAACGCTCATATAGCAATAATTCTAGCATGGGAGCCCTTATAAATCGATCTAATTGCATGTGGGATCCGAAAATTGTTTGAAGATTGAACCGAGTTATGGTTCGAGATGTGCTCATGCCTCTGTTGTTTCGTCTTCATGCTAAAAACATTCAGACAACCCTAAGATTAGATGCTCTCCTCGTGAATTTGAATGCAACAAACGTTGGATGACTAGGGTGTCTTCAGAGGAAACACGGTGCGCATTTAGAGTGAAAATCCCGTGACATTTCCTGAATAAATCAACTCTTTCTACGCCGTCTTGAGGGTGAGGTGGAGACAAATTTAAATACACTAGTGCAAGCGTATGGTAGAGAGTAAATAATTTTATATAGGTTCGGTTAAGTGCATTTAGACAGACAATCATAATTGGAAGAGTATGGTTTCAGTTTCTGGCGAAATCGTTGAATTAACGGTGAATAAAAGTTCAAGGTCAACTTGGACAAGCTGAAAAAGCGATCCAATCCATGCCTTTGTTACAGCCTAGGAACAATCTTATGATGCACAGACAAGAAGGGTTTTGATTGCCTCCCACTGTTCCGGAGTATATGTTTTATTCGTTGCAGTTTTATTGGCAGAAGTTTCTGAATTGAAAATCCTGAACAGGAAACTTCATGCTTACAGTGTCTTACTAAAATGGAGCACATAGTCTCTTGTTCTTGTTTACAACGAAACCTCGACTAAATCCCATGAATCAGAAAATTGAACGTCCGTATTAGTCTTTTATTAACTGTTGCACTTTGCTTCATCCCAGATTACATGCTACTGTCTTTGATCAACTGGCCGTCGAACCGCCGAACTCAAAATTAAAACCCTTCTCCCCGGTGGACGCACATTCAATTGTCGATGCTGCGCATTGAGCCGGGTTCTTAACTTCTTGCGAATTGTCAGGAGTTAAATTGTGAAGAAGGAAGAAAGATGCAGAAGAACTGTATTACATCAATTTATTAATTTGAACTGAATAAATCTGACCGTTGCTTAGTTACGGTTAACATTCACACCGCTTTAATGAATCCATACACGGCGTTTTTTTCAGTCCAATACGCAGTGTTTTCATTAGCTTTGTCATGTTGCTTGTTGACACGTGCAATAGCAACCTTCTGGAAGAATGCAGGCTATGTTTGTCTGTAACAGAATTTTCAGAAAGATACGAAAATAATGATGAACAAAATTATGACCCCGAGATTCTTTGATTGCACTCTCTCTTTCTCTCTGCTCTAACTAGCCATATTTCCATTGCAAGATCATCTGTGAACCAATCTCTTCAAGCACTCATGGATAATATCCAGATTGGTGATGTAAAAATCTCACTTGCTCCATGAATACAATGTGAAAATTAAGGACTAGCTCTGATGAGGAAGGCAATATTCATCATCAGGGTTTTTTTCACAGAAATTCGAATGGTGTCATTATTTTTCTTGCGATGATTGGTTGATGTTCTTTTCGTTCCTAAATGAATGTCAGCATACTAAAGAATCCAGTTTGTGACAATGAATGAAATTGGAAATGGCTCAAATTAGGAACGAAAAGGTTAGCTTCTTGGGATCATGAGGGGGCTAATCGAGAGTCTTAATTTATCTTAACTAACCTGTTAGAGCCTCTTGTCCTACTCGGTCGTGCCCTTCAATGGTATCTAAATCAAGGTTAGGGACCACTAACAATGCTTTTGACTTGCTTGGGCATAAGTTGTCTTCCTCTTTCTGGATATTTTTTCTTTGGTTTACATTTTTAGACAGGCTGACTGTTCCCCATGTGAGCTCTTTTGTCATCGTGCAGGAGTGTCTTCACCTCTAAAGTTACGGTAATGTTCTAAAAGCAAAGTCAAAAAGAGAGGAACAGGCCCTGATATCAGCTTTATTGTGCTGCATTTTAAGTTGTAACTCCATAAAAACAATTTTCCTACATAACTTCTACTTTGCAAAGCTGCAACAAGATAAAAAAAAATTGCAGAACTTTTCCGAGCCTTGATCAAAATTTTGTGAGTCAACTTTTGAAGGAGAAAGTCGTTAAGGGAACATTGAGCACCATTACCCGTGTCTTTGCTTAAAGGAAATGCTTTTTATTCTTGTTCCTGTCGGAGTCTGCGTGACGTAGAATATGATATTTGGAGCAAAATAATTGTTTTAAACAATGAATGCTGCCTGTATTATTTAAATTTAGGTGTCGTTCTTGATTGATTTTCTAATCAGATGATTAATATGGATAATGATTGGAGGAGATTTGCTGCCCCTTCGTAATTTTTTCTATCGATGATGATGGCCTTGGAAACAATAATCTTTCTCAAGTTATGCGTATCTGATACGAATATTGTTAGTTGAACTGATTCTGCTGATGCTCAACACAGCAAAACATTCGCAACAAATTTTTTTAGGTCTGGTGGAATGCATTTAGACTGAAAATGGATTCTTTCTCACTGTCAGTTTTCTTCCCAGAAAACAAACAGGAAACTTTATTTTTTCAAACAAGTGGAAGATCTTGATCAAATCACTTCAATTTCACTCACGTGTATAAGAATTTCTTGGTTTTACAAGTGATCATTGACCAAGATTTGCTTCCTTCCGAACTTCCACATGGGAAAGTATCTCACTTCCTACAAATCTTGGTTTACTCTCATAAACTAGAATTTAAAGAGTAGAAAAAAACAAAAATCACCATTAAAGATTATCACTGACAGAAATCTTAGCACTACAATACCACAGCAATGCATCATTGTTCATCGATTACATAACAGAATCACAGCAGAGAAGCGGCTCCCTTAAGTCTTGCCATGTTAAGGGGTTATGCATTTTCCTGCATTGCATTTCTCTTGCTTTTAAGAACCTAAGGCTATATACATCACAATAACTTCCATATATTGTCTAGCAAACAACATGTAAATATAACGCTACCTGGAAACAAAAGTCAACCGTTCTGTTAAGGCTTTCTTTATGAATTTACATGGCAGCATCAAAAGTTTTGGAGGATGAACATGTTCAAATGAAGTTGGTGGTTCAAATTTTTTTAGCTTAAAGTTTCCCTGTTCCAATTGAATGTATGAATTAAATGAAGGCACACCATTCATGCAAAATCGTATCTTTGATTACTAGAGAGACCAGGAAAATATTTACTTGACTTTCATAGTCCCTAGAGATTTATTGCTCACACTAATAACTGAGATGAACGGTTAGTCTATCTGCGAACCCCATAGGCATAAAGAAGTATATAAAAAAACAGAAACATGATCACACAGACATTTCTTTTCATGCAGCTTGCTTATAAAAAGACCTAGGCTGCTGCCATGCATTAAAAATAGTAAAGATTACTGTTGGCTCTCATCGATGCCGATGAAAATCTATCACCAACTCCACTTCTGGAAATTAAAACGTTTCTTTTTTAAAATACTATATGAAACAGAATTGCAAAAGCAGGAGCAGATCCCTTAAAGCATGCCATGTTCTAAGGACAGGATGCATTCACTCTAAACCTATCAACCCTTCCCCCCATTGGTTTCAATGGCATCTTGTGATTATCTGACTTGACCCGTCAAAATTCTTCTCAAATGTAATTTGCAGTACCATAATTATTTTTCTCATCCTGCACATGAACTCAAACATTCAAATTAAGAAATGAAGGAATCTGGGATCGTGGAGTAGTTAATTTTTTTTGTTATCTAAATATAGCTTAATCAAGTTCTGTAGTTGATTACAAACTTTGTCCTACTCGGTGGAAATTTAAACGTTTCTTTTTCATATCCTTCTTACTAACCCTGCATTGTCAAAGTCTTCTTTGCTGTTATTTTAACTCCCAATTTATGATTCCATAACATGAAGTTTGCCTCTAACAGTGTCCAAACATTTCCCTTTTAAGTTGCAGTCTGTCAGCAAAACAAGCCTGTATCTTTACCTCATAGAACATATTGGTATTGTTAAATTACAGTTTAGTGGGTAGTTGAGATGATGATATCACATGCATCCACGTGGACTACAAAAATCATGCAGGATGATTCGATGCATTCTGAGCCTCCTATTTCTGATATTTCATTCAGATATAGTTCTTCTCCTTGATTGTGTTAGCAGAGGACAGTCAGTATATTAACTTCATTTCTTTCTGATCACAGATTTTCTCCATCTGGTCAATTCAACACATTGTTTGTTTTATAATGAATATATCTATCACATCTGGAAAAAAACTGCTGGCATTGTTTACCAGTGGTTATGTGCAAACCTTGAAAGATTGCCTGCTACACTTAATCAGGTCTTTTTACCACTAGATATAGAGGGGTGAGGAAAACGGCTGCCATTAATTTTATTTAAAACTACTTGGATGCAAATTTTTTAATTGCAGAACAAATGTTCTAAAACATAATGTGAAGCTACGGAAGATGCATGGTTTAAGATATAATTTGTGGTTATGGAAATATATAGATTCTGTAATCTGATTGGTATACAATGGCGTTTTTCTCCTCCTGCATTTTTACAAAGAAAGTATGAAATTTGTGAAGAGAAAGAAATATATTTCTTAATGTTTTGCTTTCTAATTTTTTTTTTCTGACAGATCTTATTGTTGCATTCCAATGTTGTAAGAATCACCCTTTGACACCTCAGGCTTGCAGCAGACTCTCAAACAACAGAACTCTGCAGCTACCTCAACAGCAGATTCCAGAGAGTTGCTGTGGGCATATCAAGGCTTTCTTCCAGAGAAAAACCAACTCATGTCTGATAAAAACGAAAGCCAAAATCAAGGTCTACTGGTTGACTGGGAGTTGAAATTAAAGAACAATTGTGTGATTTTCGATGTCAATGCATTTCCAATCATGGATTCCATATATGTAACAGCGTTTTTTATAATTATAATGATTTTAATCAACTGATCATTGCACAGTACGTAGGGGCAACTCCCTTGAAGCTTGCTTGCCATGTCTGGAGGATAGGAAGCACTCCAAAAATATTTATCTTTTCGTCTTCTTCGTTTGTTTTTGGTGAGGTCTTTGATTTAATTACTCTTCTGACTTCTTCTCTTCTTTTTTGTGATTAATTATCTGATAACTTGACTGGTCAAAATCCTCTCAAATTCTGCATATGCAATAGTATACAAGCATGAAAATTTCCTGGCATTCATAGCTCATCTACCACATGGAACACAAATTAAGAAAGGAGAGAAAGCATCTAGGATCATGGGATGTTGGCCAATCTGTTCTCTTAAGCAAGCTTGCTTGTAATCTATACTTGATTAACCTACATTTTAAAGTCTTGTTCTATTCTTTTGGTTCCAAATTTATATCTGGTTTTATTTTATAATTAATATTCAAGAGACTACTCGATTTGTCCAGTTTAGGCAGATATTGTATTTCAAAAATATTTAAAAAAATAATTATTTTATTTTATTTTATTTTAAATAAAATGTTTTTAGTGTTTTTTAATAATTTTTATATGATGATATTAAAAATAATTTATTTTAAAAAATATTATTTTAATATATTTCTAAATAAAAAATATTTTAAAAAACAGTCTCAATTACATTTACCAACAGATTCGTACGTGATCGTTAGCCAATTAAGCAAAGATCGTGTCCAATTTCCTTGTGGGAAAACTTTACTCATTTTTTTTTTGTCTTTGAACAAGTGGGATAAGAATAGCACATGAGCATGTGATCTGCTTGTTCTAGTTATGATGCAATGACGTTATGGGAACATGAGACATCATTCCCCATATCTTTGTCCGAGTCAATTTCTTTCTTTATTTATTTATTTTTCATGGCTGTCTCAAACTGAATGTGCTAAAAATATTTCTATGTGGTTTTTATAGTTCAATCCATGTTCTTCGTACAAGATTGTCTGACAAAGAATAGATTATGGAGAAAAAACAAAGTTCAGAAAAACATGGGTTGAACTATAAAAGCAAACTCAAGATGCTTTTATATCTTACTTACAGAAATAAATAAATAAAAAATAGATATTTCTGTTTCTAACTCAAGCCAGCAGAAAAAAAAGTTCAGAAAAGCAACAAAAAAATCATTCGGTTCATTTCTCACTCGACCCAGATACAAGCGAGACCGGCCCAATTCAATGCAAGCCAACCAAGCCATTAAACGCTACCTGGAATTAATGTTGGGCCCTATGGCACTCTAAACTCTAAAGGATGCATCTGGCCCTACGGAATACCTACTATCACGACAACATTGAAAGTAACGAGTCCAAAAAACAAAATTACAGTATAACTCGTGCTAATAAACAAAATTCATTTTGGTTCAGTGAAGTTTTTTTTATTTTTTTATCAATATTTATGTAGATTTTATTGCTTTTTATATATAAAAAATCAATTTCATCAATGAGAATTAATTTTTTTCTCATTTAATATCTATACTTTTAATTACTGTATTTCTACATTTTATACTTTTCAATAATTTATTTTTTGTTATTTTATACATTCGGATTTTATCGCATTTGTTTTCTTAAACTATTTTTTGCTCTCATTCTTTCTATGACTATGTCTTTGTCATTTCCAGGTTTTTTTTTAAAAAAAGTTTCTAAGCATTTAAATTTATATCCAATTTTGGTCCTCGTTTTTTAATTATTTATCTTTTTTTTTTCAGTTTAACATCAAACTATTTTCTTACATTTTGTCTTTATACCATATTTGATTTGCATTATTTGAATTTTTAATTGTTTTACGGTCAAATATCTTACTTTGTTATATTTTTATGGTAGCCTTTCAACATAACAATCTTTTATTGATTTTTTTTTTCAAATTCATAATTCGATATTTTATCATTGAGCACTCAACTTTATTATTCGTTTAACTTTCCTTTTGTTGTGTTATCCTAATCTCTTATACCAGATAATAGCTTAGACAAGTTAACCATGATTAACAAGATTTTTCTTATTTATTTTTTAAGAAAAAATATTTATTATAATTTCACCATTCAATATTATTGATCCTTGAGCTATGTGATTTTCTTATTTTCACTAAGTTATCATGAGTGAGGATTAGTGAAGATAACTCGAGTTAATTTGCATTTTATTACCCATTTTTATTTATTTATTTTATTTTGGGTTTATTTTTCTGCAAGGTGCTTATTCTGGAGATCTATTTTTTAAAATCTTGGTCACATGTAGCTAACGGCAAGTTGATCGAGTTAACACAAGCGAACTTGATTTTGTTTTTTGTTTTTTAATATATATATTTTTTAATTTTATCATTTTTTATTAAATTATTTGAACTTGAGCTTTGTCATTTTTTTTTGTATCTCTTACTGTTTTGCTATTTCAATAATGAGTTGTTCAAGTTAATTCATGTCAATTTATGTTTTCTGTCTCAAAGCTTTTATATTTAACTTCGGTCTTTATTGCCGAGTCTTTTTTGTGTGATTTGTCTCGTATCACAAGTGGTTGAGTTAACTAGTTGTCGCAAATTCTTTTTTTTATTTATTTATTATGAGTTTTGTTTTCAATATCATCAATTTGCATTAAATAATTTGCCCTTAATAATTGTTATTTTTTTCTCTTTAGTTACTCCAAGAGCGAGTCGATGAAATTAACTTGGATTAACTTGTTTTTTTACTAAATTTTGTTGTTTTTACTTGATATTTTTTTATTTCGATCTTATATTGTGAGTTGTGAATATGTAGAGTTAGCCCGAGTAGCCTTCGGTTTTCTTTTTAGATGTTATATATTTTTTCAATTACCTTTTGTTTTCATATTTGAATTCAGGTTATTAGATCTTGAATTTTACAAATTTTTACGAGCTTGTATATCGACTAAATTCTTAGTAAATCTATCAGCATCTGAGAATACTTTTCAGTGCTGAAAAAGCAAAGCTCTCGACATAGCGATCTATCCAGTGATTTCTATGAATCATAGCATTACTCAAGTGCTTAAGATTTTGCTTAATTGCCGATAAACATTATTCACTCCTAGTATATGTAAATAAAGATACGGATAAATTCCCCATATTCATTACCATATGTTTTACTATGGTAGCAACTAGTTTTTTAGCTCGTGTTACGGTGCGAGGTGCGAATTGAATGGAAAAAAATTAAATTTACAAGAAATTATTTGACTTGATGTTGTTATCAAATACAAACTAAGAGTAAATCTTGAATCCTACCCATCTCATTTATTGTCTAGATCTAATCTAAATTAACGTGTAAAATTTATTCGAATAAGATTTAGTTGACATGATAAATAAAAAAATAACCTAGAAACTACTCCTTGAAAAAACTAATTTCAATATCTTTTTTATTATTATAGAGATAATAGCATATTAGATTGACTTGGACTTCACAGCTTAACTTCCAAAACTTGCAAGTCTTCATAGACTCCGTTGATTTAAAAATTTATTTTTAAATGATTTTTTATCCGGTAATACATTAAAAAAATGTATGTAAGATTCAAATACCAACAATATGCCAAGATGTATTTTTAAGAATGCGAAGATTTTATTGAGAGAAAAAAATGATAAAGAATAATTTAAAATCAATAAAATATTAAAGGATAAAAATAAAAATAAAATAAAATTGATTTCCTTACTTTTTATATTAACATTAAAACATGATAATGTTTCCACCAGCTAATTAAAGAGGTATTGAATTATGAAAATTTTAATTTAGCACTTTAGTTCTTGTGACTTCCCTTAAAATCCTGTAGCAACGTGTAATTAAGACATAATTTCTCATCAACTTTGACTAAAATTGTTCTGGGCAGATTAATGATGTCTCATAGAAAAATTAGTTGAATATTTAGTAGTTAATGTCAGATAATTTTAAATCACTTTTCACTAATCGACTTAATCACTGAGGAAAATTAAACTTGAAAATCACATCCTTTTCATTTTGAAAATTCGAATTCGTCCATCCTGCTTCGATTATTTATACGCTTCCTTTCCTTTCCGTTTCTTAAATCAATCACTAGACGCTTGCTTGTCATCAATTACGCTCTAATTGACATAAAAATGAAAGATTTTCCACCATTTTTAACTACTGGCTGAGAACAAAATAATGATGATAGCAACTGAATATTTATTAAAATCTATCCATATTGAATTAACATGATGTGTTATATCTGCTATGATGAGCAAATGCTACCTATAACTCGCCGGCTAGTCAAGTCATTTGCTGTAATGCAAATGCACGAAGACAAAAATAAATCATCTGATGAAGGCAAACAGCATCATTTGACTTTAAGAAGGTCCAAACCCTTGTTATATATGTTCGAAGTGTCACCGGGCGTTCAGCTAGATCACGAGTTTAAAAGAGTAATCTTGAGATACATACTGACCATGCATCACTCAAGCATTCCGCAGCCAAAGCACTTCACCGCACACCTAGCTAGAACACAGGATTGTTGAATGTTAAGAACAGAACACCTTAAATTGTCCAGAAATATAAAGCGCGCAATCCAAATACAGTACAGACTTCCATTTCATTTCAGTTAACAAGTTCCATTTCCTTGCATGGCTTTGGTAAAAATACTTGTATGCTCAACCAATTTCAGCAGTAGCTGGTACTTGCAGGAAAGATTTAAGGGAAGACATGGCAGTGGTTATACAGAAATGGTACATCAGGAATGATGTCATCTACATCCATTGCTCACAGAATCACTTCCAGTAATAATCATCAAATAACACAGGTTTCTTACGATGACTTGGAGATCACTTTACCTGGCTTTAACCACATACGCAACATATATACACACGAGATTAGAAGCCTTGAGTACAGTGGATAAATATATACAAGAAAGACAATTTGCCACCAAAATGAAAAGAGAACAAAAGCTGAAGGATATATATATAGAAATGTTTATAGAAATATTGGCTGTTTCGATCAATAAAAGCCTACAGGGTAAAGTGGATATCTAATCTACTTCATCATCAAGCTCCTACTATAGAACTACAATCGATGCTGGATATATATTCTTTCTTTTTAGTCAAATCGATCTAGCACAAAATAATTCCGATAAATATTATGGCATGTGAAATGTACGTATATCCTGAACCAATTGGCTTCTCTTTTGCACATACATTAACTATTTACTCAGACAACGTATATAGAAGACAGCAAAACAAACATCTAATGACAATCTAAGGTATCTCATTGCCATGGTATCTAAAATATTTATTTTGCTTCAGAAAGAAAGGCACATGTAGAACCTTGTAAAAACCCGGATAATCAAACACTTATGGGTGTATTATTATATAACAAGTATTTAGCAAACTAATAATAAGCTATTATCTGAAATAATAAACAACAAAATTATTAAACCCTAATAAAAAGCTTAAAAATAAACGGAAATTCTCTTAAATAAGTTATCACTCATAGATAGATAGATAGACACACACACCAATTTTTTTTAAGAAATCAGAACTTTCCTGAACCTGAAAACCATGTTTACCAACAAAATCAAATGTATAACGAGAATATATATGGCTGACAAGAAACTGAAAAGCAAAATCGAAAAATTCCGTCATAAAGCTAGAGATTTCCATGAGGCAACTCTTCAAATCTACATGTACAAGAGAGCAACAAAATGATTGTATGTGTTGCTTGGTGTATTCAAGCAAATCATAATCATGGAATAATTAAAAGCTTCGTCAGTAATCTTAACACTTGAACATACTATACACTGCTGAGAATGATGATCAAGATCTAAATAAAGGACCATGAGCGAAGAAACATATATAGAGAGAGAACAAATTAAAGAGCGTCCATGTATCCAAGAAATAAAAGAGGCCCACGATGTACAGGTTCCTACCTAAGTACAGACATACTTAATAAGATCAGATCGAGTGGTGGTGACAGTACCAAAAAAATCACCTGAAAAAAGTAGGTCGGATAAAAGCACTCAAAAGGAATCATCACAGCAAATTCAACTCTTTTCAGTGAACACAGAGATGTACACCCTATTACCAAATGGATCATGACCTGCAGTACTGCTTAATGGAAACAAACCCTGGTGCAAGTTGGGGTTAAACAGCACAAAACCCTAACAATTACCAGTGACTGAAAATAGCCACATCAAATTAAGTAGTGAACAGAAAAAATAAGCTTCAAGAATGCAGTTTAATCGAGAAAACAAATTAAACTGGGTAAGAAATAAGTTATATGTTTCAAAGAATTTAGAGAGTTTACCTTCATCTTTGGGAGCCGGTAAAGTTGGAGAAAAGGAGATTAATAAGCCATTTATTGCCGCTGCAGCATCATCAAGATTCCCAATCCAAAGGGCTATTGGATTGAAAACAAGGGACCACCAAAAGCCACCACCATCAACACTAGCGCTAGTAAAGTTTGTGAATCTTGATGATGCTCCATCGGCAAACAGTGACTGGTTTCGTTAACTTCTTTTAGATCTTGGCAACCATCATCCCACTATCCCCATGCAAAAGAGATGTACAAAACGAACAGGAAAGACTAGAGTAGAGAGCTATTTGGCTAATTAGGACTTTTTCTTACATACAAAAGGGAACCCCCCTACCTTTATTTTTCTTTAACAAAGAGATCCCTCATTCAAACCCTAAATCTTGTCCAATGAGGGAAAAGTAAAAGGGAAAAAAAAAGGTATAACGAACGACAGATAAAAAAAAGCTTCAAAAGTTTAAGCCCGTGTCCAGGAGTGGGAAATAAGCTATACCCACTTTTTACAAAAAGCGCTATTACTGGCTCCTGTTCTTATGCACAAACCGACAAGTGCTAAAGAAAGATTCAAGAGAACTATTTACTCAAAAACATAAAAAAAGCCTCAAGAAATAGACTCAATGGGAGGACAAGGGAGGGGAAGGAGAAGATGATTGGGTGCTGAAACATTGAAGGGTGCTAGGGGTATATATATAAATACTCTTAGTGGAGGCTCACTAGGGTTACCGTGGGAATAATGAATGAAAACTTGATCAGATGCGATGATTGTTTGGTGAGATTTGTAAGGCGGGTGTGTGCGACGGGTTGTTGTTGGTGTGCCCACAACAGTTATCCATCGTGATCCAAGGTACCGAATATACCAAAATCTTTAAACCTCACTGACCAATTAAGTCATTCTTTCTTTTATCAAAGCAACAATATATAGCCACTTTGAGGATGAGAAAATGAACTTCTGACCGCCAGTAATGGTAATAGATGCATGTTTATAACTGTTGCGTCTTCTACAAGCATTTCAGAGTGGGCGGCATGGACGATGAAATTGACAAGGCCATGACACGTATCAAGAGACCCGGCCGGGAAGGTGGAGAAGGGGTAAATCTCCTAGCTAGGGTTTCAGGTTCCTTGTTTTGATCCCTCACTTGCTATTTTGGGCCCAAGCTTTTCTCCGAGAATAAAGTCTTGCAAAGTTTATGCCCACTTTTGTTTACTTTTTTAAGTTTTATCTACAGTCTAATTTATCCAACAGGCCAGAACTTAACTAGATACGTAAAGTAATATAGACTACTTGTTAATTTCTCTATTGCTCATTTTCATCGACTTACCCTATCCCCCTCTTCAAGAGGCTCCACTTCATCATTCAGATTCAGTGTTTTTCGTGCGGGTTATATAGTTTAATCTCTACTCCCATTTTCATGTCTATATCTTCCAATTTCTTATGAACATATATACTTACATGGTTTGAGTTTATGAAATTTTGGACGAGATACTTGTAAATTATGATCTTACAGTACATATACATGCGTATGTAACTTAATATTTGCTCCTGCTGATATAAGAAGACGTGGAGTGATCACTGCCATGTATATTGTGATAGACAAATGATCATAAGCTACTAGCTAGCTCCTTTTCCCATGGTAATTATTTCTTGTTTGAAGTGTTTGTCCATACATTTCCTGTATGTGCATTCTAGCTCCAGGGATGGGGTCGTCGTTGAATTATTGAATTTCAGTAGGCCCCTCGAAGTACATTAATTAATTTGCTTTCGCATTGATTGGCCATCGACTGGAGTTTCCTAGTCTTTCGTGAAGTTATTCTCCTGTCCACCGGCCTTTTTCTCACCGGAATGTTCATGTGAGATTTGATTTTCTTCTGATCAGGCGATTCAACACTGAAAGGCCTATCCAACATATTTCTCACTGATTCAGGATTCCATTCACACGGTACGGTACGGTACGTTAACTATCAGTGTTTATCGGTTCCAGACCTCCACCTAGCTTGATTATGCAAATTTTCTTTTTGGCCAATACCTCAGAAACTTATCTGCAAAGTACGTTTATTTAAGCGCGCGTATATATACACAATTCAGGTATCAATTTGTTTAAAAAAAAAAACAAAAAAGTGCGTGAAATCTGTCTTTGTTCATAAACGTTTTTGAAACCTGGGAAGACCAGGAGGAAATTGAATGCTTACTCCTGCACATTAACTATTATCCCGGCGCAATTGAATGCTTTATAGTGCTAAGTGGAATGAATTTAAGATCATTTCGTATGAAAATTCTTCACGTTCATTGTATGTATATCATTCTTTTCTTCCACTTTCCATGCCAACTTGCGTCTCTCTTTGACTGACTCGAATTTTAATGTTCTAGATTTCTTTCGCGTACGACGCATCAAGCATCGCCATCATCGTCAACCAAGTCACAATGTGAATGTTTACTTGTATAATCATGGGTTTGAAACTAAGCTTTCGGACATTACCTGGGATAGTGAAGAAATCCATTTTATCAGACATCCCTTCGAAAGTGATTCTCAATTTTAATAATAATTTATTTTTGATAATCTGAATGTCTAGGCCAGCTTGCGCGCAAACAACTAATTCTCACATCCAAGAAACATCTTGAATCTCAATGGACAGGTAAGATACCGTGGGCATGCATAGAGAGACTCAAACCCATATATAAAAAAAAGAAACAAGTACTTTCTCCCACTAGGCCAAGACATAAGTGTCAATTTTAATAATAATTAGTTGCTCTATAAGGTTTGTTTTGTTATTGCACTAGGTGAACCTCCGTGCTTGATAAGCTATAATCCAATTATTTTTTGAACAATTCAGCTTATCCAATTAGGCCTGCAAAGTAGCAGGTAAGTTTATCGGATAACTTTCACCTGATAATACTAATAGAGAGAGGATATATGGGCATCTGATAACCCTTTTTTTATATGGAGTTGATCAACTTGATCTTATTGATATTGTCTAGATTGTTGGCTTACTTGATAATAACGGCTACTACAAAAACAAGAATAATTAGATAGATATCAAACTACATTCTCTATTATTAAATTGTCCTCGTCGTGCATTTTCTCTTGATTAATAATAATTGTTGACTCGTAGATTTGTCCTTATTATTATTTGTTCACCTTTTATTTCATTGTGATGCAATTACTCGCTTATATATATGTTATCCATATCATATTTTCTTTCCGACCTTGATTATTATCATGAAATTCTCACGAGTATGATATAATCATCAACTTTATTTGTAATGGATAAAATCATTTGAAAAGTATTTAAAAAATGATTTTTTTTGTGTTAAATTATGTATATATATAGATAAATATATATTATTTTAATAAATTTCTAATAGAAAATACTTTAAAAATCAATTTGACAACATTTACAAACACGCAGATGCACGTCAAATTATACCACAGTTTTTTTTTCCCTCTCCAAATTATAAACCTCTCCAGGTTTCGACACGCAGCTTAAAGGCAGTGTCCATGGCTGCGTGGTCCATTGGTAGTAAAAAGATTTCTCCATGGCCTTTGCGTCCAAAGAAAAGCACCAACGCGTAGGAATTAAAAACCACCTGAGAAAGAGAGAAAGGAGTGGATGACTGATGTGACAATGTTGATGTTGCTGCCTGTCGTACGGAGTCTCAAAAACAGAGAGGAAGCAGTGTTGAACACAGTGAAAGTGGAGCAGTTCGCCCATATTGCCAACTAGCAAGCATCCTCCTCGTACGGACAAATCCCTGCCTTCTCTTTCTCGTTTTTGTTACTCCTCTGTCGACCCTCGCTCTGTTTTGCACTCCTTGATTGATGTTGCTGTGCATGTTTAGCAGCATTTCTACAGATTTTAGCGACGCTCTCTCCATGATTTAGTCCATCTTTTCCTCCCCGAACTCCTACTCCTCAAACTATTAAATATTCAATATATATAAATATAAATATGTATGTATGTAGGTCGCAAGCTCAAATTTTTAAATTTTAAAAATTGTCATTGTAAGAAAGTGGTCTTCAACCCCCTTGACTGTCTCATTGTTGATTATATATAGTATGTGGTTGGTTTGTCATTTTCATTTTATTTTGGTCAAAACATTTTGTAATGGTTAAAAAGATAGTTCAAACAATGTTGTTTTTATCTCAATTTATTTTCTAATTCATTCCTGATTTTTCAGCTAAATACCGTTTGAAACGTTCCAGTTCCGTTCTGCTCGTTCTGTTTCGGTCAAATAGTATTTTTTAAAAATAATTTTACAATATCAATCATATAGATCGAGATGAAATTTTACGACTGTTGACATATTTATATATATTATGTTTAAATTTCAGAGCAGTTAGAGAATGTAATGACCTTGTGAGATTGATAATGACATTCTCGTAATATTATACATATTCATAATTTTGTTCAGAAAAATCATTTTATTGTGTCTTTTTTAGATTAAATTGCATAATTTTAAATAATTTTATATTTGGATTTTAACTATTTTTTTGAATTAATATATTTAATTATATACACACACATAAACAGTACAAACCCGAAACAGCATGCCAAAACACTTTAAAACTGACATATTTTGTTTCAATTGAAAAAACAAAAAATCAACCGATATAGAAATTACAATTTTTTGTACGTGGGACTCTATGATCTAGTGAGTTAGAGTGCAGACAGAACGAATTCTTCACTGCTACTGTCTTCTCTAATGGGTATAATTGAAGGTTGTCTCTGCAAACCAAAGGAGACTTGTATTAATATCACGTTTTTCTTTCCTCTCCCTTTTCTTTTCTGGCACAAAGAAAGGAGATTCCAACGGCATCTGCTAGCTGACAAGCACGGAGACCCGGAGGGTGGGTTTTGGTAATGAAGCACGATGGTGGAGGAGGCAATAACCTAGTTAAGTATACGGTGCTTTGGTTTATTTCAACCCAATCTTATTCGTGTCAATATTAGGTAATGAATTTGATTCTGATAAACAAAACTTAAAAAAAAAAAAAACGCAATTTCATATTAGGAAATTAAATAAATATATATATATATATATATAAACACTGTTTTGAAAAGTAAATCACAAACTAGTCTCTCTAGTTTTGCACAATCAATTAAATAATTCGTCTAGTTTCAAAAGTTAATTAATTACTTCATGTTATAGCCATTATTAATCTAATATCAATCTATTTTAAAAAAAAACTCGTCAATTTTTTTTATGTTTTTAAATGAAACAAAGTAAAAAAAATACGGAATGGATGAAAAGGATTAAGTTATAAATAGATTTTAAATACAATAACTACCTAGTTATTAGTTAATTTATAAATTGCTGTAACTATATTAACCAAGTACAGCTTATTAATCAAATATCAGCCGCATGCATGCTTTGACATGATTTATCACATGTATAGACTTGCATAAGCAGCCCAGGAATGTCGCTGAAAACTGGAAGGATAATGTACAAGACATAGCGGATACATCTAGGGATAGGTTAATTAGTTTTTTGTTTATTTAATTAGGGATTAGTTTTTTTCCGGGAAGGCATATAGTGGACGATATCAATATCGTGGCCTGGGATGTTATTTACTCGATGTGAAATCTGAAAAGGGGAGGGAAAGGATTCATGGCGATTAAAGTTGACCTGGAAAAATAGGTTGAGCTGGGACTTTATTACAGAGATCTTGGGGCTAGCAGGAATTCCACGTGATATGGTTGCTCTTATTATGGGATGCATCGAAACAACATTGCTAAGTGTGCCGTGGAATGGTATGACAAAAATTCCTTCCTACGAGGAGAGTCCTACAACGGGACCCTCTCTCCCTGTATATTTTCGTGTTATCATAACCTATCCATCATCAGGTTGAGGTAGGGGCGTGGAAAGCCTTTCAGATTTGAACGAAAAAGACTTTTAATTTCTCACCTACAATTACATGCTTCTGTTTCTGGAGGCAATGAGATCCAATTATCCAGAGTGCTTGAGTGTTTGAACTTATTATGTGAGGCCTGTTAGCTTCTGCTACTTAGTTAGAAAACAGAATGCTTAAGAACAGAATGTTCTCTGTATTATTTCGTAAGAATGCAAATGAAACAAGCCTTTAAATAGGCTATACAATGACCAACAAATCAGCAACTAAATAACAATAAAATCTGTACTCCCTACAACGTGGAGTAATGCCTAAAGAATAGCTATTCCCTAAAGAATATGTCTTCCACTACTTATTTGCAGATAAATAGAAACAACATTTTAACACCTTCCCTTAAACTAATGACAGCAGAAATTAGTTTAGGAATTAACAGCTGCAACATCTTCACCGATGACTTCCATTGAAGAATGCAATCCAAGCAGACTTCGAAGTTTAAAGAAAGTTGCAGCTTTGAGAGGCTTAGTTAGTATGTCTGCAATCTGTTTTTCACTCTTGCAGAACACTAAATCAATACTCCCTTCTTTACATAAATCACGTAGGAAATGAAACCTGACGTCAATGTGCTTGCTCCTCCCATGTAATACTGGATTCTTTGACAACTTTATGGTAGACATGTTGTCGCAGTAGATCAAAGTTGGACATTGTTGCTGATTTGGCTGTAAGAAATCAAACAATCTACGCATCCAAATTGCTTGACTTGAAGTTGATGCTGCAGCCACAAATTCAGCTTCAGTAGTAGATAAAGCTACTATCTGTTGTTTTTTCGATGACCATGAAACAGCTCCAGAATTCAACATGAACACCAATCCAGAAGTGTTTTTCCTATCATCAAGGTCTCCAGCATAGTCACTATCTGAAAACCCAACCAAGCTTGAATTTCTATCCTTTTTATACCAGATTCCATAATCGGATGTTCCCCTCAAATATCGAAAAATTCTCTTTGCAGCATTTAGGTGAGATTCAGTTGGATGCTCCATGTATCTGCTGATTAGGCTGACAGCATACATGATATCTGGCCTTGTTGATGTTAAGTACATAAGGCTCCCAACTATTTGTTTGTAAAGAGTAGCATCTACTGTCTTCCCTGCGTCTTCTTTAACTAGCTTCAAACCGAGATCAGTTGGTGTTGAAACCGAGTTGCAATTCTTCATTTGGAACCTGTCCAAGATCTCAAGAGTGTATTTTTTCTGTGAGATGAAAACACCTTCAGCTGATTGTACAACTTCGATGCCTAAGAAATAATGCATTAGCCCCAAATCTGTCATGTCGAACTCCTTCATCATGGATTTCTTAAATTCATTCATCATGGATTTATCATTACCCATATAAATGAGATCGTCAACATATAAGCACACAAATAGCATCTTCTTTTCAGCTCCTGTTTTAACATATAAAGTGTGCTCATAAGGACATTTAAGAAAACCTTCCCTATTAAAGTAAGCATCTATGCGACTATACCAAGCTCTTGGTGCTTGCTTTAGTCCATACAATGCTTTCTTTAATTTGTATACCTGATTTGCATGACCTGATTTCACATATCCAGGTGGCTGATCAATGTAAACATCATCTTCCAGTGCTCCTTGCAAGAATGCTGACTTTACGTCAAGTTGGTATATATCCCATGAATTCTGAGCAGCAATTGATAACACCAACCGAATAGTATCCATTCTTGCTACCGGTGCAAACACCTCCTTGTAATCAATCCCAAACTCTTGTTTGTACCCTTTCGCAACAAGTCTGGCTTTATACTTGTCTACTCTGCCATCTTTCTTCAGCTTGGTTTTGTAAATCCATTTAACACCAATGGATTTTTGCCCTTCAGGAAGTTGTATCAGTTCTCAGCTGTCATTCTTTTCGATTGCCAAGATTTCTTCATCCATGGCCTTTTGCCATTTTGATTCTGTAGCAGCTTCTTCGAAAGTATTAGGGTCACAATCTGTTAAGAAAGCATAATGGGAGAAATCAAAATCATCATCTGATTGTTCACTGCTCACCACGTAATCTTCCATCCATGCTGGCCTTCTTCTGCTTTTTTGGGAACGTGAATCTTGTGGAACTGGTTGATCTTCATAAGGGTTTAGCTGCTGTAATTCCTGGACTGATTGCTGACCAACTTCTTCTATTTCATCTAGCAAAACTGGAATTTGCAGCTGCTGATTTGAACTTTGCTCTGTCCAGTTCCAACTACTGTCTTCCACAAAAATAACATCACGGCTAATGATCATTTTTTTTGTGCTTGGATTGAACAATTTGTATGCTTTTGAGTGTTCACTGACTCCAAAGAACACACATTTTTCACCTTTGTCATCAGGTTTTCTTCTCTTCTCATCTGGAATATGTGCATACGCAATGCACCCAAACACTTTAAAGTGTTCAACTGATGGCTTTCTTCCATTCCAGGCTTCTTCAGGTGTCATGTTTTTTACAGCAAATGTAGGGCTGCGATTTAAAACATGGACACTCCATTTCACAGCCTCTGCCCAAAAATCCTTTGGAACTCCCATATGTGACAGCACACATCTCACCATATTGAGAATGGTGCGATTTTTCCTTTCTGAAATTCCATTCTGCTGCGGTGTGTAGGCTGCGGTCAATTGCCTTTGGATTCCTTGTTCTGCACAATAGTCTTCAAATTCCTTTGAACAAAACTCTCCACCATGATCTGTACGCAGCACTTTAATGGTTCTCTCGGCTTCATTTTCAACAAGTGTCTTGAAATTTTTGAATGCTATGAAGGCTTCGGATTTTTCTTGCAAGAAATAAACTCATGTTTTTCGACTGCAATCATCGATGAAGGTGATGACATATCTTTTACCTCCATATGATGATGGACTTATTGGTCCACACAAATCAGAGTGAACTATCTCCAGTACCTTCTTTGCTCTCCATGATTTTCCTGATGGAAATTCTTCACGATGTTGTTTCCCAACAACACAGTTTTCACATACTTTGTTGAAGTGATTAACATAAGGCAGCCCAATCACCATGTTCTTCTGATAAAGTGTCTTCAAGCCGTTAAAACTCAAATGGCCATAGCGATGATGTCATAACCAAGTTGACTGAGTTTCGTCTGTCATGAGGCAGTGTTGAAGAGTCTGAATTTGCAGTGGGAATAATCTGTTTGATGTCATTTTAGCATGAGCAATCAAACCCCTTGTAGGATCATAAACCTCACAAGCACCATTCTTTATTGTAATCACGTATCCCTTCTCTTGTAGCTGTCCCAAGCTTAATAAATTACTCTTCAAATCAGGAATGTAAAACACATTTGAGATTGTCTCAATTGTGTTTTTCTTAGTCCTGATTTGAATATCTCCTTTGCCCATAACATCAACCTTAGAATGATCACCAAAACTGACAATAGTACAAAAATCTTCATTTAAATGAGAGAATGAAGACTTACTACCACACATGTGGTTGCTGCAGCCAGTATCTAAGTACCAAACATCTGGCTCACCACTGTTGTCTTTTGTATGAAATGCCATCAACAAAGTTTCTTCATCTTTGTTCTCTGCAAAATTTGATTTCTGCCACCTTTCTTTGTTATGTGGCAATCTGGTATAGCAATCAGATTGATAGTGACCAATCTTGTGGCATCTGAAACACTCCATATTGGTTCTTGAATGATCACGTCCCCTTCCTCTTCCTGCATCTTTGCTGTTGTAGTACTCTACGTTGGTTCTGGTGACAAATTGATCACGTCCTTTTCCTCTACCAGCATCTTTATTGTCTCTGTTCCCATATCCTCGACCTCTACCTCGACTTCTTCCTCTCATGTGTGAGGATTCAGTGAAGGTAGAAGCTTTCAGAGCATGCTCCTCTGTGATGGTTGTGATGATGCTCCGTCTCATCTTTTGCTCATGAACCAATAATGAACTCTGAAGCTCATCCAGAGAAAGAGTTTCTATGTCCTTTGATTCTTCGATTGAGCAAACAACATAATCATATTTAGGTAACAATGATCGTAAGATTTTTTCAACAATTACCGTATCATTCATCTTTTCACCATGAAATCGCATTTTGTTGGAAATCCCCATAGTCTTTGCACAATACTCAGTGACAGATTCTCCCTCCTTCATTTGCAAAGTCTCAAAATCCCTTCTGAGAGCTTGCAATTGTGAACGTTTCACCCTTGAGGAGCCTTCATATTTCTTCTTCAATGAATCCCATATTTGCTTGGAAGTATCTTTGTTAAGAATGGTTTCCAAGACAGCACGATCAATTGCCTGAAATAAGTAATTCTTTGCCTTCAGATCTTTTAATTTCAGGTTGCTAAGTTCCACCAGTTGTGCTTCTGTTAGCACAGTTCCAGTTGTTGGTTCTGCTATTCCAGCTTCAACTACATTCCAGTACTCCTTGGACCTCAAAAAATTCTCCATCAGCATGCTCCAATGGTCATAGTGACCATCAAAACGAGGGATGGCTGGCTGCACATATGTTGCTTCAGATGCCATTTGCTGCTGCAAAATAGAAAAAACAATCGTGTTTTTTTTTTTCACTCTTTTCTCACTTCCCTGTGTTTCCCTTGAATTTAAACCTTCTGGTTTTTCACTCTATCACTCTATCTCACTTCCCTGTGTTTCACTCAAGCTTTGATACCACTGTTAGCTTCTGCTACTTAGTTAGAAAACAGAATGCTTAAGAACAGAATGCTCTCTGTATTATTTCGTAAGAATGCAAATGAAACAAGCCTTTAAATAGGCTATACAATGACCAACAAATCAGCAACTAAATAACAATAAAATCTGTACTCCCTACAACGTGGAGTAATGCCTAAATAATAGCTATTTCCTAAAGAATAGGTCTTCCACTACTTATTTGCAGATAAATAGAAACAACATTTTAACAAGGCCTCACGTGAGAAAGTAAGTCCCGGCAAGATTACGATGTATTTTTTTTCATAATGTTCTCTTCTCTGACAAATTCTCTTAGTCACTAGAGTGGAATATTTACTATCACAAAGGACTTGGGAAAATATTTGGGGGGCTCTAGTTTTACTCCAGCGAATAACGAGACAAATTTATTGCTATATTATAAAGAATATGCATCAGAAAATAGCCATATGAAAAGCCTCACTTGCAGGATAGAATTACATGCCGTTGCAAAAATCCGTTGCAAACAGCCCCTTTTTTTAGTAGTGAGAGTGCCTCTATATCCAATATAATCAGCACTGCTCCTAAAGTCTATTTAAATGGATATTGAGAGGATTTGTCAAAAAATTATTTGGGCATATAGTGAAATGATAAAAGTCCATATTTTTTTTATTAACCGGGTGTTCGGACTAGCTTGTGAGAATCTTGACTAATTTTACAAACCTTGAATTTAATAACTATGTAAGTTTCTGGTGGCTATCATATTAGTAGTCACAAGACTCGAATCTAAAACTATATAGGAGCAAAACTCTGAATTTCAAGCTTGTATCATTGACCATCTGGTTCAAAAGACCACATTTTGTTCAATGGAGAAAGTGTTGTCAACCCGAGAATGGAAGGAGAGTTGGGTTTACACAATATGCATTATCTAAACAAGTTTTTTATGATCAAATTAGGATGGCGTGTTTTGAATGACAGTATCAACTTATGGGTAGAAGCTTTACGCGGAAAGTATGCAGGAAACCAGGCTATTAGCTCCCAGATGAAAGCCGAAGGAAGTGACTCGCCATCATGGAAAGCCATTTGTAGAGAGTTGCCTCAAGTCGGTGGCGGAATTGGATAGACGATAGGAAATGGAAGCGTGGTCAGATTTTGGAAAAGTGAGTTTGGTCCACTGATTAAGCATGCTCTATAAAATATACAAGAAGAGGGGAGCAATACTCTGATGGCAGATATGGTAGAGAGGAACAGCACATGGAAAGAACGTGTTCTTAAAGTGTTTTTTTTATTAAAAATATATTGAAATAATATTTTTTATCTTTTAAAATCTATTATTGATATTAACATATCAAACAATAAAAATATTTAAAAATAAAATAACAATATATTTTTAAAAAATCACAATTGGATTGTAGAAACCATTACACCCTTATTATAAACATGTATTGATATTTCCAAAAAACAAATCGCCCGTTTTCTAAACAGAACGCAGCTCACGCATCGAATTGACTTCATCCAGGCACTTTTTTTCTTCTATTCACACGCTATCTCAATTCTCACCCCTTCCTCTAACGCTGCCTCACCTCTCTTTCAGTGTCGAAATAGTTTTCCTGACTCAAATCTTCACAGGAAACGTACTGTCAGTGTATATACAAGGCCAGCAACAAAAATGATTATTAGAAGCTAGAAATGAATTTTAGAAGTGGATTTAGCAATCCATCTCTGATATATCAAAACGTTAACGTTTAGGTATGATTTAGATTTTTATTTTATCGATAATAAAATATATTAAAAATCAAGTTACTAGATCAGGCTCGAAATAATCCACGTAGATATAATTCATATCTAAATCATTAGATTCATCATTTCACGCGTTATGACCATTTTCTTTAAATATGATTGCAAATAGAAAGCACATGTAGCTAACCATGACCACCTGTCTCCTTGCCTGGTCACCGTTTATATAACTGTGCAGATTATATACAATTATTCATCGTACATGTTAATGTCTGTAGAACAAAATCGAGTCCTTCGTTCAAAGTAGTACAGTGGAAAAGGATAAAGCAGAATAATATAGTTAAAAAATAAATTTAAAAATATTAATAAATATTATTTTTATTAATATTTATTTATTTTAAAACTGTTAGGGATTCAAGCTTGGATGTAATCAAGAACATAAATTTTTATCTCAATTTATTTCATTGTTTCATAATTATGACAGCAAAGTGTCTTTTTCAAAATGTGATCATATTTGTAAATATTTATTTCAATTAAGTTATTCTTGTTAGCGGGTTGTTTGGTATTACAGAGTCTACAATGCATTTTTTTTATTTAATATTTGTTAAATTTGATGATTTTTTAATTAAGTGAAATACAATTTGATTAATAATCTGTGATTCATATTTATACTGGGATTAATATTCATTTATTTATTAAAAATAAACATTATCTTTATAACAATTTTCCTAATTAAGGTTTGATCAGCTGCATTTCTTTACTGTTTTACTTTTTTTTAAAACCTGAGAAAAATAGTTTCGCTAATTAACGTACGGTTCGTATTCTGGCATTAATTATATTACTGTATGTAAGAGCAAAAAATACAATATTCGAATATCAGTGTAAGCAACAGGTCGTCTCAGCAGATGCAGAATTTTTGGGTAGTCGTGTAACTCCTGCCAATGAAATCACATCCTCCATTTTCTTGCACGAATATCTGAGAGATCTAGACACCAGCTACGAGCTGTGGGGTTTTTGCTCATCCCGGTAAAAGGCCTCGTGCATCAGCTTACCCATTATGTGACTGTATATAGTAAAAAACAGTTTCAATGCTCGCATGGGATTTGATGGGACTGGTTGGAAAGCTAGAGAGAGTGAGCTCTGCTTTTAGCTACCAGAGAGAGATGACGCAGTAACAGTGCCTGTGCCATGCATCGGAGCTATTCTATGATTGTGATTGTCTTTTAATTTAATTTAAAATTACCCAGCTCCCGATTGCGACAATTTTCTATCATTTTGTGACATGATGGGTTAATTAAGTCATCCACGTCAAGGGAGCTGTGCTGTGGAGTAATTAGCAGGTTCATCGGATGAACTTTGTAGATCTTTTGGCTGCCAGTGAAAAGCAATGAAAACGTCCACCGAACCTGAAAAGGGTAGCATTAAAGTAGATAGTTTCCATCCTTAGATGTGACTTGTTTGGTTGATGGAGGCTGGACCTGTATTTAAAGACACTGTGCTGGTTAAAGTTATCACAGAGTTCATACGCATCAGAACCCCAATCTTCTTACTGCCTGAGAAAGATTTCATGTAATTTTTTTTTTATTTATTTCTTGTGTATTTGATACGTTGGACAATAGTGCTGAACTATATTTGCTTGACAAGACAAACAGTTTTTTTTTTTATAACTGGTATTTCTGGGTCAGTTTACACGCAACATGACTAACTCTTGAATCTACTAAACACCCTGCAAGTTCAATAGATGAATAAGACACCGCAAAAATAACAGACATACATATAAAGGATCAAACTCTGGTGCATATGGAAATTACCATTTATGCCCCCATGACATGCCCCTGTTCTTGATCATGGGAGATAGATCATGAGGTTTGATCATGGGGATCAATTGCCTCATTATCTCTTTGATGGAAGGATAAAATTGGCTAATAAATTAGCGAGTGGGGTCTCTGATCTACATATAAATAATAGCTCGTGTACTCCATCTACGGCTACTGATAGACATGGATCATAAGATTTCTTTTGTAAAACTTTTATTATTTTGAAGTTATATTGTTGTTGCTACTTTGCGAAAAGCTGTGTTGTTACTGCTGCAATTGAAAATTTATTTTCGATACTTAAATAACAATGACTAAAGATATTTATAATCTAAATTGTTGTTGCTATATATATTTAGCATTCAATTAGTTAAATATATGTATAACAATTCCTTCTCCTGTTAGGCCACGACCTTAAGTGAAACAAATAGTTCTTATTAGATGGTGAGGTAGCGTCGTGCTGCAATTCCTATTATTCGTTTTAGCATGAGAATAATCATCAAGACATGGCTAATGATTTTCTACTGAAAATAAAAAAATAAATCATATAAGTTAACTTATCAAATATATTATTTAAGTGATCAAATCAAATAACTTGATATAAAGTAAATCAAAATAAATTATAAAATCTAATTTCTAGCAACACAATATTAAATACTGAAAATTTTTAAAAATAACATGAAAAATGACAAACCCATGACTTGATTCACAAAACATTATAAACTCATAGAAAATAAATCAAACAAATTATGAAGTTTAATCTTTAATAAACTTATTATTGTATGGTGAATTTTAAAAAAAAAAATCTAAAAAATAACGATACAGAATAACTTAAATTTATTCAGTTTAACTTACAAAAAAAATATATTGGTCACGAGATCAAGATAATCTCATGAAAAATAAATATCAAAACCTAATCCTTAATAAATCCATTGTTAGGTAATAGAACTAAAAAAGATATTAATTAAAAAATTTCAAGTCAACAAAGTCTATTCATCCAACATATAACATGTACCATGAAATTGAGATAATCATATAAAAATATAAGTCAGAACAAATCATAAAATTTGATTTTTAATAAATTATATATTAAAAAATAAAATTATTAGAAAGAAAGATAAAAAAAAAATAAAGTATTTTAGATACTCCAATCATCTCTTCCAGTCAGTTTTTTTTTTCCTTGACGAGGGTTGATGCGAAGTTTAATTAATTGTTAGTGTCCATGGCTTAAATACGAGCTACATTAGATTTGACAGCTTGTTTGTTTAAGGTTTGGTAAGCATGGACTAGACTAGACAACATGCTATACTGAACTAATACCATTGTCCCGTCTCGTGTATATAAACATAGAAACAACAATCTAATTATCTGTAATCACATAAATAATTAATTTGTTTGTAAATTATAAGTAATGATTTTAATTATCTTTATTTAAAAATAATTTTTCATGTTTAATTTCAAAGTGTAATGTCTGTACACACTTTACATATACATAAACAGGTATTTGGCGTAAGGACATGAAAAAACATTCATGTCATTCCGAGTTAATCAATCGAACCAAACATTCATGTCATGGCGTGTCGAGAAGGAGTTTGGTATTGAATTTTATCTAGACAATCATGTAGTGTGAGAATATAGAGTCACAACTACAAAATCATAAGATTTCTAACTTTTTTTTTCACCATGTCAACTTTTTGTATTTTTATTTTTTATTATTAAATTTTAAAGATTTCATGTAAATTTTTTTTTGATTTATTTCTTGTGTATTTGATACGTTGGACAAAAATACTGAACTATATTTGCTTGACAAGACAAACATTTTTTTTTTATAACCAGCATCTTTGGGTCAGCTTACACACAACACAACTAACTCTTGAATCTATCAAACACTCTGCAAGCCCAATAAATAAATAAGACACCGCAGAAATAACAAACATACACAAAAAGATCAAGCTCTGGTGCAGATGGAAATTACCATTTATGCCCCCATGACACACCTTTGTTCTTGATCATAGGAGATAGATCATGAGGTTTGATCATGGGGATCAATTGTCTCATTATCTCTTTGATGGAAGGATAAAATTGGCTAATAAATTATCGAGTGGGGTCTCTGATCTACCTATAAATAATAGCTTGTATACTTCATCTACGGCTACTGATAGACATGGATCAGAAGATTCCTCTTGTAAAACTTTTATTATTTTGAAGTTATATTGTTGTTGCTACTTTGCGAAAAGCTGTGTTGTTACTGCTGCAATTGAAAATTTATTTTCGATACTTAAATAACAATGACTAAAGATATTTATAATCTAAATTGTTGTTGCTATATATATTTAGCATTCAATTAGTTAAATATATGTATAACAATTCCTTCTCCTGTTAGGCCACGACCTTAAGTGAAACAAATAGTTCTTATTAGATGGTGAGGTAGCGTCGTACTGCAATTCCTATTATTCGTTTTAGCATGAGAATAATCATCAAGACATGGCTAATGATTTTCTACTGAAAATAAAAAAATAAATCATATAAGTTAACTTATCAAATATATTATTTAAGTGATCAAATCAAATAACTTGATATAAAGTAAATCAAAATAAATTATAAAATCTAATTTCTAGCAACACAATATTAAATACTGAAAATTTTTAAAAATAACATGAAAAATGACAAACCCATGACTTGATTCACAAAACATTATAAACTCATAGAAAATAAATCAAACAAATTATGAAGTTTAATCTTTAATAAACTTATTATTGTATGGTGAATTTTTAAAAAAAAAATCTAAAAAATAACGATACAGAATAACTTAAATTTATTCAGTTTAACTTACAAAAAAAATATATTGGTCACGAGATCAAGATAATCTCATGAAAAATAAATATCAAAACCTAATCCTTAATAAATCCATTGTTAGGTAATAGAACTAAAAAAGATATTAATTAAAAAATTTCAAGTCAACAAAGTCTATTCATCCAACATATAACATGTACCATGAAATTGAGATAATCATATAAAAATATAAGTCAGAACAAATCATAAAATTTGATTTTTAATAAATTATATATTAAAAAATAAAATTATTAGAAAGAAAGATAAAAAAAAAATAAAGTATTTTAGATACTCCAATCATCTCTTCCAGTCAGTTTTTTTTTTCCTTGACGAGGGTTGATGCGAAGTTTAATTAATTGTTAGTGTCCATGGCTTAAATACGAGCTACATTAGATTTGACAGCTTGTTTGTTTAAGGTTTGGTAAGCATGGACTAGACTAGACAACATGCTATACTGAACTAATACCATTGTCCCGTCTCGTGTATATAAACATAGAAACAACAATCTAATTATCTGTAATCACATAAATAATTAATTTGTTTGTAAATTATAAGTAATGATTTTAATTATCTTTATTTAAAAATAATTTTTCATGTTTAATTTCAAAGTGTAATGTCTGTACACACTTTACATATACATAAACAGGTATTTGGCGTAAGGACATGAAAAAACATTCATGTCATTCCGAGTTAATCAATCGAACCAAACATTCATGTCATGGCGTGTCGAGAAGGAGTTTGGTATTGAATTTTATCTAGACAATCATGTAGTGTGAGAATATAGAGTCACAACTACAAAATCATAAGATTTCTAACTTTTTTTTTCACCATGTCAACTTTTTGTATTTTTATTTTTTATTATTAAATTTTAAAGATTTCATGTAATTTTTTTTTTGATTTATTTCTTGTGTATTTGATACGTTGGACAAAAATACTGAACTATATTTGCTTGACAAGACAAACATTTTTTTTTTATAACCAGCATCTTTGGGTCAGCTTACACACAACACAACTAACTCTTGAATCTATCAAACACTCTGCAAGCCCAATAAATAAATAAGACACCGCAGAAATAACAAACATACACAAAAAGATCAAGCTCTGGTGCAGATGGAAATTACCATTTATGCCCCCATGACACACCTTTGTTCTTGATCATAGGAGATAGATCATGAGGTTTGATCATGGGGATCAATTGTCTCATTATCTCTTTGATGGAAGGATAAAATTGGCTAATAAATTATCGAGTGGGGTCTCTGATCTACCTATAAATAATAGCTTGTATACTTCATCTACGGCTACTGATAGACATGGATCAGAAGATTCCTCTTGTAAAACTTTTATTATTTTGAAGTTATATTGTTGTTGCTACTTTGCGAAAAGCTGTGTTGTTACTGCTGCAATTGAAAATTTATTTTCGATACTTAAATAACAATGACTAAAGATATTTATAATCTAAATTGTTGTTGCTATATATATTTAGCATTCAATTAGTTAAATATATGTATAACAATTCCTTCTCCTGTTAGGCCACGACCTTAAGTGAAACAAATAGTTCTTATTAGATGGTGAGGTAGCGTCGTGCTGCAATTCCTATTATTCGTTTTAGCATGAGAATAATCATCAAGACATGGCTAATGATTTTCTACTGAAAATAAAAAAATAAATCATATAAGTTAACTTATCAAATATATTATTTAAGTGATCAAATCAAATAACTTGATATAAAGTAAATCAAAATAAATTATAAAATCTAATTTCTAGCAACACAATATTAAATACTGAAAATTTTTAAAAATAACATGAAAAATGACAAACCCATGACTTGATTCACAAAACATTATAAACTCATAGAAAATAAATCAAACAAATTATGAAGTTTAATCTTTAATAAACTTATTATTGTATGGTGAATTTTTAAAAAAAAAATCTAAAAAATAACGATACAGAATAACTTAAATTTATTCAGTTTAACTTACAAAAAAAATATATTGGTCACGAGATCAAGATAATCTCATGAAAAATAAATATCAAAACCTAATCCTTAATAAATCCATTGTTAGGTAATAGAACTAAAAAAGATATTAATTAAAAAATTTCAAGTCAACAAAGTCTATTCATCCAACATATAACATGTACCATGAAATTGAGATAATCATATAAAAATATAAGTCAGAACAAATCATAAAATTTGATTTTTAATAAATTATATATTAAAAAATAAAATTATTAGAAAGAAAGATAAAAAAAAAATAAAGTATTTTAGATACTCCAATCATCTCTTCCAGTCAGTTTTTTTTTTCCTTGACGAGGGTTGATGCGAAGTTTAATTAATTGTTAGTGTCCATGGCTTAAATACGAGCTACATTAGATTTGACAGCTTGTTTGTTTAAGGTTTGGTAAGCATGGACTAGACTAGACAACATGCTATACTGAACTAATACCATTGTCCCGTCTCGTGTATATAAACATAGAAACAACAATCTAATTATCTGTAATCACATAAATAATTAATTTGTTTGTAAATTATAAGTAATGATTTTAATTATCTTTATTTAAAAATAATTTTTCATGTTTAATTTCAAAGTGTAATGTCTGTACACACTTTACATATACATAAACAGGTATTTGGCGTAAGGACATGAAAAAACATTCATGTCATTCCGAGTTAATCAATCGAACCAAACATTCATGTCATGGCGTGTCGAGAAGGAGTTTGGTATTGAATTTTATCTAGACAATCATGTAGTGTGAGAATATAGAGTCACAACTACAAAATCATAAGATTTCTAACTTTTTTTTTCACCATGTCAACTTTTTGTATTTTTATTTTTTATTATTAAATTTTAAAGATTTCATGTAATTTTTTTTTTGATTTATTTCTTGTGTATTTGATACGTTGGACAAAAATACTGAACTATATTTGCTTGACAAGACAAACATTTTTTTTTTATAACCAGCATCTTTGGGTCAGCTTACACACAACACAACTAACTCTTGAATCTATCAAACACTCTGCAAGCCCAATAAATAAATAAGACACCGCAGAAATAACAAACATACACAAAAAGATCAAGCTCTGGTGCAGATGGAAATTACCATTTATGCCCCCATGACACACCTTTGTTCTTGATCATAGGAGATAGATCATGAGGTTTGATCATGGGGATCAATTGTCTCATTATCTCTTTGATGGAAGGATAAAATTGGCTAATAAATTATCGAGTGGGGTCTCTGATCTACCTATAAATAATAGCTTGTATACTTCATCTACGGCTACTGATAGACATGGATCAGAAGATTCCTCTTGTAAAACTTTTATTATTTTGAAGTTATATTGTTGTTGCTACTTTGCGAAAAGCTGTGTTGTTACTGCTGCAATTGAAAATTTATTTTCGATACTTAAATAACAATGACTAAAGATATTTATAATCTAAATTGTTGTTGCTATATATATTTAGCATTCAATTAGTTAAATATATGTATAACAATTCCTTCTCCTGTTAGGCCACGACCTTAAGTGAAACAAATAGTTCTTATTAGATGGTGAGGTAGCGTCGTGCTGCAATTCCTATTATTCGTTTTAGCATGAGAATAA
Organism: Salix caprea; assembly: GCA_964035475.1. Lineage (NCBI taxonomy): Eukaryota > Viridiplantae > Streptophyta > Magnoliopsida > Malpighiales > Salicaceae > Salix > Salix caprea. The sequence continues at coordinate 2,835,111 of OZ037757.1, read as the reverse complement.
TCATCAAGACATGGCTAATGATTTTCTACTGAAAATAAAAAAATAAATCATATAAGTTAACTTATCAAATATATTATTTAAGTGATCAAATCAAATAACTTGATATAAAGTAAATCAAAATAAATTATAAAATCTAATTTCTAGCAACACAATATTAAATACTGAAAATTTTTAAAAATAACATGAAAAATGACAAACCCATGACTTGATTCACAAAACATTATAAACTCATAGAAAATAAATCAAACAAATTATGAAGTTTAATCTTTAATAAACTTATTATTGTATGGTGAATTTTTAAAAAAAAAATCTAAAAAATAACGATACAGAATAACTTAAATTTATTCAGTTTAACTTACAAAAAAAATATATTGGTCACGAGATCAAGATAATCTCATGAAAAATAAATATCAAAACCTAATCCTTAATAAATCCATTGTTAGGTAATAGAACTAAAAAAGATATTAATTAAAAAATTTCAAGTCAACAAAGTCTATTCATCCAACATATAACATGTACCATGAAATTGAGATAATCATATAAAAATATAAGTCAGAACAAATCATAAAATTTGATTTTTAATAAATTATATATTAAAAAATAAAATTATTAGAAAGAAAGATAAAAAAAAAATAAAGTATTTTAGATACTCCAATCATCTCTTCCAGTCAGTTTTTTTTTTCCTTGACGAGGGTTGATGCGAAGTTTAATTAATTGTTAGTGTCCATGGCTTAAATACGAGCTACATTAGATTTGACAGCTTGTTTGTTTAAGGTTTGGTAAGCATGGACTAGACTAGACAACATGCTATACTGAACTAATACCATTGTCCCGTCTCGTGTATATAAACATAGAAACAACAATCTAATTATCTGTAATCACATAAATAATTAATTTGTTTGTAAATTATAAGTAATGATTTTAATTATCTTTATTTAAAAATAATTTTTCATGTTTAATTTCAAAGTGTAATGTCTGTACACACTTTACATATACATAAACAGGTATTTGGCGTAAGGACATGAAAAAACATTCATGTCATTCCGAGTTAATCAATCGAACCAAACATTCATGTCATGGCGTGTCGAGAAGGAGTTTGGTATTGAATTTTATCTAGACAATCATGTAGTGTGAGAATATAGAGTCACAACTACAAAATCATAAGATTTCTAACTTTTTTTTTCACCATGTCAACTTTTTGTATTTTTATTTTTTATTATTAAATTTTATAAATAACCCATGAATAAATTATGACCCATAAAATCATAATTGGGCCCGGGAAGTTTTGGATGAGCCCCCGACTATTAATTTTTTTTCTGTGACCAATTCCAGTGCTGGTTTCAATAGATTTCGAGTTATCTTATTTGATAGTATATAAAAATTAATTATAGAATAAGTTGGACGAATCACATTAAATTATTAAATTATGTATACAAGATATATAAAAATATAAATTAATATCCTCTCGTATTTTTTTGAAACGTAATCTATCATGTATGTCAAATCCTAATCTTTCAATTCAGGTCAACAATTAACATTGACATATAGCCATCTTCAATTTAGAAGCAAAACCTAACTATATAGTTATTTATCTAGATAACCAACTTGCATTATGTTGCGCGTTGGTTCATTTAAAAAAAAAAAAATATTTAGATGATATTTCTTTTTCAAGTGAGAAAAGAAATCAAATTGTATGAGGATTAACATGATATTACTGAATTGATTTTGCATGTACAAAAACAACTGGAACGACTAAAAAAAATATAGTTTGATTTTTTTAATATGACATGTTTTTAATATTAAAATAAAAACAGATTAAATTAACATGAGTCAATATGTTAAATTTGTGACTCGAGTTATAATACTATATTAACCTCGTAGAAAACAAACTATAAATTTTAATTCTCAATCAACCCTATATTGATAGATGAAAATAAATAAAAAATAATCTAAAAAAATGACTTGAGTTAATTTGTTAATCCAGTGACCCAATTTATAAGACTGATATAACCTTATAAAAAAATTAAAATAATATTAAAATTTAAAGCAAAAACACTGGAAAAAACAATTTAAAATATTTTTTTAAAAATACTTTTAAAACATTAAAGCAATTAAGCTATTAATTGATAGTTTTTTAGATCTGATACTGAACAAGCACCGCATTTTATTTTTCAAAAATTCAACCCAATTGTTTGTTCCAATTCTAACTCCAGAGACAAATACATTGAAAAGTATATAAAACGTTTACCCATTCAAATTTACGAACCATGAATCATTCAGGCATTCAAAATCAGTGCTTGAGCTCAAAACGACAGGATCGACGGCAGTGCAAAACTGCAAATTACGAAGGCATCGGATACCACTTGAACATGCATGGTATCCGATGCCTTCGTACAAGAAATATGAGTTCCGCACCAAAGAATCCGCTACACACTCGTACACTAGACACCAGTGCAACACGTACCCTTTAATCAATGAGGTTTGCCTCGTACATGGTACAATAATTGAGCCCAGTGACAGACAAATGTCACTGCCTTCAAAAATTTTAAACCTCTGATTATTCCTTCCATGGATAATTAAGGGTGCCAGCTTCGAGCAAATATAAATAAATAAATAAATTGAAACCAGTTACTGGGAAAGATCGCTGTAAGTTCAAGGTTAATTAACTTTTAATTATCTAATTGAAACCAGTTGCAGAAATAATCACAAAAGCTTGAGTGTTTAATTATCGGTGGTGTCAGACAGATATGTTCAAGAAATGCACTGAAATATATGGAACTTAAAGATGGGTTTGGTATTCCTTGCTTGTTTGAGGTTCACCGACTACCATTTCTTGCAGTCGGTGAACCTCAAACAAACAAGTCCCGTGTAAATGATGAGCTCGGTGGAAAAACTAGCCGGGTTCTCCTCGGATTCTTGTTTTAAAGTCTCTGTTTACGTTGCTATAGTTATTGGGATATTGCTAAAAGTTTCATTAATTTCGGATATAATGGTGGCTCTGCTAAGTTCATTAATTTCTGATATAGGACATGTTTAGGAGAGCTTTTGAGGTAATTTTTCAAAGTATTTTTCATGCTGAAATACATCAAAATTATATATTTTTTTATTTTTTAAAAATTATTTTTGACATCAGCATATCAAAATGATCTAAAAACATCAAAACATATTCATTTATTTATTTTTTATCAAAAGCTGCGGGACGACGGGTGAAACATCATGCCAAACAGCTTCATAATATTGGCAGTGACGTGAGTATTCATGATAGTGGTAGTATGGTGGTGGTGAAGTTGGTTGGGGCCATTGTGCTGACGGTAATCACCTGTTCTGTGATGGTGTAGATAGGTCAACAGCCAATCTTCCAGCAAACTTGATTCTGATGAAATGCAAGCGGAATAAGGGCTTGTTTGGTCAATGTCGAATGCTATCATAGTGATCGGCCAATTGATCCAAGCACAAGAGTACTACTGTACGCAAGGCCTAGTAATAGCTGCCTGGGATAAGTAATGATTTGGAGCATGGGGATAGCAGTTTAGCTCGGCCTCGAAGCCATGCAAGGGCCCTATCCTTTATGGAGGGGAACTTCCACTTTCATCTTGTTAACAAGGTAAAGGTGAAAATTGACACAAGTTTGATGTTATTTTTTAAACTTTATTTTATTCAAAAATATATTAAAATATATTTTTTATTTTTTTTACATCAACTCATGAAAATGATCTAAAAACACTAAAAATATTTAATTTAAAATAAAAAAAATCATTTTTTAAAAAAAATATTTTTGAAACACAATGTCAAACACCCCGTAATATTTACTTTGGAAATTTGGATTTTTTACTTGGTGCTACCCGATGTCCTGCCTAGCTGATGTTCCGCAAATTGCTATACACAAGGTAGTCAAACTCGCGAGTCAACTCGCAAACTCGTACGAGTTTGCGAGTTGGCTCAGCAAACCTGGTTGAACCGGAAAGAAAAATCGAAACCGGTCAAACTCGGTCAAACTCGGTCAAAATCGGGTTGACTCGTAAAATCGGGTTGACTCGTTCCGATTTTACGCGTTCGGTCGGCTTTGAGTTTTCATCTTCAGATTTCAATCTTTCTTTTCAAAATAGTCATTGAAGATGAAGATTGAGAAAATAGTCATTGAAGATGAAGATTGAGAAAGAAGAGAGCAAAAGAGAAGAAGATGAGAGAAGAGGATGAGGGAGGGAGGGCGGCGGCGTGAGAGTGAGAAAAGAGAATTGGAATCCTTAGGGTTAAGTTAGTGGGTGGGGGCTGGTTTTATATTACTTATAATAATAATAAAAAAAAAGCAAGTTTCTACTTTCTAATGGGGGTCTACGGGGGGATGGGTTATAAATTATTATTAATAATAATAGTAAGTTTATACGGGGGAGGGGTTATGATATTATTATTATTATTATTATTATTATTATTATTAATAATAATAATAATAATAATTAGCATAAAAAATAGTTAGCATAAAAAATAATTAAAAAAAAAATCTATTAATTTAAGATAATAAATAACATTAATTAATTTCAAATACAACAATCATAAAAAAATATACAATTACTTGTACGCCAACTGAAGATTTGTTTTAAATTTGTTAGTTTTTAACTTATGAACTTTTAGGGACATAATTATTTTGTAATGTGTTTTGAAGTTATTTTACATCATGTATGAACCTAAACTAATTAAGTTTTATGTCCATAATTATGCTATTTTGTATTCAGAAATATTTTACAAACGATTTTACGATTTTTCTTATCTTCTCACACGATTTTACGATTTTTCTTCTCACACGATTTTACGATTTTTCGATTTTTGTACGGACATTTCGGGTACGATCTTTCTACGATTTTACGATCCGATCTTACGATCCGATTTTTCGGAGCCCTTTCCGATCCGTGTCAAAATCTCGATTTTGACTGCCTTGGCTATACAGGCCAGCGACTCATAAGGGTTGAGTTTATTTATTTATTATTATTATTAATGTGGGTATCCGGACTAATTTATATGTATTTCAATTAATTTCATGAATTTTAAAATTAATGATTATATAAATTTTTAGTGACCGTTATATTACTAATCATATGAATCAAACATGTGACTATCATATTAATAATTAAATGGCCTGAATCTGAAATTATAGAGGAATAAAACTCATAGTCTAAAACTTTTATATGGATCGTTGAGCTGGTCTGAACTTTGAATCCCAACCTTGCCAGATTACACAAGGAATCAGGTTGCTACGTACGTAGGAGAGCCACGCCTCCCTCCAAAAATTACCTCCCCCCTATTAAATTCTACCTCCTTCCCTCTCTGCCTCTATCAAATAAGCAAAAACTTTCCTTCTCAACCAACAACGTGATTATCTGGATTTATTCACTTCGCATTCGAAAAAGTTGGCCTAACATCATTCATAAAAAAATGTGGGCCGGGGAGAAAAAAATGCTACCACGTACTACATATCTTTTGCTGATCCTTGACGGAGCAGTTCCTAATTACGTCCCAGATCCCAGTGGACAAGTGAGCACATGAAACTCGAGATTATGGAACTCATCAAAATCCAATACTAATGGAATTCCCACCTTTTTATAACCTTAAAACCAGCTCAAACATGGATTCATAATCATGCCATACACTCATTGATTTCAATCCAACACTAAAGAAAAGAAAAAATACAGCAACACCCAACAAAAATATAACACAGCGTACACCCCCAACGAAAATATAACATAACATGAGTGAAGAAGAACCATTATACAGCAAGAGTGACAGACACATCCATCACATGAAAGTTTAACCTAAGAAACAGAGTGCAAGATTAGAACATGTTTCTAGTTACTCGCCTAGCTAATTAACTACAATCATGCTAACAAACAAGTAGTTTTCCTTCTTGTGATTGGTAGTTTATCCTAGATTAAAGAGATATGATATAATTCACGGATCTCAACATACTATAAGTATACAAAACAGGTTGCGTAATTAAATAAATACAAGCCAGCTTACTCACAGTTGTTGCAAGCAGCTCGCTAGCTGATCAAGCACAAGCTTCCCTTCTTGGTGCAATGTTCAGTAAGATTGCTTCGAGATCAGGAGGGTGAAAATATCCTTCCTTTGGAGGGCTCCTTCTTTGCTTCACATAACAGGGTTTCTTCTTGGGCGGTGGGGGGCACACCGGAGCCGCCGGAATCTGATATTCGCTGCGTGTTGGTGTCCTGCATCTTTCATCGACTTCCATAATTAGTTCAAGCAAGTTTCAATTCGTGATCGAAGCGAAACTTTGTTTTATCGAGCTGTTTGCGGTCTGAATATAGAGTCTAGACTGCTTCGGCCACTGCAGTTTTGGGTAAGAATGCCTGCCTGTCCTTTTTTAAGAGGCTAAAACACCGCGCCATGCTTGCTATGGAAGACGTGCTGTTTGACTCGTGTGATGGAAGCACCTAAAGCTTGCATGGAACCCGAATCAAAAAGTCACAGCTTTTTTGCTCACATATCATGTACGGATTTTTATTTTCCTTTTTTTTTTAGTTTTCAAAAACTTTTTTTGAAAAAAAATAAATTATTTTTTGATACTTTTAAATATTTTCATGTGCTGATATCAAAAATATTTTTTAAAAAATAAAAAAAATATTATTTTAATATATTTATAAATAAAAATCACTTTAAAAAACAATTTCAATCACACTCTTATTTCTATGATTTGAAAATCCATTTGAAGGAAGTTAGCCTTTTAAATTATAAGACTGAATCAATGATTTGTACTAATCTGATTATGTAGATAAGGTCTAGGAATTAAAAAATTTATGAAATAATAAATTACTTGTAAGAATTCGTAGGCATTATTTAGCTGATTTGTTATTTAATTTTTTTCCTAATTATATTAATTTATATATTAATCAATTTAATTTTTTAAATGCAAAATAATTAAGGTTATCCATTCAATTCTATTTATATTTAATCATGATATTTCAAATAGACAATCGAATTTAATTACATAGTATTTTCTTCTAAGATATAATGTGATTTGAGTATGAGTTTACGGGTGAGGCAGATTAAGTAGGCATTTGGGCTCATGAGGTGAGTTTATCATGGCGGTATAAGGTTGACACGTATGCATTGGGCCATGACATTTCACCGTATAAGAACTTGTTGGCATTGCTTTTAAATAATTTGTTTTATTTTTTACTTTATTTTTTTTGTTTTTATATTATTTTTATATATAAATATCAAAAATATTTTTAAAAAAATAAAAAAAAAATATTTTAATATATTTCTAAACCAAACATATTTTTAAAACACAACATCAATCAATAAACAAACAATAAGATTTCACCGGCACAGGCATTAGCTTAGTTGGCATGCCCATATGCTGATTTAGAATGTTTAATAGCGTGTTAGTGTCTGTGATGGTGATTCAAAACAAGTTTAAAAATGATATTTTTAGTTGTGTTTTTTTTAAATAGTTTTAAAAAATATATATTTGGTTAAAATTGTTATGAGATGATTTTTTTCCATGCAAAAACAATTGGAAAACACATATTTTTTTTATAAAAAAAAAATCACACATGATTATATTTTCATTTTAATTTTGTAAAAGCTAAAATAATATGTTTTTCATTTATAAAATAATTGTTATATTTATTTATTTTTCACGTAGAAATTAATCTCATAACAATGTTAACTAAAAATATGTGTTTTTTTAACTATATTTCAAAATATTTTCTTAAAATTTATTATTTAAAATTACAATAATGAAAGTTATTATAATATCGAAAACTCATTTATTATTCACCTAGACATGTACCCGATTTTCTTAACCCACTTCCGGAGAGCGGGTGATTATAAGCAGTTGCTAGCTTGTGTGGTAATATAATTAAAGTTGTTTTTTTGAAAATATTTTTTGTTTAAAAATATATTAATATATATATATATATATATATATATATTTATATATAAACACATGAAAATAATATAAAAATATAATCTTTTTTAATTTATTTAAAAAAAAATATTTTGATACACAATTAAACATTCTGTACTTAACCCATTTGATGACGGGAATTATTACAATTTGAATGCGTGGCGAAGGCCAGAGTTTCAAAGAAGCTTCGGCCTATCGGATAATGGGTGCTCCACTTGTTGTTATCTCCTCTTGAATATCGCGACGCATCGTATTTTATTTTTTTACTAAAATGTATAATTTCGGATATACAACCAGACAAGAAAAAAGTATTATCCCAGCTCACGAAATATTAAAAAAAAAGGAGCTTGCATAGCATTTCTTAAACTAGCCGTACTGTTTTTTTTTTCCAGCAGTGTATGTTTTAAAAAAATTGAATTTTATTTATTTTTATTGTTTTACATGCTATTATTATATATATATATATATATATATATATATATATATATATATATATATATATATACATTCTTACAAATATTTTTTTATAAAAAAATCATTACTAGAGCACCGTGCAAACTCATTTTAGTTTTGATAAATTTTATTCTCAATATTATTGTTTTGAATCACATTTATCTTTATAGTATTTACATTATATTGCAATTATAAAAGAACATTTTTTTTTAACAGCAACTGTATAGTTTATTTTATAAAATGCAATTGTATACATAATATAAATAATACAATAATATAAATTTGTTTATACATATATGTATATATAAATTTTTTTGTAAATATTATTTTTATATATTGTATTTTCTGTGCGTGTGCGTGTATTAATTGGTTTATGTAATTTTTCTCCTCCCCAAATATCCATGCCATGGGTCATCTATTTTTTCATCTCCTGAAAAAATACATCACTCCTCGTCTTTAAAGAGGAAACCGGTTCTGGTCAAGACCGTGTGGTTCGTCTTCCCGACCAAACCGGTTCATGCCTGCCTGCTACTTCTTTTGCTGCTTATTTTGGACTAGCACAGAAACGCAAAATCATAGAAGAAGCTTCAAAACCCCCCAAAAGAAACCCACTCGCACTGAGAACAAAAAAAATGCCTTTCGTTTCCCAGATAAAAAGACAAACAGATTACAACCTCTTCTCTTCAACTACTCCTATAGTAATCGACAATGGTGCTTCCAATTTTCGTATTGGGTAATTACAAAAAAAAACCCTAGCTCTTATCATACCAGTAAATTAACATTACTTTTTTTTTTAAAAAAAAAATCGCTCTAATTTTGTGATTTGATGGTTGAACCAGATGGGCGGGGGAGAACGATCCTCGAGTTATTTTCCGTAACATTGTTCAAAGACCACGCCACAAAACCACTGGTAAATTACGAATAACTTTTTTTTTCCCTAGCAATATATAGTTTTTTAATTTGTTTTTGTTTTTTTATGTTGGTGGGTGATGGTGGTGGTGTAGGTGAAACGGTTAGTATTGTTGGGGATCATGATACTACATTGTTGAAGTACTTCGATTGCAGTCGGTCAGGGCCTCGCTCCGCTTTCGACAGCAATGTTGTTTATCAGTTCGAGATTATGGAATATGTAAGCTGCTTCTAGTAGCACTATATGGGTTGTCGAGTTTTATTCCCATTAAACAAATTGTTGAATAATATCTAGTTTTGAACATCATCATTGTTTTTTAATCTTTATGGCAAGCACGAGATAGTTTATAAAAAGTCTTACAGTGTAAAGACGCATGGTTTGCTAATTTCTTCGTGTAAATATTTCAGGAGTGGGCTTTACTAATAATTAAATTTTTTGCTCTGTAGATTCTTGACTTTGGTTTCGATCGGTTGGGAGCAAATGGATCAGAGGTATAATCAGGATCTGATTAGAGGGATTAAGTATTTTCAGGCTTCCGCAATAAATTGCATGTAGCTTGTGCATTACTTGGTCTGTTTTGAGAAGGATTCTATTCTGCTATAGCTGTATAAATTCACATGTGGTCATCTGTGATCTCTTTGATTCTTTTTGGTTGTCAGCCCCCCCCTCCCCCACTTTTTTTTTTTGAAATATGTGGCTTGCATGCACGATCCTGGTTTGGGTGTGGGAATATATGTTTTCCATTGATAAGAATGGTTTATTAGATAGCTCTCAATCACATTTTTTAAAGTTCTTTTCTGGTTTGAAGGAGCTAGGCGGGATTTGATTAGTCCCTCTCCCTCTAAACACCCATTGGTCACTTTTTAAAGTTGACTTCGATTGAGTTGAGTGCGCCACACCGTCCTGAGTCAATTGTGAGAGTTTGAGATGATATATGATATGTATAATATAAACTTCACGTCACAAGCATTTGAAATGACTTATTCAGATGTACTTGGTGTTACCACAGCACATGCATGACAATTGATGCTGTAGAGTTCTGAGCAATTTATATATGCCTTTTTTCTGTCAGATTAGTCAATGCATTCTCAAGACTGTTTCTTAATTTTTTGTTCATTTGAGCTCAGAACAGATTGATCATCCTGTCCTGATCACAGAATGCATACTCAACCCTGTTCAATCTCGCAGTAAAATGGCGGAGCTGCTTTTTGAAACTTACGGAGTTCCATCTGTAGGTAGGATATAGACTTTTGACTGTCTGTCATGAGAAAACTTTCCAGCTCCTTTACGGGAAGGTTCTTAACTCTTATTCCATGTCCATGGCTATTCTAATTAACCTGAATTATTTTTGTTCTTGCATGACAGCGTTTGGTGTTGATGCTGCATTCAGCTATAAGTATAATCAACAGCATGGGATTTGTGATAAAGACGGGCTTGCTATTTGTCCAGGATTTACAACAACTCATGTTATTCCGGTATTGCTTTCCTAACCATGGATTCTGCTTAGTCGGAATATATTTGATCATGATTTATTTGTATTTGCAGTTCAAAAGTACATAAAACAGATTTGCAAGGTTACAGGTGCATTGCAGTTATTAATTAGTCAAATATGTTTTGGCTTGGGATTCTTTTTAAAGTGTCAATTATATGGAGGTTGGTAATGCATATCAAGATTGAATGGAAATGGAAATAGAAATCTCTCTCCCTCTCTCACACAGACATAGACCTCAGTTTTTGTGTCATTGCTTTAATATGAGCTGCACATGTTTCTGTTGAGAGATGTATATTTGTTTCTAACTGTAGCTGTATCAGTATTTCTTTACCAGAAACAGTATCACTAAAGATGCTTTGTCGGACATTGTTCCTTCTTTGTATCACTGGCTGTTTGAATCTTAAGTATTTCCATTTTTCTTGTCCCCATGATTCAATCTAACCCGCTATTTGTAATTGCTTTAAATTAATGGCATAACATGAGACGTGTTTCTTTTCCCAGTTTATTGATGGAGAGCCTGTTTATAAAGGGTGCTCCCGAACTAATATTGGTGGATACCATGTCACCGATTACTTGAAGCAGCTCCTTTCGCTTAAATACCCTCATCACATGTGAGTAATGTCCATCTGGACGCTGCTTCAATCTCATCAGTGCAGTTTATAATCCTTTTATGTTATGTTTTCTTATGCATGCAATAGGGCCCGGTTTTCTTGGGAGAAGGTTGAAGACCTGAAGATGGAGCATTGTTATATCGCAACAGACTATGCTTCAGAAGCTCGATTATTTCAGGCAAACTCATGATAAATCATCTTTTGTTTATTCCTGTTTACTTTTTGAGATGGATAGCAGTTAACTTTTGTAGTCATGTGACAGAAAGGGACCAAGGAAGCTGAAGAAAAAACGAGGTGTTGGCAGCTCCCTTGGGTTCCACCACCAATTGAGGAGCCTCCATCAGAAGAAGAGATTGCCAGAAAGGCAGCAATAAAGGAAAGACAAGGTCAACGGTTGCGAGAAATGGCTGAGGCAAAAAAGTCATCAAGGATAAATGAGTTTGAGAACCAGTTGCGTGGCTTGGAATTCCTTTTGCAGCAGCTGGAAAAAGTGGAAGAGAGTGAAATTTCATATTTCCTCAAAGATACTGGCTATGTTTCCAGGCAAGAAATAGAATCTGCTCTTGCCAAAGTAACACAGTCTTTACGAAAAGTAAAGGGTGAGCCAAAGGGTGAACAGGCTGAAGTTGAAGAAAAGACTGATGAAAAGTATCCTCTTGTCAATATTCCTGATAACATGCTGACCCCAGATCAGGTATGCCTCTACCAATTGGTTGATCATATATTTTTCTGTTGTGAAGTTCCTGTCTCTGCTGTTTGTAGAATAGAGGTAAAAAATGACCTATCATATCATTGTCGTATCATATTCTTGCAAAAGCAACCCCATGCTTTCAATCAGCTTGATATAAGTGATCACATTTGTCTTGATGGTTTATTGATTGTGAGTTTTTCTCCGTACATTCACTCTCTGATCGCCTTTCTTTACAGCTGAGAGAAAAGAGAAGACAGATGTTCCTTAAAACCACATCTGATGGTCGCCAACGAGCTAAACAAAAACGTGTTGAAGAGGACCTGGAACGAGAAAGGAAAAATCAGCTAGATGAAAAAAAACGCTTGTATGTACCTAGGCTCTTGAATGCTTCTTAGTTTTAGTCCAGCTTAGCTCTTAAGGAGAAAGTATTTTAGGTTTTGGTTTTCCTGTTAAGCAAACAAGCAAAGGGAAATGGGAAGCCGGATCTATATTCAAGCTTGATGCATAGTTTTATGTACAATTTGCTCTCTTAACTGAATGACTAGCATTATGAATCCCATAAAATCATTTTTCCCCACATTTTGTAGATTGTAGTGAAAGTAGTTGATTTGTTACCTGCCTATGTGCCTTCTCTCTGCATTGATTATTTTGTTTCTCCTATGTAGAGAGAACCCAGAGCTTTATCTAGGAGAAATGCGTACTAAATACAAAGAACTTTGTGAGAAAGTTGAGCAGCGAAAACGGCTCAAGACAAATGGGAACAACTCAAACGGAAATGGTATGTCTGGTGGTGTTGGTCGTGGTGAGAGATTGAATGCTGCCCAAAGAGAAAGGATGCGCCTCTTAACAACCGCGGCTTTTGATAGAGGGAAGGGTGAGGATAATTTTGGTGCCAAAGATGAAGATTGGCAACTTTACAAACTGATGAGCAAAGATAACGATGAGGATGATGAAGGGCCAGATGAGGATGAAACAGAGCTTTCCCGTGTATCTTCCAGGCTTCAGGTAAGATTTATTTATTCTGGTATATTGACCTGCTGCTTTGTTACTTGTTCCTACTTGGAACAACTTCTCACCTGTTCTTGATAACTTAACTCTTGTATGGGGAATTACATAACTTATTGATCATTGACATGGCAGGAGATAGACCCAACATTTGTTCCTAAGCCAGAACCAGGGCCCTCACAATCAGCTGCCGACACGCCACGGTCTCGTCCTCTGACAAAGGAAGATTTCCAAATTCTGCTCGGGGTTGAAAGGTTCCGATGCCCTGAAATTCTGTTTCATCCCAACTTAGTTGGAATCGACCAGGCTGGCCTAGATGAGATGGCTGGGGTCTCGATGAGGAGGCTGTCATCCAAGGACCAAGTCCTGGAGGAAAGACTGACCAATTCGATTCTTATGACTGGTGGAAGCTGTCTTTACCCTGGTCTGAGTGAGCGCATAGAAGCCGGAATCCGAATGATTAGGCCATGTGGGTCACCTATAAAAGTGGTCCGAGCACTTGATCCTGTTCTTGATGCATGGCGTGGGGCTTCTCTTTATGCTGATGCTGCTCAATTCCCACAACAGGTATTTAGTAGAATGGATTACTTTGAGAAGGGTGAAGATTGGCTTCGCAGATACCAATTTCAATACACTTTATAATCACATTGTCACCCTCGTGTACTTGAATCTTCATATGAGATGGCAGCAAATAGATCCCAATTTGAAGAAATTATTGGACCTTGGCAGTTCATGCCATTTTTTGTTTCTGCTACTGCTAAACACTGACGACGCTACTGATATTTTTTTAGCTAGTTCAATATATTCTCTGCCATGAATTCAGAGGTGTTTCAAGTTTTAACTTTGATACTACAGTTATCGAACCTTCATATCATCACCCATGGAATTGTTTGCCCAGATTATCTTCTAGCTCAGACACTATTTGGCAACGCAGCTGGCTGGCACTGGCATGTTTGCTAAAATTTTGAATATTTTAATTTGTTTAAAATTATTTTTTTATGGTTCCATGTATTGATATTAAAAATATATATTTTTTAAAAATATTATTTTAATGTAATTCGAAGATTATTTTAATATATTTTTAAATAAAAAATATTTGCTATCAAAATACCGAACAGTACCCCAGTCCTTCAACGAAAAACAGTATTTGTTCTCTATTATGCTGGCCGTGTAGATGCGGGCTGAATTCATCAGTGATAGCAGCATGGCACAGGCCAAGCATTCCATCCTAGATCGGTTCGATTAAAAAAAACTCCAAAAGAGTGGAGGAGTGTTTTGGGGGCTTTGAGGCATTGCAGCGTGTTTGGTAATGCAGGTTGTTTTTGAAAGTTTATTTAATTTAAAATAATTTTTATTTTATTTTTTAAAAAATATTTTTAATATCAGTACAGAAAAATAATATATAAATATTATTTTTATTTAATTTAAAATAAAAATAAAAATAAAAATAAACTTTTTTTTTTCAAAAATTTAAAACAAATATGCACCCACCCAGTCTCCACTCTTGATGTCTAATTCTTCCCTTGAAAATATTGTTATGGAATTATTTACATGAATAAAAGTTTATACTGTTGCTAAGATATCGCAGAAATAATAAAAAATTAATTGGACCCCAAAGTTTCATCTTGTACTATATTAAATTAATTTATCAACCCAATGGTGAGGAATTTACTATTACTTAATAAGAAATACGGCATCCCAAGCAACGGCTATTTTCGAGTTTGGTAACAACACAGCAGAGCCAGCTCTAATAAAAATGAGCTCCACTCAAGCAATTGACCGTTGGAATGTTGCCCCAAACACATTTAATAAATAAAAGAAGTTCAAACCCCCAAAAAACCCTTCTCTCTACCACCTCCGCTCCTATCATCCCCTACCCAAAAACTCGACCGTTGCAAATCTTCTTCCACACAAAAGAACTCTGAGGGAAAGAAAACTCCATTGAAAAGCCCCTTCTTTCTACAGGGAGAGGCCTTTTCAATAATCTTCACTGCTAATCAACAAAAGAGAAAGAGAAAGAATCCCATAGCTCAAAATTTACCGAAAACATCAAGCAAATATGGATTCAACACCAAGAAGAAAGAGCGGCCTCAACCTCCCATCTGGGATGAATGAGACTTCTTTAAGACTAGAGACCTTTCCTTCTTCAAGTTCTTTTAGAGCAGTCACATGCGTGTCGTCACCAAGAGCAATATCAAGCTTATCTTCACCCTCAAAAACCTCTTCTTGTAGTGATAGATTCATACCTTGCAGATCATCTTCAAGGCTACACACTTTTGGACTCAGAGAGAAAGAATCTCCTGTTAAAGAAGGGGGCAATGAGGCGTATGCAAGGTTGTTGAAATCTGAGCTTTTTGGGTCTGATTTTGGTTCCTTTTCTTCTCCTGCAGGTGGTCAAGGAGGGTTGGGTAGTCCTAGCAAGAATATGTTGAGGTTCAAGACTGATCATTCAGGGCCTAATTCTCCGTATTCTCCTTCAATCTTTGGACATGATAGTGGGATTTCTAGTGAGTCTTCTACTCCTCCTAAGCCACCGAGAAAAGTCCCCAAGACACCCCATAAGGTAAGCACAGAGTTTTTTCTCTCTCCAGTTTTTGCTTGTTTTTTCAGAGAATCGTGGATAAGGAAGATTGTTTTGAACCCCTTCTATTGAATATTGAAGATTCAGTCCAAGAAATGGTAAATTATAGAAGGTTAATCTTGCTGCAGGTTTTGGATGCCCCATCACTTCAAGATGACTTCTATTTGAATCTTGTGGATTGGTCCTCACAGAATGTACTCGCAGTTGGACTGGGGACTTGTGTCTATTTATGGACCGCATCAAATAGTAAAGTAAGTTTGACATTTCAAGGTTCTTAGCATGCTGACAACCCCAAAGATTTATACAATCCAATGGAAGATTGTCTATTAAGTAGTTTCTTTAGATGCAAATTTGCTATTCAAAATGGGTGCGACCGCTATATGAAATGTTTCAACCTTTTTTGCTATCTTGTTCTCAGGTGACCAGGTTGTGTGATTTAGGGCCTAATGACAGTGTATGCTCTGTGCAATGGACCAGGGAAGGCTCATACATATCAGTTGGTACACAACTTGGTCAAGTTCAGGTAGCTCTAACAGCCTAATGACTCCCAAATCTCGCATTATTACGCGATTCATTTTGATTGTTGATCTGTTGTCAATGCTTTTATAGGTGTGGGATGGAACACAGTGCAAGAGGGTCCGGACCATGGGCGGGCATCAAACAAGAACAAGTGTCCTGGCCTGGAACTCTAGGACACTAGCATCAGGAAGCAGGGACCGCAATATACTCCAGCATGATCTTCGAGTTTCCAGTGACTATGTTAGCAAACTTATTGGTCACAAATCTGAGGTAGAGTCAATTTGCATAAATGGTTCAGTTCAACAATTCCTGACTTTACATCCCCAAATTATATGGACTAGAACTACTTGCATAAATTATACGGAGTAAGAAGCCCTTCTTCTAAATTCTAATCACTTTATCCAGGTATGTGGTCTAAAATGGTCTCATGATGACAGAGAACTTGCATCAGGTGGAAATGATAACCAGGTAAAAGATAGCTTCCATTTTTCTTGCACACAATATAAATTTGTTTTCATTTCTTCATTAACTAACAGATATTCTAGTTGTTAGGGCTGTCAACGTATATGGATTCGGATAGAATCTTTATGAATTCAAATCAAGTTTTTCAGTTGTTAATCCGGATCTAGATCCTATCGGGTTGGGAAATTGCTCTCATTTTGAAATTAGATAAAAGATGTTATGATCCTATACAATGTGTTAGTTTTATTTATAAAAAAAAATAATCAAAATGTCTCACTAAATGATTCTAATAAAAAAATTATTATATTTAAATTTGCTTATATTTCAAGAATATTTTATTGATTATAATTAATTTTAGATTGAATTATTATATATTTGATCCGCCAAACTGTTAACGAATTAAAATTACAATCAGACATGGATCACAAAAATTATAAACTAAATCTATTTATTTATATCATAATTAATGTGTATCTCATCAAACAATTTCCTGTTTGTGATCAGCTCTTGGTATGGAACCAGCACTCGCAGCTACCAGTTTTGACTTTGACAGAACACACAGCTGCTGTCAAGGCCATTGCTTGGTCACCCCACCAGAGTGGTCTCCTTGCATCTGGAGGTGGAACCGCTGATCGATGTATTCGCTTTTGGAACACCACCAATGGTCATCAGTTAAACCATGTCGACACAGGAAGCCAGGTTTATTTATTCTCCAATCCGCTTCATTTTCACTAGATCATGGAACCAACTTCATGGAACAAATTTGCAGTTTCTTACTGGTTTTTCTCTGGTTGACTGCAGGTCTGCAATCTAGTCTGGAGCAAGAATGTTAATGAGCTGGTCAGCACTCATGGGTACTCCCAGAATCAAATCATGGTGTGGAAATATCCATCGTTATCCAAGGTATTATCTAAAGCTAATAGTTAAATGGGTCTCATAGCTTCTTGCACTGGTTCAAGATTTGCAAGAAACATCCTGTTCAAAATCCGTTTGTTTTCTGTTTGTGTCATAGGTTGCAACTCTAGTTGGTCACAGCTTGCGAGTCCTCTATCTTGCCATGTCTCCTGATGGTCAGGTACTGCAATATCTCCTCCATTTCTAAACATTACTTTCAAAAATATACACTTCAATTCTGTTTCTTTATTCAGGAGCGCACTAGCAATTACAATTTTTGATTGTTGCCAAAGAAATTTGTAATGTCTAAAATTGTCTGTTTATCGTGTAGACAATAGTAACTGGAGCAGGGGATGAGACGTTGAGGTTCTGGAATGTCTTCCCATCTATGAAAACGCAGGTAAGAAAGAGTGGTAGCAGAATCCATTTTTTTGAGGTTGCAGACCTACCTGTATTAAGCATTTTTTCTCTTTTACCCCTTCTGTGGTTGCAGACACCAGTGAAAGATACAGGACTTTGGTCATTAGGAAGAACCCAGATTCGGTGACAGTGCCACGCAAATCTTGAGCTAAATTATATTATATTGTAAATGCACACAACCAAATTCCTGAGGGCTGCCACCCACCACGACGTGCCGGAAGGAGTTTGAACTTTGTGACTGGTTTGCTATATTATACTGTAGAGTTCATACAGAATTTTGTATAGGCACACTTTTACACGTGCATTGATTGCAGTTACAGTAAGAGGTAAATTATATCGTCATTCAGAAAAAGAAAAGATCGTATAAAGCAGCAATTCTTACAATCTGAATTTTATGGGTTTATTCTTCCTGCTGTGATCTCTCGTGATTGAAATTGATTACGACCCCGTTTGGATCCCACCTGTGATCTCTCGTGATTGAAATTGATTACGACCCCGTTTGGATCCCACGGTTTGTGGCCGAAATTTGAAATTCTTTTTTATTTTATTTTAAATGAATATGCTTATGGGTTTATTCTTCCTGCTGTGATCTCTCGTGATTGAAATTGATTGAAATTCTTTTTTATTTTATTTTAAATGAATATGCTTATGGGTTTATTCTTCCTGCTGTGATCTCTCGTGATTGAAATTGATTACGACCCCGTTTGGATCCCACCTGTGATCTCTCGTGATTGAAATTGATTACGACCCCGTTTGGATCCCACGGTTTTTGGCCGAAATTTGAAATTCTTTTTTATTTTATTTTAAATGAATATGCTTTTGTGTATTTTAGATTATTTTGATGTGCTGATTTCAAAAATAATTTTTAAAAAATAAAAAAACATCATTTTGATATATTTCATCACGATAAACACTTTAAAAAGCTACCGTAACCACGCTGCATCAAACTTAATAGCAAAAATGAACTGGCTGGGAATGATCCAAACCAACAAACTTGGAAGTTTTTATTAGTGTGCATGGCTCGTGACACATCAGAAGATACAAGAGAAATCGCCTAACAAATAAAAGTGTGCCTAAGACCGTAGACCTTGACAAATCAAATAAATCTCTCTCGATGAAGACCTCGTGGCCTTGGGCCTCAACCATGATGCCTTTCTGAAGAGTGGCTTGCAAATCCGGCTAAATTCTGCAAGGCAAAACGGCAAACAGTTAAATGGAAGTAAGAAATGTACTGTTACCACATCTACTCTGATCTGCTCCATAAACATATTCCCACCTTTGTTATCCTCACTCTCTAGAAGCTTAATTACTAGGTGTCCACCTGGTTGCAATATACCATTATCATCTGCAGCGCGCACAGAATCATTTAACTGCCTGTCTGTTCTAATATCCTCGTCAAGATGAGTTGTTGCTGCTCGACCAACAGCCAGATCAAGTGCTTGCATTCCTAGCTCCGCAGATAAAGCTGCATCTCTAGTTGTGATACCAGAAACCAAGGGACACATGTCCGAGAGTACCACAGAAAAACCCTTGTGCTGCATAACACAAATCAAACCCAAATTAGTAAATCCGCAAAGACAGACAAGATACATGGAGAAAAGTTTTGCTTTCCGGAAACCAGGTAAACCATCAAGTTGAAATTCAGGAAAATTCAATCTGCTAATAATGGAGATTGAAATGGCTCATAAGAATGGTGTTTATCACGTCATAAGTTTTAGAATCAAAAGAAAGTGTATATAAGGGTGCACAGAACATATTTAGGACCTTGTGGAACCTTCAAGCTTTTTGAAAGGACTAGGGTATCAGCTAGCAGAGGAGCCAGTTCAGGGTGCCATGGCAAGCCTTATTTCTTAAGAGTCATCAAAGGTTCACTGGAGCTTAATGGAAGTTAATTCCCTTCGTAGTTTTTAAATCACCTACCTCAAGATGATCATACATACTAAAACATAGTGTACCTCATTGCATCTATTTTGTAAGTGATTATAAGATTAAACCCCAGTTCATCAGAGCAAATTCTAAAAGCAAATCAATAAATATGAGGTGGTAACAATTCATATTGAGAGGAAAGGGAAAAAAAGACTTGACAAAGATGTGAAAATTAATGTACATAATTAAAGCAGTACCCGGGGAGAGAGTGCCCGAACTTGGTTTTTGGGGAGCTTCATAACATCAGCACAAACAGTGCGAACCCTTGCATCACAGTAAAGAGGAGGGACTTTCACCTTCTGTTCTGCATATCCCCACATTTAAAATCAATCAAACGTGGTATGGTATAATTCACTTAACAGAGAAGTCCAACTTTAACCTCTTCGATTCCAAAAAAAATAAAAGTCACAACATAACGACCAAAATCAAAACCTGAAATACAAAGAGCAGGTGAAGAACACACCTTGAGATCAATACCCACAACAGTCCCACCATTCTTTAGAGGACCCAAGCTCTGGCAAGCAACCTGCAATGATATTATTATGTCATAAATACACCACGAACAGCCAAAAATGGAATAAAAAACATAGATTTTGTCCATAACCCACAAAAGGAAATAACACTAAAAAGAAAGAGACAATACCTGGAGCCAAGCACCAGGAGCACAACCAAGGTCAAGAACAGAGGAACCTTGGGTTATAAGCTTGTGTTGTTTTTGTATCTGAAGAAGCTGATTTTTTTTTGCAAGAAATTGTGTGCACGTGAATTAGTAGAGAAACGCGAGATATAAAAGAAATGAATGGAGTATCAAGTTTGGTGAGAAGGGTTAAACCTTGAAAGCAGAGCGAGCTACATATCCAAGGCGTTGAGCTTCTCTGTAGAAGAAATCTGGTGTTCCTGCTCCACTCATTTTTCTCCCCGAAACCCTGCTTCGCTTTTGGAGGCAGACAAGGGTTTTTGCCACTGATCACTTTCTAGTAAGCATGATTAAAACTAAAATTTTAATTTCATAAGAAATAATAATATATGTTTATACAATGGACAAACCATTATATGGGCTGGTGATCAGAACCAGTTGTCTGAAGCAGGGGTGCTGGACTCCTATACTTGTGGGCCCAAGCCCATCTTTATACATTGGATAGATCCAGTGGGCCGTTTTGATTTCTGGTTTTAATGAGTGGTTTGAGAGAGAGAGAGAGTTCTATGATGCCTTTTTAACATGTTGGCTTTGGAACCAAATTTCACTTGAAGATACATCCAGTCGAATTCTCATCAGAAACTCAAGAAAGATGTATTGAATTGTAATTAAGATTTTAGTGTTTTTCTCTCCATCTTGCAAAATCACTGTTAAGGAATCATCTCATTTAAAGTTTTAAACTATTAGTGTAAATCTTCAAGAAAACCTAAGCTAGTCTCCAACTTATAATCAATTTATTTTTAATTGGTTCTCAAAATAATATTTGTTTTTAATTAGATCTCATTTATTTCAAATTTTTTATTTGTTCATTTTTCAAATCTTATTAAATCTTCCAACTAGTATGCCCATTTTATATAATAAAATGTCGTATCTAAGAGAAAATTTGAAAGAAAATTATAGAAAATTGAAAGAAGTATCTAATTAAGAAATGTCTAAAACATATAAGACCTGAAAATATAATAAATAACATGTTTTATTTATTAATATTTATTTTTTTACAAATCAAAACAGCTCAAAATAAATAATATCAAGTAAGAAAAAAAATCTTTAAAAAACAGCCACACACAAAAATATAGCGGTGCGCGCTTGGGTGGATGAAAGCTGCGCTGCTGCCTGCATCATGAGGTCCAATTGCATGGGTAGGCCTACAAAGTATTTACAAATTACAATGGGCTTTGATTAGATAAAATGTTAAAAATAAAACAGGCTTCACAAAGAAGAAAAACTTTGTAACCACTGGCCTTCTGGCCCGATTAACAAAAATTAACAAAATAATAATAAAAAAAAAAATAGTTGGATATGATTTTTCTTTTCGGTGTGATAAATAAAGGGAAAATCTACAGACCTTTTGTTGAAAAAGAAAATTTTCATTATTTAAGATGGACCTTTAGGCCAGTCAAGATCACAACGAATAGCTCCATGAGGCAGTCTTCAGATTAAAAATTGCATGCAATATTAATAAAAAGGATATGATTTTACATTTTGCATGCATATTAAAAAAAATCTTATTCACCGGAAATTAAGAGCAAAAAGATAAACAAATAATCTATTTTTGTTATCGTGTATAGTTAATTAAATAATAATATATAAAAAATAAGTTATTAATTTTACTATAGCTTATCATCCAACTTGTAGATTAAAGTTGATTTTGGTTATTTGATTCACGGTTTTGATAGATTTTACTCTTCAAACTTGTTTTTTAAAAAAAAAAAAAAAAGAAGAAAAAAAAGCTATGTTTTATGGTCATCCAAGTTATCTTGAAACTCATTAAATTGATTGATTTAATTAAAAATTCAAGCTGTACATGAATTCGGGTTAGTAAATTTCAAGATTGATCTGATTAATTAAATTTAATAATACTGCTAAAAATATCTTTGAACTTGATATTTTTAGTTTCTTTTTTAAAAATTAATCTTATATGTAGCGGAGCGCAAGAAAATATCTAGTAAAAATCTAAAAGAGGTATAAAAAAAAAGGAGAGAAAAGACAGCCAGATTGGACTATCAAGACGCAACATGTGACGTACACGTGCCTTTGAAGCAGTATTAATCATTATACTATCCATTTCCATGTGATGCCCGTTGGTTGCCCTTTAAATATCTAGAGACTTTGATTACACGAAACCTATCAGTCGGAGTCAGGCCATCTTTTCGTAGGCAAAGCCTCTGATTGATTCATTCTTGGTGTCTCAAAGTTGTTCACCATCACATGGAGGTGGCGTGCTGGGAAACAAAGTAGATGCTTCACGCTCTGGACTAACCACCTTCAACTTGGCTTCGAAGCTGAAAAAAATTGATTTGCTGAAAGCTCACCTTCAAATTCCTCGTCATGCCTACTGCGTTAACTATTATATAATATTTATTATCCTTCTATAGCTGTCGTGGCATGTCCATGCCAATTTTGCGTTCATGTCTACAATCCTTCCCGGGCTCGCCCTGTAAAACAAGATCTTTTACACCTACTGCACACACGAGAAGATGTTTCTTCGAAATCTATCAGATTTTAACACTGGTTTCCAAGAATAAAGAGGGAGGGAGGGAGGGGGGAGGAGATAACCATATCAAGAAAATTCACCAGAAGCACCACAACAGCCATCACAAGAAAGCAAAAAAAGACAACTAAATTTCTTTGAATATTTCTGTTCTTCCAAATTTGAAAAGAAAAGTGTTACAGAAAATAAATCAATGAATGTAAAAAAAAAAAACTATAGATTCTGTTAGAGTACACCTTTATTCCATCAAATCATTTACAAATGCCAACCTCTCAGAGTTTGGAAAGGTGGCAATGAATCAACGGGGTATGAAAAGACTACATAATTTTGAATAATTTGTACATTTTCTGTTCGTGTTAAACATTTTTCTCTCTGTAATCATATCGAATGGATATCTTCAACTCCATTTCTAACAGCGTGGGAGTCAGTTATCTTCAGTATAGCAGTCTGATTCTTGCCATGTTGCTTACCTTGATGTTGGGACCAGTAAGAATGTGCAGCCAGCACTCTGTCCAAGAGGTCCTGGGGCACAGGCTCGCCCCTTCTTTGCTGAGGGGCAATCTGCGCTGTGTGAACCAATGTCTTCCATTTATCCTGCACAAACCCATCAGGTCCAACACTGTAAGTTACCAACAAAAAGCTAAGATTCTGCTAAACACACACCTTCGTAGATGCAAAAATGAAATCCAATCACATTCTCCACCCCAAACTCCACCGTTCAATCAAGGAAAAATTACATCTAATCGTACGAAATGATAATAACAATTTCATACGGAAAACTATACTCAACTTACCTTCAAATCCACATAAGTACGATGGTCTGCATCTTCAAAAGAGCACAATTTAACATCACGCCACCTGCAAATGAGAATATTGTTGAACTTCAAAAATGTATGCACAACACACCTTGAGCAGAGGTCGAGCAAATAGAATAGCACCGTACCTTCCAGTTCCTAGCTCCTCAACTGCATGCACTAGTGCTTCTACTTCTGACACGGAGAATGGTCTCCTGGTTCGACGCTGTACAAGTTCAGATCGCTTAGATTTCTGGTTTAAAGGAACCATAGCAAGTTCCTCGGCATTCACTGGTGGAACTGCAACCAGAGCTCTGGAATCCGACAGTGTATTGTCAGTTACTATGTCAGCATGGGAGGAAACTGATTCACGATTACTTTCAATATTAGTGTCCAAATTAGTCAGTGGAGCAGGATCAGGTAAGGTGTCAGAAATTCCCGAATCTACAATAGGAGTGGTCGGCGACCTGGAAATAAAGTAAGACAAATTAAGTAGTGTAGCTAGCATAATATAATGACAGCTTCGTTTACTATTTGCTCGACTCAAAGTACATATCAGCACCAAACTAAAATGTATTTTGTAAGACAAAGAAGCACTTTACAAATGCCAATACCCGGGGAATGGTAGCTCATTATTAATTGCTCGTCAGCACAAATTCAATACAAAAAAACACATTTCAATTACCTTGATATAAGTTGAGATGTGTCACATGGTAATAGTGGTAGAGGATCTTCAGTGCACAAGGATGGGGGAGCTTGCACAGGAGTAGGCTCCAATGAGAAATCCAGAGTATCAAGATTCTCATTAGAAGATATACCAGTCTGCAATAGGGTTCTACTGTCATCCCTAACCTTCTTTCCATGAAGAAGCACCCCAACTCGTAAACCACCTCCAAGTATAGCACTCACAGCCTCCACTACGGACCGCTATAGAGAGTCACATAGGAAAAAAATACAACATAAGGAACTCGACAAGACATTAGCAATACTTTATCCCAGCAAACTTGCTTAAAATTTCCGATGCCAGTAAATAACATTATTACAGCATGTATAAATACAAATGATATTCATCAAGACATCATCTAAGGAAATAATCCTAATATATGGCAAAAGAAAATAAAAACCAAAAAGAAGAGTGGCCATTCTGAGAACATTCTACATGCACAAGAAATGTACATATGATAAGTTAACACTCACAGAAAAGATTGTCAGTATATTTAACATAACAAAATGGAAGACTGCAAATCTATTATACCTTCAGTGAACCAACAGTTGCAGTTTCTGGTACCTCAATTAAAAGCTCTGGAACTCTAAAGGACTTGATACTGAACTTCACTGAGCAAAAGAATGAAACATGTATAAGAACCTCTGGATACCAGGAAAATAGAATGATAACTCATTGTACATCAATTCCAGACTAGCTCTAATACCTTGAGAATCCTTGGAGTGGAAGGCTGCTTGATGACCTATAACAGAAGATGATACCCCATTAGCTGCATCTAATAACTACACCTATTTAAGAAAACTCCAGAGCAGCAGAAACATGAAAAGTCAAGAAATTACAGGGTTAATATTAGTAATAAGGGAGAAAATGACCAACCATGAAACATTATGGCAGCGCCATTCTTGTCTCCAGTCATATTCTTATCAGGTGAATTGCAAACACTTTCACCGCTGAACCCTCCATCAGAAGTCACAACTACACTATGATCAGTAAACTTCCTCCTCTTATAAAAGGTGTTATGTTGATACCTTTCACGACTGTAACTTAATTTCCTCTTGAGATAGCGAGAGTTCATTCCCCCTTTTAAAAATGCTGAATGACAAAAATTAATATCAGAATACATTTATCTTCATCCAAATATGCAAATATACAATAATCAAAGAGAGATACAGAGCATGATATAAACAAGCTACCACGCTGCTTACCAGGTTTGGAAAATTCACAATCCTTCAATTTTGGAGCTACTTTCCAGTATTTGGAAGTCAGCAACTTCCTTATTCTTCGGTCTCCAATTCGCTGTGGAGGCCTGAAAGCCTTTGACTTTGTTAAGGGTTTATTACACCTAGTAAAGTTTCCGTCATCATCTCTAATAACTAATTTAGTACCATTCCTATACCTTGGAATAGAAGCACTAGGAACAGGGTCCCTGCATGATGGCAATTCAACATTGTTGACTGAATTGATCACGGCAGGAAATTTCATGCAAATTTTCATGGGATCATTTGAGCTGCAGGGATCAACAATCAAACCTCCATTATCTAGCCTTTCACGCCTTTTCTGTCTACTTAACCCTATGTCCATATAACTATCACAAGACACCCTAGAATCCAAAGAGCCCTCGACTTTACCAGGGATATTTTCACATGCATTCTTGCTTTTGCAAATCATAGACTTCAAATCAGCACCAACATTCTTTGAGGAATTGGGATTTGTGATCACTGAAGAGCGCTCCAGTATGGAATTGCTCTCAGCATGTGGAAACTCATTTAGAAGGCACTTTTGATCGCTGTTCGGCGAGGAAAACTGGGTGACAAAATCACTTTCTCCACAACTTCCATGATCAAGGCATTCTGCTTTCAATGGTCTATCATCATCTTGCTCAAATTTCACACCACCACCACCAATTACAGGCTGATCATTTGCTTCAGATGCATTACTGGAAGCTGAACTTTCACTCTCCTGCAATAGTTTGCCTGCTAGGGAAGCAAGCAATTCAAATGCACATATTTGACTGTCCTCAACTTTGATCTTATTCAACCCCCTTCCCTGGAACCAATAACCAAGACACAAATAGTTAAAAGAGTGGTTGTCATGAATGGCAAAGGCTAGCCAAACCTTAAACTGCAATAGATACATACTCTAGCTGATCTCGGAGCCCTGGGAACTGGGGGCATATGAAAGTCATTGAAACCATAATATTGTCTCTTCTTCACCACCATATCTTAAGCATGCATGGCAATCAGGGTTCATCAAACAAAAAACATCAGTGCTCAGATCCGCTTATCTGTCAAAAAATCCAGGAAAATAAAAGGACATGACTAAACGAGAAAATCCATATTGCAAGAGAGAGAGAGAGAGAAACGATCTTGTTTCTGAACAAAATTTTGTAACTATAAGATTCTGACGTCAGAATTTAAAGAAAAAATAATCGCATTGCACATTTAGTTTTGGTAACTCACAGAAACACACACTAACAGTGTCACCCCGTCAAAATGATTAAATCAATAATTGTTATAGCTAAACCACCAGCGCACCAAAAACAGAGATCCATATTACCGATGTTTCATAACAGGCAGAAAGTTAAAAAAAAAATCAAGAAGAAAAAATGCATATATCACGCATGTGTCTATATTTGATATCGAATTGATCTTCGATTTTTTTTTTTTTTTTGCAGGGATCAACAGTGATATATTTTTTTTAAAAAAAGAAGCGCTCTTCTCCGCTGGAATTATCATACTAATGGTAAGATCCCAAAGCCCAAGCAGCGATCAATCACGATAGAATAAAATTAAAACATAGGCAGCAATCATCTACGTGAAATTAGGACTCAGATATAAGAATCCGTCGTCCTAATTCCAATTCCAGAACTGGAGTTCAATTTCCATAAAACCTCTCTTAAAAAAAAAAGTATCCATAAATCCAAAACCTCCATCAATTTGGAAGCTTTAAACCCTTAGAAATGTAATTAAAAATTGGAGTAGATTTTATTTGTAAAAACACCAAAAAATAGAACTGTTTCTAAATTCCTTAAACCACAAGCACCACTGCCGTGATCTTGAGTTTTGAGAAATCCCAAGTCCCAGAAAAATCCATCTCCACCTTACCTAACCAAACCTAACTTCCATGATTGGATCCCGATCTCGAAAAAAAATAGCTAAAACCCAAACCCCTTGAATTTCACCGTGTGATCAGATTCAACTTTCTCACACAATTCAAAAGAAAACAAAGAGAATTCAGAGGAAATTCAATTCTTCACTCACCTTTTGTTATAAACAACGATCGATCTTCTGTGTTGGAAACCTCTACAGTTATGTACAGGTTGAATAAAAAATGATAAAACAAAACGAAAACTCGCTGTAGAATTTCACAAATCCCGAGATCGGAGAATTCAAGAAAGCCGGAAAACAATGTCACCCGAAGAACCTATTCAATTGAATTCAAATCTCTCTCTTTCTCTAGATTCTTTCTCTCTGGTTTTCTACCTTTCTTTTTGTCTCTCTCTCTCTCTCAGAAATGGCATAGCAATAAACCACCAAAAAACAGTGGCTTAAACCTCCCTTGTATCCTTTTATAAAATTTTGACCACGAAACCGGACCAGCAAGTTAATGTACGGGCAATAGGAGGTCTACACTTAAACTCTTCTCTCTCCGTGAATTTTTCAAGCTAGCATGGGTTTTCCCACACGTGGCGATGCTATGAGTTATGTCGTGGGTTCTGATTTTTTTTTGGGATAAGGAAAAGAAAGAGGGTGGACATGTGGGTAGTTATTGGAGTTTGATGTGGGCACTCTTTTACTTCATTGGTCCACTTATTGTGTGGGCCTGCTGTATTTTAGGCCCACGTGCTTGAATTTGTGGTTCGTGTATCTTGACCACCAGTGAATCATGCTTCAAATTTTCTGCAGTCAAATTTGTCATCTCTAATCCTAGCTTAATTGAGACTCAGGGAGAATAATTATATTAATAATTAAGGTAATTGAAATTTAATTTAAATTACGTGAAACGTGGTTTCAACTGTTTTATTTTTAATTATGGGGTCGGTATAATTGGATAAATTTTGTACTTGACTCGTAAATTCAATTATATTAATGGAACATTCTGGCTTAATATTATGTGCTTCCCATGAATCTTTCAGTAGTGCAATTAAAAAATGGGAAGCGAAAAAAGGAGTGGTGAATCTCATCCTGCAATTAAAAGAAAATCCAAATAAAAAATTAGCGGTGGACAGATACCATGAATAATCAAGATGAAACCTACTTTATTTATTAATTAATTTAAATCAAGTGTCGGTTATTCTTTATATGATAAACAATGAAGCATTCAGATGAGGGAGCTGTCTAATCATTTCCATGCTCATATGGGCTTGCGCTCCAGAATTGGAAAGCTGGTGTTTTTCCTGCCTCGCCGTGTCATTATATAAATCCAACCGAACGACACCCGTTAATGATCGCATCATTTTCCTGTCCGATTTTTTTTTTTTTTTTTTTTGCCTTCGCAATGAATTTCCTGCTTGTTTGAAAATTACAACATTGCCTTATAGAGAGATAAAAAAAATCTTATTATTAGGGTTAGTTTTGTATTTTGAAATACTCAGTGCACATAAAAATATCAGCGTACTCTTAAAATGACATTTGCAAATTGATTCTATATATTTTAGCTGTGTTTATGTTTTTTTTATATATTAGTGGAATTGGGATTGTTTAATTATTATTTTTAAAAGAGAGAAAATCAACGTGTCAACCACTCGACCATCTTGAAATGACATCTATAACTAACTAGATTAGGATATATGGAGCGTGTACTAAACTGCTAATAAGTTTTCTAGTTTATCGCCCTTGACCAAATTTCTCTCACTCTCTCTCTCGAGTTCTGACTTCTGATACCTCTCGCATGATTTTTCAAGGTAGCCCCTGAACTTCTATTTCTTTTTTATTTATCCCCTAGCTTCTGGTTTGATTCTCTTAAAATAATAATGAATTAATTTTTTGCTTTACTTCATCCCAATTGAATTTTTTATCTTGTCAAATTTGATTAAGTGTTGACAACTGTTTTTTTTATGATTCGTCTGCTATAGTTTTGCAAAACTTAAATAAGATCATAAAGTTGCTTGGTCTTATCGAATCCAATCTAGTTAATAATTTCAGCACCGAGTTTTTCTTGATTTTATATTTGTTTTTGCTAAAAAAAAAACATTTTAATAACATTTGACTATTCTTTTCATGTTCAATAAAACCTCGATCCAATTCACAACTCAACGCAAACGATTATCCAGTATCACTATGAAGGGTTTATATTAACAAAAAATAACATGTGTTGTTAGATTTTTTTTAAAAAAAAAAAACTTGTTAAGGAAACATCTCACCTAAAAGCTTAAGCTTACAGGTGAGGTCCCATAATATGATTTTATATTATTCTCTATCACCCCCACTCAAGTGAAAGCTTTTTGGACTTGAAACTTGCACATGGCCTCACACTACCCCGTGCTTCATTTTTATCAAATAGAATGAGGGTGGTGAGATTCGAACTCATTACCGCTAGGT
This sequence comes from Salix caprea, assembly GCA_964035475.1. Lineage (NCBI taxonomy): Eukaryota > Viridiplantae > Streptophyta > Magnoliopsida > Malpighiales > Salicaceae > Salix > Salix caprea. Next base: position 2,804,977 of record OZ037757.1, on the reverse strand, counting down.
CAACAAGGTCTGATACCATGTTAAGGAATCATCTCACTTAAAAACTTAAGCTTATAGGTAAGGTCCCAGAATATAATTTTATATTATTCTTTAACAAAACTTAATAGCGAGTATATAATTCTTTAAATTTGAACAAAACAATCAAAATAAATCATGAAATTTAAAATTAATACCGTAACCAGGCATAGTCATCTGATTAAAATCAGTATTTTAGAAACTCCCAAGTTAACTAGCTACTATATATATGGATGGCAGTTTGCAAAAAAAATGAAATTTAGAGAGATTACTATTCATTATCCACTAAATGCATCCTCCTAAAATTGCACGAGGATGGATTTCTCATGACAACAAATCACTTCGCTAAATAAGCCAGTCAACATCGATCAACTGCGTGATCACCTAACTCCTACCAGAAACAGAAGTGGATGCGTCAAAACGCACGAGTTTTTTTCCTCTTTGAAGCGCGCGCTGTATTCATGAAAACTGTGATGGCCTTGCAATTAACTTCCTCCTCCTCGGGTTAATAATTATTAAATAATTATAATAAAAAATAAATCAAAATTTGACGAAACAGTAGCTAGAACGCCGCACCAAGCATGCACACATATAAGTGCACCTCAGCTGAGGGAATGCAATTGCTAAAGAGTTCACAAGTGATGTGCCGTTGCAAAGAAAAGATGCAGAAAAATCGTCACTCGCATTTAAAACTCAAAATTGGCGAGTTCACGAGGAAATATTTCTTGCTGTAATAAAATGATTAGATAATATTTGATAGTGTGGTTAAGGTTATTTTTTGAAGTGTTTTTTATTCAGAAATATATTAAAATAATATATATTTTTACTTTTTAAAAAATATTTTTGATAACATGAATATAATCTAAAAACACTAAAAAATAATTTTTTTTTCTTTTTCAAAAACACATTTAAAATACAATACCAAACAAGATACCTACTCTCAACTGAAAAAAATCTAATCTAGATATATGAAAGTTGACTAGTCATGCTTACTACTATTAAAATAAATGAAAAATATCCCTTTCATCTATACATTCAAGATGTTATTTAGGGTGAGTATTCGTATAATTTGAGTATAAAAAAAAGAAGTCGTCACTCTGGAGAATATTTTTAATTAACTGATTCTTTTAGAATTCCCTGACCTAAAATATTTTTTTTTTATTTTTCAAATTATATTTTATCCAGATTATCCGAGGACTGTTATCCTAGTAATTTTTCTAACCCGAAATTCTTTTAAAAACCTTAATTAATGAAATAAAATCTAGCCCTATGAAAGTTTTGACCATACAAGACTGGGTCTAAGAGAGTTAAAACACGCGTGCTCGTTTTAATTTTTTCAAATAAACAAATATAACTTTTGTATTTAAGGTAATCCAATACTTTCAATTTATATAAACCACGCATTCGTTGAAATTTTTAATAGTTTATTACTAATTGATCTGAATAATTCGTGATTTGTATTTTTTAAATATTGCTCATCCATGAATGTTACAAGAGAGAAATAGACTTTGAGTTTCTGCGGTCAAAATACCTACCGCTTGGGAAAGGTGAACAAGCATCACTTTTTCATAGTAAAAGATAAGCAACGTCGTTTGTTTTTTTATGCATGGTGTCAATAAAAAAATCTAGGGAACATCGAAGCGGATGGACCGAAGTGGTTTTACCGATTTATCCCGTCAAAAATGGGGCCCGCCTTATCAGTGTTTGTGTCTGACACGGATTTGTTTAATGTAGTTGCCGGTTTTCTTTAAGGCCAGGTGCCAAGACTCAAGTGTGGGTCAAGAAGGTAAGTTTCTCACACGTGTCAGTAATTTCCGGATCAAGGAAAAAAGCATGGATCGGGGGCAAATGGCGTGGTTGAGATTTTTGGTTACCTGATTGGTGAATGGTTAAACGGGGTCGTGTGAGTTTGAAAAACGAACCCCCGTTCTTTTTTCCCGGCGAGAGGCCTGGGAGTTCCGAGCCAAACTGAAACGATAATGTTTTTCATCCCCAAAACTCATCTATCATTTTTAGAACATTTAAAAGTAATTTAAGTCTTAACTGGTAAGCTACCCGAAGTCTTCCAATCGGTAATGTCCACGTAAAATGACACGTGTATCGATTTTATGCCAATAAACTTGTCACACATGTTAATTACACTAGGGATTTTGCCAACATGGTAGTTTGTGCATCCCATAATCATACAAAGACCTGTATTATCATCCTTTATTTAACTTCAATAATCAATCTAGCTAATTATTCGATCGTGCCATTAAATACACAGAAAAGGAATTTTAATTCTATCGGGTCATTTCTCACATTTTTTTTTTAATTTTGATCTCGTGAATTAATTAATCTTATTGACGAGATATATACACGTGAATTAATCTTACAACTGCAACAATTAAATGCTGTTAATTTGCTCTAAAAAAGAGCATATAGGATAAAGACACGAATCTTCCACGACAAGGGAATCTCCTATAAATATACCCTACCAGTCGAAGAAAAGACATCCAGTGTGGCCGGGACCATCTCCCACAACCGAGTTTTTCCTCTAGAGCCTGGAGTTATGTGCCCGTAAAGCAAGAAGAGCTGAGCCAAAACTATAGCTAGCAATAAAGAGAAGATTTTGCCCAAGTGTGGGGACTTTTTAGTCATGCACCAATAATTAGAAGCTGTGATGAGCTAATACATGTTAGCGGTTACCATGGACACTCACATGGTGCATTCACAGACAAGGAGAACTAATCCATGTGGTTTCAAGAGGTTATAGTTGCATGTGATGTCTTGTGAAGACAGCATGTCTATGTTGGGCGAGCTAGCTGTCTCGCAAGCGAGACAAGCGAAAGAGGAAAACCACAGGGTGGCTTTGACAAAGGTAATTATAAAAATGGGAGGCTGAGAGATTCACTAAAGTAATCAGTTATTATAAAATCTTAAATGGTTAGTTAAAATTTCATAATATAATATATATTATTTTTTAATATATATTTTTAATTAAAATTATTTTGATTTTGAATTTTACACACAAGCTTATACTATTTTATAATTGATTTTTATCACACAAAAATAAGATTTGAATTCGTAACCGCTGAATCAACAAGACTCCGATATCATATTAAAGAATTATCCTATCTAAATACTTAAACTGATATATAAAATAATAAAATATAATTTATATTATTTTTTAATATTTATATACTGGACATGCATATAATGTAAAGTAACATATCTGCTCGTCTAAGGTTTGAGGGTTCAGGTTATTTAACAGAGATTATAACTGTCAATTCCGAGATAAATTTGTCTTGGATACCTGTAAGTTTCAAGTATCTTATCACTAAACAGGCAAATGCCCGCGTCATTCCGAGACGAGAGTGCATAAATCAGATCCGAGGTTGGCCAGCTTGTCATAAAAAACAATATTTAGCTGTGTTCCTGTGGGATATTTTATGATTTGTATTTGGGAAATATTTCACAGCATAAAAAGATGATTAATAATTTAATGCTTTTCTAATTTTAAAGTATTCCGCACGTGTAATTAGTTTGAACCCTAGATGATCGCTAACTCCTTCGAAGAATTTCTAAATATCACGTGTTTGAATATATTGAAAAATGTGTGTTTTATAAAAAAATAATATTAAATTGATATTTTTTTTAGTTTTTTAATGTGATTTTGATGAGTTGTTGTCAAAAATAAATAAAAATATATTTTAAAATAAAAAAACTAATTCTAATCGTTTTTTTGAATAATTTAATTTTTCTCAGTAATATTTTTTTGTGTGTGTGGGGGGGGGGGGGCGCTAATTATTTTTCTGCAGTAGCCAGCAACAAGTACCCCAAGTGGCTGCCGGAGAAAGTGGGCCTGTTTGCTATTTGTAGATTTTAGTTGAGCAAAATGAATGGATTACATGGGCCTTACGCGAGAGGCCCTTGTATTCGACGACGAATGCCAGCCCACCCTGACGTCTATCATAGGTTTAGCAAAATGCTGAAAAAGCAATGGTTATGCATCACCCATGGGCCTTGAAAAACTCTTCACTCTCTAAATGTTCCACGTGTTGCTTCCAAATTGAATTGTCTTGCTAGCTTCAACGATCACTAGGCCCGCGGGGCCTCGTTGCATTGCTTGACAAATCTTCCACTGTCTCTTTGCCCCCTCCATGTCTAGTTTTTTGCTTTGTTGTCCTTAATTATGCAGGCTCGATTTTATTTTCTTCTGATTAGGGCTGGAAGTTGGGATTTTGTGAGATATTTGACCTCGCGGCCCTAAAACTTGTTAGACCTACGTGGAATATAGATTTTAGAATTTAGAGAGTTTTTTTTAACGAAAAAGCTGGAGCCAGTTCCTACTGCAGATTAATTGTTTCTGGTAGGTAAGGCCAAGTTAAATTAGTAGTTTGCTTGTTTATTTTTCATATAGCCTAAAAAAGCGATAGATAGTCTAAACACCCTTTTACTCTCTGTTTTTACCTTCTTTTAATTATTTATTCTCTTGATTGAATTTCTAGTTGATAAAAATAATTGATTGCATGGTTATTTTTATATTTATTAATATCGAATATAGTCATAAAATATATTTAAACCTAAAAAATAAAACAAATGTAATATTATAAAAATACAAATGAAGTTTATTTTAATAATTAAACACCAACTTTCGACAGAAAACAATGGGCATTCAATCCTGCGCATGGCTTCTTTTCAAGGACTAATGGTGCGTGGTTCTGAGGAAAAGAAGGAATTTTTCAAGCATCAGGAACCATGTGTCCTGTCTTGAGCAAGACGCTTGCCTATATTGCTTCTGCAACTATCCGGTCTGCATGGATTAGCCCAGTCCAGGACTTGGTGAACCGTTTAGTGATACGAAATTTTAAATATAGCTTATCAGAAACCTGGCTCATTTTACTATTGAAAGTTAGGCATGGGAGCCAAAAGAGAAGGAACAAAACAGAATTTTCGATTTCAAAGATTACTTGAAAGAGAGACTCGAGAACGAATCATATGGGAATTTAAAGAAAGATTAACGACATGGGTGGTGTGTGTTTATATTCTACTTTACTTGTCATTGCTGTTTAAATCTTCCCAACGTGGCAATCAAAAGAAAGTATAAATTCTGTCAAATGACTGCCCTTTTGACAGTAGCAGCAAACAATTATGTGGAATGATATCAAATGAAGAATCGATTGGATTCCAACCGTGTTTACGAAGTTCATCGAACTGAATTACATTCTCCAGCAGAAGCAACAATAAAAAAGAATGGCCCATCAAACATTATTGTTCCAATTTTCCTTCAGTCCCAGGAACACTGATGGAGCTGTTCAAATCGAAAAAACGTATACAATAAATATGAATAGAATATGTCGCAGAGACTGCGGCTTGTCGCATCATCATTGCAATAATGTGGTGCCAAAAACACCAAATTCAAATTGCAGAAGAGGAGGATGCGATTTCATTTCCTGCAGGTTAAAGAAAGTGTATATTTCCAGTCTTTTACCATACACCAATTATGCTAAAATGCATGGCCCATCTCACAAAAGGAAAAAAATCGATTGCATCTATTGCCATCGCTGGTGGTGGTTAAGTTAGTTGGTATTGTAGCCACACTTCACTGAACTTCAAAGCTCCCATGTAGCTGAGAGTCAAATGAAAAAGTCAACAGGACTCTCCCAGGATCCAGGCAAAGAATTAAAGCATGGCATATATGGGCCACTGGAAGGGAAAGAAAAAGGAAGGGAAGAAAAGAAAAGTCGATCGTTAGTGGCGGTACTCGCTAGATATGATTCCAAATTTGCTTGCTCGAGAGACTTGGAACATTTTTATGGATTGCGTAAGGCTCAATGCGGTGGTGCATGGGTTTCTTCTTGATAGGATCGAGACGTGAAAGGTAAAAATGTCCCTTTGTTCAATATAATGGTCCGACAAAGAGCAGGTTCTTAAAAAAGGATGTTCATCGCTTGGCCTGCCTGGTGATTGTGCACCTAACAATCTAATTTAATAAAATAAAATCCGAGTATTAATAATAAAAAACTATATATTAAGTTAAGTGTACAGTGGAAATAATATCAAGTAGGTGGCATTAAAAAGGTGTTTGAGATTGTGCTGTTTTTCAAAATAGTTTTTTTTTTAATTTAAAAATATATTTAAATATTTTTTTCAGATTTTGCTTTAATTTTTTATATTGAAGCATCGATACTACTAAAAAAATATATATTAATTTAATATTTTTTCAAGTTAAAAATACTTTTAAATATCACAAAAGAGATTTTGAGTAGAAATTATAGATACCAGTTATCTTATGACAAGAGCATGGTAGCATGCTCATTCTCATTAATTTCTTCCATCGTAATTATACTTCAATCCTCCCCAGATTTAACACACCTTGCTCTCGTAGCAGTGTTATTAGCAAAAATGTAATTACTTTATTATTCTTGGAATTCAATATGTAAAGAGGTTAATGGGACCCTGTTTCCTAGTGAGTGTGGCATTAATGGAGGTTTGTAAAAAAATATTCATTTTATCTATTTTCTGATATAGAAAAAAATTAAAAAATATTTTAATGTGTTTTTAAGAAAAAAAACGCTTTGAAGAATAATCATTCAACACTTTCAAAACTTGAACGGTCTATATAAATCTAACCTACAAGGTTGTATTAAGCAAAGAATTATGAAGATTTGTGTAGATAAATTATGAAGAATTCTCATCAAATAGAGCACATGCATATAGATAAAATAAAGGCATTAAATTGCATAGCACAGAAAGCAATCAAATAAAGCAAGAAGTAAATCATGTGATGAGTAAATTGCAAGATAAATATATCATAAATCTATAAGAAAAGCATGCAATAAATCAAACATAAAGTTAAAGCATGCAAAAAAAAAAATAGAGAAAATTGCAAGGATAAAATTAACTCGATAAAAGTTGTATTAAAATTATGCATCAACACATGCAAAAAAAAAAAACAATGAACTTCGCTAATTTTGCACACACGTGTATAGGGTTTGAAATATTTAAGATTTATTTTTAAAGAATTGACAAAGATAAGATTTTTTTTTTAAGTGAAAGCTTGAGCTGTTATCAAGTGATCTTTGGTTTAAATTGATGATCTGATGGGAACTTATATTGTTCTATTGGTTTTTTTCGATGTTATATTATCTGTGAGTGTATTTTTTAAGTTTAAGTGAGCGAATAAAATTTTGTTTACTCCAGACTCATAAAAAAATTACATATTCTAACTTGAACTTAATATCTATTATACAAATCATAAATTCCTATCACGTCATGCCTCTTGATGATTTTATTCTATTGAATGCTAATCATGTCCTCCTAACCTACTTAATTATATACACCAAACCTCTAATGAAAGTATTGAACCATCGAGAGTCTAGTGATTATACCACAATCCTGCTTAAATTGCTTCCAAACTTATAATTGTCCCATGCTGTTCTCTGTAATCGATCTAGCTAATGATATATACTTGTCGTATATTTCACTTCAAAAAGATGAAATCAACTGGTAGCTATAATTCTATGCCAAGTTAACGAAAAGCAATCATTAAGAACTCGCCTTGCCTGCGTCACTACCCGCTAGCTAGTGGGGAAAAAAAAGTTACTGCAAATGCTTCATTCGAAACCTCGAGACTAGCAAATTTCTCAATGCGCACGTAGGAGTTCCTTTCAATGCCTTCGTCCACATGGCATTGGCTCTAGATCAATAAGTAAATTGAAAAAAAAAATGCTACAAGAAGCATTATTTTTTCCTTCGAGGGTTGAAAAGGGGAAAGCTGCCTCAACCTGAAGGACATGGATTTTGCATCATCACTCGGCATCCTCAATGCCAAACCTGTGAAGCACACCGTCCGAACAGTTTTTAAGGTCTTGCTGGTTAGATCCAGTATCTGATGTCAGGTTGCTTACTGCATCCTAAACTTATTGAAGTTTACGGGTTTTTATTTTAATTTTATATTGAAAATTTTCTTGGATTTGATAGTTTGAGGCTCGACTACAAATTGCACGACGTGGAATATCACCTTGCCTTCCCGTAAATCTCTCCTGTAATATGCATTAAAGATGATGACCTGTCTGAACTGGAAAGGGGAAGGATTTATTCTACGCGAAATCAATCCTAGAAATACTATGATATAATTGCCAGAGTTTTAAAAAATCAGAATTACTGAGAGGGATTGGCATAGCAAATCAATCAACATGCTCTTTTATTTTCCTATTGGGCGGCGCAGGTTGGAAAAAGAAGGCAACTCCGGTAAAAGTTGTCTCCAAGATAGAAAAACACGAACACCGTGACCAAGAAGACGCCAGGGAGAGGCGGAGTTCAACAAAGCGTACGGCTAATGCACGGCGTGATACGAGGACCGATAAATCCGGGTATCTGGGCCCCGCCTCCCTCCATCTACGGCCCTTGCCTTTTCTATGAAAATCTTCAATGAGACGGTTTTACACACAAGCATTGCTTTATCTTGGTGTTGCCAGTGGATAAGAACTGCTACCCTCTTTATTCATCAATAAAAGAAGGAACTCTAAGTACAAGCGTAAGAGTTTTTTATTTTTATTTTTTTTATGTTTTTAAGTTTAAATTATGTAATTAATAATATGATAATTATTAAGGATTTGTATAGTTATTAATTTTAGAGTTCTTAAAATTAGTGGAGCTCATTCTAATTATAAAAGAAAAGAAAAGAAAAGAAAGAACTCGTGCCCTTTTTTCTTCGTCATACTTAGACTAGTTTTAGACTTTTAGTTGCTCTTTATCCCTTTCTATACATGACAGAGAGAGAATATGAAGACTTGAATAACACTTGTACCCGCCCTTTAAATTTTATGTTGACGATTCCTAAAGCAACGTTCTTCAACTTGAAGTCTTTAACAGACTTAACATGATAGTAAAAAGCTTGAAATTTGTATAATAAATTTTAAATTTAAATTAAAATATGTATTTTTTATAAAAATATAAGATAACAAAAATTTTATGCGTTCACGTAAGCTTATAGAATACTATTTTCAGAAAATAAAATTTTTTCGAATAGAAAGTAATTTTCACATCAAGCTCTTCCATGATCGACAAACGAGCAGAGCTTTAACTTCTCAACGTGAGAAACAACATTATCTTGATCTTTGACACGTAAATTGTTTTCAAGATTTCTACACTATAAAGTAATTAAAAGTAGCCTGTGCAAAATTTCCACCCTTCATGCTTGATTTGTAGTCACTCTAAAGCAGCACGCACGTGCTGTGAAGTATGAAGTTTCGTGTTACATTCCCTCCAGTCAATCATGTTACTCGTACAGGTTTGTAGCCGCACTATTCCCTCCGGATTCAGTCCCTTCAGTCCGAAATTTCTTTGGAGGGAAAAACCTAAAGTCAAAGAAAGACAGTAAAGAAAGCAGTTTTTAGACAAAGCGGTTTCATACCAGGATTGATGGTTGATACTCTTGAGTCTGTCTTCGGCACTCCACCAAATGCCCTTACCATTTTCATCCAAAATCCTAACTAACTGCTACATATACATAGAAAACGAGGGTAATTTGGTAAACAAACTAAAGTAGTAGAGATTTGATGGACGTTGAAAAGGGTTACCGCCGAGGAGGGAATAACAAAAAGATTTGGCTTCGTCAACTTGATGCCAAATCAAGCACTAATTAACGGTGATTATAATTTCATCTCTCTTTTTTGACAATGTCGTGCTTTTTGCCTCCATAAATAGCAGTCCACTCCCCGCTCTCTCCTCACACTCCCCGCTTTCCCAAATCTCTAGAAGCCTCATCATCGTCTAGTGACAGGTGGAAGCGATGGCTATTAGGGCTACCATTTGTGTTGTTTCTTTGGTGCTGTTTTTGATCGTTGTCGAGGCAAGGATTCCTGGTGTTTACACTGGAGAAGAATGGCAGAGCGCCCATGCTACTTTTTACGGTGGCAGTGATGCCTCTGGGACAATGGGTACTGTCATCTTGAATCGTTTGTGCTGAATATATAGTCAGCTTCTTGATTTTTTCTACATGTTCATGAGTTAATTTTGTATAACCTTTCCCTGCTTTTTAACAGCACTGAACTCTGTTTTAACGATGATCAGATTTGAAAGGCGTTTAAACGCAATTAGCACGCGCCAATATCATGCATTGCAAATGAATATAAAAATCTCATCTCAGTATTCGAAAACCAAAAATCTAGATCCCATGTAAGGAAGTTAATTGATCTTATGTCTTGTCTTCAGGCGGTGCTTGTGGGTACGGTAACTTGTACAGCCAAGGCTATGGCGTGAATACTGCAGCACTAAGCACAGCCCTGTTCAACAATGGCCTTAGTTGTGGTGCTTGTTTTGAAATGAAGTGTGGCGATGACCCACGATGGTGCCACTCTGGTAGCCCATCAATTTTTATCACAGCGACGAACTTTTGCCCTCCTAATTATGCATTGCCTAGTGACAATGGTGGTTGGTGCAATCCTCCTCGTCCCCACTTCGATCTCGCCATGCCTATGTTCCTCAAGATCGCCGAGTACCGTGCTGGCATCGTTCCTGTCTCTTACCGCCGGTAAACATCCAACCTACTTATCAGTTTTTTCACAAATAAATCTGTCTGGATTCTAGACTGTAAAATGTGATTGCATGATTTTGCTATGCTAGTATAGAATGACTGGCCTTTCAAGATTTCTACAATCTTCTGAAACTTCTGATCAAACTGTATTTTTTGAAGAAATCAGGACCGTCCATATCTTGAATAAGATAGAATCTACTTCGCCTCTAAATTACTAAAATGCTACCGGTTTTTTTTACAGGGTGCCCTGTAGAAAGCAAGGGGGAATCAGGTTCCAAATCAACGGACACCGTTACTTCAACTTGGTTTTGATCACCAACGTTGCAGGTGCAGGAGATATAGTGAAAGTGAGCGTGAAGGGATCAAAGACCGGGTGGATGAGCATGAGTCGTAACTGGGGTCAAAACTGGCAGTCGAACTCAGTTTTGGTTGGTCAGTCATTGTCTTTCAGGGTCACCGGCAGTGATAGACGCACTTCCACTTCATGGAATGTTGTTCCTTCAAACTGGCAATTCAGTCAAACTTTCGTAGGAAAGAATTTCAGGGTTTAAACTTCCCTCGTTTTCCCCCCTCTTCTTTGCTTTTCCCAAGTGAAAAAGGTGGAAATGAGAAAAGTGTGTCGGCGGTGGCGGTGAAAGGGAGCTGTTTTAAACTTTTAAAAGGGTGTTTGTTTTGTGAAAGGGTTAAAAAAAAAGTTGAAAAGGTGAATGTAGTAGTAAGGTCGGAAGCCGAGGTGGCTGCAAGGTTGAATGTAGCCCGCTGCTTTTGTTTTACCATATGATAAATTTATATATATATATATACACATATCATTAAGGATCTTGTTTCCTTATTTTTGGTAAGTGATTTTTGATAAGAACAGTTAAGATTTTATTATATGGTTTGGTTTGAGTTGATACATTATTCCTGCAAGAGTCGATAAAAGTTGCGGCCCGCCCTTGAGCTCTTTTGAGAAAAGTAATTTGATGTCTTAAAATATTAAGGGAATGTATATTGGCACAGCCTTCCTGTCTATGATTTATCCTTCCTTTTTACCTGAGTAAGTTGACTTTCTGAGTTCTTAAGTAATAATCTATTACTAAAGTTTGATACCCATCCTATCCTACAGAGAACTAAAAGTATCATTATCTTCGCTTTGCTTTCCCTTTGGTTGCTGAGAAAATAATCTTAAAAAAAGAACAGTAAAGATTTGAACCTAATCTATCTATCTATCTATCTATATATGAAAGCAAAAATCACAGTTGATGGTAAGAATTTAAAGGCTAATGCCCTTTCTCTTTCTTTGATGTTTCATCGAAAGACTATAGCTTATACTTGGCTGCCACTTTGAATTGTTGCCATCAATAATCAATCGCTGTGGATTAGGATGTGAAACAATTAACCTGTTATTCTCCCGAGTAAAATGAAGTATTTCTTCTAAGGCTACAATGTACAAGCAACGTTAAGAAATTCTCCGAGGGAAGTTCCACTTGAAATGTCCATGCGTCATTAATTCTTAGGCTACAATGTACAAACTAACAAAGATGGAAGAGGTTAGTTTAGCCTTTTGATTGTAAGAAAAAAGTTACAAGGCTCTGCCAATTGCAATTCCCAAATATTACACTTTAATTTTGCTGTTGTAACAATTTTGGGTGAGCAGGAGAAAGTATTCTTGCTGAAATCATGAAAAGGAGAACAGAACCTCTTGAATTTGAGAAGAAAAAAAATGCAAGACAAGGGGGGGCAAAGCTGGCTCTAGCCTCCAAGTATCTTTAAGAATGGCAAAAATATGAAAGATTGTTTTTTCCTTCGGTAGTGAAGGGTGAGGTGACAAGCAAGTCAAAGATTCTATTCTGGTTGGTATTTCTATTCAGACTTCTGGGGTGTTATAAATTGGCCCAAGATTAATATTCTTGATGTTAGCACACAGCCCTAATCACCAATTAAGCAGGCCCGACAAATTTAGCCCGTTTCAATTTTCCAAAGGTTTCTAGTTTTTCGTAGATCGATTTGATAAGTAGTATCCACATTTGTAAGAAGAGCCCATTCCATTGGCCTTCCACTTTCACCAAGTAGGATCCACATTTCCATTTCTACAAACTGAATTCCATTTTCATTTTCATTTTCATCTTCTTTCCCTTGGCCTTCCACTTTCAAGCAATTCATTTAGCAGTAGTGAATCTTTCACTTTACGGCTACATTTTTTCATGTCTAATTCGAGTCCCCTGCTGACCTTTCTTCTCGACCTTAGTTCTCATGAAGGTGTACAAGATCAATCATTGTTTAATGTGCAAGTCGGAGCGGGATTTTTCTCATCATAATTACAGCCATGGTTCAAAGTTCAAACAAGTGATCGAATGAATTCGCTATTATTTTAGAGGAAGCAAGTACGGTATTTTTTTGATGCCCGAAGCACGATCAAGGTATTTTATGTAGCAACATCGTCCTTAATATGTCCAAGAAACATCCATTGATTGGGAAACCTTCAATCTTACATGATGCATTTCGAGTTAACGCCCTGTAGTTTTCAATAATTTTATAAAATGCCTATCATCAGGAATTTAAGAACCAAACGGCGCACACAAATCAAACTCCACTGATATAACCATGTAGGCAATAAAATCCAAGAAAAAACCTACAAGATTCAATTTACTGTCTCTTGCATAGGCACCACTCATCTAATCATTTCAAGAAAATCCAATTCATGTGCTTAAACACATAATTATTCAAACGAATTGTGGCAGGTCTCTCCAAATTCTATCAATGGATTGAGAAAAAAATTGTTGAAGGTCAATTCGAGCACTGAATGACTAGAGTGATTCTACAAACACTTAAAGAAGTCACCGAGATCATGTTGTGACAATCACCATGTACATATGATACTACTCCTTTTGCAAAAACAGTGTTTTTTCAGCAAAATCTTTTGAAGCGTAACATTTCACCAAAGTTTTTTTCATAAATCTTTATACATGCGATCAAAACATAATTGGGTTCTAAAAAACAGAAAGAAAGAAAAACTGAAAACAAAAGCAGTATTTCACCCACATCTACTTGGATTTATAAATATCCTGGGTTGCATGGACTTTGGGACTTCCGACAATTAATCAGCATAAGAAACCAACATTAAAACCATCGAAGTGAGAAATGTGAGATGGTATTAGTAGACAAAGCGGGATTAACAGCCCGTCATCTGTGGATACCATCCCTACGGTTGTCTGGCCGCTGCCAAATTACCTCACCAATTTCCAAAAACAAATTTCTCTGCTCTTGAAAAGAAAGTGAAATAACAAGGCTTTCTCTATTGCACGGTTGTTAAATGAGAAAACTAAACAAAAAATGCTTCCCCATAACAATATCAACACATGCATATAAAAAAAGTGTTTCAATAAAATCAAATCAAATGAACGAAAAAGGTAAAATATAATTTAATTTGACATGCAGGCTCATATCAAGTGTAAAAATTAAAAGGTCTGTCATTGTGGTAACCCAGAAAGAATTGATGGCTAAAGAAGATGAAGAGACAAACTGAAGAGAAACCAAAGCCTGACTCTCAGAGTGGCGGCTTCTTCTTGTTTTGTGTTTAGTCTATTTCCATCTTTTTATAACCTTCAAATCCGAATGGGTTTTGTTGAAGATCCCACTTTAGCCCTCTCTCATTATAATCATAACCCATATATGCTTACAAATAGACCTGCCGATTCAAAAAAATATGGTAATCTTAACCCTAGGGTTTCGCCATAGTTGCTTCTAGGGTCGGCTGGTGATGGGAGATGGGAAATGGTGAGACATGAAGTAGGCATTTCATTATTTTATAGCTGCGGTTCCGGTCACTAGGGTTTCACAAAGCTTAAAGCCCATACTGTTCATATTTAATAACTGAGGTAATCTGGGCTTGTGGCCCAGCTTACCCACTCTTTTATAAGGAGCCTACCGATCGACGACAGTCCCGGATAACTGTGGCTCAGTGGCTCGATCAGGTGGCAAACGTAGAACCGAGCAGGTGAGTAGCCTTGGATCCTTCCAGAGATTATTAGGTTCGGGTGTAATGTTTTTCTTTTCTTTTTTCTGAGAATTAGGTGCAATGTTCGCTCACTTAACTTCTACATATGTTCCTGTATCGTAATGAGAAAATAATAAATAAAACTCAATTTGAATAATCTCAGCCAAATCAAGATTCAATCATTCTAAATTGGCCAAATTGATAAAAACAGAATTTGGAAAGATGACTGCTCGTGGTCATTACTGTTGAGAAATTATTTACCATTAAAGAGTTCTTAAAATACAATTTCAGCAATCAAAGGATGTCTGCTGTTTTGCTGCTTCTGCATGAGCAAATATCTAACCCACAAACACATGCAAGGTTAGCAGAATGTGACCAATACTATCCTACCTTCAGAAAACTGTAAGATAAGGTGTATGCCTTACAACAAACACTGAGGGAATGGACAACTGAAAAGGCACATTCTGCTTTTTGAAGATCAGGAGGGTCAAACTTAAGTCCACATCTTTATGAAAATTGTCCGACACCAATTCCACATTTAAGCACGTGGCAATTTATTCTGAGTAGGCCATCTAATGAGAGCAGAAAACCTCAATAACATGAAGTTCAATATGTTACACAGAATAGGCACCTCGTACCTTAAACCGGCCAATCACTTGGCAGATTGATTTATTTCCTGGTTGCCTGATAACAGGTCTTCCAGTTTTGGGCTCGTCGCTCCATCTCGGCAGTTGATTAGTTCTTTCCTGTACATACCAACAATTTTTCCAGAATAAAACTAACGCCAAAATAGGAAGCTATGAAAAAAAGTTCATGACCATTGCGTTCAAACCCCACTAATGACCTTTAGGGGTGTCTAATCATTAAAGCTGGATAACTGAGACAAATGCAGCATGCACAACCGGTTTGAATTCCTTTCAAATGGTTTCCCTCATCTTTCCTTATAGTCTATTTTGAACAAAAAGATAGACAGTTGATTTTCAATCAGTGAGAATTCCAGCAGGATGAGCTCTGAAAAACATCTCATTCTCTAAATGCCAAATTCCAGTGCTTCCTCTTTTCCTCAGATGCATTACAATCGACATGAGAGTCGAGACAACAAGGACATTACTCAATTGAGACAGAAGTGAAGGATGAAAAAGAATGTACCAACCTTCAACCTTCCCTCTTGCGCTTAAGTGCTTTCCATCTGTTCAATAAAAATGAGACTCCCTCTCCCAGAGTAGCCTTTTTCCCTTCTTTGTAGTTCCACAGCTCTGAGATTATATATCTGCCGCTGGGATTGTATTCATTTACCTGAATTAAGGATGCTGTCACGGACATGCAAGCTTCATCACCCATCTCATCCCTGAGGCGGCTTAATTTTTCATCATCTTCATCAATTATTTCCTGAACCAACAGATTAAAATTTAGCCATTAATTGTGAAAGAAGGCAACGATCAAGGTGCAGCATGTTTGGCAAAGGGATGGGAAAAAACACAATGAGAAAGAAAAAATAAATATCAGAATAAAATTGTTAGTGCACAAACTCAATTCTTCAAATGTAAATACCACAAGGAAGCCTTTTTGACATTTCTTGGATTTCTTTATATTTAAAATAGTTTGATAAATCAAATTGACTTGATTAACACATTGACATGGCTGCCTAATTTTAAGACAGAAAGCAGACATTCACACACCATTCAAGAAAAGTGCAATCTCATCATGGATGGTGAAGGAAAAATTCAGAAGAAAATCCTGAAACAAGACCAAGAAAATCTGTTCAACAAAGAGGAAACTCAATTGCTGAAATTATATTAGTCCTAGATCACTATATCGAGGTATACAAAAGGGAAATGGTGCCGAGTTGTAGAGAACATAAACTGTAGGCTCACAAGAAAAATATCCTAACATCCTTGCCAGGCTTGTTTATTGCATTGAAAACATAAAATGCATCGAACTGTGCAGCATTGCTCAATATGTAGCACAAATAAATGCCAATTAGGATGACACACCTGATGTTTCCCATCAATCATAACAACTTTAAAAGGATGCCAATCTGGATCTTTGAGATATTCCTCCCACAATGAGCAAATTTCTGAAGCTCTATCCTCTGCTTCTTCATTGTTATATTTTCTCTTCATCGCTTCAAGGAATGGCTTGCTATCAAGTTCTCCCATTCTCTTTACACCAATATGAGCACGATTTGATATTTCTTTCAAGCCCTGCCAAAAAGGGGATTGGTGATATCTAACAACCAAGAGATAGGAACAAGTACAATGAATTGGAGAGCCTGAAAAATTATCTGCAGAGCATTTAAATAATGAGTAGAATTGGGTGCTCAAAATACTGGAAAATAGAAATTGCTCATAATGAGTAACATTTTGCACTGTCAGGTGATGAGGTTTGATATTAACTGAAACAATTCAAATTAGAAAGAAAAAAAAAACGATGCCAATAACCAAAGGGTTCCGATCATTAATTGATAGTTAAATAATTCCTCATCATCTCTATAATTTATGGATTTCTAGAACTACAAACCACATGAGTGCAGGCAAGAATATTCTTGACCACACCATTCCATCCCGGGATATTTCATCATCTACGATCCCCTAAATAGCTATATGGGTGGACCACACCGAATTATGTTGTCACAGCTGAGAAAAAAGATATTCCTAGATGTATGATTGTGAAATGTGTGTCTTCTCAATTAAGATTGAAAAGTCATGGACTTGAGAAAAAATGGAAAAGCAGAAACTACTAACATTAATCAGTTCTTTGCGGGCTTCCTGAAGCTCATCATTGCTCTTGCGTTCCCTTACAATAAGAGTTTGGTTAAGAGCTTCTAAATCATTGAGTTCTCCTTCCTTTTCTCTCAAACTTTTTATTATCACGTCCATCTTTCTCAGAACTTCTACATCACCATCATCCTCCATGTGCTTCATCACATTTAATGCGCCTCTGAGCCGCTCTATTTCCAACTCCAATGCTTGTTTTGCATCCAGTTGCTTTTCCAATCTAATGATTCTTTTGTGAAGTTCCTCTTTTTGTCTCTGAATGGCATCAAAAATCAAGGACATAACTTCAACATGTCGTGTTATAAACATTGGTAAAGAAATTCTCTGCTATTTATTAAAGTATGCAAAAGAATAAACCAACCTTCTGATCTTCAGCTAGTTTTAAGACATCCTCGTCAGCCTTTTGTTGCTCCAAAGCAGCTAAGTCAAGTGAGCTGTTTCTAACTGCATTCTGAAAAGAAAAAAAAAGGCAGACATGGCAAACTTGTCAAAAATTTGTGCAGGTAATATCATAAAAAACACTTCAACTGATACTAAAATAACAAATATAGTCAAATAGTTATTGTGTGAAACAGCCTGTTGTAACAAATTACACCAGAGAATGCATAATACATTTGGACTATGAAGTTAGGGAGCAAAGTACATTAACAAACTCAAAAATGCCCCTCGAACAAATGAGAGATAGGGAAACACCATGCGGAGTCCATCTAGTAGAGTTGCAGAAAACTCTCTTTTGAAAATCATGCCTTGTGAGTGGAAAGGAAAAGATTTATTTTTCTCCAGAGCATTAATTGAACACAGACAATGGATAGAATCATGGAATCCAAAAAAAAATGACCCCTTGAGGGAAAAATATATTATCACCTTTAACTCCAAAGCGCACAAAATCATTTACAAGACAGCTAGGATGCTTCAATCGATCAGCACAAAAGAAAACTGTGTGAAGTAATAGTTAAAGTGAACTCTAGAATAAAAAGAGATTAGTTTCAAATTCTTTGGTGGGGCCAGGACTTTAGTTGACTGACTACATTGTTTTCCATTCAAGCTCTGTAATATCATTAACATAATGCAGTGTAAGCAAGATTGATCAGTTTATTTGCTCTTCCTCTTCAATGAAATAATGAAATCAGGTCCGTGATAATAAATAGTTGACACCATTTGCCTCCAATTTTCACCTATTTATGATTTTATGTTATCGGTTTCACCTCTTCAATGTTCATACCAAAACATGAGAATATCCATAAGAGAGTCATTCCACTCAAGCACCAATTAGCACACCTTTTCAATCTCTTCAGAAAGAATTTGTCTGTCACTTTCATTTTTGGCTTCACGCTTCTCCAATTCTGACCCACGCATCTCAAGCTCTTTTTTGTGAGATTCTAGTTGCGACTTAATCTTTTCATGGTCATTCAATATCTTCTGAAAGTGATCCCTTGCACCCGTTTGAATTTTTCTTATCTCTGCAAGTGATCATATGTATGCAGCATGAATCATTTTGTATACAGCAGCAAGGCATCAGAAAGAAATGAGCAACTATTTCCTGTGGATTGTGCACATGAACGAGTAGAACAGCTGAAAACCTAAATTATTACTCAAGAAAAAGTTGTATTGCTTTTTACGGAGTAATGAAAATATTGCCTTGAGTGATATAACAGAACACACCTTCATTATAAGCATGAAGAAGCTTCTCTTTTTCTTGGACCAATATGTTGAGGGAGGCTGAAGTCTCTGAACATCTCAATTCCATCTCTTTCAAGTGCCTATTCTTGGTCTCAATAACATTTGTCAGATTGGATACAAGCTTGTCCTGCTTTCGGGCTTCTTCCTCTATGAGATCAGAAATTGTTCTAACGTCACCAATTTTTCTTAGGTGTTCTCCAATAATATTGTTTGAATTATAATCATCAGCACGTGCAACCCAGCAATAGATACCAGATTTTTCCCCGCTACTAGAAAACCATTCCTTTTTCCCTTGTTGATCTGCCTCATAAGCCTTTTCAAATGAAATGGCATTGTGCAAACCAGGCCAGTCTTTGTTGAATTCCACAATGGCAGTCCCTGAATGGCCGCGAAAATTCCACAGAGGATGAACTCTTGTCGGGTTAAACCCTCTCCTTTTCAACTCATCCCTGAATTTAGACCCGCTTTCTCCAACAAATCGCCCATCCTCAGCCCTCCTGGTAGGAAGATTAACCGCAATACCTGTCCAAGGCCACACAAACTTGTCGTTTTGACTGCAACCACTAAGATTTTCAGTCTTGCCCGCTGGTTGTGATGAGCTGCCAGCAGCTGCTAGATCCTTTTCCAAGTACTTAACTAATGCGAGGTGATCAGCCTTCTCCTTGGCAGTCCTTTTCTCTGACAAACTCTTTCCCACCCCGGTAGCATGCTGAAGGAGGTCATGGTATACGTAATCACGCTTTCTCTTCTTGGTGGGGCAGTACGGACAAGTAAAAGTCTCATCTGAAATTTTCACTTGATGATTTCCATTCTTCAGTTCTTCATAAGATTTATCTTCACAATTGTCCATTTCAGATTGGCTTACATCTGTTTTCTCCACATGACTACAATCACTATGAGGATCAGTCTCACCCACAGGTTGTGATGTACTGCCCGCAGCTGCTATATCCTTTTCCAAATACTTCACCAGGGCCAGGTGATTAGCCTTCTCCTTGGTACTTCTTTTCTCTGACCTACTCTTGCCTACCCCCGTAGCATGTTGCAAGAGGTCCTTGTAAAGGTAAGCTTGCCTTTTCCTCTGGGGGCAGAAGGGGCAAGCAAAACTCTCATCAGAAATTTTCACTCGGAGCTTCCCATCCTTCAGTTCTTCATATGCTTCGTTTTCATACTCCTCCATTTCAGAATCAGATCCGCTTGCATCAATCTCCTCATCTGAACTGTGATCCATTGAGCTTCGCAATTGGATGCGTCAAAGGAGTGCCTGGGGGGCAAGGAAATGTTAAGAAATACCCATGAAGTAAATAGAATTTTCCCCTTACTCTTAGCAGCAGAAAGCTGGAAAAAGATACATAACGATATCACAAATATCATCAACGTATGCCCAGGCAGAAATTCAAGAGCCCAGATGTAAAATGAGTGAAAAAAAATTATAAATGCAAGACATCATGTGGCAAGTTTTCAATTTGTCAAATAACTTTTAATAAAAAATGTGGAAGTCAAATGATCACAGAAATTACTAGTAATTAAACTCCATTTGCTTGACAGGGAAAGAAAATGTGAAGAGAAAAAAACATAAATTGAAGCACTGAAAGTTAGATACAGACAGAGAAAAAATGGCAAACTACATTTTATTTCCTTAAATTCCAAACATTTTTCTCTTATACATGAACTTTCCCAGGAACCAGGAAGAGCTCGAGATAAATCAACGCAGACTAAAACAGTTTTTTAAGGACACAGAATAAATAACTATATCTCAATCACCGTTAATAAATATAAAACATGGATAATCAGCAGATCAGTGAAAAGAAACACTGTATTAAAAAAAAAATAGTAAACACTAAAACCAAATCAAACACCAGAATGATAATACATTTATCGTGCATGTGAAAAAAAAAGATATACTGAGTTGGGTCGGAGTGGACGCTAAGAAAATAGCGTAATGGAAGCTGGAGAACCATTACCTATGCAAGATCAGAGCTTAAAATTGTGAGATTTTGTGAGTTTTAGTTAAATTCCACGAACACTGAGGGTTTTAAAGGAGATGGATTTGGCTTTTTGAGTGGGGCTTTTTAGGAAGAAAGGAGACAAGTCATTGGTTTGTGTTTCGGTTGGGTCATGAGCTTCCTCCTGGTGCGAGTGGAGTTTGTCTGTTAAGGCGCGTTATGAGGGCAAATATGGGAAAGTGAGGTTTTTTTTTTCTCTTAACAATGTTAGTTAGTGGGTTGGTATAGTGATTATTTGTTGAAGTGTTTTTTATAAATATATATTAAAATAATATTTTTTATATTCTAAAAAATATTTGTAATATCATTATAATATTTTAAAATGATATAAAAATAAAAAATGAATGAATTTTTTAAAATATATTTTGAACGCAATTCCAAATTATCCTTTAATTAGTGACCATTCCATTTTATTGTTCACAAAATGATACAGTTTACTGGGTTAGGAAATCACACCATTACCGGTACTAGCCTGTTCTTAAGTTTGTTGTAAATTTTGAGATAATGTTGTTTTGAATAAAAACCAAAAATCTTAGCCATGTTTAATTGAATAAATCAAGTTTTATTATACTAGTCGGTCAATTTTCAACCCAGTTTAAAAAATTATAATTCAAATTAAATTATGAGTTTATAAGTTATTGGGTTAGCCCTGAAATAAAGCGGGGTTTGATAGCTAATGAACGGGCAATTTCGTTTTATGATCGTAGCAGCCTTTGTTAAGTTATAGTTTGCTTTTCAATGTGAAGAATATAATGCAAATATTTCGTTAGTTTTTTGGTTTGTGTTGCACTGCAAATTGAATTTGGACATGATCAATTAAATTGACAGGTTAAAAGAAAAAAATTGATGAAGGGTAAAAGTGCGGGTCAGCTCCAGAAAAAAAAAAGTTATTATTTTCTTAATAAAACAATATCGAGATCACAATATATTAAAAATATAGTGGTCAATTTATGTTAATTTAATTAAAAAAATATATAATAACTATATACAAAACAAATCAAAATAAAATCATGGACATAAGTCGTGATACTTCGATAATCTTACCAAAAGTAAACAAAAATCAATTTTCAATCAACCTTAACCAAAAGAAATAATATAAATTAAATTTTCACTTAACTCAGTGTTGAAGTGTGAAGTGAAAAAAAATTAAAAACAAAGATATTGACAATAAAAAAACTCGAATCAATTCAGTTTAAGCCACCAAACTCGTGTCCTAAATCATGAAATTGAAGTAATTTCATAAAAATCAAACTAATAAATGGCCTAGGTTAACCTGAGTTATCTTATCAGACCCGCGACCTAGGTTACAAGATTTCTATAACCCCTATAAAACAAGTCAAAACCAATTATAAAGCACAATTTTTAATTAATCTAATGTTAAATAAAAAAATTAGAAAAATGACTCAATATGAAAACACAAACACGTGAAAAATAACAAGTTGAGCTAAGTTAACCTGCAAAACTTATGATCCAGAGAATAAACTAATAAGAAAAATACAAAATTTAATTTTCAATCAATCTAATATTGAATGATAAAATCAAAAAAATCAATCAAATTAACCTTTTAAACCTTTAATACGAGTAAAAAATTAGGATAATTATGTAAAAAAAAAAATCACTACAAATTATAAAATTTATTTTTTAATAAATTTCTAATAAGTTAAATAATGAAAGATAAAAATACTTTAAAAAACATGATTTTTTTTAGAAAAAGAAAACCAAAGATAATAAATAGTTTTTTTTCTGTGATGTGATGCATGATAAAAGCACTTTTTTTTTTAGTTTTTGTCGACTGTCCTGTTTAAACTGGACCGTGTTTAAATGAAATGACTAATTTATTTACCTTTTAATCTAACATCGTAGAAATATAAAATTTATCGAAGTGGTTCATGTTTTTAAATTCCAATATATTAACTTACCTTGTTGAGTAGATTCTATCTGGAAAAATCCATTTTGCAATCACTCTCAGATTCTTCAACGAGAGTCCATCAGTGCTCTAACGAGAATTTATTTGAAATTAGTGTTTTTAGATTTTTGTGATGACTGATGTAGGCTCTCACGTGCGAGTGCATGTTGAATTTTTACGCGCCGGCACGAAACCGTCACGGCCAAAAACTAGCGAGTGATCAGTCCTTCAATCTACCCTCATAGCCCCTCGTTTTCATGCTCCACGAAACATTACTTCCATTATTATTTATTCGTGTAATGACCACTATGATCCTACTCGATATGTTTTTACCTACATAAAAGTTAAAACTCTAATTTCCTTTTTTATATATGTATATTTAACACTATGTTTTAAAAATATTTTTAATATTTTATTTTTAAAAAAAAATAGTTTTTGATACTTATAAATTATTATATATCAATATCAAAAATAAGGTTTTTATTTAAAAAATATATTTTTAATCAAAAAATAATCTAAAAAATAACCTCAATATTAAACATATCACCAAAGATGCGGTGTAAATTTGGCTTTGCTCTGTCGCTACAGACAGATGTTGTACTTGACAGGCACCTTTTTATCATTGATTTTAAGCTTCGAGTGTCTTGAAAATCAAGTGTCGTGATTGACTGAGTTTATGTAATGAACGAATGAGATTTGCAACATCTGCTAGCCACTTTGTATACCAGGAAACAAATTCGTGAACACCGCGGAATTCTCAGCTTTTTCTATGCAGTTTTTTTTTTTATAAAAAAAATGAGTATTTTTTAATTTTAACGTATTTAAATTAAAAACATATAAATAAGGTCACATTTATGATAAAAAAAGAAGTGGCAGTGACACCATTTCTCTCAGAAGTCCCTTTGATTCACAATTTTGATTTTTTTTTTTCCTGTATCAGAGTTGAAGTCAAGGAGTTGACCGGAAATAAACATGTAACAACCCCAAATTTTTTCTCCAATTTGTTTATTTGTTAATCTTTACCCCTATAAAAGGGTAGATGAAGCATGATTTTTTTTTTCTCTCTCTCGCCGAAATTTCGAACGAAATTTCGGCAGAGTCTCCCCTATATCGGGAGATCCCAATTTATCAATAACACAACCTGCACACAATTTGGATCACAGCTCACCCATAATCACATTCATGTTTAATACAATTAACTGCATAATTCATTTCAGAATATGCTCAGGACCATATTCATTCCCAAACTTCATCTTACATCACACGCATAAGATAAAAATTAAAAAGTCAGTTCGCACATGAAGATTTCACATATATACATATACATAGAACACAACATAGTTTAATATTCTAAGATAATCTCGTACTTTCTAATATCCGGAGCATAGGTGGATACATTTAATATTCCAGAAACAAAATTTACAAAAATACTATTCTATACAATTTACATGTTCTTCTACATATCAAAATTTCACCATAACTCCCTAAGTTCCTAACTTATACAAAAAGGAATTAAGGTTTAAAATCTATTCCTGACGAGAATGGGAAGAACCTGCAAAATATAGATTTTCCACATAAGTAAAACAATTTAGTAAATACTAGCATTTTACAGAAAAATTTATACAACATATCAATCAATCTACTTAGATCATATGAGATTTTAAATACAACCATATACACCATTTTTTTTTTATTATATAAAAGAAATAAATTTTCTTTTAACTGCTTCGCTT
Organism: Salix caprea; assembly: GCA_964035475.1. Classification (NCBI taxonomy): domain Eukaryota; kingdom Viridiplantae; phylum Streptophyta; class Magnoliopsida; order Malpighiales; family Salicaceae; genus Salix; species Salix caprea. The sequence continues at coordinate 2,780,362 of OZ037757.1, read as the reverse complement.
TCATCTCAGAAAGCTTATCAAGTTTATAAATCATGCCGATATCGACGTCACTTGCCGATATCATTAACTATTCCAAAATTGAATAGTTAATCAGGTTTATAAATCATGCCGATATCGACGTCACTTGCCGATATCATTAACTATTCTGAAACCGAATAGTTAATCAGGTTTATAAATCATGCCGATATCGACGTCACTTGCCGATATCATTAACTATTCTGAAACCGAATAGTTAATCAAGTTTATTAATCATGCCGATATCGACGTCACTTGCCGATATCATTAACTATTCCAAAATTAAATAGTTAATCAGGTTTATAAATCATGCCGATATCGACGTCACTTGCCGATATCATTAACTATTCTGAAACCGAATAGTTAATCAAGTTTATTAATCATGCCGATATCGACGTCACTTGCCGATATCATTAACTATTCCAAAATTGAATAGTTAATCAGGTTTATAAATCATGCTGATATCGACGTCACTTGCCGATATCATTAACTATTCTGAAACCGAATAGTTAATCAAGTTTATACATTATGCCGTTATCGACGTCACCCGCCGATATCGACCAGCTTGTTTCTTTCTACACACACATATATATTTATTTTTCCATCCCCTAATCTTTCCTTTACCCGTTTTCTTTTCCTCATCAACAAGCACCAAATTATAACTTATAGTTCAATAACTAGTAAATAAAATAATTATTAGATAAAGCAAATATAGGTACCAAGTACCTACCTGCTGTGAATGTTCGACTTGCGTTACCCTGTTGTTGTTGTTGTTGCCCTTCACCCACGGTTCTTCCTGAAACCACAAATACCCACCATTTTTTTTTTATATTAATCCACATATCACACACAACAACAATAAAAATGGTAATAATATTCATTTCCCTTTTACCAATTCTTTTCTTTCCCACTTATATTCCTCATTATCATCCTTTAATTTTTCAGCTCATTTATAGTCCAAATGGACATCATGAATTCAATTTTTATCACCATTTATTCTCTCTTTTTTTTTTTTTCTGAATATCAATAAACATTTTATGAAGGGAAATGGACAATTTATACCCTTTACATGGTTAAATTTTTGCTATTTTTTTCAACTTGTCCGAAACTGTCAAGACAGCTTGACCTCTCCTCAGTGTTTTACCCATATCTGGAGTTCCAGAACTCCAAATTAGACGGGGTTGGATTCGTTGGAAAGCTAACACTCCCATCTACAACTTCTATGAAGGGACCCTCCCTGAATTATGTATTTTTCAGGTCCAAAAGTCCCTAACAAAAAGGGAAACGAAACTGTCCAGTTTTGAAAAAAAAGAAAGTGTCTCCAATTCATCTTCAATCCTTGATTTCTCATCAATAACAGCCATGTCTTCTCTTTATTCATGAAATCCTACTCATTTATGCATTTTCCTAACATTTTGTGTTAAAAACCATAATTCCCAATTCAATAACAATCATGAACTTCTAATCAAATTGAAGTTAATTTCATAGAGATTGGAAATTAGAACCCCTTACTTGGATGGAATCTAACAATTTTGGAAGAATCCTAGCCTTCTTCCCCTTGAAAATACCCAGCCCCTCTTCCTCCTTTCTTCCCCAATTTCTTCACTTTCTTCTTGTTACTTCTCCACCCAATGGTGCTCTTCCACTTTAGAAATCCAAGGCTTGTATGGGTTTACAATTTTTTGGGTGTTTACTCTTGGTTTTTATGAGATGAATTTCGAAATTCTCCCTCCCTTCTTTCTTTTGTTGCAGCTGGACATGGTTGAGAAGAGATGGGTATTTATAGTCCCATCTCTTCTTAATTCTATTTTGACCTTTTTTTTTTTGCTTTTTCTTTTTCTTTTCCTAAATTTTGTATAATAACAACATTTTAAATCTCCTACCTCTATAAAAAAAATATACAAAGCAATCAAGGTTAATTAAATGTAAACGTGTAATCTTTTAAAAAAACAGCAAAATAATTAAGGTTAACTGTATACAAAACATGCTGGCTTTCTGGAAAATAAGTAATATAACTCGAACACGAAGCATCGCGCTAGATGAAACCTCCCTTTTCACCTAATAAAACAATATCCTAATCATAATTTTAGTGTATAATCGAACTAATTTTAACATGTAAAAATATATTCTTTTTTTTTGTTGCAGGAACAACGGAAAAATAGGGGAATAAAGAAACATTGGTTGGTTCCATGAGTCAAAATTTGTTAATTTTATTAAATAATACCTATCCTTACAGTTTGTTCACCTTTTCTTTGAGAAAGGGAATTATTAGATGCTTCCATTAGATTATTCCACCACTCACGTAGAATAAAACCCAAAATGATAACTATAAATAAAATACACTTTTATATGGGGGGAGGGGGACGACGGCTTATTTTGGGCGAGTTGTTTCAAAGATAGATTGACGTTTTTTTTTTTCTCTTGGGCTGGCGGTTCATGTTGGACTCATGATTCGCTGTGGGGGGTAATACGCGCTGGAAAAACTCGTGGTTAAAGTTTTGATATTGTATTTTAAAAATATTTTTAAAAAGAAATTAAATTTTTTTTATTTATATTTTTATTATAATTTTTTTAGATTATTTTCATGTGTTAAAATTAAAAAAAATATTTTTAAAAAATATTTTAATATATTTTTAAATAAAAAATATTTTTAAAAATAATTTCAACCATACTTGTAAACTGACATGAAGTATGGATAAAATTATTTTTTTAAAATTATTTTTATTCAAAAATATATCAAAATAATTTAATTTATTTTATTTTTAAAAATTATTTTTTATATTAATACATCAAAATAATATAAAAATATAAAAAAAAATAAAATAATAATAAAGTTTTTTTTCCAAAAACAAAAATACCTTTTTGAAATGAAATGCCAATCAACTACCACAGGTGACATGATCCGTCACTGAAAAGGTTGTTTCAAATTAGAAAAAAAACAAGAAAAGCTAATAGCAGTAGCACCGAGTCATTGGCGAGTGGTGAAATTCGATGTTATTTTTTAATAGTATGTTTGTTTTTTTATTCTTAAAAATAAGTTTTTTATTTTATTTTCCATATGTTTTATATTATTTTTAATGTGTTAAAATATATATTTTTTAAAATAATATATATTATTTTAATATATTTTTGAGTGAAAAACACTTAAAAAATAATTCGCACCATGGATCTCTTGACATTTCAAGTGTGTTTGTTTTCCGTTTAATTTTTTATTTTAATTCTTACATATAATTTTATATTATTTTGATGTTTTGATATAAAAAAATTAAAAAATTAAATAGCAACTGTTTCTAGCTCTACAATAATACACGGGCCCAATGTAAACTCGGAAATAGCAAGGCAGTGATAGAAGACGTTTGTATTTGTTTGGACTGTAATGAGGGAGCAGGCCCTCTTTTACTTACCTACGTGGACAGTCAACGATCTCGGATGACGAGTTTGACCTCGGAATAGTACCATTAGGATTCCCCTTTTTCTTTTCTTTTTTATCTGTTCTATGAGCAGTAGGATTCGCAATGGGTGGTCAGATTTACTGGAACTTTAATCATTTTACCAGTAATTTCATTTATACAGTTTCAATGGTAGTCAAACCTTATAAATATTTATACACCATATTTTAAAATTTTAGAGTCGTAGATTGGATAATATGCCGTGAAAATTAAAATATTAATTTAATGCTCTGAAGATAATGGTGTAAAGGGGATATCAGATATAAAAAGAAAAAATATATAAAAAATATTATTTTCTTAAAATCCACAACTATGCCACCGTTACAGTACAACTAAATATTATATTTTTTTTTTGACAAAATCTATAATTTTTCCATTTTCATAGGAAAACTCTAAAAAAATCATAACTATATCACCGCTACAATGCAATTATGATAAAAAAAAACCAGTGCAATTTATAATTATATAATATGTAGAAAAATATTTTTTGATATGAAAAAATAATAATTAAAAAATTATATTTCAACTACAATGATAACAACAAAAATTAATAATAACAATGATAATAACAACAACAACTACAGTAAAATAAATAAAAGTGATAACCACGAGAAGAGTTTATACTTTATAATATGATACAGCAGAGTGGATGATTGTCATGATCATGGTGGAAGAAGTGGCCACAGTAACAGCATCAATTTGGTAAAAATAATAATATATTTTAATGAAAAATAAATAAAAAAGTTTTTTATTTTTTTTGTCTACAAATCTAGATTCTGGATTTGGATTTTGTTCTCCTTGCCCATCAACATTTTTATTTATTATTTCATGGTGGCTAAACTTATTACTTGCATGAAGTGTAATTAGTTTCAAAGTAAACAACTTAAATTTGAGTTAAAAGATTTTCCTTGCTCTTCAAATAATTGCAAGGATTGGTTGTTAATAAAAAACAATTCTTTAAAATAGCAAGTTATAATTGTTTTTGGATATAATATAAAAATAATAACATATTTGGACTTTGAAACTACTGTAATTTTTTTCCGTTAAGAAAAGGGCTTCATGTTCAAGTCTATTTATATCAAAAGGCATCGAGATGAAGCATAACGGCCCACTATCAGGTCCCTACGGCCCAACAACACCCATGTAGTATCTTCCCATTGAATTCAGTTCAATTCCAAAATCCAAACAAGCACTCACCCAAGGCCAGGCAGGATTCATATATTCTCAAACTAGTCTCCACCAAGGCTCTCATCCAAACCGGCAACTTCTCCAGTTCCAAACTCCGGAAAACAGACTATCCGTACATCTACAAGAACCAAATCACCATCTCCCTATGCAATTCATAAAAGACTGAAAAAAACTTAAATATGTTTACACAATTTGGTGCTACAGCTGACTCACTGAGCAAGGCATCAACACTCATGTTTCGGATCGGCACAGATGCTCACTTATACGACGATCCAGAAGACGTGAACATCGCACCTTTACTCGATAGCAAATTCGACTCCGAGAAATGCGAAGCTCTTAAACGCCTCCTCGCTCTCATCGCTCAAGGATTCGACGTTTCCAATTTCTTCCCTCAGGTTCATATAGATCACATCTATCCTCTTTCTCTAGTTTAAAATTTGTTAAAATCAATTGGAACTGAATTTGCAATGCAATCACACTAATTATGCATTCATTTTTAAATGGCGACATGTTAGTCTCTTCTTGGAAATAAGAATCTGAATATTGAATCTCTTATCGTGTTTTTTTTTTTTTTTTTTTTTTTTTAATTTTAAGCTGCTAGCTTCACTTGTTTGAGTGATGATAGTCAATGACTCGCGTTAGATTTAGAAGAAACGAGAAATTCGATTGATCGGGAATCTATTTTCTCGATTAATTACATTTCTAGATGTAGATACTCATTTTGTTTTAATTATAAACCAAAACTACAGGGGAAAACATGAGGTTTTATCATTTATCATTCCATTCGAAGTTAAATTTTAAAATATATATATTTAAAATTTTTCTTCTAATGGTAGTACAATCCAAGACTTATTGCTTCTGAAATATCGTTTCTGGTTCTACTGTTTCAGTGTGTGTGTTAATCGAGTAATCAGGACCAAATTTTAGCTTCAGGATTTAAATTACATCCTCAATACTCTATCAACGGAGTATTTATCTTATCTCATCTGCTCTTCTTTAATCAAAGGGAATTTCAGGTTGTTAAAAATGTGGCATCTCAATCACTGGAAGTCAAGAAGCTGGTTTACTTGTACCTGCTACACTATGCTGAGAAGTACGTAAGCAATCAATTTTTATTTCTATTATTCTCGATGCTTCTCACATTTGAGGATATAAATTGAACTTGTGCAACAGCAAACTTGTAAGGTGGACAGTGTATTTTGGCATTACTTCAATTTTTTATTTTCAGGCGTCCAAATGAAGCACTGCTATCAATCAATTCCTTCCAAAAGGACCTGGGAGATACAAATCCATTGGTGAGGGCATGGGCATTGCGTACTATGGCTGGAATTCGCTTACATGTAATTGCGCCACTTGTTCTGGTGGCTGTGGGAAAATGTGCCAAGGACACAGCTGTTTATGTGAGAAAATGTGCTGCCAATGCTCTTCCTAAGTTGCATGATTTGCACCTCGAGGAAAATTCATCTACGATTGAAGAGGTTTGTGTTTATTAACTTTGAATCCACTTGTGACATCGCTCCATTACCTGTGTAGTAAAAGGAGTAGGAAATTCATTTAATTTGTAAATTGGGAGCTTGTAATTTATGTCAGCCTTTGAGATGCTATGTATTACCGTTATGTTTAGTTGATGAGTTCACAGTTATCTGATTTATGCAGATTGTTGGAACATTGTTAAGTGACAGTTCACCTGGAGTAGTTGGAGCTGCTGCTGCGGCATTTACTTCTGTGTGTCCAAATAATTATTCTTTGATTGCGAGAAAATATAGAAGGTTATGTGAGATTCTTCCTGATGTGGAAGAGTGGGGTCAGATAGTATTAATTGGAATACTTTTGCGCTATGCAATAGCAAGGCATGGCCTCGTGAAAGAATCCATAATGTTCTCTTTACATGGAAGAGAAAGACCCCATTCTGAAAAGGATGATTCAAATGATGACTTTGCATTAAAAAATGATGCCAGTGGCACAAGTGGGAAGTATGATTCTGATTTGGCACGGACGATCTCTAGATGTTATATTGAAGGGCCTGATGAATACTTGTCAAGGACAAGTTATGCTAACAGGATTTCCTTTGAATTCAGTGGAGCAAAATTTACATCTGGCAGAAGTAATGATGAGGTGAAAATCCTACTTCAGGGTACATCTCCTCTGCTATGGAGCAACAATAGTGCAGTGGTTGTGGCAGCAGCTGGTGTACACTGGATCATGGCTCCAAGGGAGGAAGTCAAAAGAATTGTTAAGCCACTTTTGTTTTTGCTGAGATCATCCAGCACTTCAAAATATGTGGTACTTTCCACTTCCTGTGCTCATATGTTTTATTTCATGTTAAAATGATAATTGATATGTGTTCATGCTAATATATAGCTCTCATGCTTCTCTGCTTTTGTTTCTCATAATGTTCACCTATTTATCACCACCTTCAAGAAGGTAATCCACGAGGTGTGGGCTGAGGCTGTCATGAGGCGCTTTGGTTGCTTATGCTGAAAATCAGTGAATTTGCTGGAGAGAAAAGGGAGAACATCGTGTTTTTGGGAAAATGAGTTCCTTGAAGGGAATTTTATTAGAGCTTTGATTAAAACCCAACTAATGTGTAGAATTTCTGCTTTTTTGCTTGCATGCTAATCGAGTGGGATGGTATGATTTTTTCATTTTCTAATTTGACATAGATTCAATGTGATTGCCAATCAGCATTTAAGTAAAAACCCTTACATTGACATTTACAAATAGGTACAGTGCTCGTCTGAGGGAGCTTTTTGCTTTGATATATCATCAATCAGCTATTTTGCTCTTGACATGCCTTTGTTTTCTGACTGTTGGTTCTTCATGGCGCTACTGTCTTGGGTGATCTATATTATAGTCTTACATTAAGATGATATGGATAATGTACTGGAAAGTCATTTAATGTGCCACAAGTAGGCAATTCATGACGCCACATATTTTTCTTGGAAGATACTTCAGCATTCACGATATTCATGGATGTAAATGTCTTGACTGTACATGATTGGATTTTGTCAAGTGTTTGCTAAAGTTTCAGCTTTAATCAGTACCTAGGTAAGAATAATTAAAGTGATTTACCTTTGCAGGTCCTTTGCAACATTCAAGTGTTTGCTAAAGCAATGCCTTCTCTCTTTTCTCCGTACTTTGAAGACTTCTTTGTAGTTTCTTCAGATTCATACCAAATAAAAGCTCTGAAGCTGGAGATTATTTGTTCTATTGCTACTGATTCATCTATCTCATCCATCTTCAAAGAGTTTCAGGTATTTCCCCACTTTTTTATTTGTCTGATATTTAGGTGTCTTCTCCTAGGAAGTTTGCCAGTTTGACTTTTCACTCCCTTGACATGTTGATAGAATGATAAATCACAATTTTTGTTATTTCATGTGCTTTATAAATTGTTCTTGACCTCGGAATTTCCTCTTACATAACCTAGCCTTTTGTTTATGGGTAGAAGGAAGGGTCACTTGTGGTGTTTGCAATTTTATGCAGTTCATTTTCGTAGTATTTTCTTAATGATCCTGTGCTCTGTTTCCTTGTACCACTGTCTTGATATTTGCATTTGTAGGATGCTTTGAGGCATCTTTTAAGTGAGTACTAAGTTGTCTAGATCATGGTATTTCTGTATAGTAATGTATTGTTGAGGTTTGGATTTGCAGAACAGGAGTAGTGCCAAGTAAGTCAGATGAAATTTAGCATAGGGTTGTAAGAGTACTTGTATCAATTGCGATCAAAGCAGGAATTAATTACAATGATCGAGCAGGTAAATAGCATCTTAATCTTTGAATTATATTTCAAAAGGAATGAGAAAGAACTTACGTGATCACAATTACATCAATGTATTTCATGGAATTGTTGACATATTCACTTCTTCACTCCTCAGTAAAGAAATAAAAATAAAAATATTAAATACATAAAATAAAAGGAACCTCATGACATACCTGTGCACATGTATGCACGGAGACATTAGAAGTGGTAGGATCTTGGGCCTGTATTCTTTACCATTTGTGTCACAAGGATCAACATGGTCTTTCAGTGCTTGAGGTGATGCTTATCCTTTAGTTTATTGCTAGGATTACATTAGAGATCCAGACAGGAGATTTGCAGCTGATGCTGTTGCTGCTATTGGTTTATGTGCAAAACAAATTCCTGATATGGCCAGAACATGCTTGGAAGGACTGTTGGCTCTGACTAGACAGGGTCAGTTTACACAGATCATTCAAATGAAAAAGATTATGCATTTATTGTTTTCTTAAGCAACAACCTGTCTGCAGATTTTTCTACCTGTGACTCTGGGTCCACTAATGGAGAAGCTGGTATTCTAATTCAAGCTATAGTGTCAATTAAATCAATTATTGCACAAGATCCCCCCAGTCATGAAAAGGTATATTGCACTTTTCCTTCTCTTGCCTATCTTCCTTTGACTATTCATTCTGTTGAGATATTATTATTTATAAGAAAGACTGATGCTAGAAGCAGAATATGTGGTTAGTGCTTGCTGTTCTGTTGTGTGTTACTTTTCACATCAGTTATCACATGAGTCTTTCAATTTGTTGCTTATGCTCAGTTATGTTTGGATTTGGATGATTTTATTCTAATTATTAAAGGGAGCTTCGTGTTTTAAGTTTTGTGGATATTACTTTCTTCCTTCATTTGCGGCCATTTGGGTGGGGAAGGGTGGTTGGTTTCTATAATGTAGTTCCCTCCCATTCTTTACTTTTCCACTTATTCTGCAGTAAACTAGTTTCTTTTTATAGTTGCAAATTTCTACCTTTATGGCTATTGCTTCATGCCTGCCAATTGTCATCAATTTATTCAAACTGTATTATTCCTCAATCAATTAGCTCAACTGACTCCTCACTTCATTTTTACTTTACACTTGCATGATGTTATGACATTTTTTGAATCACAGGTTTGCTTTTAGATATATTCTCTTACCATTTTAAAGTGACTTCCTTTTGCTTTTAAAGGTTGTAATTCAGTTGGTCCGCAGTTTGGATTCAATCAAAGTGCCAGCAGCCCGTGCAACAATAATTTGGATGATAGGAGAGTACAGGAATTTAGGGGAGATAATCCCAAGGATGTTAACCATTGTACTGAAGTATCTTGCTTGGAGCTTTACTTCAGAAGCATTGGAAACAAAGCTTCAGATTCTTAACACTACCGTTAAGGTATATCAAATACTTGTCTTGTACATCTCTCAGAAACTATGATGGGCTTGTGCTTTTTAGTTAGCTGTAGTGTGCTAATTTTCCCAGATATTTGTACCAAGTGCTGGGTATAACACATGCAACTACACATGTTGTATTTTTAACTCTCCTAAATTTGCTGTAACCTCAATGTAGATGAATTAGTTCTGGTCTTCTGAGTTTAATGCCTTAAAGAAAACATTCTATTCTTGAAGTCATTTTTTCCTGTAGGTGCTATCAGGTGCAAAAGGGGAAGAAATGCAGACATTCAAAAAACTAGGGAGCTATGTGATTGAACTAGCTGACTGTGATTTGAACTATGATGTTCGTGACAGAGCTCGCTTTTTGAAAAAACTTCTGCCATGCAGTTTAGATCATGGAGAGCTGGAGGTAGATACTAACTGTCTACCCAAGCAGCAGGACCTGCCACAAGTACTTGTAAAATGCATGTTTCAGGGACAAGCAAAACAACCATCACCTGAAACTATGGATTATCGGGTCTATCTTCCTGGATCTCTCTCACAGATAGTCCTTCATGCAGCTCCAGGATATGAACCTCTCCCAAAACCTTGCAGTATTCTTGATCACGAGCTTGATACAAATCATGGTGTGGACACACTAGGTGAGGGGGTTGATGGCACTGACTCGTTATCTGGATCATCATACGAGGAAAGTGCTTCTGATTATAGCTCTGAACAATCTATGACTGTTTCGAGTGGGGATGGTGGCAGTGACGAGACTAGTTCAACAGGTGAGGTTGACAACACTGATCCATTGATTCAGTTGTCAGATACTGTTGATGCTAACCAAAATCAGAATGGAGCTCCTCAATCTGCTTCTACTGATTTGGAGGAGCTGATGTCAAAGAGATCTCTAGAGACATGGTTGGGTGAGCAGCCTGGTTTGTCAATCCCAAGCACGTCAGAACAAAGTCAACTCTGTAAATCTTCCGCTAGAATCTCCATAAGGGACATCAGCAGTCGAGTTAAACCTAAAAGCTACAGACTCGTAGATCCTGCTAATGGAAATGGCTTAAAGGTGGATTATTCATTTTCACCTGAAATTTCAAGCATATCACCCTTACTTGTTAGTGTACAAGTTTCCTTTGAGAACTGTACCGATGAGACCATTTCAGAAGTAACCTTGGTGGATGAGGAATCTAGCAAAGCTTCAGATTCTTCTGAGAGGTAATTTTAATCTTTGCTTGTCTAAAACGTTCTCTTATCTGTGTATTCTGGTAAACTGGTCTAGCTATTCAGTTGAAATCCGAGGCCCTGTCAATGTTGATTCTGTTAAGCTCTCACATGCCTCTGCATTTAACTGACCAGTCAATTTTTTTTCCTTGTTTGTTGGTTGAGAACCCATAGCCAGCCCATGCCCGCATACACATACATTGTAGCCAAGATCAGAGTGCTATCTTTTCTTACCAAGGAAGTAATAATTCATGGTTGGGGTAGTCTGTGGTCCCATTGAAATCCTCAGATTCGTGTACACAATGCTTTGCACTTCATTCGAGCAAAAATAAAATGTGTTAAGAATCAGATTTACAGTAATTCCTAAATTACACAATTAACAATACAAAAAAACTAAAGAGAAGAGGGTTTTACAGTACCCCACCTCACAAATTACTATTCCATTGTTTCCTTCCTTTTTCTTTTAAAAAAAAAACCAATTCCATCCTTCAATATTAAGTTTATTAAGGGATTGAACTTCATAATTTTTTTTAATTTGTTTACGAGATTATCAGTCTCATGACTTAGACTGCAAGGGTTGATTGATTCTTTTCTTCTTATTTTCTAATTTTGTCTCTCTTAATTTCACCTCTCGTGATTGAATTGATTAAGAAATTAAGCTTCATGATTTGTTTTGGTTTGTTTTCTATTAGATTATCTCAATCTCATGATCAAGATCACGTGTTTAGTGAGTTAACTTGAGTTGTTTGTTTGTGTTATATTTTAAATTTAATTTAATCCTTCATCATTAGGTTTATTGGGAATTGAACTTTATATTTTTTTTCAATTTACTTTTTATGATATTATTCCAGTCTCATGACTCAGATCGTGAGTTTGACAAGTGAACTCAATTGACTCGATTTTTTTTAATTATTTTCTCTCAATTTCATCCTTAAATATTGGTTTAATTGAGAATCAACTTCTTAATTTGTTTTGGTTTGTTTTTATAAGGTTATCTCTATCTCATGACTTGGGTCACCAATGGTAAATTAACCCAAGTTGATTCAAGTTATTTTGTGTTCTTTTTATAATCGATTTTTTTTTCAGTTTTATTTCTAACACCGAGTTGATTGAAAGTTTCAATTTACCTTTTATCGAGGGGTAAGTTTTTTTTTTAATATTTTTTTCTTTTTTTTCTTCTTTTCAATTTCATCTTTTAATATTAGGTTTATTGAAAATTAGACATTTTTTTTTATTTCTATGGGGTTATCAAAGTTTTATGACTTGACAAACAAATTGACATATTAATCCAAGTTGATCCAACTCGATCCAATATGTAATTATCTCAATATTTGTATAAAAAATATGATCTTAAATATTTATTATAAGTCAAAATACTTTTTTAATGGCATCGAAGTTGTTTTTGGACCTGTCAAGTCAACCAGGTCACATTGAAACAATCTCCACACGGTTTAAAATATTTTTTCTACTATAAAAATATTAGTAATGCCTAGACATTTTTTACGTTAATTTGTTTTTTAATCCGACCTGCAGTATAACACGTGTAGTGATCTAGTTGGTTTCTGATTCCAAGTATTCATACAGCTAGGAGTTTTTTCGGTATCCTATTGTTATTAAATGTGGATTATTAGCTGTAAATGGACATTCTTCAGTTTGATTTGTGTTTTGTGTTTAGTAGACTGTCTTGGGTTTCAGTCATGTTTCATACTTTGGTGGTCAGGGGTATCCAATACTCTTGATCTTCAGGCAACCAGAGGAAGTATATACCATCAGAGATAACTCCAAGGTTTCTTTGACCATATAACATGCCCTTCTGTTTTACTGGATTTTATGCACTAATTACAGCCACCTGTTTTTATCTCAATACTGCAGCTCACCATCTCATAAGGATGTGCCAACACTGGTTCCTATGGAAGAGATTGCTTCACTGGAACCTGGTCAGACAGTAAAAAAGATTGTCTATGTTTGTTTCCATCACCATCTATTGCCTCTGAAGCTGGCATTATATTGCAATGGCAAGAAACTTTCTGTTAAGTTAAGGCCTGACATTGGATATTTTGTGAAACCACTTCCAATGGATTTTGAAGCTTTCACAGAAAAGGAATCTCGTCTCCCAGGAATGTTTGAGTACACCAGGAGGTCAGCTCATTTTTTTTGGCGTATTATTATTTTTCTTAATTGATATTTAGAGAGCGAAGGAAATGAATGACGAATATTTCATATTCAGAAAATCTGCTTGTGCTTTGTTTTTTGTGCTTTGTCATGTTAGCATCATTTGTGTATTGGTGATCTAATTGTTTTTTGTTGTGAATCTAGAAAAGTTATCTAAAACATCCAAGGACAAAAAACATTGTTGGATTTAACTTTTCTAGATGTTTTAGATAACTTTGTTATCACCAGGACAATTTGTTACAAAGTTGTCACCAGTACAAAAAACAAAGTTATCACCAGGAGAATTTGTTTTGCGTTGAACTTTTGGATTTAGAAATACATTGTTGTCTCTCTCAAAGATCAAACATATCTCCTTACAGTTCATTTTGGTAAATCAAAGGTTTATCTCATGCTCTCTGGGAAGATGCAAGAAACAGTCTGTTCTTCCTAGACTTTGAGGGTTTGATGGTTGTTCAAGTATAATGATACGAGCAGGAGGCTTCTATTGCCTTGAAACTTCAACACCTCCTTCCTGATATAGCACAGCCAAGATGGAATAACACTAGAAAATATGTGTAATGTCGTTTATACTGATAGCTGCTGTAAAATGCATTATATGTTGAAAAGCTTAACTTCAAACTTCCCATGAGGAACTGAAGAAATTGCAAAAGGCATTGTACACAGAGAGAGAGAGAGAGGAGAAAGGAGATTCTTTTTTACTTGGAAAGCTCTTTTTTGAGTGACAGTGGGAGCTTTTATCTTCCTTTTCTTTTTTTAACCTACATCAAGCATTCTAAACCAAAGGTGATTTTTTTCTTCTCATGTACCAGTTTCACCTTCGTGGACCACATTGGGGAGCTCAACAAGGAGAGTAGCAACAATGCGATAGTGAAAGACAATTTTCTCTTGGTCTGTGAAAGCCTAGCATTAAAGATGCTTAGCAATGCAAATTTTTCTCTCGTATCAGTTGACATGCCAATTTCTGCCAAACATGATGATGTCTCTGGTTTGTGCTTACGATTCAGTGGTGAAATTCTGAGTAAATCAATGCCTTGCTTAATTACCATTACTGCTGAAGGTAAATGCTCTGAACCGTTGAACATGTTGGTAAAAGTCAACTGTGAGGAAACTGTATTTGGCCTAAATCTGTTGAATAGGATTGTCAATTTCCTTAGTTGAGTGTAATGTTGATTTTGATCAAAATAGTGGACTCATTGATCATCGGGTTTGATAAAAAAAGGTGAAATATTGAGAATTTGATTGATGCCATTTTGTTAAACTGTAATTGAATTTGATAATTTTTGTAGCTGCTCACAATATGCTTTGAATATTGCCTTCAAAATTCTCTTATATCAGACAAGTGTATAGCTTTGAAATCATTTATGTAACTTGAAATTGCATGGATCCGTGTCACTGTTATTGCTGAAAGGTCTTCTCTGTTCTTCTTTATACGATACTGTTGTTTTCCCTTTGAATTTCATTTACTGTTTCTGTTTCTTATGGATGAGAGATTCACTGTCCCTATTAAGCCAAACCTTTGTTGGTGGAATTTTCCCAGTGTGATAAAAGCATTAGTTGCTCGGAGAAACCCAAGTAGTCCAATGTAATTAATACGCTGCTTTACTTCTTTGTAGAACAATGTCCTTTCATATAGGTGGTCCTTGTTTGGCATTGTGATTTATTTGGTCCAATGTAATGAACATGCTGCTTTACCTCGTTGTAGATCTATGTGCTTTCATATTGGTGGTTCGTTGTTTGGCGTTGTGATTTATTTGGTCTCGACATATTACATCATGGCTGTTGTCTTAAATTGATAAAGGCAATAACCTATTTATTTTCCTGCACGAGAACCTACAAATTTATAGAATTTACATCAATTTTGACGGTCGAAATTGATATTCACCGGCTAAAAGTCTGATATTAGCTCAGTCATTCTAAATATTTGAAGGGAGCTGGTTAGATCTCAAGCTAGCTGCAACTTATCCCTACTCTTTTGATCTTTTAGATACTAGGAACTAATAACTCACGTGCAGACATTAGCAGCTGTGATAGGACTTCTCACTTTCTGTTAACGATTCTTAAAAGGGAAGCAGGTAGCGAAACTCAGATTCATAAGGCTGAACTTCCACCGTCTTTGTCATCGGAAATTTTGATTCTCCATTTAGGCACTCCATCATCAGTCTTTTCAGTGATCCAGAGCGTGGCAACTGGCTATAAATCCATTCCAGTAGTGATTCCATGTCATCTGCAAAATCTCGCATGTGCCACTGCAAAATCTTAGGCACCACAATCTTCCTCTTGCATGTAACTCCCACCGAAGCTTCCAGATACTCCACTTTTGCTCTTCCCAATTCATTTACCACTTCTTCTGGGGTATAGATCCTCAGCTGAATATCAGATCCCAATTTGTTAAACACATCCAGGTTTACACTCGTGGTTAGAAATAGATGGATTTTAGCGACCAAGTGTTAAAAGCATTCTCTACTTACTGCGGGCGAGGACCAGCTTCCTCGGCAAAGAGCGAATGTCACATTTGGTTCTGGATACCCCAGACCATAAGCATGCCGTAATAGCATTTCCTTCTCATCTGCATGGCCCTTGTAAGCGAAAACATAGCCTTATCAACTATAATATAAAGCGAAGGCGGGAGATGAGTGTTGTACATCATGGCCGGAGATCGGACGTGATGTCCATTCTGTTGCTGTTGACCTTGAAATGGAAAATCTAATCCTTGCGGTTTTAACTTTCTCTAGGGTGTTTGCAGTTTACGATATACTCAAATGTGAACATTGAAGTTTATAGAATCTTTCGCGATTAAAAAAAAAAGATGGGTTTAGAGACATGCAATTTTGAAAATTCAGCAACGTGGCAGGGAACTATCAATCTAGGTCCATGCACAGAATGAATAATTAGATAACTATGAACTTACATTGTTTGGTTCACGTGGATGCCGGAGAATGAAGTGTTCAATTGCTAAAGCATTCAGCACTATCCCACCCACATTCACTGCAGCCTGGATCAGAATGGTCCCATTAAATTACCACCGGTTACTGTTACCGGGAAAAGGAAAAAAAAGTTTGTGGTCATAGTTGAGCACAATGTCATGTCAATGTTTATGCAAGCCGAATACTGGGAAATTCAGGCTTGATTTTTTAATCCATGATCTGTCGAAAGTTTACGAATTGACATACCTTGTTCATAGTTGCCAGCAGATTCTCCTGTGACGAAGGTAGCCCATGTTCTAGAAATCCCTGAGATTTTGTGACAAGTAGAATCTCATTATAAATCTGACATACGTGACATTCCTCTCATTTTCTTGATGAAACTTGAGTTTTCTTACAGTACATGCATTATGCAGGCGTTGTAGATATTGATCCAAAATGCTAGCTTCTGCTTGTAGGTTAAGAATGTCAAGTCAACGTTACATAATCTACGCATTAAAACCCTGAAAAGAGGCACAAAAATAGAACATGTGAGGAACTCTGAAATTTGAACTATCGGTGTCTGAGTAATCATCATGCCCTGAGAAAATCGGTAAGCACCTCAATTTTCCGGCCATCGGTAAACACTCCGATAAACGACGGACATCTAACGAGTTTCTTTCTATCTGAATGAAGTTCTTGTACGGCCCGATGTCCCTGACAATGCTATCTAAATCTGGCATAATGCGGTAAGGGTCGAGGTTTGATTCATAGTGGTTGAAAGGAAAGATAGATGCTTTGGAGCTGAACAAGGTCTTTGGGCCCTTTGGATTCATGCAGGATAGGCTAAGTTTTGGAACAATAGCTAATTCTTCTCTATCTTGTGGTGGTGCCTGGTTTAGCAATAGGAATATTGTTATTAGGCTTTTAACTAGCTCTTCTGAAAGTTCATTTGGATTCTCATTACACAATTCTTTGCAGATATGGTGTTCATTTTGTATTCTTCCTGCATGCCTCGGTTTCTCATTTTCTGTGCAGAACAAGAACAGAGGAGACAGTAAAAAAAAATGGAATTTCCTTGTATTTGTTTTTCTTTCGTATTCTTTTTGACAAAACTTAGAAAGTAAAAGACTCAACAACTCGAGCCAGGTTCAAGGGATGTTCATGCAAGCTTACTAGTGGAACCTGTAGTCAGCATGCTTATCATTTCTTCTGTAGAACCTACAGAGGGTCTTCTGAATCTCATTTTCTCTTTTTTGTGTTCGTCAAAATGTTGTGATCTGGATAGCTGACTGAAACCGTCTTTTTTGAGCTCTGATCGACTTGGTGGTAATTGATCTTGTTGCTTCATCTTCTTTTGCTGTTGCTGCACCCTTTTCCATTCCTTGCTCTGCTTCCTATCCTGGTACAAGTTGAGTTTCAGATCATCAACTTTTCTTTCAAGCCACACGATCTCTTCCTCCACCATTGCCAGCTCTGTAAGGAGGCTCTGAACCTGCACTTGCACCGATCCTCTTTATGAAATCAATTCCATAGAAAGAATAATAGCACTATATATCCACTTAATTGCTCTTACCTGGGGTGGTAGCAGCGTGGCAAGACATGGATTTGACGACACAGACCCATGGATTGCACACTGCAGAGCCTTGTTTATTGCCTGTTCCTCGTCTAATTCTGCCTGCAATTTCTCAACCTGCAACGTTCACAAGCCAAACCCACCGTAAGTATTTCTTTAATGACATTTTTTTTTGCTTCTACTCCAACATGCTATACAGAGCAGAAGTCTGGGTGGATGAATGATCGAAACAACGTTTTTCACCTCCTCCTCGAGATCGACTCTTTTCTGTTTCGCATCACCCTGTTGCTCAAGGTAGTCTTCAAATTTCATCGTTCTTGCAAGCCCAAAAAATGAAGAGAAGTCTGCAATCTAAGAACAGTGGCAAATGAAGTTACGAAGGTGCTCATTAAAACGGAGAGATAGAAAGGTTTGCTTGGACAATCGTGGGTGCCATGTTGGAGTGGAAGTGAAAAAATGATGGGATGGAGAATGTCAAAAATGGTAGCGAGAATCTGCGGTGGAAGAATCTTTAGCTGTGATTGGCGGTGGTGGCAGCCGTAGCTGTTAATGTTATTAGTGAGATGCATGACCATCCCATGAACCTTAACACGTCATCCATTAATTTTTGACCAATTTGGGAGCGGTAGACGTGAAGCCCATGAACAGCTCGAAGCACTTTTTCGAAAAGTTTCTTTTTCCCTGCCCCGCAAGTTACTGCGAGTAATTACTAATTACAGTAATGGTTTATTTTAATGAGAAAATAACGAACTGCAAAAGAAAAAAAAAGAGAGAAGACAAGAACGAACTACTTTAACTAACAAGACAGTGACCGATAATGATGGGTATTTTATTCAATTTCATTGAACACCAACATAGCATACTTTAATTCACAGATGTAAAAAAAAGTTAAAAGAAAAGAAAGGAATCTTTCCTAAATTTTACTTGGATAACATGTAACTCTAGCCATTCCAATAATTACTTTTGTTTTTGCTGCCTTTTAAAATTATATTTTATTTGAAAGACATCAAATTTAATGTGTTTTTTTAGTGTTTCTCGATAATTACCCTCCACTGCAAAATAAAAAATACCCTCCACTGCAATACCCAAACACGCAATCTTGTTTTAAAAAAATTATATGAGCATGTGAGATTCCATGCCAATAAATTTGTAATTCAATTAACACCTTGTGCTCTGTTTTTCTGCTTCTCTTTTAGTAACCAAAATAAATAAGTACAGAAAAATAAAACAAGCGGTTCCATAGAAATTCTTGTAGCAGAACACATCATGTGCAGTGTACGAGGAAAAGATTAAGGAGTCCCCAGTGTGGAGTTGCACAGGCTTCCAAAAATTTACAAACCACAAAAGCAGTGAAGTTTATCTCAAACAGAATAGCAGCAGGAGACCTAAAAACTGCTCTGGCTCCATCCGCCATACTCTTCCCCATCATAATCCCTTGCCTCCTACAGAACCCAGCAAACAACCACAACATTAATCAACCAGGATAAACAATGGCAGACAGCATTGCATGTACTTCTGTTATGCAATTTTTAACACTGATTTTATTTTGTATCGTCTAGACTTATAGCCGACAATGCTCGTTGATTGTTGCTTCATGCATCGCTTGGGCTAGCTAAGCTTTAATGGTGCTTATAAGATCTAAAACAGTATCATTTTCCCCTTCTTATGAACCATTTTCCGGGGCATCATCTGTTAGCTACCATAAACCACCATAGAATTCTAGGAAATTCGATAGTCAAGGTAGAAACGGGCTTAGAAATATAAATTCTAGCACTCGATGATACAAAAAAACATTTCAGTCTCCTGCTAATTAACAGAAAACACCTTGCGCTTATACAGGCATAATATATATATATATATATACCTTGAGGGTAAAGGTGACACCAACTTGAATCTCTCCAATATATGATTGCGTAGCACTAACCACTCTATACTTGCAGGGATGTAGCTCAGCAGATCCATTTTCTACTCCTGATGTCAATAAATCCTTCACATAGATCCTGCATGATAAAAAAAAAAATGGAGAAACATACAATAATTCATATATCAACATTATCAGATTTATCTGAATAAAAATTGTAACTCTGTTAAGATTGCTCTACTAGTTCATTTTTCTTGTAGACAGTTTCTCATTCCCAGTACATCAATCAAGAGTCTGCCCCTGCAGCATACAATATTGCATGATAATACTTAAGAAGCAACCCTGAAGCTTTTCATTTATCAGCATTGTCATGGTTTGAGGCAATTTCTCTGGCAAACGAATTTAGTGGCCTGGCTCCCATGAAATCTTCTCCTTTTTGTTCAAAGCAAGCTATGCAGTTACTACTTTTCCAAACCATTACATACATGATTTCTAAAGGTATATGAAGCGCATAAAACGAACCCTAAATGTATTGCTTCGGTAATTAGCTTTATATATGTTGTTGGTAAGAATTTTTTTACTAATGTCTTACTTGGCTTCACCGAGGAAATCGTCAGCAGAGAAGGTGTCTTTGTCCATGATTTTAAGACTGAGCTTATATTCGCCAGCTTGTCCTGGATAATCTACCTTGAATTTGAGCCTCTCATTCCAAACTGGTTGGCCACCTTGTTCTGGACCGTTGACATGTTCACCAAGCAAAGGTTAATTTAAAGAAAAAATCGGTTGTAAATAGGGTGCATATCATATGCAAATTAAATTCTAGCCTCACCTCTTTCTATCTGTCTGATTGTTTTAGATTCTTGATTGCTTTTCCGTTGAGCAATCATTGAAATAAATACAGGTGAACTTAGAATATGATTGCACATAAGCGCTTACAAAGCTAAAAATCCAGGCGCTGTTGCTGTTCGAATATAATAGTTGCATACAGTGCAAGCAATGTTGCAAGAAAAATGGTTAATTCTAGACCTTGATTTCTCCAAACATTCTCTATTTTTTGTTTTGTTTTCATTTTTTGCCAACTGAATCATGAATAACTCACCTCCCTTTACCAAATTGATCATGAATCTTTAACTTTCACTAACCAATACAAGGATTCATTCATGTACTAGTTGCTCTAATTATGTAGCATTTTTATTCTGTTATATACTTTTAAACGTAATAAAGAACTCCATCCCTTTAGGCTACAAGTATTGACTGGTTTACAAATCACCCTGTTGACCCAACTCATCGGGGCATTGCCTACATTGATCATTGACCAACTAAGTTTTGTGATCTGGAATTGATCCGGGGAAGAATTATTGGTTGTTTTGACTTTTGAATATATATATATATATATATATATATATATATATATATATATACATAGAGAGAGAGAGAGAGAGAGAATTATTAAGTATCAGTTGGCGGCGCAAGTGAAGCACCAATTACCTCTAGCTACACCGCTCTTGCGCTCTTGGCTTTTGTATTGCACGATAACATATGGGTCCATATCGCCTGCCATCATATCAAATAAGCACAAATCAGAATCTTCAGTTTACATGCATTCAGAAGTCAGAACTTTTAAAAAGGAAAGACTTTTGATGCACTTCATTTTCCAATGAGAGGATTCATCCCATCACGAGTCTACCATAGACATGCGATGACTATCATCACATTATTTCACCAATATATGTTTAATTGTTCATGATCTTCGGCAATCATGAATGGCAGTTGTTCATTATTTCACTACCATGGTCTGTCTACCAAGTTGCAGCCCATTTAATTAAATCACAAACCACCCATATCTGAATCGGAGTTGAAACTAGATATAAAAATGGCAATTCCAGGAAAGAAATGAGATTTCTAGCCAAAAGAGGGAAAAAAAAGGATGATGAACGAAATAAACCAGAAGGAGCACGGATTTCAGTAACCAGAACAGCAAGTACCAAGATAGGGAAGATGACAGGATAAAAATCCCAGAAAATTTTTTTACATAGCTTGGAACTCTAAATAAAAGAAACAAATATACAAAGAAATACAGAAACATGAATCTGTACCTATGAAATCAGTATCTCCAAGGCCTTTTGCACTCACCAGCAGCACTTCCAATATCCCACTAGCCATCTCTTTGTTTCTCTCTCTCAGGCTTTGAGCTAGGATTCTTCAAGGCTCCGATTCAAGGGTCTTCGGCGATGACTTGGTTTGAGCCTAGAATTTATCGAAAAAGAGCCCATCATGGACAAATATATAGCACTTGATGATACAATTACGGACTGTGAAGATTTAAGAATGACCACCCATTGCCTGTCTTCGGTCAAATCATTTGATTGTTCTTATTTTTGTCTTTTTGTTCGAATGACGAGAGCTAGTTTTTGTTTTTTATTTCCAAATGAACGATTGTTTTTTATTTGATAAAAATATATTATTCATGTTAATTAAGATTAAGTGTTTTTTTTCCAACTATTTTAAATATATACATTCAAATAATTTTCTTAACTCTTTTAAATATTAATCTTAAAATTTAAATTTTAAAAATAACAAATATAAGTACATGTTTCGTAATGACCCTTCTGTTTTTTTAGTGTTTTTTTTTTAAAAAAAAACTATTTAAAAATATTTTTCATGAACACATTAAAAATATCAAAACTTATTAAAAAAATATCAACTTAATAATTTTTTAAATTAAATATATTTTTAAAACTCGTACAAAACAAACAATGAATCATTGGACTTTAAGTTTTCGGATGACTGAAAGCTATTAAACACAAATAAACGGCAGGCATTAAATATATTAAAATAATAATTTTAAAAATTTATTGCAAGCATCATCTAAATCAAAACAAGATAAAAATATAATTTTAAAAACGCCAACAAGTTCAGTTCATAGAATTCATATGATTATTTTGAAAGGGTATACTGATAAAAACCAGTAATGAATACTGATGTTCCCTTGCGGTAATCTACAGGAAACTGGATGGCGCCGTCCAATTATGGCCAATGGCTGCATGCTTTCTACCATAACCGGATGTTTCCTTCAAGGGTGTGTGAAAGCCCGACTATTTCTGGAAGCGCCAAGGAAGTTTCTTGCTACGGAATGGTTATGGCAGCCCTAGACTTCGTTTTGAAAGTTCTCACGTCAACGCGTCATTAATGGCTGCTACCAAGGTTTGATGTTGATGCTGTTGTTATTTTGCATCATTAATTTAATTGCGCGTATTATATGGATTGTTTTCTATGGTCACAGGAATTTGATGGGATGATTTTACTATTCAAAGTTGTTTAAATTTTTGTCATTGCATCATTAATGTTATGTTTCTGCTTAGCTTTTTTTCTTTCAGGGTTTTAAATAACCATAACTTAGATCAAATGTATTTTTGTTTTCTGTAACTAAACGATGTAATAGAAATGTTTTACCTGTTCTTGTTTTTTTCTATGACAAAAGGTGCAAATCATTTTAGTAATTAGCAGCTTTTTAAAAAAAATATATTATATATATATTGATAAAATTAAATTCATGTAGAATAACAATAACACTTACAAGGAAGAATTATTCTTATCCAATCTGAGATAAATAAAAAATAAAAAAATCTACAAATCACAAACTGTTGCAAAGCATGGGAATTCATTTAAAGTGGCAATAAAATCGAACTAAACAGAGCTTTGCTTCCACCCACCATAATCTTCCCCAGCATCTTCCTCTTCTGCCTGCAGAGAATCCAACAAAACAAGGTGCATTGCTTTTTTAATTCAAATTTCAGCACTGATCCAATTGATTTTATTATCAGTATATTATATATATATATATATATATATATATATATATATATATATATATATATATATATATATATATATATATATCCCATGTATCGATCATATAATCATAAAACGTATGAATTACCTTGAGGGTAAAAGTGACACCAACTTGAATCTCTCCACGATAGGATTTGTCAGCATTAACCACTCTATACTTCTGAGTTTGCAGTTCAGCAGTTCCATTCTTGACTCCTAACGCCAACAAATCTTTGACGTAAATGCTGCATAAAAGAAAACAAATTTAACAGGATTCACTCAGAACGAATGCTGCTATTGGATTTACTTTGCTTCTGGGCTATCCCGATCATGAAATAATTTAAGAACATTAACCGAATGAGTTTTTTTCATGCTTCTTTTATTAATTTGTTAGAATCAAGCTCTTGGCATGGTGTGTCAGGCAAATTTCTCAACTAAATCAATTTAACAGCAAGCATTACTGAGGCCTGGCTCCTGCTACTTGAAGTACATAACAATGTCTTACGTGGCTTCGCCGACAGAATCATCGGAAGAGAAGGTGTCCTTGTCCATGATTTTAAGAATGAGCTTATAGTTGCCATCTTTCCCTGGAAACTCTACCTTGAATGTAAGAGTCTCATTCCACACTGGACGCCCACCTTGACCTGCATCATTGATATGAGGTTACTTAAAGAAAACACTTCGGCTGTTACAAGGCTATAATAAGAGATAAGATTAGTTTTTTTTTTCTTTTTTTTTTATTTGATTTTCTTGTGGAGCTAAGATATAATAAGATAAACATCAGTTTTAAGTAAGTAAGAAACTAACCTCTTCCTACTTTGCTCTTGCGTTCTTGGCTTTTGTATTGTACTAGAACGTATGGATCCATATTAGCTGCCATCGTATCAAAACTACAGGAATTAGAATCTTGGGAGCTCACATTAATAACCGATAAAAGACTTTTTGTAATTCATTTATAATGGATATTCAGTGCTCAAGGGATAAAAAAAAAATCGATGCTTTTCGTTTCCAAGTTTAGTATATACAAAATTGAAAAGTGTTTAAAAATTGAAGTCCTTTTTTTAGCCTATTAATGTCTTAAGGCCACCCATTTATTGCATGTTTGGTGTTTTAATAGCTTTGTGTTTATTAAATTATATATCATTTAAAATATTAAATTAACTTTTTAAAGTGTTTTTTTATAAGCTTGATGTATTGATATAATTAAAAAAATTAAAAATCATTTTTTTTTAAAAAAAAACATCAAATGCATTTCCAGTTAACAAAAAATTTGCACAACATTACCAAAAACACACCTAATAAAATTTCAAAACCATCTAAATTAACTTGAAGTGTATTTGTTGAAAGTAGATGTTCGAATGGAATAGAAATTTAATCATGAAAAATAAAAGAAACAGTTTTTTTGCTAGAAAAAAAAAACCCCAAGAAAACAACACGATGGACGAAATGAAATCAGGAACTGCTCCAGATGAATTTGGATTACGAACAAGATATGTACACACTCGTAGAAGTGCAAGAAACTAATAAGATGAATTTGGAAAAAAAGAAGAAGAAGAAGATGCATACTCAAAGAGGTGCAGAAACATGATAAGCCAAAGAAATCAGGGTTTCCAAGGCCTTTTGCCTTCACCAGCTTCACCTCCAATATCCCGACGGCCATCTCTTTGTTTCTCTCTGACTTGACGACTCTGTAAGATTATTCTGTCACTGTCTTCGGCAATACTTGTATGTTTAAGCGTGGTTTATATCGAAAGAATCCACCATGCCTGGACATACATATATAGCCGATCGATACAACGACGGGCTGCTTTAATCAAGAATGCGACCAGATCATGTTGGCATGCAGTCTTCGGTCAAATGGCTCATGGGTTTTTCGACGAAAGCAAAGATAGTTGTTGTTTTGTCCCATTCTTAATTACATGGGTAGTTAAGGTTTAAACTAAACTATATCAAGTGGCCAATGTCCCTTTTTGTTCTTTCTCTCTCGAAAATAATAAGAAATTATGGTGGAAGATGAAGGAACAAGACGAGCTGTTTCTGTTTGTCTACAGTTTACATTAAATTGCTCAAGTTTAAACTTCTCTAACTCCCTCTAGTAATCAATAGCTTAAGCAAGAAAACGACCCTCATTAACTCATCTTAAGCTTCTTGTTTTTTTATAGTCTTACGATTAATTAATTAAATTTATATTTAATCTTAACTCGTATATAAACTGATCCGAGAATATCAAAACTGAAATGTTATAATCATAAAATTATGACTTGTTTGTGAAACACGGATCCTCGCACCATTAAGCAGTCATTTCTTAGGGATAACAATATATTTTTTTGTTACAAATGAAATTTGAAATTGCTCTCAGCTTGAGTAGATAAATCTTTTTGAAAATAAGGTATTTTTGGTTCATGGCATAAATCAGTTTAACATATAGTGATTCAACGACGTATAAGAGAATCTTCTAACAAAATAATGTATAAATTAAAGATAACTCATAATTAAGGGGGCACAGACAAAACAATAAAAGGGAAAGTGAAGGTTAATGAAGAAGTGTTCTTCACGACGGCTGCCTCGTCGACTTTTCTGGTCATTGAACTAGTTTCCTGCCTGCCTTAGAACTTGCCTACATCCCTAGCTAGATTATTTTAACCTAATTTGAAGTATTTCAAGGTCAATATCTTGGAGAGACATCAGCAGTGGCTGCTACCGCGTATTTAATGAATCATGCTTGTTCTTAATAAATACGTGCCATCAAAAGTGACGCCGCTTTGACTTGTTGATAGTCACGAATCTTAGGATCGATGGCTTATACCTACCCACCTGGAGATTTTTCACGAGCATTTTGCAGGGTGCAACTTGACAGAATTCACTTTTTAAAAAGCTTTAAACAACCATTCTTTACTCCCCCTGGTACGGGCGATGCAGGCCCATGAGTTTCTTGATTTAGAAAAGGTATGGAAAGGAATCATTGTTCAACTAAAAGCTTGCTTGCTTGCTTGCCCAGTTGCTACTCTCTATACATTTTGAAGGCACGTGACACTTGCCATGATATTGTTAGTATAATTTTTCACAACATGAACAATTTTTATTTAAAACTGTGGTATAGGGTTGATTTACGTTTAATTCATGACCATGTAAGTGCTTGTTTGAAAGTTAGTTGCGGTTGTTTTTGAAAATATTTTTTATTTAAAAATATATCATATTTTTTTAGTTTTTAAAATTATTTTTGATATTAACACATTAAAATATCTAAAAATACCAAAAAAATAAATAAATGATAATCAGAGAACATCCAAGATCTGAACAGCTGGGAGTTACAACATGACAAACTTGATGGAGAAAAAGAGAGAAGCAGCAGTGATAAAAAAGAACACTCCTGAGCTGCCAGAAGCCCTCTGGTTTAAAATCCCTCCATTTTTTTTCTCTAGTTCTCGACTGGATTCGTGACACTTCATTAAAAATGACCCAACAATAATATAAAAAATTCCCACTCGGTACCATCTTTTTCTCAGCTACCCGTCATCTTTTATAATTCTAACTTCTTGAACTCTAAAACGCTGTTTTTGTGAAGAATGAAATTGCTTCTAGGATCTCTTTTCTCGACTCACCTGCTGCCTGGGAATTGATTTGAGTTCGCTTGTATTATCAACCAATTCTTTAAAGTGGTTGTTGAAGTGCAGAGTGGCTTAGATGGCTTGGGTCTCAAATATTAATGAACAAATTAATGGGTTGCAACAGTCCTGTACATGGATTCTACTTGTTTCTTTGTGTCGTGTAACTGTGGTTCTTCGTGCACACGCGAGCATGGTCCTTTATTATTTATTTTTATAAATTTTATTTAATATTCAATTTAGTATAATTTCTTTCCTTTTTTTAATACCTTTCAAGATAAAGGCCTCAAGTTGATATGTAGAATTTCTGTTGAGTAATTTAGATTTTTTAGTCACACAGTGCATGAAAGATTTGTCTAATTCTAAACTACATGCTCGATCACTTGAAGCTTCAAATAGATTTGCAAAATTGTTTTCGACAGGCAGGCCAGGAAAAAGAAGAGGGAGAGAGGCAATTGTTGCAAATTTGCTAGGATTAACAACGTTTAAGGGTTCAGGATTTAAGAGATAATTTTAGAGGTGGCGTCGAATGTCAACTGAGAAAAATAGAGGAAATGAGGAATTTCAAACTAGTGGGAAGCAAGACCCATAATACACTCTGCACATGTCCGGCACAACTGATGCATTCAAATATCACGTTCATAATCAGGAAATATGGGGATAAAATCCGGAAAGCTGCATTGCATTAAGTCAGTTGAAGTGTGCATAAGCGATTAAATCAAACCATAAGTATATGTGGGTTTTGGAAAGATATTAGATATTCCAATTCGTCCACTCGAGGCAACATAGGCCTACTACCATCTGCTGATGCATGCTGAAAACCATGTTAGTTAATCCTGGCACACATCAAACTCGTGAACATGGACTAGATTCTACTTCATTTGCCTTATCTAGTATGCCTTGGTGAAATGTCAGCTGACCTAGATCTTGATCCAGAAGGTGACCTTGATGCTCTACCAGGTGACGGCCTCCAAGCTCGCGCTTCCTCGAAATCATATGCCAATTTCCTACAATCAACATGTTTTCACGTATAGCTTAAGTGCACATGCCTGTTAAGAAATTTGAGTCAACTGATAATCACGAACAAATTTCAGAGTGCAGTCATCCCCTAATAAATCAACTTTGAACTGACAAATAGCATGCTAACTGCTCGGTTTTATACCAGGGTCTAAGACCATGAACAGCATTCCTAATATTACCAGTCTCGTTTTGTGATTCTCATAAATAATTAGGAATTTTCTGTTGTGAAAGCACCACAAAACCCGTGTATTTCATGGTTTGTGCCCAATCAATTACTTCAGCATGACAGCCCACTACAAGGACATGGAATGACCAAAATACATGGATCACAACAGTAGAGAAGAGAAATCTCCACTTACTCGCCAAACCCATTGCCATTTTCATTAAGATCATTGCCATGGCCATAACCTGGAGAATATGACCTGCGGCTGTGGTCACCATCTCGCTCTGGTGGAGGACCTCTAGGAGATCTTGGATGGCCCGCATGCCTTCTATCAGGGGAAGCGGAGTAGTCTCGCCGTCTCGGGGCAGGAGAGTATGACCTGCCAAAGTTAAAGCTCACATCTATCAACTGTTTCAGATGTAGATTAGGACAATATGATGGCAAAGTTGTAGCCATGGAAGCTTACCTAGAGCGATAGCGAGACCTAGAACCAGGATGATGGCGAGGGGACCGCGATAATGAACGAGAACGAGAACGTCCTAAAACATATTTGATACAGAGCAGTGATTAATTTTGTAGCTAACCAATTCAAGATTGCAGCAGTGGGAAAAGGAAGGACACAGTTTAACACCAATGCAGTAGTTTGATTGATAAAGGAAATTTGTTATCCTCATGTCATCTCGCAAGATTAATAAACTTTGATAACCCAACCTGAAGCTCCCCACCAGGATATTTTCTAGGATGATCTAACCACAAATTCCTTTCTCGTGAGCCAAAAATTCAAAAAAAAAAAAAAAAAAAAAAACACAATGCCACTTTTCTGAAGAAAGTAGGGCATGCTATAGGCTAAAAATCTTTTATAGACTGATAATCATCATCCTACAAAAATAGCAGTAGGTCCACGTTATGAGAATCATGATGATCCATTGCTTCAATAACACAATCACCATTATTTCAAAGACTTCAATTATTTCAAAAGAAAAAATGTATACTTTGGAAACATCAGAACCATACACAATGCGGAAAACTAGTTTTCAAGCAATGCAAGAAACAAGTCGTGCACAGGGTCATTATGGATTTAATCAGTCGAGCTGAACAAAGTCATTTGTGGACAACAGAATATGTGAGCAACAACTTCAAATAAACCATGGTACTGGAAAATAAAACTATAATGAGTGATGGCTTACCATAATAGGAGGATCTTCCTCCATGACTCGATGGTCCTCTGTGGAATGTGCGAAGTGAATGTAAGGAATCTAAGAAAACTAATAATTATAACAGTAAAACCACATGGTTTATGAACAAGGGAGAGATATTACCTAACCCTAGCTCTGTGGCGCATCTCCTCGGGCCTTTTTCTTGTCTCTGCTGCTACCACCACAGATATCTGCCTCCCCGCAAAAATCTGCCCATTCATACGATGCTGGGCTTCCATAGCTTCATATGGATCCACAAACTGCACAAATGCAAACCCTCGAGGTTCCCTGCATATAAGACACAGCGAAGCAGCAATCAAAGTATGGAAAGTTGAGAATGAGCAAACACGACTTTCTGAGAAGAGTGACTTACTAAAACAGCATGCCTAGGGATTGTCATAATATCACTACCTAGTACCTTTCCTTACAAATCTACAATCTAGCTCCAGAGCACTTACACATGCGCGGACATGATTTTACTGAAAGCAGGCATAATGGCTGACCTTTTCTTTAACAATCAAGTATGAAAGGCAACTTCAAAAGAGGCAGGTCACTTGAAAAATCTTCACATTCTTGTAAATATAAGATGCACTTCAATACAACGTTCCCAAACTTAAATTCTCCTCAAGTTGCCTTCAGTTGTCAAGAATCAATCTGCTACCTCATCAAACTTTAGTGGTTGTTTTTTTTAATCCCTCTTCCTAAAGGAACATTCTTCATTGAACATTACTCTTGAGACCAATATGTTAGCGAATGATAAACAGTAGGTCTTCATCAATTGTGGGGCTTGGTCTTGATTTTTAACTTCAAACCAACATACCCCCTGACAAACCAGTTCAAAATTTAATTCACTGTGAAAAACAAAAAACGAGTACCCTGACAAATAGTTTGGAACGCAATTCAGATATGTTTTACCATCCCTATTTACAGATTGTAACTGAAGTAGCTAGCATGATTTAGGAACATAGAATCAGGAGGTAAAATCCAAAAGAACAACTTTATTTCCTTTTCTGGTAAAAATGAGGGCTGCTAATACACACTGTGATTAATACTCCCAAGATTTCTCCTCACGTTACTGTCAACTAGAACAAACAAACAACAAATCCATAATCCTAAAACATTACAACTGGTTATATAAAAAAAACCTTTATTGAAAGTCAAAAATCTAAGAGCTCCACACCGTTTGTGCTCCTATTGACTGCTCATGCTAACCACATTCATTTCACCAGTCAAACCAATACTGATCATGCTTATTCTCAAGCATGGTTATTTAAAGGTAGAGGCAAATGATCGACTCAAACAGGATTGTGAATAGATATCACAGGCATTGCATGAATAGAATAAATTAATAAAATATTTCTATAAAAATAGAGAAAAGATAAGTGGTAAACACCAAAAAAACCTACACTATCAGTAACAAATTAACAATGATAGATGCAGAAAATAATTGAATAAAACCAGGCAATATTTCATTACAGATTTAACCATTTCCCCATAGAAAAAAAAAAACTCACCCTGTGAAGTAGTCCTTAGGAATATAGACGTCTCTAACAACTCCGAATCTCTCAAATGGCCCTCGAAGTTCTTCCGATCTTTAAAAAAAAAAACACTCAAGAGGGTATCTCTTAAAAGCTCAAACCAAAATTCACCAAAACAAATAAAGGGTGATATTTCAAACACCTGCAATCAAGAGGAATGTTCCGAACCAAGAGGCTTCCACTATGTTGTTCCTTGCGTCTCCCATATCCACCACCACCTCCATATCCTCTTCTAGGTGGGCTTCTTACACGCCCCCCATATCCTCTCCTCGGAGGGCTGTAGTATGGTGGACTATATCGCCTCATTATATAACCTATCAATTCGACCGCATCATAATTTATGTCAATCTAACACATAAATTGCATTGTTTCAACAAAAAGAACAAAACATCTTGCCCCGTTGCATATTCTTCTATTATTGGAGTAAATTAAGCCAGCCCGTTGTGTACCTCCTAAAGAAAAGTAAAAAAAAAAAACTACAAAACACAATTTATTGTAATCCCCCCACTTGTTTTCTGCTAGTCTCACAATCAATTGAAGTTAACTACACTAGTTGACTCCATTGACTTGATTAGATCATATAAAAATCCAAATTTTACCAATCAGAAAGAGCAAAAGACCTTCACTTTTTACAAGATCAACTAAAAACCCTAAATATAAAGACTATTTCACCTTCAATTTTGGTTTTCAACAAGTTCATTGTGAACTAGGGTTTTAAGCTTCTTCAATGAGATTCGGAGAGGAAAAAAGAAAGAAAGAAAAGATGAGGTCATTTACCTGTACAATGATAACTTTTACGAAGAGAAGCGAGGAAGAAAGTTTTACTTCGATCTGAAGGTAGTTACTGTAGTAAAGTCCGATGATCCTGTCCTTAATTTTTGCCAGGCTTTTATTTCTAAAGCGAAATCAGGAGGGGATATTTTATAAACCCTAGATGGACCGGAATAGAGGCGAGTCAACCCGGTTCTTTATAGGACTCGGGAGTAGGAGGCGTCCCAAATTAATCCTATATGGGAGTAAATTGTAAAACCGCTCCTCTAGGTGTACAAAACATGTTGAAACGGTCCCTCCGTTTTCAAACATTATGAAATTAGCATTTCTCTTCCGATTCTTGTTCTTTTGTGATCTGTTTTGTTATTCTGTTTTAAGTTACAGAAAACGGGAAAACATGAAAATAACACGAAAATATTAATGAGAAACAGTAATATAATAAAAAACTAAGGGTGGTCAAGAGACTAGTAATTAGTTTTTAAAAAGTAAAAAGACTATTTGGTATATTTTATAAAACTACGGAGATTGATTTATAATTTAAATCTATTCTAGGGCTTTGATTTTGAGATGGGGTTCCCGTGGATCAACCAATACGGGCTTATTGGTGTGTATAAATCACTCATCTACTTCGTTCTCCTGGTGAACATTCATGAATCATGCACTGGGAAATTTCTTTTTTCACGGTAATTTCTATTATTCGAACTTGAAATGAGTAGGGTAGAAAGCAATCTGAGATCAAATTTAGCTCACTTGAGAAAATGCGAGAAATTATACAAGAAAAGGCATAGCTCCATGTTCATCGAGCCTCCTGATAAACAAAAAGCCAACGCTAAAATGTTGGGGACTGGAAACCGACTCGGTGGAGGTTTCAGGTCTTCGGGTCATCTGCTGACCAATTGGGTTAATAAATTGACCTGTTTTCAATAATAGAATATAAATATATTAAAAATGATATAATTATTTTGTTCACAGTTAATGATGTCATAAATACATATGTAGCTTGGTAGTAGCCTCTTTCTTTTTTTCTGTTCTTTTTTTTTCTCTGTGCTATGACAAGAGTGGATCCCAGCACATCAAGTAATTTTTTAATTATGGTTCTTTTTTACCTTGTATACCGTTGCCAGACTCACTTGAATATTGACTTTATCTTGCCTAGTAGGTCAATGACATTCTACATTAAAAATGATCCATAAGACGATAGAAGGTATTAGAATAATTAAACAAAAGATAGAAAAGAAACAATGGGATAATCATTGAGAAAAAAATTGAAAAAGCACCACCTTATTCAAGCATTGGTGTGCTTCAAGTGCCAACTTCAAGTTCAGCATTGGTTCACCCATTCCGATGAACACCATATTTGTCTCCCTGTG
Organism: Salix caprea; assembly: GCA_964035475.1. NCBI lineage: Eukaryota > Viridiplantae > Streptophyta > Magnoliopsida > Malpighiales > Salicaceae > Salix > Salix caprea. The sequence goes on along the minus strand of OZ037757.1, from coordinate 2,747,334 downwards.
CTCGAATATCTCCTCCGTGGCCAAAACCTGAGCGTATAAAGCATTAAGAATAACTATGAATGGGATGGAGTAGTTTCAGAACTACCCATTCCGATGAACACCATGTGTTCTTTTACTTTTCTCTGGTATATTAGATGGTGGAGCTACTTTCCTATATAGCGTTGTTATTTATATATTTTTTTTTTCAATAGAAAAAGAAAACAACGAAATTGAAAAATAAAAAATTTACGTTTAAAAAAAAACTAAAATTCAATTTATTCTCTTCAATTACTGAACGTTCACAAATAATTACTTTATTTTGCTCCATTTCTCAGGAACCAAACAGAAACAAGTGACTTGCAGCTTTAATGATGATTGCCTGGCCTGGACATGCCGAGTGGGTCCAAGTGAGAGGCACGTGATGGAGCGGAGGAGGAAGCGGTGGTGGTGGAGAGGCTGCGAGAGAATATGATGGTAGGGGAACGAGGTCGCATGGCCCTTGCCATTCACACGAGCTTGAGCAGAGAGAATGAAGTGGCAATCATGATCGTCGGTTGTCGCCCACGTTCGCTTAACTCCACGCTATCACCGAAACCTCATTATTTGGATACGTGCAAGGACGCAAATAGCCTTCGTTGTAATTTACTTTTAAGACCTTTTTGTTTCAATGAATGTGTATTCTGGTCCTGATAGTTTTGAAAGAAACAGAACGACCCGTCCTGAACTAAAAATTCAGGGACTTGAAATAAACTCGGTGCCAATCTCATGTTAAAAGAAATTTATGATTTCACTGTCATCAAAGGAGAAATGGATGAGTTTGTTAGGTGATGCTGTTGGCTTTGCGATTATCATCTTAAAAACATTTGAAAGCATTTGAGCTTGTAAATGTTACGAAAAATTGCAATTTTGATTAGCAGGAGTTAAATGCTATCATAGAAAAATAAATTTCTTCCCGGATTGAACAGTTTTTTATTTTTTATTTTTTTTTGGATTTGAGAAAACATCATCCCGTAAAACATATTTTATGAGTTTAGGTGAATAAATAAAACTTTGACTATTCCAAGCTCTTACAAAAAATACATGTCTTGACTCGAACTCAAAAACTATTATGCAGATATCAAGTTTTTGATCTATTACGAGGATACGGATAACATCATTTTGTTTTTTAAAATATTTTTACTCATAAATACATAAAAAAAAAACACGAATTACCAAGAGATTTGTCTCCTTTATTTGATTAGACTTGTCTCCTTTATTTTATTAATTTAAATATTGAAAGGTCTTGTGTTGTAATAAGAAACTTGTTTTTCTAGAGCAATCTGGGTCTAGAGATAACTTCCAAGCCAAGAGACATGTCTTCCAGGTGAACGTCAAACTCGGTCACTTAATCAAATATAAAATCATACTTGAAAAGTCCAATTCAATCCTAGAGTTTCCGGAGCTTCATCAAGCTCTTTATCACCCGGTGATAAAAAAAACCCTGTCATATATAGATGCTGAAATGAAGAACTGTACAGTAAATCTCATGTTTCGAATTCCATGCTTTACGGGATACGGTACTCTATCAAAATAATATGTAGTTTCCTTGGATCAATATACAACGCAAAGCATGAACTGAGTATCTTTCCTCCTTTATGTACGAAGAGGTGACATATATGGACCTGCATAAGACGCAGGTTTTCCATTGGGAGCTTCGTTGACATTTTTCCTGTGATATTTAGGACCGTTGCTTGAACTTCGATCAACTCTCTGGGGGTTTTCACCACGAGATCCCTTGGATCCATCGTTGTCATGGGAATTCTGAAGTTGTTCCAATGCTTTTACCACCACTTCCATGTTTGGCCTGTACTTTGGTTCAGCTGAAAGACATTGAATTGCAAGGTTTGCTGTTTTCAGAGCATCGGAGGACGAGTACTGGCCTTGGATGCGAGCATCCATGACTTGGAAAATTTTGCGCTTATTGCGAAGGTAAGGCCTTGCCCATTCAACTAAATTGTGTTCCTTGGAGGGCCTGTTTTTGTCTATTGCTCGTCTGCCGGATAACATTTCAAGGAGAACGACCCCGAAACTGTATACGTCACTTTTTGCAGTTAGATGACCTTCATAAAGACAGACAGAAGTTAGATGAAAGCAATAGAAGCCATTGTTGTGTAAAATAAGCATTTCTTTCAGGAGAATAACGTTGAGAGAATATAGCTTAGGATTGAGTTTTTCCGCAGGAAGTAGGGATGATAGAAGTGAACATGACCAAAGTGGTGATTTGAAAGATACCTGTTGCCAAATATTCAGGAGCTGCGTAGCCGTAGGTACCCATGATCCTTGTCGATACGTGGCTTTTACTGCCTGTTGGCCCGTCCTTGGCCAACCCAAAATCAGAGAGTTTGGCTCTATAATTCTGCCATTTCAAAGAGTGTGTAAGAGAGGTGCAACTGGGAGAAAACTGAAACATTTAGATGCCCATGAAGCAAAATTCATGAAAGAAATGCTTACCGAATCGAGCAGGATATTAGAAGCCTTGAAATCTCTGTATATAACTTTCGCCTTGTCACTATGAAGATATTCTAGACCCTTGGCAGCATCAAGGGCAACCTTCATGCGGAGATTCCACGAGAGTGGTTGAAAATAAGAAGCCCCTGTTCCATTAAAAAAAATATATTTCAATGATTTTATCCAAGTTATTCGAGGTGATAAAAAATACTACAACTTGAGTTGAAAGGTCGATATGGGAGGCTATCAACTGCTCACTTCTGAATAGATGATTCTCCAAGCTTCCCTTGGGCATACACTCATAAACCAGAAGCCGGTGGTCATCTTCTAAGCAATAGCCGATCAATTTTACTAGATTTGGATGGGACAGCTGGCCCAGGTAGTTTATTTCTGCCTGCAGTCGAAGAATCAGCACAAATCTATTAATCATACTGCCTTTAAAATTTATCATCTGTGTACTAAAACTTCCAAGAGCTGGATCATTAAGTTGTTCAAGTGAATCTGTTTCAATTCTAACTTGGTTAATCCAACTCTTTACAAGAGACATTGAATACCAGTTCATATTGGACGAGTGATTGTATCTTAACTTGTCTCTGGACATTTGTAAGGTTTTCTACAAGATTCAAGAGAGAGTCTTAGAAAAAGAGGCAGGCAAGGAACGAGTGGAAAAGGGGATACTCACCAACCATTCCTGGTGACCCTGGGAACTCTCCTGGTGAAGCTTCTTTACAGCAATGACTGTACCTGTTCCAGGCTTGGCAGCTGTCGATGAATGCTCGTCAATCCACCCTTTGAAGACACAACCAAAACCACCTTCCCCCAACACACTATCAGGACGGAAGTTCCTGGTGGCTGCTTTTAATTCACTAAAGGAAAAGCTCTTCAGATTTGAGGACTGCAGGATCTCACCCTGTGTCCGAGGAGTTGAAGGCACTGTGGAAGAAGAGACCTTGCTGCTCGACCCGCTCTTGTCATTCCCGTTTTTTCCAGCATATTTTGTGTTCGACCCTGAATAATCAACGCAGCATAACTTATAAATCCATCTAGATGTCTACAAATGCAGAGCAAGAAATGAACCGCCTACTTTCAAAACGACTTGGAAAAGAAAGGAAAGGAAAGGAAATCCTCCTGATCAATGGCAAATTTGCCAAGAAAAACAGAAAATTTACTATCTTTCAATTGGTTATGAAAAAATACAGCTGAGTAAATCTTTCAAATGGTTATGTTTGATCTTGATTCGTTCAGTAATGAAGCCCCATGTCAATCACTCCTAATGGTTCGTTTTAATTGAGATTGTTTTCTTGTTTTTCTTTTGCTACATCAGCTATCTTAATTAGCCTAATTGAACGTAACAAGATGGGTGATTTTTGTGATCTTCTTTGGTGGTAAGCTGAAAGTTTCAGCGACAGGAAAGTGGCCGGTGAGAAATAATGCAACAGGATTGTGCAATGAATATTAGTACATTACAGTTAGAAGCATGGTTGGTCTTAGAATGGAAGAAAAGATATAAGAATCAAAATTCTCGATTCTCTGTTTACTCTTCCTTTCTCTTATCAATCAAAACTCAAACAGAGGTCCATATCAAGAATCCAAAATGATGCTACTTTCTAAAAGAAAAAGGCTGGAGCAAAAAACTAAAGACTCCTTTTCCAGCGGAAGATCAAAAAAGGAATGAACAAAAATTAATAACCTTGGCAGACAAAGAAAACAAATATTCATCAAGAACAAGATGTGTGTGAATTTGCGAACATACCGTTTCCAGGAGGACTCTCACCTTTAATTATTGCACTAAAGCACGACCCCATTGACACACAGACGTCGAAGACCATAAATTTGGTCTCGGGTGCTGAATAACTAACGAAACCCAGCTCAAGAAAACTTTCGTAGAGACAAGGCAAAGAGAAGCTTGAGACAGAGAGAAAATCAAGAAGCTTGAGACAGAGAGAAAATCAAGTGTGAAAACAAGAGGTTTATATGTCAAAAACGTGCCCACGATCATGACCAACCAGTAGCAAAGTTTGACTGGTTAAAAAAACGCAGAATAAAGGAGAAAGCTAAAAAGAATGAGAGAGGAAGACATGGACAGGTTTTGGTGTTCTTTTGTGTTTTGTTTGCCTTCTGGGAAAGTTCTATTTATTAGAACTTCGCCAGGGACAAAAGTGAAATAGTGGTCTTGGCCTCCATTTGCGTTTCCTTTTATCTATGTACTAGGGGAAAATAAAGGTACCAAAAAACAAGGGAAAAAAAGGTTCTTTTATCTACAAGTGGAGAATTCATTAGCAATTTAACCCAAATTATATGTTTCGATATGGATTAGATTTAAAAAAAAAATAACATGTTTTACAGAGAAAAAAAATCCAAATGAAAATCAAAAGGTTTATATATACATATAAAATTATATGATTAAATAAATTGAGAATCACACGTATTAAAAAAAATGAAAGTTAAAAATAAAATTAAAAAAATTAATAAACAACTATATAAATCAAGATATTTGATTTTATAATACATAGTTTAAAATTTTTAAATATTTGTTTCTCATGTTATTTTAATTTTGAATTATATGATTATTAATATAATTATTATTAGAAACGTATATACCTGCAAGTTGTCCGGACACCACAAAAATAAAAATAAAAATCCTTTATGTTCAGATTGGGTAGAGTATTTTTATTATTTGCCAGCAGGAATGATGACCGGTCAAGCGAGCCTCTCGATCTGCCTCGGTCGGGCCTTGTCTGAGAAATCAACTTTCAGCAACTTGCAACTCCTTCAAATGTCTGTGCTTTCACACACGAAATTTATCATACCCGTGGAACTATTGGCGGCGTTCGCTGTAATTCCCGTGAACACGAGAAGGACAGCGAGACATTGCATGGAAAACATTGCCGTGACACGTGGCTGTTTTTCCTGAGATTATATTCGATCATATATCAAATAATATTACGAATTGAAAAGGGACGTCAACTATTTGAAAACAAAGTGAATTTTTAATTAAAATCGTCAAGATTTATAATATTATTTGAAAATCAAACGTGTTTATTTAATAAACACTCGAGATTATTCATGTTGCAAACACCTCTGCGTAATCTATTGGACCTTTTCAGCGTGGACTTCTTTGCTCCATCGTCGTTTTGCTCCTTGATTTTCACCAAGGGTTTAAAATCTCAGAGAAAGATTCGACGAAAAAGCTTTGCTAGAAATATAGAAAAAATCAAGCAGCATGCTCGGCAGTCAGCGCTAGCTGGAAAACGATCCAGTTCATATGCGCCATTCGCTGGCTGATCGAAGCATTGTTTTTTTTACGTACAAGTGAGAACATTCATGATAAATCTGGGATTTGTCCTGAAAACAATAATTTCCCCGTGAAGTAAATAATTGACTTTCTTTTCATTTATGGCGACGAAGGGGTTGAAAAAGGTACATGATCACCAAGATTTGAAAAAAGCAAATACATATTTACCGGCATCCTTTTAAATATCTTTTTTGCTAGAGTCAAAAGCAAATAAAGATTGCGTTTTTTATGTATATTCTAGAGAAAAATTGTTATTTCTTCAAATTATTTTTAATATATTTTTCAGATTATTTTAATATTTTATCATAAAAATATTTTGAAAAGATCAATTTCAATGCATTTTAAAATAAAAATTCAACAATTTATATATATATATAAAAAAAGGTGAGTGGACGACGAGAGTTGAATGTGGAAAAGAAACCCAGACAATTCAACCATTTATATTTCAATACATTGCTGTTGACTTCTTACAGAAACAATAAAAAACAAAAAAAAGAGCTTGTTTTTCTCCATGATTGCGATTACAGGATTCACGTCAGCATCACCCATGGATTAGAGCGATTCTTTTTTCCTCTTTTTTTTAAGTTTTTAGCTATCCAGAGCCCTTTTCTAGAAGATCATTGACGAAGCGCATATACAATGTATACACTCACCCATTCAATAAAGCATTCCACGAGAATCCCTCCTTCACCAGATTGGTTTGCAGCCCCGACAGTGGATGAATTTAATAGCGTTATGGCAATCACGAGCTTAATATCTTCGGTAAATGCTACCAAGAGGGTTTGATATTACATTTAAAAAATAGTTTTGAAAAAATTTGAATTTTTTATATTAAATTATTTTTTGTGTTTTAAAATTATTTAAAAATAATTTTTTAAAAAAAATATATATATATAATTTTAATATATTTCTAAACAAAACATATTTTTAAAAACAACACAACCACATTTCTAAACTAAACTAAAGGAGGAATTGATTTTTTTTTCAAAATATTCATAGGAGGCTGATGGGCTTAACGCAACCCAAACTCTTGGTAGGATACAATGTAGTCCTTACATGTTCGCATGTTTCAAAACATACTTTTCATTGAATTTCGAATTTTTTTATTTAAAATACATTTTTTTATGTTTTCGAATTATTTTGATGTTGGTTTTTAAAAAATAAAAAATAATATTTTAATATATTTTATAAGTAAAAAAAACATTTAAAAAAAATGTAACTAGAATCTCGATCAATTCATTGTAAACAAAAACAAGTAAGGAAGTGCAAGCTGTGTATTACGTATCAAGTAAAGTCTCGGATATTATTGAAAATTTTCAAGTGTCTCGGTGCCACCATCACCCTTCATGGCCCATAAACCCTGGAAGAAAAAACCCCACCTGTGATCCTTACACGCAATGAGATGACTGGTTACATAATTATGAAATAAAGGTCAAATATAGCATGCACAGTGACTCTTTTCCATGCCCGTCGGTTTGGAAGTCATTTCCTAATCTCTTATGAAGTTGAGGTTAAGCTCATCAATTGCTGCTATCCACTTGTTTGTTTATTTATATATCTATACACACACACCAGCCAATTGACAGGCGCTTGTCAGCTGATAAAATCATAGCTTTTTTATATAAAAAAAAATCTTAAAGTGCGAGATTTTGTCAGCAGCACTATAAATCTAGGTAAAATAATATTTCTTGGCAAAATTTCTATAAAGCATGAGTTTATAATAAAATATAGACGGGGGCTTTGAGCCTATCTAGACCCGTAATCTGCGAAAAAGATCCGTCGAGTGAAGTGTGGCAACCTTTTCTTGCATAATGAGCAATAGCGCCTTCAAAAAGCCTGCGTTCGAGAAACCGAGGAAAGGGACGAGGCGGGAACAAAACCGGGTGGAAATACTTTTCCACGTGGGCTTTACCTGTATTTTTATTTTTACTTTTCCAGGCAATATAAATTGGAAAGCAACAGAAAAACACCCACTGAGTAGTTCAGTGAAAACATCTGCTACTGGGTAGAGACTCAAGTCAAAAGAATACCCTACTTTGATGTTTTCCCACGTCAGTCTTAGGGAGTATTCCCATCATTTACAACCTCGGCCACTTCAAAAAAGACGAAAGGGGCAAACATAAAACAAATAATTGGAAGCATTCATGCAAAAAATGTCGAAGGCATGGGAGTAACCAAGAGCTCAAAATGTAAATGGCATTGGGAAGGAAATAGTTAGCTTTATTCAAACATAAAGCCTGTTAAAGTGCCGATATCATTACAGAAGATTGAAAACTTATTTCCTCGAAAACATGTCTAAATTGAACGTGATGCATTCTGTACCTCCCCAAGCATAAGCACCAAAGAGTCGCCTCCGGTGCCCAGGTTCAGTGCTCACGCACTTTTCTTCACCTCCGCAGCCTTGATAATGTCAATGAACTCCGGCTGATGATGATGGCACAGTCGAATGGAAAAAACAGGAAAATCAACCAGTAAGGAAAAGTCAACTGAAGTGAAATTAAATAACTAGGAAGTTTCTATACCTTTAAGGAAGCACCACCAACCAAAAAGCCATCAACATCAGGTTTTGCTCCCAATTCCTTGCAGTTTGCACCATTAACCGATCCTGGAACAGGCACCCAATTAAGGAAGCATAAACTAAAAAAGAGAAAATTAAACATCATTCTATTAACTCCCTCGCCACCCCATTAAGAAACCAAAACCAAAACAAATATGATCCAGCAGCATGAGAAAAGCACATTAGCTTTTTAGATATTGGTTCGCTACAATATCTTCTATCTATGAATGCAAACAGGGTATGCTCAGCTTCGCTATAAGGTACAGGTTCAATCAGTTTCCTTAGTGTTGCGATGGTGCTGATTGAGCCTGTACACTTCAAGGCAGGCATGTTGATCCATCTGGACCAAGCATGGTACAAAACCCCTTTACACTTCACCAAACATGTTTCAATGAATTTGTGTTGAAGAAAAATGCTTAGCGTGTTCTCTACTCAGTATTTTATGCAAGCATCTGCCTCACTTTACAACATGCATTATTTCAATTGTGGGACTTCTTTTTTTCCAAAACTAGAGCAATACAAAAAACAAAAAAGGTTTTTAGAATTTTCAACCAATGTATTCATCAGGTTTTAAAATAATACAGAACAATCAAAAAAATAAACTGATTGGAAGTAGCATTAACATATGAAGATACCTCCATAAATAATCCTGGTTGTTGCAGCAACTTCAGGGCTGGTATTTGCATGAAGCCATTTCCTCAGTTCAGAATGCACCTGTTACATTAAAAATCCAAATTTCAAAAAACTAGTCATGGGAAACCAACAGACAAGACACAATCACAGATTAACTGGTGTTTAACATGCAGGAAATAACCTGAGAAATTGGCAGTAAAGAAACAATGCAACAGTTATGGGGAAAAAACACCAATTGCCTGCTATAAATGAGCTAATACTATGAGATTGAAAGTTTAAAGAAGCATAAAAGAGTTTGAGTTCCGAGAAAACAATTACTGGTGGAAAGCAATAAACGATGGGTGTTTAATGCTCCTTTTTCTTTCTTGGTGGTGGAAAGAGCAGTGCATATAATGAGTGCAACTTAAACAAGAAAAAAATGTTTGGACTTGCCTCCTGTGCCTGTGCAGGACTGGCAACCTTCCCTGTTCCAATAGCCCACACGGGCTCATAGGCCAAGACAACATCAGCCCAGTTTGATACCCGCGCTGCAATAAAAGCAGAGTTTAAAAAATTATTGATACTACTATAAACTCGCTATATTTAGGATATAGTGAATGTTGCAAGATAAATAAATGAACCAACATAGTTGTGTGTTCCAGATCAATGAACACATCTACTGAAATAATGAAAGTGTGCATATATGGTGCCCCTTGATATGATCAAGATCCAATTAAATGAAAGATAAACACAACAGAAATCTTTTAAACATTCATTTGTAGGTGCACTGCACAACTTGGAACAAGGAAAAGAGAGTTGATTTCAAGCTCATCTAAAATGTGTGACCATGTGATCAATCACGAGTACAGTGTTTCAGTTAATAACAAACAATGATTCTACATAACCAACTGATAGCAGATTAACTTAATCAACAATATTCCACCACTGTATGAAGGCCAGAACTTCTTATGTGGAAAATTTAAACAGCCATCTCGTAAATCCAAAAAAGCATGGTATGCTGTCAATAGCATACCTGCAATTGCTTTGGTTTGTGCAGCAACGACCTCCATGGTAGATCCTGCTTCCCGCTGTTCGAGAGTCTCACCAACACAAGCTATCACCTTCAGTCCTTGAGAAAGTGCATATGCAACCTTATCGCCCACAAACTATAGGAAACACCCGCAGAATGGGAAGTTATTACATGATTGAAACCTTAATTAGTTATGATAAAAAGCACTTGTGAAGCATTGACAGTACAAATTAACCACGGATAAGTTCTTACTACGCCATGCAACACAAACTTACCTCATTTGATTCATTCAGGAGACTTCTCCTTTCAGAGTGACCAAGAATGACCCAAGGAATACCCAGATTCACGAGCATCTCAGCACTGCACATAAGGAAGACCAACTTCAGCATTTGAAAGTTCAAATCCCACAGACAATGAAGATTCATCAATTTCATGTCTAGTAGTCAGCACAAACAAAATACTAGGGCAGCTAATAAAGATCATTAGCGCATACCTGACTTCACCAGTGAAAGCACCACCTTTCTTAACCCAGCAATTTTGAGCCGCAACATGAAAATCAGGCCTCAACGAATTTTTCACCAGAGGAAGAAACACATATGGAGGACTTACAACAACCTCTGTGAAAGATCATAACAGTTCTCTATACATCAATAGGTTAAAGACAGATCATGATTAAAAATATCAATTTCTAGTGATTTTTATAAATCCGATTTGTGTAGTTACCTTGCAGTTGTACAGTCAGATTAACAGCAACACTTGAATTGAACAGGGCAAAGCGAGAGTAATAAAGACACACTTACCAACAACATCAAATGAAGGCACTTGAGCATCATTGAGATTTGAAACTATCTTCTTCACTTCTTCGGTAGTTCCAGTCTACATCCAAAAAAAAATAACCAATTCCAGTAACTGATTTGATTGCTGTTCAAAAATAAACTGATCTGATTAAAATTTCGATATCATCAACGGAAAAGATAAGAATAAAAACGAGACTCACGCATTTCCAGTTACCACCAACGAAAAACTTCCGGCCCATTGTAGATTTTGGAGTGACGGATTTTGATTTTGATTTTGATTTTTTGTTTTCAGTTTCGGTTTCGGTTTTTTGTTTGATATTTGTGGAGTTTTTATGGTGGTGGATCCATAAATCTGTGGTTAGATTATTTACTGTCTTGGCCTCGAATCTGTTTCGAATATGCTTGGAGAAGCGATGGATTTGATGAGGGTGGTTTTGGAAATTGAGGTGAGAAGGTTGTTAGGATTAACGAGACAGCTTTGCAGTTTTGCGATACTTATACGCCCATGGATTAATACGCCATTGTAAGCTGAGGAATTGAACGGTGTGTTTCAGTGATGGGGCCATCTAGCAATTTTTGGACCACTCGAAATATTAACATGGTATGAATTTTTTTTGGATATGAGAAATTTTATTATTATTTTGAAAAATATATTTTATATATCATAGTGAGTAAAATTATGATTATTTTAAACTCTTATAAGATATATATATTTTGACTTTGACTAAAAAATTGTTGTGTAGATCAAAAACATCCGATTATTACGCCATGTTTTTTAGGGACAACATGGTAAGAATCGTGGTTGAAGTATATTGAATTGGTTTAATTTGTTAATTGAATTTAAAAATAAAATAAAATTTATTCTATTTAAATTATTAAGAATTTATCATTTACTCAATTTATCTTTATTTTAAAAATATATTGTATTGTGCTAGTTATTTTTCATCAGGAGCATCGTGGGTCAGGAAAATTATTAAATATATATATGTGTGTGTGTGTGGTTTATTCAACATGTTTTTACAGCAAGATATTTTATTTCAACAAAAAAAAATGAGTTTGCAAGTTTCTATAACTTTTTTTTATTAAACATGAAAAAAAAATTGAGTTAATCGTTCAAACTAGAAATCCAGATTCTAGAGCATGTTGAATATAGCAATTTCGTATAAATATATATATTTTTCATCTAAACACAAGCCAACTAGATGCATGTTTTTTTTCTTACACTGGACAACAATTAAAAAAACAAGTTTAAGTTTTTTAGAAAGAAATGAAAATAACAACGAAGTGGCTAATTGATTTTTTAAGTCCAATGGGATAAGAATGCATTAAATTATTATAAAAAAACAAATAACTTGGGCAGTAGTATTCTAGTTAGATTTTGACCGTAAGAAAATCAATGGACCTAAAACATGAGAGGTGGACACGTGCCTTGGCCAATCTAAGCCAGCATGGTAAACTCAGGACTTGGATTGCAAGGTTGAGCTATTTTCACGTGAAAACAAATCGAGAAAAAAAAATCTTAAATAAAGATAGTGTCAAAGGATATAGTCTGTTTTAAAAATAAAATAAAAAAATGATGCAAGTTACTTAATCACGTGGTTAGGCAAACCCTGATGAAAATGATACTTTCTAAAAAAAGTCAAAAAATGAGTTTAAGAGCTTGTAATTAAAAACCAAATGCATTGAAATTAAGGATACGATGTCACAATGATATCCTAATAATTCGAGTTTTATTACATATCATAACAAAAACATGTTTGCTTTAAATAAAACACACTGGTAATATTAATACGAAGGATGTAAGAATTTGTAGGAAAACAAATTTGAAATAATTAATCTCAATAGACCCGTGTTAGATTGCAGGCTGTTGGACTTTTAACTAACACGAGTTTAATACCTAAAACAAACACAACTAGACTTGAAAACTTGATTATAATGTTATGGTTTGAATAATACTTGAAACAACAAAAAAATATGTAGAATAGCACAAAAGATCAATCAACCTAAAAAATCAGTTTTGTCTTGACGTAGCCAAGTTTGACTTGTATATAAATAATGTATGTTTGCCACCCTTTCCAAACCTCATTTCATTACTGGAATATGTTGTTTTGATTTTCTTTCCTTGCTCGATTGAATTAATGCTCTTGGTGACATGAAGAGAGTTGTTGATTCTTCCTTTTTCAAGAGCCTTCCACGATATCTTTTATAAGTAAGGAAATATTGCATGAGAAAGAAAATAAATCAACAAAATAAAGCCTTTTTAATATGGTTGTCTCCCATTGTACTTATAAAGACAATATTTTTTGCTTGTAATGGATAAACAAATAAGAAATTTCATTATGTTGTCGCGCCCTGCTTAAGTTTTTAGGTGAGATGGTTTCTTAACATGGTATCAGAGCCTTGTTGACCCATCAGTCACGAGTTCAAATCTCACCATCCCCATTCTATTTGATAAAAACCAAGCACAAGATGATATGGACCTATGCAAGTTTCAAGCCCAAATGACTTTCACTTAAGAGAATATGTTATAAAATAATACAAATCATATTCTAAAATCTTACATAAAAATTTAAATTTTTAGTTGAGATTATTCAAAATATCTATTAACACAAAAAAGTCTTCTGTACTAACCAACATGATTCGTCAGAGAATGTCATCTGGAAATATTTTATTTATTTCATTTTTTATTTTTGCCAGTACTGGTTGCCCCTTCGCTTGAATCTTTAGCCAGCCAGCGCTCTTATTTCTCATCAACAGCCAAAATCTAATGGATGATCGGGAGAAAAAACAATAATTAAGTGGTCCAATACTGAAACGCACACTGTTTAAGCTGAGATTTACTATCCTAGAAAGAGAGAACCTTGTTTCGTTGCCTCTTCGAGCTCTTGAATCGTGAGTTTAAAAAATCCTCTTGTTTTGTAGACAAATTTCATCCTTCTAACTAGATGTGTAAATAATAATGATATTCCTGTTCTGTTTGCACTTTTTTTTTTAATTATTTTTTTGGGTTTAAATAATTTTAGTGTGCTAATATAAAAAATAATTTTTAAAAAATAAAAAATATTATTTTAATACATTTTTAAATAAAAATTATTTTAAAAAACAATTTCAATTACACTCTCAAACAGACACTGCATTCATAATTTGAGATTCTAAAAAATCAACAAAATATCATCGTGTTTAAGTAAATATTAGAAAAAAAAATCCCCTTGTGTTTTTAATATTATTTCCAGATCACTTTAAAAATAAATAAATAAATTATAATATTTTTATTTTTTTGGTATATTTGTAATGGGTCATAATCTCAAACTTACTTTTTTTATTTTTTTATTTCCCTGTTGTAATAAAAAAAAAGGGTTAAGTCAACTGAATGAAATCCAGTGTATGTAATAGATATGGTATTGAGAGAAATTGAAAAAAAATATCATGGATTGTGATATATTTTTTTTAAGAAAATTATTTTGTTCTTTAAATCTTTATTTTGCACTATTAAATCCTTTTAAACTTAAACCAGTGTCTAGTTGCATGTTTTTTTTTTATTAGGAATAGTTGAATTTTGAAATGAAAATTACGAGTAATATAGGTCATGACTTTGCAATTCATCTATATTTTTAAATGAAAAGTATTTTTAAAAATATTATTTTAATATATTTATAAACAAAAAATATTTATGAAGTAGGCACGGGGCTCGGCTCATTGTTGATCCATTTACATAAATTACGATCGCGGGGTCCATCATTTTACGACCGGGTCAACGGCAAGCGTCTTTGAGGTAATAAATTTCTTAAAGCCAACTCAAAATACTAACAAACTCACCGGACCAATGGATTGCCAAAGGGACCGAGTGATCCGGTGGCCGGGATTCAAGTTCATGTGAGAAGGATATTCAACAGAATCATCCGAGTCCGAAGCTGTCAAGAGTTTTTCAGTGTTTAGTGCTCACCTATTTTTGGCTCAAGTGAATCATATATAGTTTTGTTTTCACGTTCCAATTCTATTAATAATTTAATTCGAACTTAATTAATATTAATTTGACATGATTTAAATAAATGAATGGTTTTCAAATAAACATCTTATTTGATGAATAATAAATATAATACGAGTATTATCAAACCCAACTTAAAACATATCTCACCTTAACTCAAAAATTTATATTTATGTTACATAAATATATTTGTAAGACATTTATATATCTTTAAATATAATATAATACACATAGATTTTCCATGTTGACATAAAACAAACACATGTATAATATCTATTATTTAATGCACATATACATACTTCTAACATATATTAACTATCTTACTTTTTTATTGAATAATATATATATAAATAATCAAAACTTAATTAATAATTTTTTAACTAATAACTAATAAATAGATTATAAATATAAAAATAATCCGATACACGGTACGAATTGCCATCTCCTTGCATTTGCTGAGCCAGGCGCCAAATCATTAAAAAAAATCCTCGACCAACCCGTCAATAAGAGTTAAAAAGACAATACCGACCGGGCCACCAAGCCGAAGCCCAAACTTCCTCAACGCCCGCCAATTTTAAAAATTAAACCCAGTTTTAGCGCCCAGCCGAAAAAAGAAGTAAATTTCACACTTCAAGTCGACACTTGACAGTCCTTCTCTCTCTTTCCTTCCACATCCTAATCTGCGATTGCTCAAAATAACTATCTAACTAAACCCTAGATCCGCCCAAGGTCGCAGAAATGGCTGGTCAATCTGACTCTACTATGTCTCTATTTTCTTCTGAAGAGGTGCCTTTCCTTCTCTCTATACACGATAAATCTGTGGTCGGCTGTTTATGCCTGTCTGCTGTTTTGCTGTACAGATTGAATTTATGGCAGAAGATGAAATGACGGAGATTGTTCCAAATTTGAGGATGGATTCTCTCAATTTTATTTGTGTAATCTCTCCCTCTCTCTATCTCTTACACGCACATAAATACTTGTATGCGTTTTTTTTTCCAATTTAGTTTGATTTAATTTTTCCTCTTGTAATATAGTGATTTGATGTAATGGCAGGGGGATTATGGTCCATTTCTTCCACAACTGGCAGCTCAAGTGCCGCTCTGGTTAGCTCTGGCTTTGAAGAAGAGAGGGAAATGCACAATCAGGCTTCCCCAGTGGATGTCAGTTGGTGCGTTTTGGACCTTGATGATACTAATTTTCTGCTCTTCTTTCAATCAGCTGTATTTATTCCAGTGTTATTTCAGGCTAGGAATTTAACTGTTCTTGCTGTATATCTACCAGAAACCAAGTTGTAGATTGCAATCTTTCTCATTGTTGTTCTGGCTTTGTGAACTAGAAAATTTGACTCGAGTCCTGGAAGCAGAACGGGACTCTCATGCATTCCAGCCTTTACCCTTTCATTACATTGAAATCTCAAGACTTCTTTTCGACCAGTAAGTACTGAAATATTCTTATTTTATCCCGCACTTTAGTGATGACAATATTGAATGTCAACTCTAATTTTGCGAATGCAGTGCACGTGAAGACATTCCTGACATGTACATGGTAAGCTTTAATGATTCCTTCATCTCTTTCAGTTATGTTTTTGTGTTTTTGGCATAAATTTCATGTTTGCCTGTTCATAGGTGAGGTCACTTATCGAGGATATCAGAGATGTAAGATTTCATAAAGTGGAGACTAATTTAGAAAAGTTTACTGCATCTACGGTGACGGTATGCTTGCTGTCTCTCTTTACCATTTCAAAGATGCCAATAACTAGTAGATTTTCCTCATACCCTTTGAAAGTTGTATATTCTTGTAAAATCTGTTCTTGTTGGAGAGGATTTTGTAATAAACCTGCCACAATTATTGATGAATATTACAATAGGAGAGAAACTAGAAAGAATATAAGATTTAAACAATATGCCCACATCCACAAGAATCCACAAGAGCAGGGAGCTTTTATTTCTCACTATATTGAAAGAGTTACATGATATGAATATATAGTAGGCCCCAGATCGTCCAAGAAAACCTAGCTGCCCAATAAATCCTAACCATCCAAGGAGTATAGATGATTTCTCCTAATACCCTGGTACGAATCTGCTTCCCTCTGGCATTTGCCTACAAGCCACGAACTACAACAGAGGATGATTTGGCTTATGTTGGGTAAAAGTGAAGACTAGGTTGTCAATATGGACCTTCCAATAAAGTGTGCTATTTTTATTTTGTGTCTAACAAAATGAATGTGAGCTAATTCCTGAATGTAACTGGATAATGATCGATAGATCATAAATTAATTAAAGTGCAAGAATTAGTTAACCAGTGAAAGGAAAAGAGATAAAAGTACCTCACCTTTCCACTCAAGTACAGGTGTAGATATTAAACAACTTTGTCACACTGAAAATCGATCCTATTGTCTAGCATGCTTGAGTAGCCTCCTTGCTCCCCCCACGCAACTGGAAACCAACTTCGTAGTTGAGTAGATGTTGAGATTATTAGCTTATAATACAAAAATATCTTGTATCCTTTCTGGAAAGGAAGGATGAATTGTTCTTAGGAACTTCCATCAAGAATATAGGCAGTGGGCGATGCTGTTAACAAAGACACCCTTATCTACTTGCTGGACTTATCAAATGTTGTCAGCCTTTGTGTTTTCCTAGTTGTAGGATTGTTGGAAAGCTATTTGTTAATTGTTGGATTTTGATTCATTCTTCATCATGCTGTGACATACTATACCTTTGCTAGATCTTCCATTCTGCTGCTCTGTGAAGTGATGTCTTGAATTTGATATTGCAGTGGAAAAACATGTCTGCAATGGAAGTCAATGTAATCCGTGCATTTGCTGGGAGAGCTCTGCAGGCATTTTATAAGCATGATAATGAACAGCAAACACCAGATACAGATAGAGCGCTGGATAAACAGCCACAAATACCTACTGACAGGCCAAAAGTATGGCATTTCTTAATATCAGATTTATGTCTGTGTATTGGCGGACTTGTGTGTTCATTTTATTTCATTATTTTGAGATAAAGAAATGCATTAGTGCAGTGGAAAATTATGATGGTCATACTTTTTTTGTGCAATGCTCAGCGCTTCTTCTTTACCTCCTAATCATTGAAATGAAATTGTAACAGTGAATAGGTGGACTATTATTTCAAGAGTGCTATCCACCGGCCTAGGTTTCCTTTATTTAACTAATTTTCTTGTTATGCAGCGAAATTTGAAGCCTCGATAAGAAGTCATCATCTTCTTGAATTCCCTATCTATCTCAACCTGAAAAGAGTACATTCTGCAAGTGATCACAGAAGGTATTTCAGTTTCTTTGACCTTTCTCACAAAAATCATGTCCCATGCTCATTGTAGTGATGAGATAACAGTAGATTTCGTGCAGAGCCTTTTTCAGTACTATATGTATAAGTTAATTTTATTTTTTCTTGTTAAGCACAATAGCATGTGAAGGTTCCTCGATATGTAGAATCCAACAGTCTCCTTGCATGTTCACAGCTATCCAAAAATGTGTTTGTCAAATTGTGGGTGGAATGATTTCTGGGCCTTTTTTCACATGTATAACTTTGTATAAGGCAAATCTAGGAGGTAACATGTTAAAATTGATTTTCTGGGATGTGAATATGTTGGAGTTTAGATATTTGTTTTTACATTTGTTAGAGATCAGACATGGCAGGGGAAATATGGTAGAAGGTAGCTTGATAGAGATGACTCAGATGCATATTAGGAAGTTTGATACAGGATTGCGGGCTTCCATACTCAACCTTGTCATGTTAAATGTGGCCATAATTTTTAGGTTTCTATCTAGTCAGCATATTACATAACTGAATATATAGTCCAACTGTGTGCATTGGGATAAAATTTTCATTTGATGTTGTAAACTGTTTTGATTTTGTCCCCTGTTCTGAAACAACCATGGATCATGCAAGCAATGGTTTGGTGACTGATTGTAGTCTTAATCTTGGACTTCTAGATTTCCTGATAAAGTTGCCTGGATGCTAATTTGGATTTATTTTGGTCATGCATTTTCCTGGAAAGAGTTGTCATTATTCAAATTGATTTCAAAGCTTAATTTGAGAGGAAATATTTATTATTTTTTGTCGACTGAAGAAGGTTGGAAAAACAGATTTTAGGTATTCATGGAAATGCACTATTTGTTTAGAAAATGCTCATTTTCTTGGAATTCCTTTTTGGCATTTCACAAGACATTGCTCACACACACACTGCAAAACATTCTGTGCTTACTACCATTTGTTATGTCCTGTCGGTCCACATCTACTATTTGCGTCTGTTTGGCTGTATTTTGTTCCTAGATTCGACTACGTTTCCTTCTCTAGACTTTTGTGTGATGACTTTACGCTTCCTAGGTAAATTACATGTTCTAAAATAGAATTTAACTTGATTGGTGGCAAGCCAAAAGCACCATTTTTTTTTTATTAATTTGATAATACATTAAAAAATGAGATAGCAACAAAAAAATATTTTTTTGGGCAAAGTTGTGAAATAAAAATACTATAAAAAATATCAATTCCACTAAATTTTTTAAACTTGTTATCCAAATTATCAAATTTGAATAATTATATATGAAAAAATCATGAATCAATATCCCTATAAAATAAAAAGTAGATTAAATTGAAATTTGTTTTGACACTAAAAAAATGGCAATTAAAATAATGAGGTTTAAAATTAAAATAAAATTTTAATTAAAGGTCCATAACAAGTTTTTAATTTGATATTTAAATTGAAAAGAATAAAAATATTTAAAAAATTCAAAAGAATTAAGACTAAAATGAAAAACAAATCTACATTTGAAGTGTGAATTTAAAAACAATAAAATTCTTATAAATGGG
This sequence comes from Salix caprea, assembly GCA_964035475.1. NCBI lineage: Eukaryota > Viridiplantae > Streptophyta > Magnoliopsida > Malpighiales > Salicaceae > Salix > Salix caprea. The sequence goes on along the minus strand of OZ037757.1, from coordinate 2,727,757 downwards.
TTAAGTGAAAAAGAAATCTTGAAAACATCAATATTAGTCATTTATCTGATAGTGTTTAACGTATTTGCTTTTGAAATTAATTTTTAATAAAAATCATTAAGTAAAATTAATTAAATGAAGTAAAATAAAAAACAAGCATAAAATGCAATGTTGCCCAAATCAAAAGCACAAAAAATTAATTTGCATTAAAGACAAAAAAGTCTTTAATTAAAATAAAAAAAATTAAGATCAAACATTGTTGGACCTTGTATGCCAGACCAGGCGCCCCACAGATGAATAAAATGCTTGAATGCGAGCCTATAAGGTTAGACCCATGCGTGCAGGCCTTTAATTTGTTTTCTCCGTCCACTCTAATTTAGCTATAAAAATAGATAATGCGTCATCTGAAATCTCTAAATTCCAGCTATTGTGATGACTATAAAAATAAGTTTGCCCATTGTTTTCTTTTAAAAATTTATTTTAACCCATTTTTGACTTAAAACATCTAGACAACACTTTAGAAACCCTGGTAACTAATTTATAACCTCTAAAAACTCAAAAAAAATCATCTTCAAACCCAAGAATAACCCATAACTAAAAACTTTTATGACTTGAAATATGCTTTCAGGCACTTTAAAGGTAAAAAAACATCTAATTTGAACTTTGCTCACCATACTTAACCATTTGTCACAAAAATTAAGTGTTTTGGTGAACATAATTGTCTCAACAACTTTCTCTCTAAGCTGTAATTCAACATACTCCTCCCTCTCCTCCTGCCCAAAAAGACTAAAAAATAATGAAATTAAATTTTGAAATTAAAAGTAATATTTTTAAAATTAAAGTGACCTGTCATCTAATAGTTAAAAACGATAAGGGGCTAAAATATACTTTTCAAATAAACTTGAAAGCCACCACTAATTTTACCTGTGTTTTTCACTTGAACTCCCTCCTAAACAACATGCAATTTAGTGCTGATTTTGGCTTAAGAGGAATTTATTATCCAAAGAAAAGTTTTCAAATCACTGTTTCATTCCATAATAATTTTGAGTTAATCAAAAGTATTGGCAACGATCATATATTGCTTTTTTAGAGTGTGGTTAAGGTTGCTTTTTAAATTGCTTTTCATTCAGAAATGCATTAAAATGATATTTTTTTTTTATTTTTTTAAATTATTTTAGATATCAGCACATTAAAATGATCTAAAAACACACAAAAAAAAATTTAATTTAAAGTAAATTTTTTTTATTTTATTTTTTTTAAATATCTTTCCAAAATTACTCCCAAACACCCCTAAAATGGTTTTTGTTGATGAAAGAAAAAAAAAGGAACAGGTCTGGGGCATCCCCCATTTATTTTATGAAATAATACCTGTCAATTCTCCACAAAATGCACCTAAAATCACAAAGAGAATCTTTCATATTGAAATTTAAACGGATAGATATATGACTGTATATTCCTTGGGTCCAACCAGGAAGAAGCAGAGGACGCCTACCGTCCCAGTTATGTTCTGGCTTGTGGGGGCAATTAAAGCAGTGCTTGTTTGCATATGCTGTGACTATGGGCTCCGTTTATTGCCAGCTCAATAAATCAATTACAAGCTACATGTCAAGGTCTGGTCCTCTTGGATGCCTGACATCCATTAAATGGCTTATCTTTTGAAAAGCTTACAACTTGCGTGGAAACAGAACCTTGGACCAGGAATGCGGGTGGGAAGACAGCAGTCATCATGAATTTCTTTGGGAAATTAGCCTTAAATTAGAGCAAGTCTAAAAGTTTTAAGCCCTTAGGTTTTCTTGTCGGGGATTGAGAAATATATAACATGGTTCTGCACTAAAGTTTCTAGTTCTGCTGTTCGAAGAGTTTGATGCACTGGAAGGCCAGCCTTTAGGCTAGTTTTAAGGGGGACAGACATTAAAGTGACGTAAATTAGGATCCAGAAAAGCTTGTTCAAGTAAATGATGAATGAATCTAATTTTTCGAACCATGAGGTGCTGTTATTGGAAGTTGACTATGGCTACTGCGGATTGGTCTGCTTTTGCTTTGCATCAAATCCATCCAGTTATTTTTTTATTAGTTGATGAACAAAATATTGTTTCCCGTGCACCACCAGAAATTATTTCGACATATAAAATGCTGGTCTGAGTTGTGATTTTTTTATCCTTTTCGCTATCGTTTTGGCAATTATTAGATTCCTTCATCTTTTTTCTAGTTTTTAATTCAGCCATGATTAGATTCTCATTTAAAGCCGACCCGTTTAGCAATTATTAGATTCCCAAAGAGGCAGGAAGAGAATTCTTAATTGCACAATTGAAACCCCATTTCAGAGCATGCTTCCAAAATTAGGAGAAATGGATGGTTCCAGCGATGAGCGTGTGTGAAACTGATTGACTCGCTAATATTTCTAGCCACAATCCTAGGCTAAGCATGTTATAAATTGAAGTTTGAAATGATCTTCGAATTTATCATAAAGTAGTTTATATATTTTAATTTATTTTCGTAAAGCAGAAAACGGGTAATGAAGTGAAGTTTTTGCTTGTTTTTTACTTAGAAATAATATTCAATTTATTATTTATTTATTGATTAATATTAAAAATAAAATAATAATTTTATTAAAATACTTGAAAAAATTACCATACGAAATAAAAACTTAATAATGACACCATCGGTTAGAAAGTAAAGTTTAAACCTATTACTCTTATGGTAGCGCCTGGACCTCCCATAAGAAGGCATCCAGAGGTAGTCTTGCCAACCAATTAGTTCAAACTTACCTGGTGACAGCAGCCTAACACCGAACCCAATGTAAAGATCTCACGAAGTTCTAACCATTTCTCTTCTCCTACCTAAAAACGGTTCTCTTCCCACGGTAAAACCAGGGAAACAGAACAAGCATCATTTATAAATAAAATAATAATTTCTTTTGAAATAAAAAAATAAATATTTAAATCTTTCTATCAAATATGTTTGTTTTTCCATCTTGATAAATATAAAACCTGTTTTTTAAATTTATACTAAGTTTAGAAAGCACGTTTTTAGGTTCTTCACGATTTTTTTTTTCAGATTTAAAAGAAATGAAAAGGAAAAATAGCTATAATAATCTTGGTTCTTTTTTATTTTCAGAAAATAAACACATTTTTCACAAAGAAAACTAGAAATAAAAAAGTCAATAATCAACTTAAACTCTCTTTCTTCCTATACTTTTGAAATCTCAATAAATGGATAATATTAAATTTAACTATTAAAATGTTTTTCTAATTTGGAATTACTTGGACTTTGTCAACTCCCTGGTTAAAAATTTTAAAATAATAAAAGAAAAGTAACTGCTGACCTTGCTTGCCGTATATAGTCGATGACAAGCTGTACATGCGAAGGATACGGTGAGTATAATCTAATTCTTGTCATTTGTTTTATTATATTTCGGCCAGTTTAATTTATTGGGTGGTTATGCACTCGTGTGAAGACTGGACTTGGTGGAGAAGTGAACGTGATTTATCATCAGCAAAGCGTTATGACAATTAACCGAGTATGCGTACAAAAACGTCGTCGTCGTCGTCCTAAAAGGTTTAGGCATAGCAGCCTGTAATAGCGTTGATTTTCAGTTCGATGGTCAACGGCCGAGTCACCGGTCAATTATTGGGTGCTTAGCAGCTGACGTAAGAAGAAGATATCCGTAAAGGTCACGTCATTTCTATTCAGGCAATACCATGAATAGTTTTTATCTGTTCCCTTGTTTAATCCAAGTTGCATGGGGACTCGGTCCCCGAGCCCGAAATGCCCTTTTTTTTCAATTTTATTATTAGATTTTATTTTTAATAATCATTTAGATAGTTTTTCAACCAACCACTAAATCACATTGATTTTATTTTAAATCAGGCTAAATAAAAGTTTTGATGGAGAACTCTTTCCATTTTTATTTTTATTTTACCAATCGTTTAGATTATATTTGAACGTATTAAATCAATTAATTTATGTCAAGATAACTCCATGCAATTTGATTATAAACCTTAACCATGTAAGAAATAATATTGAATTTTTTATTGGTCAATCAAGATATTTTGGGATCAATGAACTACATCATGACAATTCTTACCCACTTTAATGTTAAATCCATTCATGCAAAACTAACTTTAAATGAATAAATAAATTATTGCTTGAATATTTTTTTATGTTAGAAATTAAATTAACATGAATGACAACATATTAGCTTGTTTGATATTGAGATAACAATTATTTTTTAAAAAATTTCTTATTTGAAATAAATTAGAAAAATACATTTTTTTAAATATTAATTTTGATATTAATATATCAGAATAATTTGAAAAGACAATAAATAAACAAGTATTTCCTTAAAAAAATCTCTTAAAATGCAAAATCAAACAAAAGTATTATATAGAACCACGATGTTTAGGTTTTGTCTTTTATGCCGTCTAACTAACCCTGTTCGAATTGACACCTCCATCCCAGTTCAGGGAGAATATCTTATTGTTTTTGTTAGTGATTGAGATATAATATATTAATTATTTAGATTTTCTTATTGTCACAAATTAATGTTTCGATTAATTTCTTTGATGTAAAACCATTTATTGGTAATCCTAATTTCAAGAACAAAAACCACCAGAGCAGAAACCATGACCATCCTAATTTCAAGAACGAATAAAGTACTGTATCCTGTCCACATTCCAAATTGATTTATCATTAATTATCTTCTTTATCCACTCCATCCCCCCTTGAAACCCGAGGACTTTACTTGGCCACAAAGTAAAATAATATCTAAGGACATTCCCGTAATTCCATCCCCATCCCTCTGACCCTCTCTCTCTCGCTCTCTATATAGTCTTTAAGGATATTTTGGCCAATGAGCACTCCCATTTCCACCCTCCTTCCTCCTTCCTTCTGGGTTTTAGCTTCACCCCAAAACAAAGAAAAAAACACAATCCTGTTCCTCTCCTCACGCATTTACCTCAACCAAAATCTCAAACAACCTCAAACCGGCATCGTTTTTATGACCTCAAAGGGTTTTCATATTAACACTTCGTTTATGTTTGCATGTATACAAACAAAATTAGAATTTTATTTATAGATTCCACAATTCGGTTAGTATTTGTTCCCATACTTTTAGTGATTTTGAAATAGCGAAAAAATATATATACACACAACAGTAAGAAACGGTATTGTTCTGGATTGAAGATGTGTGCGGCGACGGCAACAGGAGATTGGTGGGCGAGAGGGATTGTAGGGAAGATCGGCGGAGGATTTAGCCACGAGAGTGAACATGATTTGGCTCTCATGGTTAGCGATTTTCTCGAGAACGGTTGTAGCTCCGGTGCCGATTCCTGGTGTAGCAGCGATAGCGATTCTGGTCTCTCTGATCTTCACCACCTCGGCGACAAGATTTCGGTAATTTTTATTCACACGTTTCACCAATTTACTGCTTCCTCGCACTAGAATTGCATCAAATCATTGATAAATTTTTAGAATTCATTGAAGTTTATATATGAAAGAAATTTTTTAAAAACTTTTCATACAAAATGAAATTGAGCTCAATTCACAAAGAATTGAATTCTTTTAACTTTTTTTTTTTTATCTTCTTCCTCTTCCTGTGTTGTATTTATGGAGTCTAAGAAATCGTTTCTATTTTTTTAAAAATAAATTTGTTATTTTCTTTTCTTAGTTTTGTTAGGTTATATTACGAGGAAGAGAGATAATATAACAAATCTCACTGGTTTTGTTTTCTTTTGAAAAATGGAGGAATTAATTGGAGTAATTTTATGTTGTATTTTCACTAAAATTGAGTTGAATTTTGCAATTTGCGAGGAACAGAAAATTTAGATTTGAAAATCGAGTATATTTGTTTCTCGAGAAATGATTCTGCTCATGAATTCGCGAGAATAGTAAATGGCGCCATTTTTATGTGTCTGTTTCAAAAAGAGTCGTTCTATATATCATAACTATTGGCTCTCCCTTCTCGGATCACAACAAAATCCTAGTTTAAATGGCAGCTATTTTTTTTTTCTTTCCTAGTATGGTTTCAAGAGTTTCAGTTGACTGGCTTCCTTGCGAATCTTGGAATTTTACTTCAATTATAACAAGCCGTCTATCTACCAGACTATACTGATGCATTTTAACTCCTGTTCTTATTCAAGATTTTACTATTTGATGATATAGAATCTCTCTGATTATTTGCTGCTCTTGCAGTTTTACAAGCGCACTGTAGCCCAATATGAGAGTGACTTGCTGCCCATAGTTCATTCTCTTGTGCAATTGATCAAGGAGTCAGACCTTCACCATGTCAAGTCAGGTCCATGTAACGCAAGCTGCATCAATTTTTCTTTGGTGAAATTGCTGAGACTGTCAGGATATGATGCTGCTGTTTGTGCATCCAAATGGCAGGGTAGTGGCAAGGTTCCAGGAGGTATGCGATCTTGTTCTTAAGTTGCAGTTCTAACATTTCTTTGAGGGGCTATAGGCTCAGAGGGTTATTATGACTTGACTAGATTTGTTTCAAACCTTTAAGATGCAATGCAAAAGAAAAATTTGGCGGCTTATTTTTTTCTGAAACTTTCAGTTATTATACAATCTAATATCTGGGAAGTCTTTGATTTGCCTAAAAATCCACTCTTTGCATTTATTTGATGATATTGGGGCTTGAACGACCCTTCATGGTTAAACATTGTTTTACTATTAATCCTGACCTCAAGTTCTAATATCCAATATGTGTTCCTTGAATGATTTAAACTGGATTTTATGGACAAGTTGTTTTGTGAATCTTGTGATGGTCCATTTGGAGGGCTGACCTTCTTGTGATCTTATTTGGAACTTGCCTATATTATTATCTTGTTTCATGTAGCAGCGTTTGCACTCTGTTTCTGAGAACTGGTTCTTATATTATATGGCAGGGGATCATGAATATATTGATGTGGTCAACTGCATCAATGCTGGAAGCTCTGAGCGTGTTATCATTGATGTTGACTTCCGAAGCCACTTTGAAATAGCCAGAGCTGTGGACTCTTATGATAGAATATTGAAGTCGCTTCCAGTCATTTATGTAGGCTCCTTAACCAGGTTAAAACAATATCTTCAAGTCATGGCCGATGCAGCTAGATCTTCTCTCAAGCAAAACTCGATGCCTCTTCCACCCTGGAGGTCTCTGGCTTATTTGCAAGCAAAATGGTACTCGCCGTACCAGAGACAGTTTGGTCCAGATGAACAGACTTTTATTAGTGTCGATTCTTCGGACCATAAGCAGTGCAATGGACATTTAAAGAGGCTGCTGTCCTCACTCCAATTTGAAATGGAAGGAGAACGACTCATGAAGCCTATTAAAAGTGATAATAACTGGAGGGTGAAGTTTGAGAGGCGGAGACACTCCTTATACAGGGCTCTTTGAAGTGTATAGAGAGTTTTGTCCGAGAAATGCAAATTCTTTTCCTTCTCTGAGAGATTAATTAGATTGCGGCTTTTTTTCCCGTCAGAAAAATAAGTGTATACCAAATGAAGAGCCCTTTCGTACGAGGGGACACAAATGAATATAACACGCCATATTGCTGAAGATATCTTCATTTTCCCTTTTAATAGATCAAACATCTATTTCGATTTTTCGTTCGTTGCTTCAAGTGACAGAATCTTGTTTTTGGGCGCAAGACTCCTCCCTGCAGCAACTTCGGCCTTATTGGAAGTACTTGCTTCACCAAGGTGCATCTTTACATAGATTGCTGTTTTGTTTTTCTGTCTTGATTACATTCCTTGCCTTTTATTTTTTATGGCCAAGGAATTGCAGTTAGTTTTCCTCCTATGAATATGTATTCGTGTTGAAAAAGTCGAGTGAGCTACTTGTCTTGGACAATACATGCTAAGAATTAATATTTTTTTGCTCCAGATGTTTAGTTAGACCCACTGCGCTTTTGTATTTTATCTTCTTGTATTGCCTTGTTACTTTAGGGAATGGCATCCTCAACTTGTGAATCATCAGCAAATACCATGTGAAATCTGAATCGTTTGGATTTTTTAAGGGGCGGAACAAATGTTTCTCTTACACGTTTCCCATGTGAAATTTAAATATGATAGATACAATAAATTCCATGCACATGACTCGGTCGTATTCAGATGGCTTTCAGTTGACCTGGGACCTTGTTTTCACAATGATCATGAGGTCTTTCTTTATTCTAATTCGGTTAACTAATTTAGACCCTAATTAGCTGTACCAGTTCTGAGTTGTTAAGTATTTTTGGCTGTATTACATAGCTGCCTGTTTATTTTTTATTATTGTGGGTGTCCGGGTCAGTTTATGCATATCTCGATTAATTTCAAGGGTATGAAGTTAATAATCATATATGTTTTTAATGACCATCATATTAACAACTATCGAATCTGATAACTTTTTAATCCCAAGTTTTTATTACTAACTACCTCCTAGATGATTGCTGCCCGTTGGTTTTGTTTTAGGAAGAGAATCCATGGCTGAGCTTTCGCAACTTCATTAAAGCATCCTCTGTGTTTATATTTCTGTGCCGTCTTGGCCCTTTTGTGAGGGTGGTCGTACAAGAGGTAGTGTCTGGTGAACCCGCTGCTAGGATTCGATGGTGTACGGTCATTTATTTTGTTTTGGTTTTTAACCATCCGGTAATCCGGCCACAGCCGACTAATCCGGATTCGAGCCGGGAGAGACCTATAAGAACGACAAAGCTCTCTCACAAAGCGCCACTGTATACCCAAGAACAATCCCAGTCTCGAACTCGTGATGGCCACAACCGACTAATCCGGATTCGAGCCGGGAGAGACCCGTAAGAACGACAAAGCTCTCCCACAAAGCGCCACTGTATACCCAAGAACAATCCCAGTCTCGAACTCGTGATCTTGGTTAAGCCAGGACTGCCCTCTAGTCAACTGACCTGAACGCTCGGTGGTTACTGTCATTTATTTCACTAAGCGTTAGCTGTTGATTTTGGCTGATAATTCAGTTGTGCGGAAGCAGTTAACAACCTGCAAAGACAGACCCTCTGGAACTAGTCGAATAAGAGTTCGAGTTCCATGGACGTTGGTGGTGTTACAAAATTTCGCTCCCAAACACCAGGGAAATTATAGAGGAGACTTTTAGAGCCAGTTTTTTTTTTTAAAATATTATTTAGTATTTTTAGATTATTTTGATATTTGGATATCAAAAATAATTTTTCAAAAATAAAAATAAAAAATATTATTTTAAACTAAAATCAAATAATCGCTACCACACTTTCCAGTTGAAGTTTCAGTCCGGTATAGATGTATCTGGTGATCGGTTGGCACATGCATAACCAGCTTAATTAAAAAAAATTGCTCCCAAGAACACAGCAGAAACAGAAAACATAGAGCAACTTGAGAAGTTCTAAACCCGAAGAATGCCTCTCTTCCACCATCAAGCAACTTTTCACAAGCTTGAGTACTAGTTCCTCCTATGAACAGCACAAAAAAGTATACAAGTAAATGGCCAATAGAAGCACAAATTAAGATAAACACAACGGTGAAACATTTCAGAAGTTGATCCTTTTCCCATCAAAGAGTAATTAATGTATAAGATTGCATTACGTGGAAGCTTTTCAGTGGAGTGAAATGAGTAGTTTACCTGATCATCAAAGGTCGAGAACTATCAGCCCTGCCTCTTCCCATAAATAGAGAACTTCATCCATGGCGCGGTATTGATAGCCAAATGGATCGTAGAAATACTGCACAACAATGTTAAAAGACTTTCCCACTATGAGTAGAAAAATTGAAAAAAGATTAGAAAAAACCCATATCATGAACTTTCATTCCGCAAACAAAAAGCGATCGAGCTTGGAATAATGAAATGGATCTTCTTTTGCCCTACCGAGACTAGAATTGGATGAATTTAAGCAAATTAATTTGACAAGGATTGCTGTTCATATGCTGCAGTTAATACTAGTGTGATGTTCAGAATGTATTGAGAGCATGCATGGGACTATTTTCTCAGGTAAGCTCGCACATCGCTCGGTTATCTGAAAGGAAGGAGATAACTAATACAATTCGAAGCATCAATGTGATATCTGCTGGTAAAATTATTGAAAATATGCTATAAACAACAGCAAAATTGCACTTGTAATAATATTTGTATACGGGAAGTGTTTACTTATAAAATTAATTGATCAATTACCTTGATTCAGCCTATTCCTTACAACCCTCCTATAAAAAAATGCTCTATAATCTTCTTCTTTAGACAATGTCTTATATATATATTCTGATAAGCACTAGATTTTATTATTAATTAACCTTCAACGATAGATCCATAGTTCATATCTGACTCCATTCTTTTCAAATGTTTTATTTAATTCAAGCCAATCATCTCATACGTTGAAGTCTTGTAAAATGTCATTTCTTGATGCATATGGTCAATTTAAAATCATCAATTTTTGTTCTAGCTATAACATCTTAATTAATTTCTTTCATCCTAAACCACGACGTACGCACTATAGAGACTCAAAAACAGTTCCCTCGGCGTCCACACACACGCACATTTGATTAGAGTTTCAAAAATGAAAATCCACCAATCAATTGTATATTAAATTTTTGCTTTTCTGTTTCTCACACGAAATTGATTTGTTAACAATATATATTGACTACTTAAAAAAGTTTAGTATCCTTGCCAGAAGAGGTTAAGACCGAATTAATGAGTCATGAAAGTAAAATCCAATTAGATTTTCGTTGTCGAGCTCTGCTAGATTCCTTCATTAGTAATGCATGCAACCGTCTTTCCTTTGTGTCCATTTGAGATTTTGTGGACACCTCATTGTTGTTGCGTATATATATTGGACTTTCCTAAGATTAGTATTAATTAAACTTTCCTTACATTAGTATCAACTAAACATTCCTTAAATCAGTATCAACTAAACTTTCCTTAAATTAGTATCAACTAAACTTTCCTTAAATCAGTATCAATTGAATCCCAACTTTCCAAGCTCTATCTAATAGATAGATGGCTAGCATCGTTTCATATATTTATAATTTTAGAAATAATTAAATTATCTTATTTAACCACATAACATTTATGCTAAAAATAACACTTTGTTTTTAAATTTAACTTGTTATGGATGCCAAAAAAGATACTAGATATATTTACTATCTCATAACAACTCAATTTTCTTTTAACAAAAACAAGATTTATTTCTTAACCTGTTTTTACATGGATTAAAAAATATAACTAAACACCTTCTTCAAGATTTATTAATAAAGAAAAAATTGAAAAAGAAAGAGATTATCTTTTTTATGTTAGGCCATGTTATTTTAGTCGTGATCTGGCCATCAACATTTAGCACCATAAGCTTACAAAAAAAATATTAGGCAAATCCGTGTACTCGTTACGCGTTCGTGTCAAAAAGTTTTAAGAAAATAGATCATCCTTTATGATAGGCCATGTTAAAAAATGAAGGCTGTCGATTCACTGTTCATGTTAACACTAAAAGAAAGAAAATAAATTAATTAATTAATTAACCATCATATTGAATAAGAAAACTTAATGGAACAATGGTGACTTGTAAATTTCAGATATAAAAGTAATGCTTGGTTACTAGTTATTATTTTAGTATAAGAAAATAAAAACGACTAAGATAAAAAAAAAAAATGAAATCGTGCTTGATATAGATCACAAGATAAAATAAATATTTATATATTATGTGGTGTAGATATTAAATAAAATGGCGTAAAATAATAATAATAAATTATTTTATCTTTTAAATTTATTATCATAAAACTTAATATGTTTGAAATAATAATTAGAGTTTTTGTTTTTTAATTAAGTATTAAAAATTTATTTTAAATAATTTAAAACAGTAACCTATTTACCAATTAGAAATGTTAAACAATAATTAAAAAAAAACTATATTTAAAAAATCATATAATTAAATTATAATTTATCTCTGCTATTCTTCATAAACCGTGGACCATTTCGATTCTGCCTAAATTCCAAAAATATCTTCAATTCTAAAAATATCTTCGATTCTAAAAATCTTTCTATCTTCGTAAAATGTCAAACTTTTAATGCCAATATATATATATATATATATCTTCCTTGTCTTATTAGGAGGAGGAGATCAAAGAAAGACAGACAGACAGAAAGAAAGAAAGAATGACCGCGACTACCCGTACCACCTCCATCACAACCGCCCTCCTCCACCTCTCCACCCTCCTCCACCTCTCAACCACAGCCTTTTCGATCGGTGTCAATTACGGTACCCTGGCCAACGATCTGCCGTCACCATCTCAGGTGGCCAACTTCCTTAAAACAAAAACAATTATTGACAGCATCAAAATCTTTGACACCAATCCTGACATTCTCCGCGGTTTTGCCAACACAAACATCACCGTGACTGTAACTGTTGGTAATGGTGATATTCCTGCTCTTGTTGATGCAAATGCCGCCAGCCGATGGGTTGCTAACAATATCGAGCCATTTTATCCACAAACAAGGATTAAACTCATCGCTGTTGGCAATGAAATCTTGTTTAGTGGTAATAAGGACTGGATTTCTCATCTTGTACCCTGCATTAAGTCCTTGCATCAGGCCCTTGTTCGTGCTGGAATCGACGATGTTAAGGCAAGATGATCTCTTTTTCTTCTTCTTTTTCATATATTGTTCAAAAAGGTCGATTGGTGATCCGTTATTTTTTCCATTTGTCCTTCAAATATATTTTGCTGGTAACTTCTCTATCCTAGGGTGTTCGTTCATGATTTATATTCATTCAGATGAATTCAGCATAAGGTTTAATTATCACCAATTAAGCCAAAATGTTCATTTTCACAAAATTGCTCCTAATATATATATATATCGTGTTGACTGTATCCTCATTTATTTTTAAATCAACAAACATCTCGATCTTAAAATACTAATTAGTATTTAATTATTGAATCTTTTTTGTAATTTAATTAAGCAGGTGTCAACACCTTACACCCTGGGAATTCTGCAAGATTCTGTGCAACCAAGTGCTGCCCGGATCAAGCCTGCGTATGCCAAGGTCGTATTTGCACCCATGCTCGAATTTCTACGCCAAACCAAATCACCTCTTCTGATCAATCCATACCCTTATTTTAGCTACTCTCCGAGCATGGAAAACTACACCCTTTTCAAGCCCAACCCTGGTATCCATGACGATAACACCAACATTACGTACACCAACATGTTCGTTGCAATGATGGACGCAGTTTACTCGGCAATAAAAGCAATGGGTTACGATGACGTGGACATTGTCGTGGCCGAGACTGGTTGGCCCTCGCTTGGCGACCCGGACCAGCCCATGTGTACTGTGGAGAACGCAGTGTTATACAATAAGAACATGATCGAGGTTGCTACGTCGGGGGAGGGGACCCCGTTAATGCCCAATCGGCGGTTCGAGACATATATTTTTGCTTTGTTTAATGAGAATCTTAAACCTGGAACAGCCGCAGAGAGGAATTGGGGCTTGTTTAGGCCAGATTTTACCCCGGTTTATGATGTTGGCATTATGAGCAGTGCTGTTGGAAAGGTACGGAGTGTTTACGTCTCATTTTTGAGCTGTTAATTTATTTATCTAATTAAATCTATGGATAATAATAAAAAACACCTGATAAATTATTATTTTTTATCAAGAATCTGAGGAAGGATCACATGCACACACTTGATTAATTTCTTATTGGACGGAACTAGCTAGCAGGCAGATTCTCTCCTGCCACAGCAGCCACTATTTGCAAGGTCATGCCATTACCTGTTATCAAATCATTATCGTCTTTTATTTACTTGCATTTTACAGTCCAATGGTTCAAGCCCATCCACCTCTGAAAGCCCATCACCTGCAACAAGCCCATCTACAGGCGCAAGCCCATCACCTACAGCAAGCCCATCGAGTGGTTCAGCCCCGTCACCTACCACAGCAAGCAAGACAAGGAGTGGGCCGAAAGCGGACGCTAGTGACAAGGCATTACAAGCGAACAAGGACGACGTGTGCACCGAGGGTGCGCAGTGCAAACCTGTTCAAACTGGCGGTGCCTGTTACAACCCAAGCAGTGTCAGGTCCCTTGCATCATCGTTAATCCCACTCATTATGATTTGGTTTGTATATATATAGACAAATATAAAAATACATGAATCTACTTATAAAATAATATAAATTTAAAATATAGATTAAAGTAAGGATTAATTGCTTGTAGTTTAATTCTAATATCAGTCATTTATTGTTGAATGCTTTTAAAATTGCTATATGTAAACAAGTTTGGTAATTTATTATTGATTTTATTTTTAAATATTTTATTTTAAATAGATAGGTAAATTACTTTATTAACTCCATTCTAACATGCATAATTCTACATTCACTTATATCTTGAGGTCGTATATGATGCAATTTTTTTTTATGAAACTCGTCGTTTCACAACTATTTTTATATTAAAACGCTATCCTCAAACTCTGGCCTGATAAAAACAAATAGCCAGGTAAATTAAATTGTGCTTGTTAATAATTTCATTTTGCCTTTTATTTGTATGCGGATCATGGCACTTGTAAATAGAATTGAGAATAACTCGAGAGTTTAGCTCACGGTTAGGGATGCAGGAGGCTCTCTCTCTATATAAAAAACAATAATCAAGTAAAGGGTTTTAGCTCAGTGGTAAGGAATGCTTCCATGATGGAAGTTCAATCTAGGTAGTGGCCATGAACTAGAAAAAAAATACAGGGATGGATAAACAAATTTATTGATAGTGCATATATATTAATGTTTATGATTTCAGCGATGCAATTTATTTGGCGTTTTAAAAATGTTTTTGAAAAATTTGAATAGTTTTTATTTTTATTTTAAATTAAATATTTTTGATGTTTTAGATCATTTTGATATGTTAATTGAAAAAAAAAATTATTTCTAAATTAAAAAAAACTTTAAAAAATAATTTGTAATACACTTCCGAACAACAATTCCTAAATATACCTAATAAAAGACTGCCGATTAAGAATATACCTAATAAAAGACTGCCGATTAGAAACTTTTTTTAAAAGATCGCCAATTTTGAGCGTTGCAAGGCGGGCTCATCTTGAAGCTCTCGAGGATCAATCAAATAATTGGTCCACTAGTCGTTGGACTATCTACTTTGCATCCGTTGCAACATTGGTTGCGATAAGCCATGGGTTGCCTAAGTTTACAGTAAAAAGAACACACTAGTTTGGAAAAGCAAAATTTAGCAATTAAGTTTTCCAGTGAGCGTTATACCAATCATGGAAAACTTAACGTTTCATGAGAGAAACATCCAACCTCATCTTGTCGTTCTGCAATAATTAACGAGAGCCAAGAACTCCCACTAAGACATTCTGTCTGCTGTGACTAATTATGTTTTTTTTTTCGTCGTATATGATTCAATATTGATGTTGGTACTAACTATCTAGTAAATAACCCTGTAATACAAGTTTGCGATTAAAAGATTTGCAACCAAATAGTTGTTAATATAATCATCAATAAAAATTTATATAGTTATTAATTTTAAAACTTGTATGATTAATCGAGATGTGTACAAGTCAGCCCAAATATTTATATTAATAAAAAAATCAATATAATATAGATATTATTATTATGATATTCCTCGCCTTTGATTGTGGCCACGTCCAAAATTAAAATGAAAGATAACCTTAAAATCTTTTTAAAGAAGCTGCCTCTGCTGTTTTTTCCCCTGCTCCAAGTTTTCATCTTGTGGGTGCATGATGATGAATTGAAGTGCTTGCAATTATTATTATCAATAGCCGTAATTATAATGGTTATCACAGTTTAAACTTTAAACACAATTAATTAATTAATTAATCCAAAAAGAAAGGGAAAACGATCAATTTATGCATACCCACTTCAAATTAAATTCACCGGGAAAAAATTAATTCTCTTAGGTTGTAATGCTCTTAGGTTGTCCCAATAATCACCCATGCAATCATGAGATACGCCAACTTGGAACTATATATTTTTTTATAATGCTCTTAGGTTGTCCCAATAAAAGGAGTTTGCTAACTTGTAACTATCTTGTTTGTCTCTGCCATGCTTGAAATAAAAGAGAAAGGTTGTCCTTGCAGTAGTGCAGTGGTTACATGTTCTCATTTTTAATTTCTACTTGCTGTTTTTGTAGATTATTTTTATATATTTTTAAATCATTTTAATATGCTAGTATAAAAAATAAAATTTAATGAATAAATAAATATATTATTTCAATATATTTTTTTAAAATGAACTGGAAACCATTCAACCCTACCTATCCGCGACAGGCATCCCTTTGCTCAATTATTGATGGGTTTTGTATCAATCAAGCAGATGTCGGTGCGGTTTCATGCATGGCCAGAGATGAGCTTTCATGAATCTGATCTAACTTTCTTGGAACGTAGGATCCCACTAGCCACCTACTTGAATTTCAATTATGGAACATACAATTGACGCAACGAATTCTTTAAAACTATAGGGCATGATACTAATTAGTCGATCCCTTTAACTCCTGTCAACTGTACCTGGGAATCACATGTACTCATAATTACACTCGACAGATCACAGAAAATAAATAATAATGTTTTAGTATTTGTTCAGAAAGGAAAGTTTCATCACTGCCACAGAATTATGACTTTCATTGAAGGAATGATAAAGGACATTGAAACCCTAGCATGCTGGATTTCTTGGTTTGGCCTATCGGTGGTAGCCCTCATTGCAAGAGCTACTGCTTTTAGCTGGTCTTCTCTCGGCCCCTCTGGGCTGGGATTTCTTTTACATGAAGTGACGGTTTCTTAGTATTGTTGTTTTTTTATTTAAAAATATATTAAAATTATATTTTTTTAATTTTTTAAAAATATTTATTTTTAATATTAATACATGAAAATAATTTTAAAACAATAAATTTTTTTTTAAAAAAAAAACTGTTAAAACAAAACGGGTAAATGCGATTGATGGTTTTGGAAGGAAACAACTTCAATGGGTTGTCAAAAATGAGGTGAGCGTTATCTCTCTATGCCTCTCAGAACATATAGAATCGAGGGTAACCACTTCTTTCTTTTTCTTTCTTTTTTTTTTTAAAAAAAAAAACTATTTCATTAATCAAGCTTTTTCTCTGAGCAACTTTCACCAAACAATTGTTGATGGGTCCGGTTACAACCCATGGCTGATCTAACCATTGTTCCAGCTGTGGACCTGGGTTTTGTTGAGTGTAATCGACAACAATTCTAGTAAACGTGTCTTTTATTGTATTCAAATGACCCCCCAATTTGGAAATAATAATTCTCACTTGTATCTCTCTTTGCGGCATATGTTGCACTGTGAATATAACTTTTTTTTAGTATTATAAATATAATTTTATTCTATATATACACTTTAATGAAAGAAAGTCTAATCATGTTTTAATATATTTGATATTGATATAATTATTTATTAATTATGACTGGTTAATACAGCTCCAGTTTAAATATCTTTTTTTATATAAAAATATAATTTTTTTAAAATATTATTTTAACTCTCCAATACAACTTTATTATGAAAAATAAAATGGTTATTGTGATGATGTTATTGAGTATTATTAAGTCGAATTTTTTTTTGAAAATCTCTATAAGCAGATCGTAGTAGATAAATGTTATCAATGTGCTTATTTGCTTTGTAGACAAATACAAATCTCTACTTATTCCATGCATTTATATGTGCAACCATAAAGTACTTTCATCAGCACTCTGTAACAGTGCATTTGTTTTTAGGTCCATTTTTTTTATGTGGCATTGTTAAATATAGATTTTTAAGAAATAAAAATAAATATTATTTTAATATATTTAAAATATAAAAAATAACACGTGTAGGTTACATAGATAAAAGAGGACAAACAGGGAAAAGTTGAGTGAAAGAAGTGGCAGCAGCATCATGATCAGAATTAAGTGATCAAAATATGAGGGGAGTCAATACATGAAAAACAAACCTAATTTTTAAGGAAGGGATGGCATACATAACAAACACTGATAATGAAAGCATAATTTAATTTGTGGAAAGTGGCTACCCTCCTTTTGACTCTCAATAGTGCTTCAAAATACAGAAGAAAATCCAGGCAAGAGAAAATTCACGGAGCATAGCATATCTTGAAAAGTCATAGATTGGTTGGCCATCAAACACAACAAGAAAAACCCACCTCCACCAAGAAACTCACAAGCTTCATGGAAGAGAAGGAGAAGAAGAAGAAGAAGCAAAATAAGAAGCAAAAACACCAACACCCAAACCAGCAAACCAGCAAACCATCATCGGATTTGTCTTTCAAGCCTAGCTCAGAAGTGAAGGGTCTTCGTTTTGGAGGTCAGTTCATTGTGAAATCCTTCACGATCCGGCGAGCAAGGCCGCTTGAGCTGCTAAAAGTCCTTTCTTATCCACCAACAAACAAGAACAGCAGCAACAACAAGCCCCCTTTCTCTTCAACAACAGCTTTTCTGCCTACAAACTTCACTATACTAGCACACCATGCTTGGCACACCTTGACACTTGGTCTCGGCACCAAGAAATCCAAGGTCCTACTGTTTGTCTTTGAATCCGAGTCTATGAAGTTGGCTGCCGATAGAATATGGCCGCCAGAGATACCGCTCGGAGAAGTGAACAAGAAACTTATAAGAGGCCTGAATGGATGTGAAATGGCGAGGTTTAAGTTTAGAAAAGGATGCATAACCTTTTATGTCTATGCAGTTAGACGTGCAGGCAACATGGTTTTCTCTTCTGCAGATGATTTAAAGATTATATTACAGTCTGTTGTTGCCCTAAATGATTTCTTGGATCACACTGCTATGCTTGCCATGCCTCATCAGAGAAGCATTGATTATGCATCACCCCAGGTCGCCATTGCTCACTAGGCATTCTTATTTTTCCCCTTCTTTTTTCTTTTAGGTTTAGGCCTTTTCTTTTGTTGATCCTAGCACCTGTTTTTTCCCCCCTTAATGACGGGGGGATTGGTTTATTTGTGGGGGATCGTGTATGGGATTTTCTTTTTGTTCTAATTAACAAGAGGATTTTATTTTTAGTCAAGATAAATACAGAATAAATTCTAGTTTATTTGGTGGTGAATTCAATATTGTCTCGATCTGCAAGTTGATGTGCCAGTTTGACATGCAGTGGCACAGCTAACTGGCACATCAAAGCTCTGTCAAATGGAAGAAGTATATTATTGTACTCCTGTGACGATTCTTGCTCAATATTCATGTACAAATTATATTCTATTCATTTCCTCCTGCCATTTCTGCTGTCTTTTTTCAATTAGCTGGTAACAATATAGCCAGGAAAATCATTCTTGAAGAATATTCCTATACAGGCAATAATCTACAGAGTTTTAATTTTTGCTCGAGTACTTCCTGACTCAAGTGTTCGAGGAAAATATTAGCAGAATTACAAGAAAATGGCGATGAGATTCGGGATCACAACAGCCAATTTGTTTGTAAATGGCGATGAGATTCCAAGACTCAAACAGCACTCTTTTCTTGTAAATTGTGTTCAAGATCAATTTGTTAGAACTTCGATCCTGCCCGTGAACTCATCAAATGTCGAAGTCACACTTGCAGTCCTACACTCTGTCTTGGAGTTAAAACTCACTATTCCTGCAGTACTTTTAAACTACTTTCACTTTCTGTCATTTTACCATAACGTCAAATTTTTCTTCAAAATCTGAAAGGTTCTTGTATGAGCATCATCTAGCAAGTACCAACGAAGGGTTAATCTACACGATGACTGGAGAATTGTTGTTTTGTGGGTGTGATGATAAGGATACACGGCGGTGATGGGTGATATATCAACTACATGTCGGGTCAATAAAAGAAGAACAACCTCTGGGGCATGATCGAAAGCAGAACAGGGAGCAGTCGAGGGCCAGCCCCGCCACCTCTACAAAAGCATTATGGTCTACAGAAGTGGGGTAAGAGCAGAAAAATCCTTTTCCTTATCACATTCCTTCTTCCGGTTCTAGGATGTTTTCGAGAGCGCAGTCCAGCAGTATTTCATAAATTGTTTATTTTTTAATAAATTATAAATATTATTTTTAAACACATTTCATTTAAAAAGCTACTTGTGTTATAATCATGAAAAGGAACTTAATCATGAAACGGGAAGCCCCATCTCCAGACCTCTTTTTTCACGAGAATCATGGACATCTCTTTCCTTCTGCTCCAGGAAAAATAATAGTATAACTTCGCAAGTGTATTTAAAATTTAATTACTCGTGGACAAGTTGGAGAGGAGTACCGCATCAGAAGATGTGTCATGAGTGCTCTCTGCAGTTGGGTCACAGGTATCGCTGGGTGTCACATGGTATCTACAGAGATTTCTGTAATAAAAATGTCCTTGCAATTTTTTTCTTTCTTTTTAGCTTCCATGGAACTAGAAAGAACCTAGAAAGAGCATAATCAAATAAATAAAAAAAAAACAGGGTGGTGGTATATATTCTAAGATTTTCGGGGTACTTTTGTTGGGGATGAGATGGGATGGAATTGCATGTTCATACATCGTTCTAGTTGCTCCGTCCGTTAGTGAAGATAAAAGCAATTTGTGTTGAAATATTCTTATTATTTTCAGTGATAAATTCATGAGCTTTAATTTTTTTTTTGTACCTGTCTTTCTTTTAAGATGGATCTAGATATTAATTAATAAATTATTTTCTAAAAAAAATCAAGTATTATAATATTTTTCACCAGAAAATACACTAGAAAATACAAAATATATACTCTGTATTTTCTTTTTGAATTTCAAGAATACCATAATCTCAAATGTGTTCACCAACACTTCCACCATATGTTATGTTATGGTTGGTTTCCTAAGAATCTCAACTCAAAGGAGACGCTTGATTTTTCTATAGTTGTTTTCACATAGAAAAAAAACAATTGATTGATAAAAATATTATTTTAATATAATTCTGAACAAAATCATTTTAAAAAACAATTCAAACCATCTGTTCATAAAACCCACCGATAATTGGGTCAACATAGCCATGCGATGGCAAAAGGTTATGGATTTATGGGCCCAGGTATTCCCCTCTCTTTCGGTCCAAGCTTATGAAGGTGGGCTGCACAACAATAAGCGACGCAGCTGGGTTTTGCGAGTAATACTCAAAATACGAGCGCCACCGTGGGCTTGATCTCGGACTACAAGGCTAAGAACCTGGCGCCGTCTGAGCTAGACAGGCTTGTTGATCATGTAGCGATAAATTTTATTATTTAACAATTTTTCTTTTTGCGAGGAATGCAGGACGTGATGAAAATATATTTGTCAAAGTAGTAGTGTAGGACTCGGAGAGAGTGAGAGAGAGAGAGGGGG
The DNA here is from genome assembly GCA_964035475.1 of Salix caprea. Taxonomy (NCBI): domain Eukaryota; kingdom Viridiplantae; phylum Streptophyta; class Magnoliopsida; order Malpighiales; family Salicaceae; genus Salix; species Salix caprea. Next base: position 2,706,507 of record OZ037757.1, on the reverse strand, counting down.
GGAGAGAGTAGCTAAAATGGGGTTTCTATGGACGGTTGCTGAGGTCTTGGTAGCCTTAATTTTGATCATAGCCTCGTTCTTGCTTACTGCAATCGTGGCCGAAGCTTATAGAAGAAGACACAATAACTCGTATACCTCTTCTCTTCTTTCAATTCTCCAATGAATCAATCTATTGTTTTTACGATATCGGTTATAATCTGTGTTCATTGACTAATTTTTTTCTTTAGGCATGTTGATGCTCATGCTATCTTTGAGGATCCGAATTCCTTGAAACAGGTAAAATCAAGATGCGTACTTGGCTTTCAAATAGTTTAATTGTCGCTATTTGTTTTGTTTTACCTAATTTAGGGGTTTGGTTGCTGAGTAATTGGCAGGAAATTTTGGATATTTGTTGCCTTTTTATTTTCTATAGTAGAGGAAATACAGAAATTGATGAGCTCAATGTTATAACGAAATGCCGCTTTAATGGTGAAGAAACAACAACATATACGGCGTAAATATTTATCTTTTTCTATTGTCTGGATGTGCATTATATGATATGAATTGCTAATCGATACCCGATTCTGCAGCTGTTTATTGAGGTTCTTTTATAGTAATTTTCCATGGTCTAGATTGGTTTTAACACTACCATTGATCATTTGGGAAGCTTTTCTGTTTAGGTTACTTAAAAAAGAATTTTTAATCAAATCGATTTATGTGTTCTGGGTTCACTCGGTTTTGATTGTTCTTGATAACACTTAAATGTGAAATGTATCCTTGTAGAAAATAAGAGTAATTATGAAGTGGAAGTAGTGGGATTGTTATAATTAGATCATTATTAGCATATGTGTAGTGCCATTTAATGAAATATGAAAGAGATTTTTAGTGAATCTGACTATTTTTTAAACCATTTTGTTGCAGGTTCCATGTCCTCATATTAATGATCCGGCTGAGAAATATATATCTTTGGTCATCCCTGCATTTAATGAAGAGTATAGACTTCCAGGAGCTCTTGATGAAACCATCAAGTAGGTTGAAGCAAATTAATTGTAGTGTAGTATAGTGGTCATTTTTTTATTTTTGGAATCTGTACCGAGCAAGAAGAAGAGGCTCTGAATATTATAGCATTTTAGGTACAGTGCTTTCCACTATAAAGAGAAGATTGATTATTCATTCTCATTGCCTGATATGCAAAATTCAAGGAATAAAAATGATAGAGTCAGACAAAGACAATCATTAAATGCAAACTTGTTGATAGGGAAACTTCTTTGTAAACATGGACTTGCATGAGCAATATGCTTTTGTTGGTTGGCAACTTGGGCATGCAAAAGAGTGTTCAATTACTTTTTCTCAATCCATTGTGTGCGTATCTTGTTTTGTTTTATGGTATGTTAGAAAGTGACGATTGGAGATGGGAATATTGTTTCCCAGTAGAGGTCTCATAAACTAATTTATTGGATTGATAACTATCAGCAATAGAATTAAACTATAAGATTATAATGTTATTTGTGTTTTCACTATGTAGTTATCTTAAACATCGTGCAGCAAAGGACAAGTCATTTACTTATGAGGTACCTTTTGTTCTTAAATCTGTTGGTTTATCTGACTTATTTCACAGCCTGTGATCGGCAATAGCATATAACATACAGTTGTGAGAATCATCCAATGAATGAGATTTTTCTGTTAGTGGTTTCAGGATATTTTGGTGAAAGTAGCAGTACTATAATTGGAAACGAAAGAAAAGAGAATCTTACCAAGCATCTCATCAATACATCAAGATGTTAACTTTTATCCCTTTTATCTAAAATTTTTAGAAGTACTAATTAGGCTGAAAACCTGTTGATGTTCTGCCACGTGTTATTACTGTTATGAACTACTGAGGAAGTGTTATATTCCTAATATTTTTTCAAGATCTACATTGCCTGAATAGATAAGTTTCTCGACAGGTGGTGATCGTTGATGATGGAAGTGCTGATGCGACAAAACAAGTAGCTTTTGACTTTGTAAAGAAATACACAGTGGACAATGTAAGGGTCATCCTTCTTGGTAGAAATCATGGCAAAGGAGAAGCTATTAGAAAAGTGAGTATAATCTAAGCTGTTCTTTGATTCAGCTATGTAAGTCATAATGCTTTTGGCGGGCTCATGTTTTCTCCCATGTTCATAACAACAACTCATTGAAGCTTGTTACCCATGTGAAAGCATTGTAAAACAGGGTATGCTTCATTCACGTGGTGAACTACTTTTAATGCTGGATGCTGATGGGGCAACCAAGGTTACTGACTTAGAGAAACTAGAAAATCAGGTTTGTTTTAGCAGTTACTTTGTCTAGTGGGTAAAACTTTGCAAATTTATTTTTTTAAAAAGAAGAAATTCAGCTATTGTGAGACTTCACTCCTGGCTATCTAATATTTTACCTATCAGATCCATGCAGTTGCTAGAAAGGAGTTCCTTTTAGGAGATTCAGCAGCTAGTGATTCAAGTTTTAGAATATCTGATATTCCACTTGCCGCCTTTGGTTCCCGTGCTCACCTTGAGGAGAAGGCTTTGGCTACAGTTCAGTCTTATTGATGCTCTCACTAATTCACATGTTTCTTGATTTTTCACTTCAGCATCCTTATTTTATAATTGCCTTTAGTTGATTTGCTTGCCTTCATGTCTCAGAGGAAGTGGTACCGCAATTTTCTTATGAAAGGTTTTCATCTTGTGGTTCTCTTGACTGCTGGTTCTGGAATTCGTGATACACAGGTAATTTTCTGCAGTATTCGTGACATATGTGGTTGTTAGTTTGACACTAGTGGACTTCCTTTTCTTATTTTTTTGTTGAAGCTTGAAGGTCATATATACTGCAATGCCATAAATATGTCTTATTTTTCTTGATGTGGTCTTTTATGCATTCCAGTGTGGTTTCAAGATGTTCACCAGGGCTGCTGCCAGAAAGCTTTTCACAAACATCCGGCTGAAGAGGCAAGTATAAACTCTTAAGGATATTGAGTAACTGTATCTTTTCTGCTCCTAGCTTCTAAAAATCATTAGAAGAAAACATAGGTATACTGATATTTATATTCCCACATTTTACTTGTTCGCTCCTTACTCTATCAAACTATCACCTTCTGTGGGCACCCATAAAATCTAATGAATTCTGATCTAACCTTTTTCCTCTTTCTTTGCTACTCTGCTTGCTTTTATTCTTTGGCTCTGAATCTCTAAACAGGGACTGATACACCAGCATGCATTCTGTGCAGATGGTGCTTCGATGTTGAGTTGATTTTCCTATGCAAATGGTTTGGTATCCCGATGATTGAGATTTCTGTAAACTGGTCTGAAATTCCGGGATCCAAGGTGAATCTTTTAAGCATTCCCAACATGCTCTGGGAGCTAGCGCTCATGTCCGTGGGATATAGAACTAGAATTTGGAAAATTAGCAGCTGAGACTCTTCATTGGATTTTATATATGAGAACTGTTGCGCGATCTTCCAGGTGCTCTTGGCTCTAGAGTGATTCTGGCACCTGATTAGTCAAGCTTGGAATACGCCGTTGCAATGAACACGTTTCTAACCCTGCTGTTTTAATCTGTAGTACTATTTGAGGAGCACGTCTTCCCTTTCCATTTAAAGAACTTGGATTATTGTTTCAGAATTTAGAATCGTATTTAAAGAACATGTGATCAAGTCATGCAGTTCATATAAAAATGGGGGATGTTAGTATGGGTCCCTTTCATTTTGATTTTAAGTTGGCACATCAAGCATTACATTTTTTGCAGTTTGTAGTCTGCTGTAATGAATGATAAGACGCTCCCTTATTCTTCTCGCCGCTCTTATCTATAGGATGAGATTTTCTCTTATTGTCTTGGTGTTACGATCCGGAATCTTACTGCAAGCTTTTCTCTTATTCAAACGAATCACGGTAGTGAAAATCCCAGGCGACTCGTGCGACACTAGAATAACCTAGAGCCAGAGTACTGTTTTATTCTCTTTAGCGCCATGCATTAGCATTCAATCACCTACTTGCCTAGAGGTCGGAGGTTGGAAAGAGCAAGTGGCTGTAGCTTTGATGCGGTGATAGCTGCAGTGCTTGCTAGAAAAAATAAATAGAAATCGAGGGCTGGTAGATAGCTTTGCTTAGCAGGCTTATCTTGAAGATGGTGTACTCATTGAATACTACGTACTGGCAATGGATTCTTATGTCTTCAAGCTCCCGTCCCTTTTCAATTGAGAATATATATATATATATACATATATATTCTCAATTGAAAAGGGACGGGAGCTTGAAGACATAAGAATATATATAATTGAAGAGAGCGAGAATATTATTTTTAATCAAACCTCAACCATAAAATTCTTTCATTTTCTCGCCATATTTTTATTATTTGCATATTTGACAAATCTGAAAAAGCAGAGACAAAGTTAATCAACAAGAGCCATTTATCATAAATATTCGCTAGATTAATAAAAACACCATAACCAAACTATCCACATCCCCTTCAACTGCCGCATTTTCAGACCAAAAAATCAGTTATCAAAACCAAAATCAACGACGGCTAGAAATCGATGTTGAATTCATCAGCAAAAGCTCTCTCTTACAACCTGAATGGACCCAAAAAATAAAAGACGCGCACAAGAAAAACGAAAAAGATGACGAGTTCATGGACTCAAACGAGAAGCTTTTGTTCGAGGAAACAATCCAAACCCGCGAGGAAACAAGCCAGCCAGCTGTTGGGAGAAACAACAATACTCAACACTTCCTCTTTGTGTGAATCTATAGGAAACTCCTAAATAGAGCAAAATATATGCGGAAAATATATATCCAAAAAAACCACAAGCACAACACGCAAATTTTTACGTGGAAAACCTTCCCAATATGAGAAGGAAAAACCACGGGACCGTAGTCCACTCAAACACTTTCACTATCACAAATAATGGGTTCACAATGTTCTTCCTTAGATTTAACTAAGGGCTACAACATATATCATCAAGATTAAACTATTCTTGGAATACAACAAGAATTAAAGAGAACAAAGTTTGAGAGAAGGCTCACAAACTGACAGCCCCGATCTTTGTCAAAAAGATCAACTTCCACAGCTCCAATCTTCAATCCAACCGAATCTTCAATCCAACCGTTCAGAATGAAGATCAATGTGTCTAGAAGCTGCTGTCCAAATCTCAACCCGATCCAATGGTGAACGAGCTGACAATCCAAGGAAGAAGACAGAGTGTTCTGCTGCCAACTTCTTTCTTTTCCTCTCGGCTCTCTCCTTTCTCTTTGTTCTCTCTCTTCAACTGTCTGCAATATCTCTTGATGTGCCCTTTCATGCCACAATGATGACACTCAACATTGGCAAACCTGTTGGACTTGTTTTAGCAGCTAGTCTAGACTTAGAGGTTGAACAAATGGATGTGAAAACTGCCTTCCTTCATGGTGATTTGGAGGAAGAGATTTATATGGAGCAGCCAGAGGGTTTAAAGGAAAAGAGGACTATGTGTGTCGGCTCAAGAAAAGTCTTTATGGTTTGAAGCAGGCACCTAGACAATGGTATAAGAAGTTTGAGTTTGTTATGGAGGAGCAAGGCTACAAGAAGACTACTTCTGACCATTGTGTTTTTATGCAAAAATTCTTTGATGACGATTTCATTATTTTATTGCTTTATGTTGATGATATGTTGATTGTTGGCATGAATTCTTCAAGAATTGACAAGTTGAAGAAGCAGTTAAGTTAGTCATTTGCAATGAAGGACTTGGGGCCAACAAAGCAGATTCTTGGGGTTCGTATTCATAGATCCAGAAAAGATAAGAAGCTGTTTATATCACAAGAGCAATACATTGAGAAAGTGCTTGAGAGGTTCAACATGAACAATGCTAAAGTGGTTAGCTCTCCTCTTGCTACACACTTTAAGTTGAGCACAAAGCAAAGCCCTTTGACAGATGAAGAGAAGGAAGATATGGAAAGAATTCCATATGCCTCAGCAGTAGGAAGCTTGATGTATGCAATGGTTTGTACGAGGCCAGACATAGCTCATGCAGTTGGTGTTGTTAGCCGGTTTCTTTCAAATCCAGGAAAAGAACATTGGAATGCGGTGAAGTGGATTATGAGATATCTACGAGGGACTTCCAAGATGTGTCTTAGCTTTGGGAGTGGTAAACCAATGTTGGTTGGGTATACGGATTCTGATATGGCTGGAGATATGGATACCCGTAAGTCTACTTCGGGTTACTTGATCACCTTCTCAGGAGGGGCTGTTTCTTGGCAGTCAAGGTTACAAAAATGCATTGCATTTTCTACAATTGAAGCAGAGTTGATTGCAACAATGGAAGCTTGTAAAAAGTTACTATGGATGAAAAGGTTTTTACAGGAGCTTGGTCTCAAACAACAACAATATGTGTTATTTTGTGATAATCAGAGTACTATCCACCTTTCAAAGAACTCTTCATTTCATTCAAGATCGAAACATATCGATGTAAGGTATCATTGGATAAGAGATACTCTCAATGATAAGTTGTTAACTCTTGAGAAAATTCACACCGATGATATGCTAACGAAGGCTCTAACAAGGGAGAAACTTGAGACATGTTGCTCGATCGCCGGGATGGCGAATCCCTCCACCTAGTCGGGAAGGGGGAGATTTGTTGGGTTTGGGTTTCCCTCCTAGGAGGAGGATGACCCAATATCTTGTGTGGATCTAGCCCACATGAAAGGACGCACTTAGAAAGGTAGGGCTCACTTCTTTTGAGCTGCTGAAAAGAACAAAAGAGACAAGAAAAGTGGAAGAGAAAAAGGGAGAGAGCCGAGAGAAAAAGAAAGAAGTTGGCAGCATAACACTCTGTCTTTTCCTCTCGGCTCTCTTCCACTTTTCTTGTCTCTTTTGTTCTTTTCAGCAGCTCAAAAGAAGTGAGCCTTACCTTTCTAAGTGGGTCCTTTCATGTGGGCTAGATCCACACAAGGTATTGGGCCATCCTCCTCCTAGGAGGGAAACCCAAACCCAACATCAGCAAGTACTTGAAAACCCAATGAAAATTAGCAGGGAGAAGATCATCCATTCTGCGCCAATCTTCATCATACTGCAGTATCCCTTCTTTCTGCCTCAGAGTGAACTTCCCAAAATGTTTCTTTCTTTCCTCTTTCTAATGGTTTTGAAAGGATGTGAAAAGAGGAGATTGTGGGGATACGTCAAGTATGCAGAATGTGTTTATCATTTACTGTGCGGGTTATACAAAAAATACAGCTCTTGTCTTGATGCTTGATAAAGGGTCAGCGTCAGCATTCACATATCGAAAAGAAGCTAAAAAGTTGATATCTCAAAGAATAATAACATGACACCCCAGAATCTTCTCAGGTATGTTTACTAGGCCAATCATCATTGTATAGAGGAGCAAATCAACCCTATAAAAACCCCACATTTCCTTTGGACCGCCCGAATGTTCAGAGTTCTTAATTAAACAGACGGCGTATTTAGCAAGATACAGAAAACGTAAAAGAATAAAAATGTCTTGTACAATTCAAAAGTTTGTTCACATCCCTACCATGAAATACAGACCTGTATTGTATGGAAAAAAGCGAAGAAATACTCACTTTTTTTCAGTCCCTTTCTCCTTGGCAGCAGCATCAACATCTTCGACTGGAGGCAATGTCTAAAAAAATAGAAATTAGAAGACTCGAGTTAGACATTTTACCGAACAGGCTGTGAGCAAAGCAAATGTAAGGTGCAAAGAGAGAGGAGAAGAAGAAGAAGATTGTTACAAGGTTGGGTTTGTAGATGTTGTGGACAACAGAAGCGCCGGAAAGAAGCGAAACGATGGCAACAACGCAGGACCATCCTAGTGAAGGAGTGCCCGTGGGCTGCTTTCCTGCTCCAAATTTTTTACTCATTCTGGATTTCAGAAACTACCAATGGATTCTTGGACTGCAGGTCCTACCTTCTTTTGTGAAGCTCTAAGAAGATGGATCATGGTCTGGGCTAATACTTGGACTTGAGGATGAATTGAGTTCGGCCCAATCGTAGGCCTGAGACTTCGAGCTCCCACTCCGAGCCACCGAGTTTTGTCTGTGTCATGTCCAAACTGAAAACTCGGATCCCCCTATTTATGTGGTTAAATCATAAATGTACTGTTTGAAATTCAAAATTATATAATTATCCCCGTATTTAACCAACAAAACCCAGAAATATCTAATTTCTTAACAAGCATCCTAAAATAATGTTAGAATCTTAAATTCATACGAAGTTGTAGCTCATATTTTTGTAATATCAAGAATATATCAGTCGATGGCAACCATACCGACTTTAAGAGGTGTTTGAAACTGTATTTTAAAATATAAAAAATTATTTTAAATTATTTTTTTATATTTTTAGATAATATCAAAAATAATTTTTTAAAACTAAAAAAATATATTATTCTAACCGACCGACCATTCTCTTACACTCATCCGTCAAAACCAGGCCGGGAAATAAATTGGTCCTTTAAAAAAATAGAGATAGCATATGATCTCTTTTCTGCACAGCAGCGGTACATACTACAAGGGAGTGTTTTTTTGAGTGTTGATCTGATGCGTCAATACTGTTCAACGCATGTGAAGCAAACCCCGGACGGCTATCACAGGGTTCTTGGTTTATTTTCCGTGTTTCTACCCTCGGGCCCCATCAATAAGAACTCTACCTGTACTGTAACACGTCACGATTTACAAGGTTACTTTCCCGGTGGTAGATCGCATCTTCAGGTTCAATATTTCAATGATCTTAACTCCTCTCCAACCAAATCATGCAAGCACGCATTATACAGATCATCAATTATCTTGAGATTCGGTTCCATGTTTCTACACATGGAATATTGTTGTAATTGACTCCTCAAATAAATCATGCAAATTAGGCCATTAACAAAAAAACATTTTGACAGTCAAAACATTTCGGAATATTAATAATGAAAGAATTGGACCGTTCTGGCAATCAACTTCTCGCCCCCTCAAAATCATCACGGCTACATGAGAATAAAAATAGATGGATAATAAAACTAGAATGAAAAGGATGGCAGGCTGCATTTCTATCCGAGAAATAAAGCAGTTTTCTCTTTTTTCTTGGACAATCCCATGCTTTGAGCATTTAGAAGCATTTCCGATGCACAATTGACGGTCCAGACTCATCGTACTCGGCCTTCGCAATCCACATCTGCAATTTAAGAAACAAACAAGAAAACAATCCGGTCAGAAATCAATGTCAAATTAAGCTTGAAGAAGGAACCATTCAAGTATACATAGATTTCAACTAACCTGCTGGAAGGTGCTAAGGGATGCCAAGATCGAACCACCAATCCAGACACTGTATTTCCTTTCTGGTGGTGCAACCACCTTGATTTTCATGCTGCTTGGGGCTAGTGCAGAGATTTCCTTGCTCATCCTGTCGGCAATTCCTGGGAACATAGTTGAACCACCACTGAGAACAATGTTACCATACAAGTCTTTCCTGATATCAACATCACATTTCATGATGGAGTTGTATGTGGTCTCGTGGATGCCTGCGGCTTCCATTCCGATCATTGAAGGTTGGAATAGGACCTCTGGGCAACGGAACCGCTCAGCACCAATGGTGATAACCTGCCCGTCAGGCAACTCATAGCTCTTCTCGACTGATGAGCTGGTTTTGGAGGTCTCTAGCTCTTGCTCGTAGTCAAGAGCAATGTAAGATAGCTTTTCCTTCATGTCCCTCACTATTTCCCGCTCAGCAGTGGTTGTGAAAGAATAACCACGCTCGGTGAGGATCTTCATCAAAGAATCAGTGAGGTCACGACCAGCCAGGTCAAGACGAAGGATGGCATGTGGAAGGGCATACCCCTCGTATATGGGGACTGTATGGCTGACACCATCGCCAGAGTCCAACACAATACCTGCTCAGCAAAACCACAATCATCAAACAAGGTATCATAGAACAAAAAAAAATGCCTGCAAAAGAAAACAGGGGACCAACAAGCTCAAGATTTCAAAAAGAAATTGACCGTGTCAATAAAATCAAATGGAAAACATCCACCCGTCAAAACACAAAGCAGAAGAAGAACAAAAGGGGAGGACACGAGGTGAACTCTAAATAAATCTAGATAGATGGAATACAAGTTCCAAGCATCAACTTCAACAACAGATTCATTTTTAGCCCTCTTCAAAATAATCTGTAATGGCAAATTTGGCAAATAATTTATATTTTCAATTTGAACTCTCTTTAAGTCTCAATCAAATCACTTAACAGCTTACCAGTTGTACGACCACTGGCATACAAGGACAAAACAGCCTGAATGGCGACATACATAGCAGGAGTGTTGAAGGTCTCAAACATGATCTGAGTCATCTTCTCACGATTAGCCTTGGGGTTCAAAGGAGCCTCAGTTAAGAGCACCGGGTGCTCTTCTGGGGCAACACGAAGCTCATTGTAGAAGGTATGATGCCAGATCTTTTCCATGTCATCCCAGTTGCTCACAATACCATGCTCAATTGGGTACTTCAAAGTTAAGATACCTCTCTTGGACTGAGCCTCATCACCAACATATGCATCTTTTTGGCCCATGCCAACCATCACACCAGTGTGACGAGGACGGCCAACAATACTGGGAAACACAGCTCGTGGAGCATCATCTCCAGCAAAGCCAGCCTAAAAGCAAATATTGAAATCAGTTCTCCCAGAAACAGTGCACAAAAACAAAGAAAGCAACTAATTTAGAAAATTAAATCTGTTTAAAGCAGATTTCTTCATAACAGAAAAAACTACCATAAGAAAACATCTTCCTACCGAAAGCAAGTATCACTAGAAAGAAGTCTAATAAAATTTCCAACAACTTGGAGCTTATTTTCTAGATCATGCTAAAAACAAAGTTTCAAATATTCTCTGTCAAATTTCTACTTGCTACAAACACAATAGAGTCGATTCACATACCTTGACCATTCCAGTTCCATTATCGCAAACGAGTGGCTGAATATCCTCTGCTTCTGCCATCTTCTAATGCCTGCAACACCAAACAGCAATCAACAAAAAGGTATGGAATTCTTTTATCAAGCAAAAGCAGATTCATCACTTCTTTTTATCTTCTTGAGCATCATCAAAATCATCTCCTAATAAGTACATGTCTGTTTATTCAAATTATTAGCCAGAATGAAACCAAATTTCCAACTAGCATAAGGAATCTGTTTGAGAGCATCGTAGATATTACATTTCAAAATATTTTAACTCAAAAATGTATTAAAATAATATATATTTTTTATTTTTAAAAGTTTATTTTCAACATCATCACGTCTAAAAATCCAAAAGCATAATTTTTTTTCTTCAAAAAACCAATATTTCTCAGAATTGCAGTTTAAAATGGACAGATAAATTGCATGCAGCGAAGCATTTATGAATATCTGCAAAAAAAATGAATAAAGAGAACAAGCAAATCTCACCGAATTCCATTCTACTTTAACGCAATATAGCAGTTGCATGCTAATTTAAAACAAAGACATCAATTAAAAAACGCGAACGCAACAACTCCATTTCCAACATTATGATTCTAATGAGTTTTAAAGTTCTTCGTCGCTAATTTGACTATTTTCTTTCAGATTTTAAGAAAAATAAATAAAATGATCATAAAATCAGATCCAAAATGACGATCAAAATTAAAGGACCAAAAAGAAGTGATTTCTCAGCATGAGTCGCAAGCACATTACAAGATTCCCAGCATTATGAAGCAAAATGCAAAATAAAAACAAGACAGATCGAGGCTGCTAAATAGCAGATCGAGAAGAAAGAATAGCGATTGATCGAAAAGAGGAGGATGAAACGGACCTTGTTAAAGGAGAGGAGGGATTTTGAGAGAGAGAGAAGGCTAGACCACGCGCACAGCACACAAACAAAATAAAATGTTTTTGATGTGGGTTGCCTAGCCTTCCTCTTTTTGAAAGAGAAAGGAGGAAACTCAATATATGGAATGCGAGATGCGTTGTGAGCCGTTGGATATTTTTATTTTTATTTTGTGGGCACAACCTACAGATGGGAACGCGTCATGCGCCTGTTTTTTTTTTTTTTTTTTTTATTATATATATCTTCCCTAATCTAATCGTATTCCTGCTATCTGGGGTTATTATTTCTCTCGATCCAGCTCCTTCCGGTTTTCCAGTCATTTTCTTTTTGATGCTCCTCCGTCTGTTTTCTCATTTTTAGCAACATTTTTTCTTACTTACCGGCAGCACATTTATATTTCTATTATATATTATTTGGTAGATGGTAATTATTGTTTTTAAATTATTTTTAATTTTAAAATAGTATTTTTATTTTTTAAAATTTATCTTTCATATTAATACATTAAATCAATATAAAAAAAACAAATTTTTAATTTTGTTTTTATATGGTGATTTTATTGTATTGATAGTGATCGAAACGCTTGGTCCAGTGAATTGATTCAAAATATAACCTTAATTGAATTTTAAATTAAATTGATGTTAATATTGATTTAATCAAACTTAGTTTTAATTCATCATCTAATTGACTAAAATTAAATTCGGCTAAATCAACACTAATATTTAAAAAAAAGCCATGTGCTCTAACCCTAAGGACTAGCAGATTGACCCAAAATTGAATGATAGACTTGAATTATGCCGGTGACTAGCGGATTAACCCAGACGATTGTGGGGTCAGAGCCAGGCCAACTATGATCAAGTTTTTGACACCGGTAACGTGCTGTAAAAATCTCTTTCGATATTACAAAGGAGATGATTGATTAGTGCTAATCCATCTCCTTTTTTTATTTTTTTTTCAATCCTGTCAGTACAGTCCACTATTTGAAAAGTCAAGCCATGATTCGTGAAAGCAGCAAAGATTTGTGGTGGATAAATATTATAGTCCAGCTTTACTTTTTGCTAAAATGATCATTCCAAGCTAGCTGGAGCTACCTTTTCCAGCACATAATAGTTGTAGTGCGCTTCAATGGCTCGGACGGACCCTTTCTCTTTTACATGGACCATGCTGCCGGTCGAAGCATATGAAGAAATTCCTGCTCTCCTGGTGTAAAAACCTAATATTCCCTCCCAGCAAGGTGGATACTGTATAGGCATTAGAAACCAAAAGGCAGTGGTCAACGCATGGGAAGTATCAATAATCATATCCACCAGAACTCCGAGCTTTAAATAAACATTAACTAATCCAAATACAATCTCCAGGGATCGAATGAATTTGCATGGAAAAGATGTAGATTTGGCACATTATTTTGCAGTTTTCCCATGAATGGATGCAGCAAGCATTGCACATCTGCTAGAAAAATTAGGCGATAAACACATCGCCAGTAGCAGGAGAGGATACCAGCCCTCCATTGTCGTGGCTTATACCCTTAATGCCTTGAAAATCTGTATTTAATAAACTTTGTTCAACGTTTACATCGAGTCCATGAAGTGGGGTTTCATAATGCGGTGGTCAGTTTGCAAAAATACCATTTATCAGCCAGCCTAACCCATATCATGGGTTTATGCAAGATCGATCCATGGAACAATATATCCCACTTGGAAAGTTCGAATGGAAAGAAAAGAGCTAAAGAAGTACCAAACTCATAACCAAGCCACCATTTCAACAAGTTAACTAAACCAACACGATTAAGTAGAAATATTAAAGATAATTCAACACAGGAAGAGAAATAAAGGATTGGGGAGAGAAGTATCCCCATCGCCAAGTGTCTCCGTTATTTATGTTGTCTACAATAAATGACTCAAGATCTTCGGGATTCGATGAGAACGTGCACTCCACTTTCCTTTGGACAAGGGCACGGTCACCAGAATACGAGATTCCTGACAACGAAACAGATGATGCACCGAAACAGCTGACTGGTGGCTGAGATACCAGTTATTCTACAGAAATGGGGGCAGTATAACCCATCGGCGTGGATATCTGGGTCTTCCGTCCTTTCCATCAAATAGCTGCAGACGGCAGGATGGGGTGTAAGTAACAAAAAACGAATGCCAAGAACAGGAACGAAAGGAAACCGCTTTTTTATTTAGTTGTTTTGAGATGGGTTGATCAATAACATAAAACCATGCCAAAACAAAACAAGGAAGCAGAAAAAGGTGATTATATGCGTGTTCATAAGCTAGTAAACCATCTGTTATACACCTATAAGATCTTACTGCCACAACAACCCAAGGTTGGCCTATGTGCAGGGAAAGAGTTTATGATTTTTAATTTTTCATGTAGAAAATGCAAGAATATATGTGAAGCTACTAGTTCAACCAAAATTACAGAAAGTTACCTTCTTCAATCTCCTATGCTTTGCAAGGGCCCAGTTGGTCATGATGGAAGTAGCGACCACAAGAAAAATGTAGCCTGTGACAGTCTGTGTCGCAACGTTGAAACCTAACCACTGATAAATCTCTGTGGTGTAATTTGCACATGTCACAATATTGAAGAGAAACCCACTTGGAATTTGATAGCCAGCATTCCCACCTGGACGGCGAAGACTCCTCAGCAATATATGGCAATAAAAGTTTGCGAGCTGACAAACCAGACCAAATCCAAATCCGATCTTCATTTGAAGATCATTAACAGAGGTGTAACGGGGATGGTTCACATAGTAAGCGATCAGGGAACCAAAGGTCCAATAATAAGAACAATTTCGAAACACGTTGGAGAGTGGCGAGGTTGCATGGCTAAATCGGTGCACAAAAAATGTTTCCATGATGCGTTTGAAATAGTGGAAGCACCAGTAGTACAATGCATATGTCTGAACTGGGTGGATGATCCGCTCCCCCTTGTAGCCAAAAAACTCGTAGACTGGGAAGTAGTAAAAAACAGGATAGAGCACCAGAGGACCCAAGTATTCACAGAAAAAGAGTGTGCGGTAGGAAACCTGTGGACCAAGGTCCTTGAAAACAACAGTTAAGTTGTCCGAATTCCCATCACAGTAATCTTTGAGGTTCTTCTTGTAGCTAAGGACAACGGGCCTTTCCTTTGCTCCCGGTGGAAGGGGTAAGGTCAGCCGCTGTCTTGAAGGGTAGAATTTTCTGGCTGTTGATGTAAGAGATGAAGAAAGGTTATTGAAATAAAATTGCATCTGATGCTCCAACTCCTTATTTACATATGGTTCCTTGGTAAGGAAAGTAGGGGAGCAAAAAAGAAAATAGACAGAAAATTGAGATTTGGCAGCAAAAAAGTCAAAGTTCAGAGCCAATCTCATGCTTTGAAGATCTCTTATTCTCGATTTTAAAGAGCATATGCAATTGATATATTTGCAACTACTGAGACCACCCAGGCCACCAAAAAAACATTTGCAACTCTGATCTTGTGAGTGAGTTTCATCATAATGATGTATGAAACATCAAATCAAATAACTTTCAGAAGCTTTTTGCATGAAAGAAACTACTCAGTATAAAACCCAACATGATTTTGAGAAAAAAAAAAAAGAGTGGTGAACCTCCTGTACAAAGAAAGTAAATAAATAATAAAGCAAATTCAAATCCAAAGACAGAATCTTCCTCAAATACAAACTACAAGCCTAGTTTTTCTGCTATCGAGTTAGTATATTTGATAAGTTGCTGTTAAAAAGAACAATTATTCGCACCCTAAGCAAAATCTACATACTCCTAACGCAACCATAAAGCAAAAGGAAGCAGCATGCCACTTCCACAAATCGAAATTGCAACAGAGGAACAAAGATCTCAAAGAATGCATCACAATTCATGCTCTTCTACAAACAAACCGTACCCAAGACATGAAACCAAAGAGAAAGAGAAGGAAGCCTATCAATTCTGTTGGATTTACTATCTAATCAAAATTTGTAAATGAAACCATAGCAAGAGTTTCGCTTCTTCATCTCCAATTCAAACACACACCGTACTAAGGTCCCGGTAGCTATTTAACACCAAAGTTTCGATCATTTCACAAAATGAGAGAAGTAAAATAAGGAACCTACTTCGCTTATGAATAGCCTTTTGCAGATCAGCCACTGTAGCCTACAAAACAACCAAAAGAGACAAACTTACAAATCAAAACCCACAATTCTTTATCCCTAGATTTTCCTATCTACAGGACATACTAGTAATAAATACAAGACATAAAATGTGCAACAAGCATACCGAATCACGGAGTTCAAGGCCCCCTTTGATGACCTCTCTACCACTGCGAGAAACTACAGTCACCTTCATTTTGGAGAACAAATGAGAGAGACCCAGTTCACCAAATGACAAGAAAAGCAAACCCTGTGAATTTGAAAGGATTCTGTTCAAGATTCAGACAAAAGAAGAAGCTTGGAAGTCATGCTCCAAATGAGATTTGGTACTTCGATCTCTCCGTAAAACAAAATATAGAAATGGCATTGTAGGCAAATCGTTGTGTATTAAAGGAGTGTGGTTGGGGCAGGAGAGCTAACCATGTGGATTGATGAACTGCACACCCTACTTAATTGATGATGCATGCAGATTCCTATCAGGAATTAGTTTATTGTTGGGGGTTATTGATTGTGGGCCAGCGCTGATCGTGCCTGTTCTTGCCATCTCAGCTTTTAAGTAATCCGACGGTGGAATTTTACAATAACGTTGTTCACCATGTTTTAACACTCTTTTCTTCGTAATTGTCCAGGTATTCGACATCGTTTGGTATTCCAGCTTGTTTCAGATTTTTCAGCTAAAAAATAAATCAAGCTTATACTTTAGATGATTAACAGGTGTGTTGATTCTCACTTGATAATAAAATCCAAGTCGGAATCACTTTGAGAATTGTAAAAAAATATGACAATATTCATTTCTTTGTTACCCTTTTCTTTTCAACAGATTTTAATGGAAAATCCCATCGGGTAATTTGAAGATCTGCGAGTGCAGAAGAGTATAAACAACATCTATATACACCGAAAGAAAACTTATTAATGAGTATAGATATAAACAATAAATCATGTGCCAAGGGAAATATTATGAACAGGTTATGATCATCTGAGAATTAGCATCTTTATTTACATTTTAAATCCTTCAGTTCAGGCACTACCGTTTTCATTTTCTTTGAATTTTTTTCTATACCTTCCTTATTTGTTGAAGATCTCTTAACTGTTTTCTGAAAAAACACCATCGAAATTAATGAAGTTTCTGGTGTTCGTATTCCAAAAAAATTGTTTCTCTGGCGAAATACTTCAAGCTCATTAGCCATGGCAGAGGGAAGATGTTAGAACTCAAGGGACCGAACATGTTTTCTTCTCTCTCTTTTTAATCTATTTCCTTTTTTCTTTAAAAACATATATAGACAGCATGCTTAATCTACCCACATTCAGCCAAGACTCATGAACTAGTTCAGGCAAAAAAAGGAAAGAATTAATCTGGTCCAACCTCATAAAAAAAATAGTTAACCCAAGTTAATCATGTTAACTCATGAGTAACTGCCGAAGTTTACCCCGATCAGATTTTAAATCTGTTTTTTCAAATTAAGCAGTCGGGATTTTTTTTTAATTGCTATTTTGCTCGAATGCAGTCCAGTTGTTGTCATCCAAACTTCACGTCCTCCCACATTTATCAAATATAGTTCAGCGGCTGTTCGTTTGGCTAAAAAAGCATTTAAAGTCGCGGTCCCAACTGCTTAATGCTTTTGACTTCGTGGTCAACACATTTCCTTACACGTGTCTGTTGGATGTACGTTCTGCTAATAACAAACTACCAACCACTGCCAAACTTCAGTGTAAATATCTCCTCCAACAGCCACATATGATTAGCAGCACAAATAAGTTATTTTGTTTTAGAAATATTTTTGAATTTTAAAAAAAATATATTATTATTTTTTATTTAAAATTAGATTTTCTTAGTTATTTTATATTATTTTGATTGATGTCAAAAATAATTTCTAAAAAATAAAAAAATATTATTTTAATATATTTTAAAATAAAAAACTTTCTAAAACAATTTTAACCAGAAATTTTAAACATGAACTAAACCACTCAAGAGAGACCATAACTATTTCTTTTTCATATATAGAACTCTAAATCAAACATTTTTTTTGTAAAAACCTTTTCCTATGCACACGTTGTCCGAACGGGAAAGCCAAGAATGGCTAAAATCTTAGAGAGGCATTAATGGTGTAACGTGGTTAGAACAGGCACAGAATATGAAACAGCAGCTACAATTCCTTTTCCATGGCGCAGCCAAGATTACAGCAAGTACACAACATGAAGCAGCAGAGGTATTTCCTTCAGCGGTGAAACTGGTGATTAAATGAAGTGCACTTCATCACTGTTTCCGTTCACAAAGTGAACCTCAGCTTGTTGTTACCTCGATCTCATCAGTTGCAAGCGAGTTCATAATCTAACTCGTACATCGTAGTGAAAATTAATCTCAATTAAAATTAATGAGTATTCATAATAATTTTGAACGTCTTTTGGTCAATTCCTAATATAAATATTATATAAAATAATGAGTTTTAATAAATATAAATAAAAAAAAGAATTAAATCTCTTTAATTGCAATTTTAAGGATATAAAATAGGTGATCAGATTCATTGGGCCCCTAAACTTTCAAGGGAGTGAATGAGAATAAAAAAAGAAGACGAATTAAACAATCAAAGCACATTACAGCCTGATGCTTGGAATCCGCTGCAAGGCACTGTGAATAAGAGGGAAAACTCTCTCTAGTTTCTACCACAATTAGAAACTACAGTAACCTCCATTTTGAAGATCAAATGAAAGAGGCCAAATTCATGCAAAACGGTATAGAAAGCACAAACTTTAATTTTTAAACAATTCTCTGCAAAATTCAGGGACAGCAGAAAAACAGAAACTTCACAGGGAACTTCCTCAAACAGATAAAGCAATGACAGTAGAATCACATAGCCATAAAAAAAACAAGAAAAACTGGGTTTATTCTTCATGTTCTCCATAAAAATCGTCTCCGAGTTCATATGAATATGATGCCTATCATGAATGTACTCATTATAAACCACGGCTCCGTTTCATCATGTCAAGGAATTCGTTTTCGAATTCTTCAGAGTAGCCGTCGATGATTCTGTTAGGGTCTTGACCGAAGACTTGCATTTGCCGTTGGTAGATCTCGCTCATACAATGACACTTGAATCCGTTCTCGTCTCGACATTGTTTCCGACACATTTGAAATTACCATCGGAGTTTTTGAAGACCTTTCGCTTTGATTCGATTCGCGATTGCTCTCGTTGTGAGGAAATCGTTCTTACCCATTTTTAGGGTTTGATAAATTGAATTGGAATTGAAATCTGAGAATTACCTGAAAATTTAATAAAATAAATTGACAAAACACAAACTACTTTTTCTTCTACTAAAATTAAAATTAAGCTATACTAAAAGCGAATACTATTGAGGGGCAACTAGAAGAAGCCAAGCTGATGAAAAGAAACCCACCGGGCTTAGGATTTTGAGAACGCGGAGTTAACCCGCATACCTGCGCGACTGTTTCAAAAAGCTAATTTGTCAAAAGGTCCTTGAATGTTTGATCAAACCCAATTTAACCCCTAGTTGCTTGTGTTTTTAATTTGGTCCCTTATATAATGAGGTCAAAAATCCCAGATTTAATGTTATTTTGGCTTGTTTTGTTTCATGTGTGCTGGAATTTGTTGTATTTGGAACGGGGCTTGTATAAAAGAGCCTCTACCGCATAGTCGCATACACTGAAGATGCCCACCGCATAATCTAGTGTGTGTGTGTCTATATATATATATATATATATATATATATATATATATATATATATATTTATTTTAAATTATCTCGGCACCGAATTTTTTGGTTTTAAAAATCAATTTATCACCTCAAAATACCCCTAAAAAAAGTCTAAGAACCCAAAATCAAACTGATTTTTTATTTAACTCTCTTAACCTGGATTTAACATTATCGACCTAGATCTACCCTTACAAAAATCATTGAGACACCAAAAAAACATCATCAGTCCATCACGCTTCATCGAACCCATGAGCACAACCCTTGAATAATGACTCATCTCTCATTCATGAAATCTAGTGACCATGCTCTTTCATAAACAGACTTTTATAGAGAAATTAATCTCTTAAAAAAAAAAAAGGACTTAAACCATATAATTTATGTTTTTTTTGAAAGTTTGAGAGCCCGAGTGTATTTTTTCTTAAATATATGATAAAACCTTTTTATTATCTAATTTTGTTTTCAAATCCACCCTTGATTAAAAAATTCAAAGCAATTGACTTTTAATTAGACTTAACAGCCCAGAATTACCCTTGAGACCAAAATAAATTACTAAAAAACCTCCCTTCCAGAATTGTCTGAATATTATCTTTTATACGTAACAGTGACAGGTCATGGGCTCTTGCGGTATCATAAACAGTTCCAGGAGATACAGTACACGGGAAGAGATTAGTCAAATTCGGGGATGGTTCTTAAGAGATAGAAAAGAAGAGGAAGAAGAGCTGCTAGCTGTGTGGTTCGTGATCTTTTCTCTTAACCGGCGACCAATTTGTAACGGCAGGTGACACGGTATATTCCATTTATACGTGTGCTGGTGGTGCTCAGGAAATAAATTAATGGTCTTGATTTCTCTGCTGATTACACAGGCGCAGCTACGTGAATCTAAGCCCTTGAATGAGATAAGATTGAAACCATTATCACGCCATCATTTCAACAAAAGTTTGAAACTATATAAAAAATACGATTCTCTCAAATTCCCTGCAGCATTCTTTGGTTACCAGAACCTTGAGAGTCAATATTTGTATATAAGATTATTTTTCATGATCTTCCTTGTATTTAAGCTCTCAAAGAATAATGATAACGTAAGGAACCAATCCATCAACCAGCAAAAGATACCCACACAAATTTTCTAATTAATTATATTTTATGAATAGGCAATAAAATAATTAATTAAATTAGAAACAACCAGCAATAGATCAAAGAGTGGGAGCTTAAATATAATTAATTAGCAAGGGAGGTTTTTTTCTGGGGTGCATGGTGGATCGTAGCTTCTGAGAAAAAATAGTTTTCACTCTTAGTTAAGAAATCATATAGAGCGTGAGTTTACATCCTATCAAAAAGGGTTACGTGTTTTTTTTTTGCGTTTAATTTACAGATTAACATTTATTCCATTTTGCATTTTAATACAGCTGAAATTTATATTTCACTAGAAAATCGAAATGCATGTACAACACACAACAATGCAGCATGTAATGATCAATCATAGGCTCCTTCCTTGTATGGTTCCTAATAAGAAGATAGGCCAACGTTATATATATATATATATATATATTATGACATTAACTAGCTTTGATCTATTCCACTATGTTCAAACTAGAAAAATAGCAATGAAAGGTTAGAAAAAACCTCCCTTCCAGGATGTTTCCTTTCTAGTAAGTCGGTTTAACTATACATCTCTCTATATATAAACCATTAGTTAAGCAAACTACTCCTATACACACACTTCATCTTAGGTATCAAAGAGGTTATCGAGATTTATAAATTAAGCCTGCCGTGGGAGCCAAGACTACATCAGAGATCCTACCGGAAACATTTCGGTACGTAAGATAATATTTTATCTGCTTTGTATATTTTTATGTACTTTATTTGTATTTACTTAAATAAATTCATGCATGATTTTGTTTTATTCATCGGTTCGAACTCTCCTTAATTATATCCCTAATTTCATTCCCCGGTACCCTTTATGTTTTCCCGGGGATAACTTTTCCGAAAAAGAAATACCTGTCAGGTGTCTTATGATGATCGTCTCATGTGTTAGCTAGCATATCTTGCTCTCTTGATTCATAAGAAATAAATTTGTCGTTGAATGGGTAAACCACGGAGTACTTGCTTTCTTTCTCCAAGTTTCATTTCAATCTGGAAACAATTTCTCTTATATATATCGATTGCGGATAAAAAGATAATATATTATTTGGTCAATGCTTCTCTTTTTTTCCGGTTTTGGTCAAAATATTGTATTGATCAATTACACACAGTTCTAGCTGTAGGTGTTCATAATTTTCCTGGACAACATCGGGTAAGGAGATTACTTAATTTCCATATATATCTGAAAATGGTGTGGTCACATGTTTTATTACGCCCTAGCTTGAAATTAATTGACTGGGAAATTTATAATTGTATTGCTTCAGCAGATATGGGATTAACCAAGATTACACATTCCAGTCATAGCGGACATTTTCTTTTGTTGAAGTATCCACAAGAGCCTTATAAATGTGAAGGATGCAAAGAGCTAGGGTTTGGCCCATGCTACGAATGCGAGCACGAAGACTGCAACTTCTATCTTCACGAGGAATGCGCAAATGCTACTCCATCTGCTTTCCATTCATTTTTGAAGTGCAGCTTGAAATTTCACTCCAGAGCTCCGCAAGGAGGTGAAAGAGTCTGCGATGCTTGTGGACAAGATGTATTAGGGTTCGTGTACCAGTGCAAACATAAGAAGCCACACGATTACCATCCCAGCTGTTTAAAGCTCAAGCGTACCTTCACAGCCGAGGATGGTACGACGCTATACCTGAAGGAGAAGCCGCCATCGAAATGCTTATACTGTGGAAGTAGGAAGACTTCGAACGGAATCAAAGGTTGGTCCTATGTTTCCTCCTGTGGCCAAGATTGTTACCATGTAGCTTGTGTGAAGGATATGATTTTGGAGACCTGGAGGAAGGGTTATTTCGTTCAAGATGGCAACGTTAATGAGACGAATTATTACCGAGCACTTCAAAGTTCCATCCCAAATAGAGAAGTAGCGCTCCCAAGTGGGAGAAGTTCAAGCAAGACCAAACAAATATGGAGGAAGGCAAAAACAGCTGTTATGCTCATTATTTCTGCTTTGTTTGGAGATCCTACGGCTCTGATTTCATTGGTTATTCAACAGCTGCTCTCCGATTAAAGCGGAATACAGGCCTTGTCGATGATTTAATTTGCTTTCGTGTGTAGAACCTTGTAAGTAATGTTTGTTTGAGCACTGATGCTATCTAAATATCTTTGTTTTCGTGTGTATTGCTTCTCTGTGTATAGGTTTGTACGTCCTGTAGATTTGTCTTTCTCATGAGACAGGTCAGAAAATTACTATTGTAATTAAGTGTCCATGTAAGATTTCAAGGAAAGTCAAATGATGAGATGTTATAATGTTTTTTAGTGGATATGTATAACTATGTACGTCAGATTCAAAAG
This sequence comes from Salix caprea, assembly GCA_964035475.1. Classification (NCBI taxonomy): domain Eukaryota; kingdom Viridiplantae; phylum Streptophyta; class Magnoliopsida; order Malpighiales; family Salicaceae; genus Salix; species Salix caprea. Next base: position 2,683,442 of record OZ037757.1, on the reverse strand, counting down.
CAAGCATACAAAGTCTACTTAATTAATCTGTTATGAATCTCTTTCTAAACATTTTTTTTATAACTATGTCGAACGGATTACTCACTAAAATAATTATAAAATTAATATATAAGGGATCACTTGCGTATATAAAACTATTTCATTTTTCTCTTTGTGATGTATCTTGATTTAAAACCATTTCTGTGCATGAAACTTCCCCACATTGGCATCCTCTATCCCTGCGCCGTCACAAGGCAGCACCGTACATATGATAGCCCGGAAGTTTCCCGGAGTAAGATTTCCACACCATGAGGATATTCACAAACCGATTTTCTTAGAAAATAAACGTGTAATGTACGTAGTTAATCAAAGACTTTTCTCAACTCCTTGAAAATATCTAATCAGATCAATCTTGATTGCATAGAAAACTGAACAAGTGTACGAAGTACAACCGATCGATACACTCTCTTTCGATAATCCACCAATGAATAATTAATTATATTACTTTGATCTCTCACTTGATATATTTCTTTTACACATAAGAGATTTGAAAACTATTTTATTTGTGATTTGTGTAAAACATTTATCGAACACAAAAAACTATGAAAGAATACAATACGCAATAAAAAAAAAATAACCTTAAACTTGGAAAAATATCAGACCACGTACATAAACATCTATTATGAATTTATGACGATTGGAAAGTCGGGAATCTTTGAATATGTTGGTTTGTAGGGCGATTAAGTGTCGACCATGATGACACGTCTACTAAAACAGCACGAAATGGAACTGTGCAGGAAACCTCCATCTCCCTTGATTTCTTTTTATATTTCCTACGCATTTATTTGAAGGGAAAATGTCACAAAAGTTCTTTTCGCTGCTTTTGCTAGGAAACTGGGGATGTGTTAAGATTTTCCTTTATTTTATTTTATTTTATTTGCTTTGGACAGAAGGGGAGGCAATCGTTGGGGTATTTAAAATTTATGGTCGCTGGACAAGGACCCAGATGATTTACAATTACTTTCACCCTGTATAATTGGAAATGAAGCCCACTGTATTTGTTTACACGGTGCAGCTGCTTCATTTTTTTTTTTTTTTTTAAAGAATTGATTGTTTTTTATTTTGAAATTTTTATATTATATTAATGTTAAAAATATTTTTTCAAAATAAAATACTATTTTTATATAGTTTTTTAAAATAATATTTTTAAAAAATAGTTATTACCGAAATATAAAACCCTGCCCAGATATCTGCTGGTTGGAGGGAGACCACACTATAGCTTATTTAACTCATCAGCCCACGTGATAAAAAACTCGAGTACTCTATTCAGTTGATCAGGTACTATCCCAATCTTGTCCGTTTGTATTAGCCCTCTTCAGAGGACACTTTTGGATGATCTAAAGGCTGTGGAAACAAGGTAAACGACAATAATTAAATAATAAAAATGAATTATTGATTTTTTATTTATAATTTTTTTAATGAAAATCCATTATTACTTCACTTTGTTATCAGGATTATAATAATTAAAATTATTATTATTACTACTACTCAAACAATGACTATTATTAAATTGTCCCGAAAATAAATAAAAAATCAAAACACTTTTACCAATAGCAAGCAAGAAAACAATTTAAAAATCACTAAATTTATCATTATTATTATATAAACAATGAAATTATCTCAAAGAATTCCCTTGACGTCAACTTCCTGTTTTTTATCCCATGTGAGAGTGAATTTGTTAATTTACAGCTCATGATTAGATGAAAAAATCGGAAATACCTTTACCATGCCTTTGTTTTTTGTCTGTTTATAAAGGTAAAAAAATAGTTTTATTGTTCAAATAAATAATGGAAAAGACATAAACATCTACAAATAATATGGAAATGACATGCATAGAAATATCTAAAATACCTTTAATTCCAAAAGTTAAATTTTATATTTTTAAAGGCAAAGTGATAATTATACTATTTAACACGCATTTTGCTTTTTTTTTTTAAAAATTGTACCAGAAAAATCTCACTCGATGTGATGATTCTTTTCCTTACCTGTCTCCGTGAATATATAAAATATACCACTTACCCAAGAAGACGGAAGGGCACAGCTCGTGTACCATTGGATGATGGCATCGAGTGTAGCTTGTCATTGTAACGGTCAATTTTATCATTCTGTTCAAATAAATTATTTTATGAAAAATCTCAAGTCCAGACCTAGTCAAGACGGAAGGGCACAGCTCGTCGAATTTTTTCATTGAAATTTGGATGAAAAGCGTGTTATTCTGAGTGCCAATTTTTACAGGAACACAGGTTATTGCTGAGAAAACAGGCGAGGGAAGGACTGGGTTTTCAGCTACACATCCAGGGCCGGGTTTCCGGACCAAGTCCAGACCAGGCTGGTCCGGCCACATGGCCAGGTTTCAAGCTATCTGGGCCTGAGCCTAAACCTCTCTTTTTAAAAAAAAATAAAAAGTCATGTCATTATTGATTAATTGATAGTAACTAGAATGACAATTGTTCCGAAATTTACGTGCTCGGTTTTAAGAGAAACCAGACATTAGCATAACATTGATTCAGTAAACTGTCCAAAGCGAGAATATGGCCTCTAAAACAATCTGCTTTAAATTAGCCAAGAAAAAACAAATCTTAAACCAGGACAACATATATTGGATTGTTGACAAACAAGATTCAAACGAGAAGGCGAACAATGATTTCTTAGGAGTTGGACGGAAAAGCAACAAATACTATAAACACGAATCCAAGGGCTCATACAACATTAAACTTTCTTCGGGAGTGCGTATGATGAGAGAACGGATAGCATAGCTGTGCACACAAATCCGAGGAGGAGGAGACTAGCAGATGCATACCCTTTGTTGAGAAAGCTATTAACTCCTAGCGCTGTTAAAAGTGGCTTCATATCTTTTGTTGCTCCAATTGCCGCAGCAGCACCTGTGGCTAGTATGTATGATACAACCTGCCCAAACACAAAATAAAAGTTATCAAAATGGAATTATTTCAGGTGCCAGGCCAGATCTAGTCTAGGGGCTTCATTACACCGGGCAGGATTATCACCAGTCAGAATTCAGAGGCTAGTCCGGGCTGCAACTTCGGGCCAGTATTGGTCAAGGGAAATTCATCTTCTATTTTATTTTTTATTTCCTATCAACGTCACCTTGTTGTTTTTATATGAAGATCTTGTATCTACCAAAAAATAAGAATTACTTTATTGCTTCTAAAAGCAGTTTTTTCTATTCTAACATTTAAAAAAACATGAGTAACTAATAGTAGAATCCTTGAGTAAACGGGTATTGAAAAACCATACTCGAATTTCTCTTTTGAATAAATTAGAGTATGACTGCAAGATGGTCTATATTCATCTTTTTTTAGGTTAATTTAAACCTGCAAATCTCCCGATAAAATCTTCCCACAAACAAATGATGCCGTACCTTGTCGCCATAGAAATCAAACACAGGGTTGCCGTCGCTGCTTGTCTGGGCATTCCTTTTGACAATATGGTTTAAAGTGAAAGCAACTTGCAAAACTGTGTATGCTATTCCAAACACAATTGCCGCCAGCATGTATCTGCGATTCATAGAGAATAAGGTCTTAAGAATCACTAGAAAACTGAGGGGGGAAAGCCAAGAAGAAGAGAAATTTTATAGTTATATATGAGAGAACTCATGAGAGTGACTAGCTAGTAATGAACCATGGATCAGAGCTTACCGATAAGAATAAACATCCTTGAAGCGGATTTTAAACACTTCGTCGCCTATTTCCAAGGTGCTAGTATTGGTGGTCAAGATTGCAAGAGATGCCACAAGGAAGGCAAAGGTAAGGACCCTCAAAATTAGAGCGGTCATTCGAGGAGCCATGGATGGTGGTGGGGGTGCCATCTTTCGTTTGCTGCAAAATTGCTAGCTACAGTATTGATTTCTGGTTTTAGCCAGTGAAGAAGGTGGTGCAGTTGATGCTGGGCATCCATGTCAATTTATAACCAGATTGAAAGAGGCTAGAGCCACTCCAAGACAGTGATTCCATCGTTTACGTTGACTTTGGATTACGTAGTGCACCCAGCTGGTCAACGAATCCAAGTAGTCAACAAAATAAGAGTTTACTTGCACACGGAATTCGGTATGCAGCTGGCCACGAAACATGATTGGTTCAATGACCCTAGACAAAACGTTAAAAGAAAAGCTCCCCATTGACCGCGTTTTCCATTTTTCCATTCTACTGAAGCTAAAATAAAATATTCCACAATCTTTCATTCACACGCTTTTACAGGAAGTTAAAGAATATTTTTTATATTAGTTTTTATTTAAAAATAATTTTTTTTTTATTTCTTTAATGAAATAGAATCTCGAAGTGCAAGTAATCTGCATTCCACCATTACTAAGTTCTGAGGCTATATATTTGCTCGTATTTGATTTTTTAAAATAATATTATTAAAAACATGATAAATTATAATGTTTCCTCATCTAGAATTATTATTTATATTAATATAATGATTTTCTATACTATTAGAAATTTAGAAGTATATAAAATCTTTAGATAAACCTATTATGTTTACTATCTTATTGATATTAAATAAGAGATATTTATCTTTAAATAATATCACTAATAGTATGGGACACTTCAGTCCTTTTCTTCTCACGAAACAATAAAATTCAAGGGGTATAAGTATTCCTCGAATCATTCAGATTAAAAGTTTGAACATTTTATTTTTTAAGATATATTCATATAAATCTTAAAGCATTAGCCAACTTGAAATTCAAGAACAAATATATTTGTTCCTTAAATTTAATATTTTATTATTCTTTCAATAAATATACTGGTTTTACCATTGAATTGACTCGTCTTTAAATCCCTGGTTGAATTTTTGCAGGCACTTAAGATTTTTTATGAGCTTCAAATCTCTTGGATCAAAGAGAATAAATTTAAGCAATTGAATATATTAATTAATCATTATCCTAAACAATATGTAACTTTTTATTTACACATCTTGGATTTTAAGACATCACCAGTATTCAATTTATATATCTTAAGCTACTTGTGCATCGTCAATAGTTTATATTGTATTGATTTTTCCCGGCAAAGAATTAATAATTTGTTGGACAAAATGATGATTTATCGTGATGAAATTTATTGGATTCATGGTTGTAATTGCAAGCCTTTGCGACCAAACCTAACCTCACCCAGCAGGTTGATTTGTCACTAAAGTGACTCGAGGTCTAGGTTATGCCCGGTTTCCATAAGAATTAAAAAAAATAACTGGATATAATTCGGTAAAAGACTTAGATTGTTACATAATCAACCTAAAAGAAAGCCCAGTCAAGTTTATTGATATTTTTTAAAATGGTATAAACACGTTAGTAATTCATTTAATTTATTGTAATATATATATAATAGAAAATTTGAACGTGGGCATGCATCGAGAGATTATATATATATATATATATATATATATATATATATATAGAGAGAGAGAGAGAGTGAGAGAGAGCCAAAACAGCGTGCACTACAGGCATAATTAATACATAATTGAGTAATTTGAACGTGTGACCAAGCTGATTCCTTAAAAATAAAATAAGGGTTAGTAATTAATCGAATGCTTAACCAGTAATTCATTGTTTTGATTTTTTTATTATTTAAATTTTGATTGTGATTGTGGTTATAATCATATTTAAAACCTTGACCATAATTATTCATTGACCTCCATATTTTCTATTTCCAGTCATTTACTCTCGAAATAAATAAATACAATACAAAACAATACTGCCTTTTGATTATAAATTGTCTTATTTGTATTGCGCAAGGCCCTTCCCACGCACCAAAAGAAGTGAGAATCAAATGTCCTCCGAGGAAAAAAGAAAAATACATGACTGAAAATTCCGATACTTCTTTTAATATAGATTTATTAGTTATGTGACGTGTATTTATTATGAGTTAGATTGATATTTTTATTTTTTATAGAAAAAAGTATATATATAGGTTTTTTCAATGTATTCTTTAAGTTAGAATTATTTTTAAAATACAAATAAATTTTTTTTATGCATATATATATATATATAACAAAATAAATCAAAAACCATGTGTATCAATAAATTTTAAAATAATTAATTAATGATAATTGGAATAAAGATAATACATATAAACTTTTATACAAAAAATAATTTTTAAATAAATAAATAAATAAAATTGACTTAAACTATATAATTTATGTTATTTTGAAAGTGTAAGAGCACAAGTGTATTTTTCTGTTAATCCATGACAGCACCTTTTTTATTATCGTTTTTTTTTTTTTCAAATCCACTAGTAATTAAAAAAATCTAAAGTAATTGACTTTTAATTAGAATTTAACTACCCAAAATTAAACTTTGAGACCAAAATAAATTACTAAAAAACATACAAGATATATATCCATAATATTGTGTGAATATATAAACAGTGCCAACTATAATGAAAAACTCATACCTTTTATACGTAACAGTAATAAGTCATGGGCTCTTGTGTTTAATTTTAGTTGTTTTATTTTTTATTGGGATTTTATTTTTATTCGGTTTAATCCTGAAATTTTAATTTATAGTGACGATTATTTTAAATATTTTTTTTCTTTTTTTTCTTTGTTTTTTTTGTATTTATTTTTATTTCTATATGTTCTGCATATCAGCCACTAGCTTATGACTCATCCAAGAAAAGCTTAAATCATGTTTAGAGTCGTGGGTATGAATTGAGTTAATTTAAAATCACATGAAAATCATATTATTTTAAAAATATTTTAAAAAAATATTATTTTTAAAAAGTTGAATCTAATTTTACTTCAATCTTAATTTGATACAACTCTCCCTTCAAAATCTAAGTCAAGTGAAATTTTCAATCAATAAATCATGTAATTGACTCTTGATATCATACTCTCACTCGATAATGAGAGTATGCTTAAAAAGAGTGTAACGTGGACATCTCCTAAAACAAGTAATCTTGAAAGAGTGTGCAGTAATAATACAGGTTTTGCGATATATATAGTAGATCTCGAGTTTGAGTTGAGAACTTGGAACAACTAAAATTTTATTCGTTTATCTAAACTTATAAAATATACTTTTTCCTTACGAGAAAACGAATCCAAGGGCTCATACAACATTAAACTTTCTTCGGGAGTGCGTATGATGAGAAAACGGATAGTATAGCTGTGCACACAAATCCGTGGAAGAGGAGACTAGCAGATGCATAACCTTTGCTGACAAAGTTATCAAATCCGAGCAACGCTAAAAGTGGCTTCATATCAGATGTTGCTCCAAGTGCCGCAGCAGCACCGGTGGCTAGTATGTATGATATAACCTGCCCAAACACAAAATAAAAGTTATCGAAATGGAATTATTTCAGGTGCCAGGCCAGATCCAGTCTTTGGGGCTTGATTCCTCCGGGCAGGATTATCACCGGTCAGAATTCTCAGGCTAGTCTGTGCTGCAACTTCCTGGCTCTCATGCACTAATAAACGGGCCAGTATTGGTCAAGGGAAAAACTTTGCGGGAAATTCTATTAAGAAACCATCTCATCTAAAAGATTAAACTTGTAAGTGAAGTCCCATAATATGATTTATATTATTCTCTAACACACCCCTTCAAGTGAAAGTTTTTTGGGCTTGAAACTTGCATAGGCCTACATCACCTTGTGCTTGGTTTTTATCAAATAGAATGAGGGTGGTGAGATTCGAACTCGTGACCGCTGGGTCAACAAGACTCTGATACCATGTTAAGGAACCATCTCACCTAAAAGCTTAAGCTTGTAAGTGAAGCCCCATAATATGATTTATATTATTCTCTAACAAATTCATCTTCTATTTTATTTTTTATTTCCTATCAACGTCACCCTGTTGATTTTATATGAAGATCTTGTATGTATCATAAAACAAGTATTACTTTTTTCTTTTCTTTTTCTTAATAATTAGAATGTTTGTATTTACTTATACATACCTCAGTTAATCTCTATCTCTGAGTCCAATAAACATTCTGCAACTCCAATAAATAAATAAAGCACCACGGAATAACATGAACAGAGAGGTGGCTCTGGAATTGGGCCCTTCCCCGCCAGGCCAATTCCCTAAGTGCACAAGTATTATTTTATTGCTTCTAAAAGTAGTTTTTTCTATTCTAAAATTAAAAAAAAAAAAAAAAAAAACACGAGTAACTAATCGTAGAATCCTTCAGTAAACGGGTATTGAAAACCATACTCAAAATTCTCTTTCGAATAAATTAGAGTATGACTGCACGATAGTCCATATTCATCTTTTTTAAGGTTAATTTAAACTTGGAAATCTTCCGATAAAATCTTCCAACAAACAAATGATGCCGTACCTTGTCACCATAGAAATCAAACACAAGGTTGCCGTCACCGCTTGTCTCGGCATTCCTTTTGATAATGTGGTTTAAGGTGAAAGCAACTTGCAAAATTGTGTATGCCATTCCAATCACATTTGCCGCCAGCATGTATCTGCGGTTTATAGATAATAAGGTCTTAAGAATCACTAAAAAAATGAGGGGGGAAAAGCCAAGGAGAAGAGAAATTTTATAATTATATACGAGAGTAACTAGTTATGAACCATTTGAAATCGCAACGCACAAATTCTGGCATTGCAAGGCAAACTCTAGCAGGGATCATGCATGGATCCGAGCTTACCGATAAGAAGAAACATCCTTGAAGCGGATTTTAAAGTCTTCGTAGCCAGTTTCCAAGGTGCTAGTATTGGTGGTCAAGATCGCAATTGATATCAGAAGGAAGGCAAAGGTAAGGACCCTCAAAATTAGAACGGTCATTCGAGGAGCCATGGATGGTGGTGGGTGGGCCATCTTTCGTCGTGCTGCAAAATTGCTAACTACAGTATTAATTTCAGGTTTTAGCCAGTGAAGAAGTTGGTGCAGTGGATGCTGAGCATCCGTGTCAATTTATAACCAGATTGATAGAGGCTAGAGCCACTCCAAGACAGTGATTCCATCGTTTACTTTGACTTTTGGATTACGGCGTGCACCCAGCTGGTCAACGAGCCCAGGTAGTGAACAAAAATAAGGGTTTGCTTGCACACGGAATTCGGAATGTATACTGCTGGCCTCGAAACTTGATTGGTTCAATGACCCAAGACAACACGTAAAAAGAAAAGCTCCCCGTTGACCTCATTTTCCATTTTTCCATTCCACTGAAGCTAGAATAAAATTTTCCTCAGCCTTTCATTCGCACGCTTCTTATTTTTAGTGAATGTTTACAGGAAGTTTGAGATTTTTTTTAAAATTATTATATATATATATATATATATATATATATATATTATGAAATAAAATCAGTATGATACAAGTAATCTGCATTCAACCATCGCTAAGGGTATATACTGATTTATGATGTTTCTTATCATCTGAAATTATTATTTATATCAATATAATGATTTTCTATACTATTAGAAGTATATAAAATCTTATAATAGACTTATCATGTTTACTATCATATTGATACTATATAAGAGATATTATTGATCATAGGAGCATAGGACATTTCAGTTCTTTGCTTCACATAAAACAATAAAATTCAAGGGCTTCAAGTACTTCTTGAACTATCTAAGTAAAACGTTGAACATTTGATTTTTAAGATATATTCATATAAATCATTGATCAATTTAAAATTCAATAACAAATATATATTTGTTCCTTAAATTTAAGATTTTTAAAAATAGTTTATTATTCTATCCATAAATATACTGGTTTTATGGTTATTTTTCCACGCACTCAAAATTTCTTATGAGCTTCAAATCTCTTGGATCAAAGAGAATAAATTTAAGCATCTGAATATATTAATTAATCATTATCCTAAACAATATGTAACTTTTTATTTACACATCTTGGATTTCAGACATCACCAGTAATCAATTTATATATCTTAAGAAACCTGTGCATCGTCAATAGTTAATTTATACTGTATTGATTTTTTCCGGTAGAGAATAAATAATTTGTTGGACAAGATGAAATTTATTGAGTGCATGGTTGTAACATGCAAGCCTTTGCGACCAAACCTAACCTCACCCAAGAAGATTGATTTGTCACTAAAGTGACTCGAGGTCTAGGTTATGCCAGGTTTCATTAGAATAATAAAAAAAAAAAAAACTTGATATAATTCGATAAAAGAAACTAGATTGTTACTCTGATCAACCTAAAAAAATAAGCTCAGTCAAGTTTATTGATATTTCTTATATTTTTTAATTTGATATTTTGTATTTTTTAAAATGATATTATTTTAACTGGAGCCAACTCATCAAATTTATAGTCCTATAATTATGCAAGTCAACGTTTTTATTGGGTTTAAAAACTATGTTTACAATATACTTAAAATTCCCATAAGAAAAATGATCCTAAGAAACATGTGGATTAATTAAAACAATATATATTATATTTTTTAAATTAATTTTTGATATCAATATATTAAAATAATGTAAAAACATAAAACAAAAATTCAATAAAAAATATTAAATTAAAATCAATTTATCAAAAAATCTTTTAAACACAAAAACCAAATAACTCTTAGTCCGTGCCGCCTGGGAATCACTAGAAAAGTGTTTATCATAAAATTTAATTATTTGTTTATTTTTTTAGTACTTTTAGATCATTTTGATATATTAATTTCAAAAATAATTTTTAAAAAATAAATAAAAATTATTTTAATATATTTATAAGTGAAAAACATTTTAAAAAACAATCACAACTACACTATCAAACATACCCCTCAATATCCATCAGTACATGAACCACCCTCCTTTTCTAACTGTGGGCTTCTGTAGTACCAAGGCTTGTTTTTAAAAATACTTTTTAAATTATTTTTTTGTTTAAAGTATTAATTATATTTTTATGTGTTTCTAATGGTTCTAACATATAAATATATAAAAAATTATTTCAATTAGAATACACCACATTATCAAACATTCATGTTCGTCAACTCTGTGAAATTCTTTTACCAATACATATACTTTCAAGCCACCCACCAAGCAAGCTTGGCTGAATCAAACTTGTATCTTTTTGCGACCATTGCTGGATTCTATATTAATAATGAATGAATGATTTTTGGTTTGAAACTAAATTTGAATATACATTACATGAACTAAAAAGACAAGTCCTCGCCTCCTAAGTCCTGACCTTTGTCTTGATGTCTTCTCGTTTAAGAATTTACTTCAGGAAGTAGAATTTATGGTTGTCATAATTGTCATATTCAATTCAGAAAATGAAAAAAACATCCAGTTCATCGAGTTATCGGTAAACCATTTTTAATAAAACCACAACATTTTTTTATATAGTTTTTCAATGTTAATATAACCGAGTTTAAACAGTTGAACCAAACATTAAAAATCTGGCTGATTTTTTTTAATCAAAACAATATTTTATATGATTTAATTAAAAACCGTACTTGTATTAGAGTCTAGATCTTGTATCCCACCGGCTGAGTTCAACATCAACAGATGACATGAACAAATAAAATCTGGTTAGTATTTTAATACTCTATTCAAGTCATAATCCATGGGCCTTTCCTGGCTGAACGATGGGCCGTTTGGTGTTACTTCTTCAACAATCACTAGCCATTTCAACTCTCTGCTTGCGTCATACATAAATTGTATACAAAAAAGACTCAGTACGCTGTACCCTTTGGTATTTCATACATATACCCTTCATATATATATACACGCGCGCGCGCGCGCGCGTTCCAGTATAATTAGAATATAAGAACCTGGAATTTCCACCCCCCTTCTATGATCTCATCTATAAATTTAATAGCAAGAGATTTGTTGTTTTGGAGCATATTTAGAGTTGATTATGAATTAATAATAAAACTATTATTGTTTTAATGATTAAGTTAATCATAGGGCTCGCAGCTTTAGCGTATTATATTTTTTTCATGTTAATTGTAATTTATATAAACCATCCACCCAAACCAGGGGTAAGATATTCAGCAATAAATTCCTTTTCATGACTCTTCTTGATTCAAATCATTGATGATCTAGTAATGATAATTAATCTTTATAAATCAGAATAATTATCTAAATCTGGCTTGATTTTGGATTTTTATAATCAAACCAGACCCAGATTTTGGATATCAATAACTTAAGACTTAAACCTGATTACTATAATCTATAATTATTTAATACATAATTTATTACATACATACATACATACATACATATATATATATATATATATATATATTTTAAAGCTAATTTATTTATTTTGGTTAGAGTTTAGAATTTATTTATACTCAATTTAAAATCCAATAATTTACTTTTAAGTTTTATCCGAACCAATCAAGTCTAAATTTTGTTTAGACATTTAAATCAATATTTATCAAATCCCAGGTGAAATTGCAGTGAGAAAAAAACATTTAAAAACATCTCATAGTTACCTTCCACGTAATATACAAACAACTTGTGATTTAACCTGTCATAGCTCATGGATTGTTGATTCCCCACACATCAACCAGACATAAAACTTCTCATCGGCAAGTGGGGTCTTGGTCTAATGGTTGAAGGGGTTTGTTTCCTTTCTCTGCACCAGGGTTCAAGTCCCACCATGTACGCCTGTCATCCCCTGCGGTGTCTTACATGTTCACTGGGTTTGCAGGATGTTCAGTGAATCCGGAGATTAGTTATAGTGCACATAAACGGGCCCGGATACGTCGACTATCAAAAAAAAAAAAACTTCTCATCGTCGTTTTTCTTGAGAGAAAAAAAAAAGATTAAAGGCGATTTATCAAATTCAGACTTTTAATGGTTCGTTCCAAAATAAAACCCCAAATGGGCCCGAATTATTTTACTCCCATTAGCACCCACTCCAGTCACTCCTCTGCAATGACGAGCAATTGTCTCCAAGAAACATGATACATGGTATGATGACAGAAATTTTATGACCTGTATATAGTATGTATAGTAGTGTATAATAGGTTTTGAATTTGAATTAGGATGTGTATTTCTAATAAAAATTTAAAATAACTAAAATTTTATTTATTTATCTAAATTTATAAAATATATTTTTCATGAATAAAGTTTACTCGTATCAATTTTTATTTTGACAGCAATTGCTTAAGGTGCAGAGACGCATTGAATCAGCCTTCGTTCTGTTCCATGGAAACTTAAGATTCTCCACAAACAGTCACCCAGTTGATAGGATAGGAGGGTCAAAAGTAGATGATAGAACTGAAAATGGGAGAGAGTTTTAGCTTCTCTGAGTTTCTTAGGGTGCTGCCATTTGCACCTTTTTTCTTAAATAATGTGAAGAGCTTCGGTCCAAACTAAAGCCGGCCTTAAATTGATTGCGCAAGCTTTCTCTTTAGCATGGAACCACTGTCTTTTGCCTGTCAAAGATGATTTCAGGACCACTTTTCCGTATCCCCACAACTTCACTTGGGGTAATTCAATCTTCTAGCCACGACTCCTCCGAGGACTCCCATTGATCTTGCTGCCGGTTAAACAATTTCGATTCATGGGGACCCACTCACCCACGATTCCCATGATGCACCACTGGTCTATGTCATGATATCCAAATGGACCTACTAATTGGAACCTAACAGAGAACAATTCACCTAAATGTTTGACCATCTTGAAAAAATGAAAATAAATAAATAAATTTCTCACTCACACCCCAAAATAAATAAGCCTAGTATTTTCGGATCTAACGTGCAGATATGATTCTCTCCTTCATGCCTCTGAACTATTTTAGAAAATTAGATCATTTGGATAAATGTTTTGATATTCTATTTTGTTAATAATGGAATTTGGTAATGCAATCCTTTCCTCCGTTGATCGACGAGGTAGCAAAATATTTGTCCACGTTCGTGATTTGAAACAAATATCTATTTTTTTTTATATAAAAAAAAAGTTCTGAAAGCTCGTAAATCTCTATTTTTCTTTCATGAAAAGATGAAAGAAAATGATCCATCAAAGCTGTGGAGAATTTTAACATATTTTGAGAGTAATTTAGTTTATACCAACTTAATATTTATAATTTTTTTTAATTAAATCACAACGACATCAAAATGAAGAAGTCATTTTCTTATAGCATAAATCAACTACCTATGCTATGCTATGCTATTAGCATTGCGGTTGATAAGTTGGAAGAGTGAAGATCCATACTTTAATTTCAAGTATCATTAACGTTGGTCGGAAATGTCATTTAAATTGACATGAAGAAGACTTTTAGCTCTTAGGTTTTATTTTTTTTAAATTGCGATAGAAAATGTTTTTTAAAATGTTTTTTTTAAATAATTTTAATATAGCACATTAAAAATGATTTAGAAACACAAAAAACAATAATTAAAATTTTAAAAAAAATCAAGAAATTTACAAAACACAAGTCCATCACAAAGCCAAACAAGCTCTTAATTAAGGGTTTAATTAGTTGAAACGCAACTTTCACGATTGACATGACATGGCTGTAGCTGATAGTCAAAATTAACAGGTAATGTGGAAATTAAGAGGTCATTTTCGTCAATCGCCCTATATCATACCAACTTAATTATTACTTAATAATGTGATCTCCTCAATCAAAGGTACAGATTTGATGAGTGATAGCACCATGAATCCTCTCAAAGTGGTTACAGCTCCCGAGTCTCGTCTCACGAGAACAGGGAGAAAATGGAACTTGACCCGTTTCCATTTTTTCGTTTTGCCACCACCGATTCTGGCAATGAGTAGCTCAAGAGCTGGGCTTAGATTAAAGAGGCAGTCGCGTTTCTCTTTTCTTTTTCAAACCCAAGTAAAAACAGTACAAGATGACGAAGATAGATGTTGACGAAGATAGATGTTGCGTGATAGTAAATAATTTATGATTTATATGGTATATTTCGAGTTTAAATTAGAATATATAGTTTTTATAAAAGTTTAAGGTAACAAGAATTTTATTTATTTAATTGGAAACAAATAACATTTTTAGAGATGGATTTAATCAAATAAATAAATAAATATATATATATATAGAGAGAGAGAGAGAGAGAGAGAGAGAGAGACTGCTTTGAGGACTAAAGTGAGTGGGAAGTGATATGAATTTTAAAAGAGGCGAAGAATCAAGTAAGACCCCTATGTTGTAGCCACATAAGAAAGAGTTATATAAGCTAGGGAGTACCCTGACCGACCTCTATAATGGCAATACACTTTCTTAGCAAATTCATTTGAACCAGTGCTTTTTAGGAACAGACAATATTTATACATAAAATATCCACAATTTTCCCAGTTAATTAATGACCACAGACGACAACTCTTCTTGATGATCTGATCTTTCGAGAGAGATAATGACAGCAACTATAGCCATATAATTGGCTTTTCATTGGTTTGATCCTCGGTCAAACCTAGTAGGCGAAAAAGCATCCCCATGCATCTACTACAAATAATTACAGTTTAACATGTTTGCTTGGCAGTGTTTCATATAATCTAGCTAGCACTAAGGTCTACTGTCACTTGTCAGCTAGCTCGGGTAGCTTGAATGGGAATTCTAAGCAAGAGCTTTCATTAAAGCCAAGATACACATCACTTAAGCATTAAGATAGTTATGAAAAGTTAGATATTTGGTGGTTGAATATTTTCGAAGAAAACTTGATGGTGTTAAGTTTCTTTTAAGATTGGCTGTAACTCCTTGGATCTCTTAATTTTCTGAAATCTTATAATCAATTGAATACTTTTTTTTTTTTTTGTAATTATAAGCATATATAAAGAAGCATGAAATATTTCCCATTTCTTTGAAAAAATATATAGACTTTCTGAAATGCATGCATGCACAAAGATTGGGGTTAATCTGATAAGGTTTTTCCATCAAATCTACACAAGATCGGGCCGGGAAAAAAAGTCATTCGAACTCATTGGAAACTTAAAACTAGTATTGTATTTTTAAAGAATAACAAAATCAACAAGGGACGTGTTTTTCAACATAATAATGCATATACTCGGTGATATTAATTATTATTTTTTATTTATACATGCTTCTAAATGGGATTTCCTCTTTCGTGTTGCCCTCCGAGCATATCCCGGCCTGCATGCCACCCGTTTAGAAAAGAAAAGAAAAAAGAACAAAGGGAGTCCTTGTTCGTCAATTCTGTGGTTCCATATCGAAGCATCTTCTCTTCTTATAGACATGTGTGTGTGCATAATTAATGCAGGTTGCACACTAGAATCTTTACAAATCTGTGTTTGAATGAAAACTAGTGCTTCTCGACGCAAAATTCCAATAACTTTTCTGCGGTAGATGATGCAAGGGAGAGCAAAAGAGTATAATCATTCACCGAATGAGATCCTTAGCCACGAACACGAACAAAACTACGAAATTAGGTCGGGATTAAAAAGGAGAAGTAAGATACAGTCGTGCCTCCACGTGTCCCAAGCCATCACTAATCATGTCTCGTCTTTTTAATTAACTTTCATTCCTAGCTATCTCGCTCCCACAGTTCATAAGGTTTTGGACACGGTACTGCTGCTGATATCGGTGACTGACGTAAGTGCGCATAAACATACTAAATAAAAAGGTTGTTATATTATTATTTTATTTCAATTGTTGACCTCTGTTAACTGGTAAGGTTACGAATCAAATCAAAGAACAAAAACTCACGAAAAATGATGCAATAGTCGCCAGAGACTATTGTCTTTTCTCTCGAGGAAAACCGAATTCCGGAGGAATGTTTTGTTTTTTCACATTTTTTTTATACCATGATCGGAATTTCCGATAAAAATGAAATAAAAATGACTTATCTTTTATTTTTCATTTCCATATATACTATATGGTTCTAAAAAGAGATTAAAGTGCTCTCCCTTGTTAATGAATATATGTTTTACTTATTGAATTAATTAATAATTAGCTCATAATTTACGAATTTGATAATCAAAAGTATACCATTATTAACATGAGCCCACATATTTTTTCAGTGCAGTAAAAGACATTTAATTTACTTTTATCAGTGCATTCGTACTTTCGTAATTCTTAAAAAAAAACATAATAATATATAAAATAACATAACAAAAAAGAAATGAGTTAGTATGCTATGTGGGTCCAACGTCTTCGCAATAATCCATGGCATTGCCAGGCTGAGGGAAGCCATAGATTACGACCCACGCAAAACTTGAGCGTGACAAAAATAAGCAACGCTGCAACACTCTACACTCTATAGTCCTATTTTTCAAATAATTTTTACAAATAATAATAGATATAATTTTTATTGATGTAAAAATAAAAAAAAATGAATTTTTAATATATTTTTAAATTAAAAATACTCTACACTATAATATACACCGGAAAAAACCCGCTCATATATTGGATTTCTTTGTTTATCGTTATTATTATTTTTAAAGTAGCAATAACATATAGGACTTTACAACCTGGAATATATATGCTTCCTTTTGTTTTTTTCCGAGCTAATGTCAAGGGTTATTTAAATATTTGTTTGAGAAAAAAGAGAGTAACTTAAGTTATTTTTTTACTTTATTTATAATTTGAAAAATAAATAAAAATCTGGCACTCTCTCCATTTTGCCATATATATATGTATATATATATATAGCAACCTGTGATTAATTTCCGAAACGATAATGACCAAGAATCTAACAAATTACATGATCGAGCACATGTGGAAGAACGTGAGGAGTGAAAGATTGGAATCTCAAGAGGCTCATGAGGGAGGGAGGGTGAACAATGACATCTCAAAAAGCGAAAGCTGCCATGGAAACAGAGAGAACATACTCACGCCTAAACTATAACATTACATGTGGCATCAACAAAAACGTTAATACAACATGCCGTTGCTTGGATTTCCGAGCTCCCCCTTCAAATCTTCTTCTTCTTCTTTCTTTCTTTCTTTCTTTCTTTTCTATGTTTTCTTTTTCTTTTTTATCACCTCCTGGTCACATTTCTATCGACAATTTTCGGATCACTATCTCGTCATTCATCAACACCTCACTACCAACCGGACAAAAAAAACCCATGTCCTCAATCACTGTTTCAATCTCATGAGAGAGAGAGAGAGAGAGAGAGAGAGAGAGAGAGAGAGAGAGAGAGAGATTGCTTTTTTAACAGATTAGAAATAGCTTTATTCCCTGTAGCCTTGGTTATTGCGAAAGCAGATCTATGTCCCAGATTCCAAAATTCTATTTTACTAAGATACAAACCCAACAAAGATTTCCAATAATGACAATCATAATCCCCATAAAACACGGTTGAGATTATCAGAATGCGATTACAGACATTATGTTTTTCTTTTAATAATATTGGTCAGGGAAACAAAAGTTGAAGAAGTTCTAGCAGTTTTAGTACATTCTTGCATAACTTTTGACTCTGTCTAGAGACTGTAGTCTTACGTTAGTTTTTCGCAAACAAAATCCAAGAATCCTATACTAGATAGGGTGTCTATGCGTGGATTTGAGTGGAATTTTGGCGTTTTTTAGCCCCTTCTTGTCCACATATATCTAACCCTAGCACTCTCAGTTTCTAACAAGCGTGATGCAACAAATAAGTACTTCTCGATCGGTCAATCACCCATAATTGTATAATCATTTTCAGTCTCCACACAAATCATACAAATTAGTACGTCCAAAACCTGTCAAAGCGGTACTCTCCCTTGCCACTCTCCCTTCTCAAAACTCACTCCGTCACTTTTGTGTTAAAATCTGAAGAAGTTGAGGGCACAAAGCTTAATGTGCTCAGCAACGGTTTTTCTTGGGCATGCGAAAAATAACTTGTCCCGGGTAATAATTCCAAAAACTTTATGTGGGCAAAGAGACATTTAGGAAATTGAAGTTGGCAAAATGGATGATTAAAGGAACTGAGGTCACTGGGTAATTAATAAATGGCTCACTCCAAGTTCGGTGATACGATGAACAAAAAAAAAAGAGGGAAAAAACCCTTTAGTTATAACTGAGAAAGATCAAGGAAGTGTCAAGGAACCATTCAATCTAATCCAATCCAATAGCTTAGGTGAATTTCCACCATACGATTTTATATTGCTAAAACAACTTTTATTTAAAATTTGCACAAACTCATCACTATCCAGTCTGTATTTTATTTAATTAGAGAAAAGAATGGAATTCAAAACTCATGATCCTTAATTTGATCGGTGAAGCTTTGATCATAACATGGCAGGAAGCAATTGATTTATATATATCTCCAACACACAAGCTGTTATGACAGAACCATCAAGAACTCGCCAGAAGACCCTAAATATTGTCTCATCAGTGCACTTAGTTGTGCTCTTTCTAGTATTATCTGCGTAATGGGCATCAGAAAGAGAATTGCAGACTTGCAGGGTATGGAGACCTGTGTACATTTCATGAAAATAGCGAGGCTCGTCAAATTCTGAAGCTACTTTCACTTAACAAGAATAGAGGCCGAATTCCTTCCCTAGTGTGCTACGTTTTAGCATTAAAGATGGGTTCGATAAAAGCAAACTTAATCACGAGGATATGAATGCATTAATTTAAAGAAAATGGTACTGATCATAATTAGACAATGTACACATTGTTCTTCCAAAATTTGGGGATGATGCTAAAGAAAGAAGAAAACATAATTTTCACACATTGAAAGAGGAAGCAAATTGTGCAGACAAAGAAAAGTTTTTTTCCACATATCATATCAACGAAAGTCGATCCCTTAGTACACTGCACTGCTTATATTGATAAGCCAATTACAATAATTTAAGCCATTCATGTCAGATATCCAACTCCATGAAAACATATACCCTACTTCAGTAACATAATCCCATAAAATAGAATACAAGGAAAAATATTTCTAACAGAAAAAAAACAACTTCAAGACTAGAGGCCCTACCATTTCTAAGTTCTTTAATTCAGTAGATCATGAATAGACAAGTTCTTTGATCCATCCTTCACATCGATCTGCTTAAAGATTCTAGGGATTGGAACTTGCAGAGTTAGGATAATTGGTTGAAACTTGAAACACCTCTTTTTTCTTCGAGTTAATTACTGGTAGCTTTAGTGAACCTGTAGTAGTACAGTAGAAAACACCAAGATTGGGTGGAATTTTGGATGGAAAAACACGTCAAAATCATAATAGATGGCTTGTAGAAGAAGAAGTGAAACCCGGAAGATCAGTCCATGCATTATTCCCGCCCCAGTATTGATCGTTTCCTGAAATTCCCAAAAAAATTCTTGATAAATTCAACCCTTGATTCTCTTCCATTTTGACTGAAGCTAGCTGAGTGATAACCCCACTACTGTCCAGTGGCTTAGACCGAATCTGACCGGCATAATTTGATGGTCCAATCCCGCCAGTCTCAAATGAGTACAGTCCACTTGGTGGTTCCATATTAGATAAGAAAGGAAATTGCTGAACTTGATGTTGCATTTGCTGTAATCTCCACTGCTCAACAAGTCCACTAGATAAAACAGATCCACCAACACTATTTGAACTAGTGGTATTTTCCATCTGATATCCAACACCACCACCTCCACCAGCAGTTGCGCCAACTGAAGGCTGAATTCCACCAAAATTTAACCCAATATCTTGGGAATTATAGTCACCGAGATGATGTAAAGGTGGAAAAATCGGTAGCAGTGGTGGTGGAGCGGGCATGTTCCCTGTAAGGTCTGTAGTGCAACCATTAGAAGCAAGTCCACCACTTGAGCTAGACCCAGCTTTAACTGGAGATTTTGATCTTCCACTTCCTTTGCTCCTTTTATTCCTTCTACAGCCACCGCCAACCGGCACGTTCCTTAGTGCACCTCCTCTAGTCCAATATCGCCTGCAAGTCTTGCAAAAGTGGCGAGGCTGGGTGAGGCTATAGTTATTGAAGTAACAGAATTTGGTATTTGTCGATTCACATCTTGGACATTTAAGGGCCATCTCAGGTAGTGGAATCTTGGCTAGCCTGGCTCGATCAGTCATCGATCCAGGCCTGATTGAGCCAGCTGTTGTGCCCCCACCATCGCCACCACTTGTAGGTGGTGCTGGCGGCGGTGGAAGTTGATGGTTTTCATTCCCAGCTCCTGCAGGAGGTTGATTATTATGTTGCTGCAAAATCAAAAGTCGAAAAAACAAAAGAAAGAAATCAAATATCTAGTATATTCAAGAGGAGATAAAATTATATATAAAAAAAGTGCAGTATAGGAATATTATTTATCTTTTGAATTGCTTTTTCGGAGAGGAAGCTAGCTATATATCTCTCGTTGCAAGTAGAGAGAAAATAAGAGTTGAGGAAACTACCTGCTGCCAGTTGGGTGGATCTAGATAGACCGGAATGGATGAGAAGACCATGGTGCTTGAGCTTTAATTCTCTCTTTTGTAAAGTTTGATAGGGTTTTTTGGGGGGGGGGGAGATATGGTGGAGAATCACATCAAGAGAAGAGAGTTGCAGACAGAAAGAGAAGGAGATGGAAAGATAAAGGAGGGCGGGTCTGTGTGTTATTTATTTTGTTCTTTAATCATCTTCCTCCTCAAAAAATTCTTTCTTTTTGTTTTATTAAATTTCTTTAAAGCTTAGGGTTTGAAGGGAATGAAATGAATAATTTTCGTATCTTAACCTGTAAGCTTCTTTTCACACCCTTCGTTTTTAATTTACAGGTCTCCCCGACCCCTTAAAGTGACTTGCGGCCATGCAGAGAGCAGTGAGGTTTATTATTTTATTTTAAATATTAAGAGAAATAGAGGGCTAAGAAAAGCAACCTTGGTAAGGGCATCCTTGGTGGAACTGTCACTGTCGAATGTACCTTTTTTTCCTGGGTTTGTCCCCTGTTTTTTTTTATTTTACTATTATTTTTGCATGAAAATTTTGTGATGTTTTTTTTTAATTGTTTCTTTCTGTAGATTATTGTCGTCATAAAGAGTTTTATATGCCCTTTATAGATTTTTATTATTGCCATTCACATTCAACTCCCATGGAGGGGGGATAATTTGCTCCCAATCCTGCCACCTCCAGAGAGTGTTTTTGCTGAATCCGTGGTTGTTTTAGGAATTAAGCTAACTATAATTTCTACTTAGGCTTATCTCATATTCATATATATATATATATATATATATATATATATATATATTGGAGATCAAATAAATAGGAGCATTTGATTATTTAAGTTATAAAAAAATTGTTGATTTGAATCCACTAAATTAAGCTGTCGAAAATATTAGAGGATCTTAATTCATTTTATAGTATTTCACTCGAATAATTGTTATCACATTTATGGAAAATTCAAAAAGAAATTCACTTTTTTAAAACATAATTGAATTCAGGTCAATTAGGTGGCGACGAAATCCTTAATTACCAATTATGCTTGCCGTAAAATTGAAGTCAGGAATGACACACTGAACACTATTAGCAGTCGAATGGCGATAAATACCATGTATTGTTGTTTTTGAGGATTCGTATTCGTTAAATGAATATTTTTTAATAAAATAAAAAACCTTTTTTCTATTTGTTAGTCCACTCATTTTGAATGTAATAAAGAATATATTTCAAATTTGATGGAACCACATAATCTTATCAACCAATTAATTCGTTCATGTCGTCTACATTTAGACACCACTTACAGATTATAGGTCTAACATTCTCGGAACTTTCGGTCAACAAATATAATTGTTAATGTTCAAATATTCTTGTTTTGGTCGTTAATTTACGCACAATGTTTTATGTCACGATCACTTCGTTCGGGATCTAAATTCATTAGCAAACGTAACCTCCCACTCACCCACACCTATAAAACGGTGCTCTTCAAAGAAAGACTTTGTTGGTGGATAAAACCACTTAATTAATTAAGTCGGATGGGTGGTATTTATAAGAAGAAAAAAACGATGAAATTAGGGATTTTTAAAATTATAAAATTTCATCGAAAATCAATGGAAGTCTCGGATCAATGGAAACACCACAATCCACATGCAGGTGCTTATCTAATTGGTTAATTTGTCTGTGGATAAAACCACGTTCGACAGAGGGGTGATGTTTTAAAAAAATAATGTTACGGAAAAGTAATATAATTTAAAAATTAGAAGTTTTCATCGAAAATTCATGGAAGTCCTGGGCCAATTCTATGAGTACTACACTAGTATTTATTGATGGCAAAAGTCTTTCAAGAGAAAATAAAATTTTCTAGCAATATCATCAGCAGAATTTTTGCATCGAGTTCATCACTTAGCTAGTTAGTTTGGAAATTTTAGTGTGAGCCTGGTGATCATCGTTACTAGGGAATCAAATTGCAAACAACAGTCATGGTAAATTGGAAAGTGAAGAGTGAAGTTTTACTAGTCAGACCCTGATTTTGCTATATAGAGTTTATTAGTTCGGATTTCACAAACCTCAGATCCATTTAAATGATTGTTAATTTTAAAATTTATAAAATTAATTAAAATACACGAAAGCTAAACCATGTTAGTAAAAAATCAAAAAATAAGTGGCTAGTAGTGTATGCGATACAAACTAGTCAAAAACGACTTAAAGGAAGAAAAAAAATGGCCAATCAAAGAGATCGCTCAATCTCCGATGCAGTATTTTTATATACACTGGAGGATGGATTGGAATATATTCCTTTTTAAAACGACAGGACAGGTTTTGCTTTACCATCGTTAGCCCATGCAGCAATCATAAGCCCTAAAACTATTTTTACTTGGGTTAGGTTACCTCTTCGTTAGGTTAAGAAAAAGGATGATAGTGGTGGTGGTGGCCAAGCCGCCGGTTGTGGGCTGAAGAGACTAGTCGTCATCAGATGCTCACGGTCGGGCCATCATTGCTTTTCCCACGTGCCACGTCGGATCCTCACGGGGTCCCACAACGGTCGCTGTCTATATCAGCCTACCAAGAATGTGCATGCCCCCGTCTCTCTGTGAACCAGCTCTGCGTACGTATATGATATGATATATATTTACAGCTATAAATCTCGATCCGGGTCGGTGAAAAAGCTGGTCTCGCCGAAGGGTCCCCGCACGAAGCATGTTGAAGTTTTCGTGGACTAAGACATATGTATGTATACATGGCACATCGAAGCTTCGTTTTCTTGTTGGAATTTCATCCTCTTATATCCCACACGAATGTACGTCTCTTAGTGGAATTAGGGATATTTGGGCCAAAAGTATCGGTACCAATACCGTGAATCGGCGGTATATACATGATTCGATGCCTCATTATATGATTGATGATCATGATCATCCGAAATTGTTGACAAGATGCCAATGAGGTGCGCAGCTATCTCTCTTAAAAGAATCAGCCAATGACCTCTAATCCCCATGAGAATACATACATGCATGCATGCATACATAACTCACTACAAGAAAGGAGATCGGAGTTCTTGAAACATATCTTTAATTTCTTATGTTTATTTTAAAATTAAAAAAAAAACAGTTGGATTTTATTTTAGAATTAATTAATAACGGCTTATTCCCAAGTTTGAATGAGAAACCACTACTCATGAATAAATAAAAATCCTAAAATGTGAACAGATAATAGATTATGTTATCTAACACCGAACGAAAAGAGTCAAGATAGAAAACCGCTCCTTCCCTCCTTTTCTCTCTAAAAAAACAAAAACCTAGTTTTTTTAAGAAAAAAACAACCACTTTGCTGTTGCCTATGATACTCACAGGCACATCCTCCCTCTCTCTCTCTTTCTGTGTTTTTTTTTTTGTTTTTTTTTAATCATTTTAGATTATTATTATTATTTTTAATTTTGTTTCTATACATTTAGGTCTTGGATTTATATTGATGTGATCATATGTCGACCCTGCATGTTCTCACTCGTTAAATAAAGATCTGATGATTGTTTCTAACCAGATTTGTGAGTTTTAAAAGTTTTGTATTATTATTATTATTTTCATCCAAATCATCGAAAAAACTAGTCAGTGTTTGGAAGACTATTATTATGCATTGTAGATATTGTCTTTTTTTGTAATTTTGTACTTTATCTATTATAATAAAATTGCTCCTGTTTTCTTTTTTTCTTTTTAAGAAAAAAAAGAGGTCAAATTCAACTAAGAAACTGACGTGGCTAATTAATTTATTCATGGAATGTGGTGTCCCCTCATGACGACTTTGACGAGTCCCATGGTGCGTGGAGCTGTTGTACTTGGATTGATGACTGCTCGGCTGTGTGGATTTATGACTGATTTTGATTTCTAACGTGGTCCAAAATAAGAGAAGAAGAAAAGGAATAGGTTAAATGGTTGCATTATTATGCATGGACAGTGTCCTCATCAGAATCGCTTTTCCCCTTCAATCGTACACACACCCTGCATTTCTGAACCATGCGAGGGTTGGAGCTGGCTAGGTCTGCCCCCCGCCGAAGTGGAAAGATGGCACCGAGTTTGAAGACAGTGCTAGCTTTATCTATATCCATGTAATGTGTTGCTAGCAAATTGCTACGTACAGATCATATCTTTCTCTACACACCAACTTGCCCCCATCACTTTCATTCACATATACTCGAGAAATTAGAGATCTTTTCCTGATAAACATAAACAAAGAGTTTATTGAAAAAAATAAGAAAATAAAGAAATTGTTTACGAACGAATTTAGCATGCCGAATTTCATATAATCCGATATGTGAGCTTGTAAATGATAAATTGTATACAATCACAACGTGAATTTATACGAAATTATAATTCTTTAATATGGCATTAATTATTCCTTTTCTTTTCGACAATTGGATGTCTTAGATAGCGTATCCGATTATAAAAAGCAATTATGATTATTCTACGTACGGCAGGATGTTAAATGTTAAAACTTCACGATCAATCCTCAATAAATTGTGTAATCATAGCTTGTTGACACACACACACACACAGACACACACACAAACACAGACACACACACAAACACACACACACACACACACACACACGATTTATAAGTGAAGAAGCTATTTTCAAGAATTAAATCGCATATTTAATTCTTGAAATGTAAGTCGAGAATCTGATCTAATCATATACTTGCATATAAACCGAGAAATATAAGGAATAAAACACTTTTGTTTATATTAGATGATTTTTTACAATCATCGATCGGAGCGTGTGTGCATTAGAACTAGGTGAATAATGAGCTGGGGCCGATATTAGACTTTTAACATTTATTATATTGATCAGCTGTTGAACACTGCCACCAATAAGGCTGAAAAAGAAGAAACGATGACCCATATTTTCCATCGGCAGGAGCTGTGGTCCACATATACACCACCAGCTCCATATGCAGCCAACACTGTATCTCTGGGATCGGTCTCTATTATTTCGAAAATTACAGACATGTTTGCCCACATCAATGCATATACTTTTTGATCGAGGTGGAGTTCGATGTTCGTAGCCACTCATGATCACTTGACTGCATCCATGTTTACTCTGCGAGATTCGAAGTCTGGTTGGTGAGGATGCAAGCAATGATTAAATTCCATTTCCTTCCTAATCTTATCTGCGCATATTTGAATATTTCAGCACCAAATTATGTTTTCTTAATTAATTTTGACCCAAAATCATTTTGGAAAAGTATTGGGATCGGGCTCTCAGAATTTCTGTGCTAAAATAAATACTCAGATTTAAATATGTTTTCTCAATTCACGTAATTGAAACAAGCTTTTAATCACAACCTTGTCCTCTCAAGGGATCATCACCATCTTCTTGTATCTGCAACGTATGGTTTAATACTAATGTATATAAAAAATATATATATAATTATTTATAGATTAGTGGTGTCGGAATCTAATTCCCCTATCTAATCAAATCAATGTTTGGTATAATATCTTTAACTCATTTTCATGCAAAAAGCAACTCTTCTTGTATAGATACATGGTTGGAAAGGAAGCTTGTTTTGCAGCTTTTGCCACCCATTATTTTGTTCCCTACTTGTCACCTCTCTTCACCACACCTACCTCCTCAAACATATATAATTAATTATATAAAAGATCTGATTAAAGATTACATGACCCTTTCCGAACCAGTAATTAATTAATACTGTTAAATATTCATAGTGAAAAAAGTATGGAAGCTGTAAATGGATATCAAGAAGCTGACAAATCTCACTCCAAAAGGGTTTCACGTGCTTGTCTCGTGAAGAATATTCCTTCTCTCTTAAGGTTGGATTGCAAAATATATATAATTTTTTAAGACGGTTCAACTTGGTGGTTAAAATTTAATATTTGCTAATTAGCTTTATTGAGTGAAGTTTTAAACATTGGAAAAAAAAATCTAGGGTTCTATCTGCTTTCTCTTATACAGCAAAATGGTGCTTTCACGCGAGAATAGAGACA
The DNA here is from genome assembly GCA_964035475.1 of Salix caprea. Lineage (NCBI taxonomy): Eukaryota > Viridiplantae > Streptophyta > Magnoliopsida > Malpighiales > Salicaceae > Salix > Salix caprea. Next base: position 2,656,260 of record OZ037757.1, on the reverse strand, counting down.
CGAGATCAAACTCATTATTTCTATTATGATCCTCTCATAGCTGGTTGTTTCGATCCTTGTCGTTTTGATTTTTTATATATACAATTATATTGAAATATTTACAATCAAGATCATAATTTGGACAACATTCATAGCTAAAATTGAATTTAATTTTTAGTTTAATCACATAATTTTTTCATGGTAGATGGATTAGATCAACCATAATATAAGATATAATTGGACATTAATTCTTATCTAATATTTATCCAGAGAAGTTTTGGCGATGGATGAATTCCGTGAACATAAATTTGAATTCAATTTGATTAGATTTTGCTGAGATTTGATTCCACTCAGGAGAAATTCAACTTTTTTGCAGTAAAAGAATCAATGGGTCATGATACCCTGCTCTGCATTTTATGTAGACTTATTGGGCCGTGCAAGGCCCACCAACTGGCCGGACATGTGCAGATGGTGATCGTAGAAAGCAGATTCAGGCAAGCCGTCTCATTTTATTGATTATTATATGCTATTTGTTGCTTGGAAGACAAATTTCTGTGCTGAAAGCTCATATGAATTTGATATTAGCTAAGAATTATCAATAGTCAATTATTAATTTTCATTTGTGTTACAGATGCAAAAAAAGTTGATTGGTGGGAGGTTTGTTGATGTTTCCGTTCAGAGTGGTATTCGGCTTTGGCCTTTCAAGGTCATTTCTGGACCCACCGACAAGCTCATGATCGTGGTCAATTACGACGGAGGAGAGAAGCCTTTTACTGCTAAGAAAAATCCCTTCTGTAAAGATGCGTGAGATTGCCGGGGCTGACCCTTGCGCCACTGTGAAGAACGCTGCGGTCGCAGTCCCTGCTACTTCAGTCACTCGCAGCGGCTGGCCGCGAAGCAAGCTGGTGCACTTGCTGGTCTGAATACTTTGCGTATCATCGACGAGCATGTCTGCAATCCCGTCCTTGCTGAGATTTATCTGGCAGTTTGTGCAGTGGGCAATGATGTTAATTTATCCAGCGAATGGCAATGATATCAAAGAAACATCTTAGCTAATCATTTAAGATATTAAGTGATAGTTTTAAATATAATTAACATTAATTTCTATCAAATAAAGTAAGGTGGTAAGATTTAAGAATGTTATTTTTTATCAAATAAACTAATAGCAAAATTTAAACTCGTGATTATTTGATTGTATCATATTAAATAATTATTTTATCTAAAAAATTAAATTATTTGCTTCATTGTCTTGGGCTTTTTCTCTGATTAGCTCATTGCTTGGCTGTTCAATAAGTTTTCCAAAGTATAACTTAGCACTCTGTTTTGTTCAGAGAATTTAAGAAATTGAATGGCAAATCTATTTTATTTAAAGTAGAGAGATATTTCTATTTACCAGACAATGATTCAATATTGAAGATACTTAATCATATAAAATGAATGGCATAAACAATTAATGAACGATGATCACATAAGTTTTCCAAAGCACTAGTGCAAGCACCAAAACTGACTGGATCAGTTCTGTGCTTGAGGTAAGAATGCAGTACTATATTATCGAATTCCATGCGTTTTAAATTCAAATCAATGGTGACTTGATCTCACACTCAAGTCTCACCTGAAACTGTCGTGATCCTTCTTTCTGGTACTCTTTTTGCACATATTTCTTCCCAATAATGGCAGGAAAAAGGCGAGGACCATAAATTGAAATCAATCCCTGGACGATTTACTTGTTCATTAGAGTTTGGGGACATGGTAGAGCTGAGAAAATACCAAACGGTCAAGGCAACAGAGTGACACCATCTTGTGATGCCCTTCACCTACACAGACCAATTAATTGGCGATGCTGGCGAGAACCTGCCCCTCTTCAACCCCATAAACACCATCTTTGGTGATTGCTCCAGGAAAAGAAGGATAAACTTAGCACTCTGTTTTGTTCAGAATTTAAGAAATTTGAATGGCAAATAGGGGGGGGGGGGGGGGTAGAGATATTTGATTGGCCCACAAACCATTGAGAAAACAAGTCCATTTCGTTGAATGAAAATCTCAAGTAAATGTATGGGCTTGAGAACTCAATCAACAATAAACAGGCTTGAGCCTACACTAGCAAGACTGGCTTAACAGGGCCCCAATCCAACTTGAGTATGATTGGCCTAGAGCAAATGAAACATCTAACAGTAACAACGTGAAATCCATGAACGGGGAAAGGATTCTGCGGAAAACCCACTCCTGGTTCATTATTTACTTTTTCGTCGCAGTAAAGCAGAAATGGAAGGATGATAATGGGGTCTACGGACGCACAAAAATTGCAATGACTGTAAGACGGTGGCGATAGCGTAGAGCTTTTGATTGGTGATGCTGCTAAGAACCAGGTCGTTTCCAACTTTGTCAACACCATCTTCGGTTAGTATTCTTAAAAATTACTTAACGTCATTCTTTTTAGATTTTAGATCATGTTATCCTCTTGCGGCTTATGCTTTTGCTTGCTGGTGGTTCTGTGCAAGGATTCAGTACTGAAAAGCTTTGTTTCTTTCATGTTAGATTTTATGCTTGCTGGTTTTCTGGATGTGTTAATATTAAAGAATAAAAAATATATATTATGTTTAACACAAACTTACTGAACGTGTCAAATTAATGCGGTAAAACCGTGGCTAAGTCCAGTTCGATGACTATGCCGTGGTTGCTGCTCAGCTGGCAAACCTAGAACGACAGTGGCCTCAGATTCTAAAAGGGAGTAGGGATCCACTAGTGACTGTGAGGAGGCCACGTAACCATTTGACCATGCGAGGACTACCGAACCCACGTGATCCAATCAGCTTTTTAATACGATATAGATGACGTGGAAGAAAATACCCTCCTCTCTTGCCCCAGTGGCTTATATAAGATCCTACCAGACCACTGTCAATTATATCATCTACCACTGCAAAGCAAACTGCTCCACCTACAATTCATCACTGGTTTTGATAACTCTTCTTGAACGTTGCCTCCACCATTAGAATAGCTTTCAAAGTTTAGATACTGATTAAGCTTAATAATTAGTTTCTCTTGTAAGCGAGCTCAAGTGATAAACACTGCTCTAAGTAATGGCCACGTCAGCAGTCATGCAGACCGTCCCTGCAACTCCAGTAGCTAGCAGTCTGGTGAAAAACCAGTCCCGTGTGTGCCACTTGTTTCCTGCTACGTACGTGCCGCCGCTTCGCGACGGCGCTAGCAAACGGGTGCGGTGCAAGGCCGAGCCGGTGGGTTTTGGATTCTATTTCGACTTCCTTTTGTATATATTGCAGGCGATGGTTCTTACGACTGTGTTAACATTTGATTCAATTTTCAGGATGTCCAGAAGAACTCGGCAGAGAGAAAATCTACTCGTAACCGAAAGGTACAAGATTAATTATATGGACTTTGTGGTTGCATTTATATTTACACTTGTAATGTAAACACACGTCGTATGATGATGTTTAACCGGCCAGGATTTTTTTTCTCAGATATCGAACGGCGGAGCCACATGGTTCGTCGGAACAAGTCTCCTCCCCTCCGTCGCGTCTCTGATCCCACTATTCAAGGGAGTCAGCGCGGAATCCAAGTCAGAGGGAGTTATGACATCTGATGCGGAGATGTGGAACGGTAGATTTGCCATGGTGGGTGTGGTTGCGTTTGCCTTCACCGAGTATGTCTCGGGTAGAACCCTCGTGTAGTTTCTGATTTATATACCATTCAAGCCCAATATGTGAACACGGGTCCTTGAATCATTGTAATTTCAGAAGCAAAACATGTAATATCAATTGTCAATTATCTCTATAAATTACAAATTATACTTCTGCAAGTTTTGCTTGCCCTTGCATCCTTGGTGACGATTGCATTTATTTAATGCTCGCTGAGCACATGAAAAAAAAAATTAAAAAATTATGTCAGGTTAACTTAAAATTATGAAATTAAAATAATTCTATATAAATCAAATTTATTTTCATCTAAAGCATATAATAAGCACTCTTGATGTAAAAAATCAATAAGTTAACTACAAACACTCTTAAAATTTTGTAAAACAATATAAAATCAAATAAAAAAATTATTTCCCGCATTGATCTCTTTTTTTTAGGAAGATGAAAAGGAAAACACCTAAATGAATTTTTTTTTTGTTGAGTGTGATCTATTATCAGCAAAACAGTATTTTTCTTAGATAGAATGACTAATTAATAATTTTTTCTCGCATCCTCAAACCTACATACTAAAATAAAGATTCGGATCAAAATTGAAAGTTCAAAAATTAATGGGACATTAAAGAAAATAAAAAAAAAGTAGATGGATTAAAAAAATCAAGCAAATATAAGATTCGCCATTTAATTTTCTCTTATTTTACAATTTGATTCATAGTTTTTTGATAGTGTATTTTTTATAATATATTTGAAGAAATTAGCTATTAATTTGATTATAACAGCACGCAATCAAATAAAAAATAAATCAAAGACTAAAATTAAAAAAAATGACATTAAATAATGAGAGCAGTAAAAAATGCTATAATAATTTCCCTTCATCCTTTATTTTATTTTTATTTCAATCAATACAAAATAGATGATGAGTTCTTAAGTGTTTATTTGAGTTTGAGGAGTTATTTATAAAAGTATTTTTTATTTTTTAAGAGTTATTTTTTATATCAGTACATAAAAATAATCTAAAAAATAAAAAATTTAATTTAAAAAAAAAACATTTTTAAAACTATTTGATATACAGAAAATAAAGTGTCAATCAAATCCAGGTAATTGACAAGCCGTTTGGTATCACGCAAGATCGCCGATCTTGTCAAACGAAGACCACACGCGTTCCGGAAACTTCCATAAGTGAAAACCAGAGAAAAATCAACAGATCCAGACCGTCAGTAAACTCTAGAGCCAACGGCCCAGATAAACACCCTTCTTCCATCGAACATTCTAGAACGGAATTAAAAAAAAATGCTCACTATAAATACCCCGCTAACACTCGTAAGCTCTCATTCTTTGTTTCTCTAGTAACGCAAACCCTAATTCTTATTCTTTTAATTTCTAAGCCGCGCTATTTTTAGATCTAGTTACAATGTCCGGGAAAGGAGAAGGACCGGCTATAGGTATCGATTTGGGCACTACCTACTCATGCGTCGGTGTTTGGCAGCATGATAGAGTGGAAATCATAGCCAATGACCAAGGCAACAGAACGACACCGTCTTATGTTGCCTTCACCGATTCAGAGCGTCTGATTGGTGATGCTGCTAAGAATCAGGTCGCCATGAACCCCATAAACACCGTTTTTGGTAAGTATTCTCTTGATCTTGACTCTTTTTTTAAGATCTGGAATCATTTATTTTTTGTCTGTGGATTTGAATTCTGAGTAATGATATCCGTTTTGGGTGCAAGTAAAGGTTGTCGATTTATAAATCTGTTTAAGAAGGTTCCATCTTGATGCGATGTGCGATGCCATTGTTACTTGGTTTCTGAAAATTATTTTTAACTAATGTGTGTAATTCCAGTCTTTTCCATTTTTATAGAAATAAATGGAAGGGGATTTTTGAATGATCAAACCTGAACACAACTTTTTTGCGTAGGAATTGTGTTATCTATCCTATCTCCATAGCTTATAATATAATATAAGCTGATTGTTGCTTCAGTTGTTGGATCGATGAGTTTAATATCTTGCAGTGTATTTGTCACAATATTACCTATAATGCTCCTTTGAGATAAGGGGGTTGAAAGGGATAATTATTAATTGGTGTTGAGTCACAAATGGCGGTGTATCTGTTAATTAGTTGTTTTAATGTACTTTGGTTTGTTCAAGTGGCTGTGATTATTAATTGATGATGTTTTGTATATTGCAGATGCTAAACGTTTGATTGGTAGGAGATTTAGTGATTCTTCAGTGCAGAGTGATATTAAGCACTGGTCCTTCAAGGTCGTCCCTGGAGCTGGGGACAAGCCCATGATTTCAGTCAACTACAAAGGTGAAGAGAAGCAATTTGCCGCGGAGGAGATTTCATCAATGGTTCTCATTAAGATGCGTGAGATTGCCGAAGCTTACCTAGGTATCACTATCAAGAACGCCGTGGTTACTGTCCCTGCTTACTTCAATGACTCTCAAAGACAGGCCACAAAGGACGCTGGAGTTATTGCTGGGTTGAATGTTATGCGTATTATCAACGAGCCCACTGCTGCTGCCATTGCTTATGGTCTTGACAAGAAGGCAACAAGTGTGGGGGAGAAGAATGTGTTGATTTTTGATTTGGGTGGTGGTACTTTTGATGTGTCTCTTCTTACCATCGAGGAGGGTATCTTTGAGGTGAAAGCCACTGCTGGAGATACCCATCTTGGAGGTGAGGATTTTGACAACAGAATGGTGAACCACTTTGTTCAGGAGTTTAAGAGGAAAAACAAGAAGGATATCAGTGGAAATCCTAGAGCTCTAAGGAGACTGAGAACTGCCTGTGAAAGGGCGAAAAGGACTCTGTCATCCACTGCTCAGACCACCATCGAGATTGACTCTCTGTATGAGGGCATTGACTTTTACTCCACCATTACTCGTGCAAGATTTGAGGAGATGAACATGGATCTCTTCAGGAAGTGTATGGAGCCTGTAGAGAAGTGTTTGAGGGATGCTAAGATGGACAAGAGCTCTATTCATGATGTTGTTCTTGTTGGTGGCTCTACTAGAATTCCCAAGGTGCAGCAACTTTTGCAAGACTTCTTTAATGGAAAGGAGCTCTGCAAGAGTATAAACCCTGATGAGGCTGTTGCATATGGTGCTGCAGTCCAGGCTGCTATCTTGAGTGGTGAAGGCAATGAGAAGGTGCAGGATCTATTGCTTTTGGATGTTACTCCTCTATCTCTGGGTCTGGAAACTGCCGGTGGTGTCATGACTGTCTTGATCCCAAGGAACACCACCATTCCCACCAAGAAAGAGCAAGTTTTCTCGACTTACTCTGACAACCAACCAGGTGTGCTCATCCAAGTTTACGAGGGTGAGAGGACAAGAACCAGGGACAACAATTTGCTTGGCAAATTTGAGCTCTCTGGCATTCCTCCAGCTCCCAGGGGTGTTCCTCAGATTACTGTGTGCTTTGATATCGATGCCAACGGTATCTTGAATGTCTCAGCCGAGGACAAGACCACCGGTCAAAAGAACAAGATCACAATTACCAATGACAAGGGCAGGTTGTCAAAGGAAGACATCGAGAAGATGGTTCAGGAGGCAGAGAAGTACAAGTCAGAGGATGAGGAGCACAAGAAAAAGGTGGAGTCCAAGAATTCTTTGGAGAACTACGCATACAACATGAGGAACACTATAAAGGATGAGAAGATCAGCTCCAAGCTTGCTGCTGATGACAAGAAGAAGATTGAGGATGCCATTGACAATGCTATCCAGTGGTTGGACGGCAACCAGCTTGCCGAGTCTGATGAGTTTGAGGACAAGATGAAGGAGCTTGAGAGCATCTGCAATCCAATCATTGCCAAGATGTATCAAGGTGCAGGAGCTGACATGGGTGGTGGCATGGATGATGATGCTCCTCCAGCTGGTAGCGGTGGTGCAGGTCCTAAGATTGAGGAGGTTGACTAGGTCGACAATGACCATTAAAAAGTTGGTTTTATTTTCATGCGGATTCTTGCCTGTTAGTCTGGGATATTATCTTATTTTTTAGATAGCCTATTTTCTTTGGGCTGTTGATTTTGCGGTCCTTTTGAGTGGGCTGGCCTATCAATTTTACATCTCTCTTTTCGAACTATTGAAATGCCGAAACTTCAAGCGGTTTTTTTAATTCCTCCTGAAATATCGGAACTTTAAATTGTTTTTTTCTCAACCTTTTCATTCGATGAATGTGTTGGGGTTTTGTTCTAGCTCTGTTTGTTTAAGTTTCGAGTTTAGCTTTCAAACTGTTTTTTTCTAGAATTGTGATTTGACTAAAAATTTTAATTTACAAGATATTACACTTTCAGCCTTGTCATGGCGGAATGTGTTGCAAGTACCGGCTAGGTATAACGGGAACAGACTAGAGCTTAAAGCTCCCCGTCTTTCAAAATCCAAGGAGTTGCGTGGACTGGAACATGCTTTGTTTGTTTATCAGGTCCTTCGAATCCTGGGTTGTTCGTCAACGTCCTTCATTTTTGCTATTTTGCCAGGAAACTTGCTGTAATTTGTGAAGGAAGCACCACCTATGGAAATGGTGAGAGCGAGTGGGTCATGCCTGGCAAAGTGGCAATCAGCTTTCTATACAAATGGGTTGTACTTTGCTCCCCAAAATCCAAACTCCTCGTGAATAACCATAGCTTCATTCACTTTATCCTGATGCTAATGGCCTACGCTTTTTTTATTTATAAAAAAATGGGGTTATTATGATGATTTGCTTTATATAAACAATAAATAAACATGATATATATTTTTATGAGGTAAAGAACTTTAATGGAATTTTTAATCATTTTACAATAATTTTATGTCATAGCTCAGTTTGTTTGCTGAGGCATGTGGGTGATGCATTTTCTTTCATAGGCTCCTTTTTCATTCATGTTTTTAGTTTTCTTGTTTTTATTTCAATCTCATTTTTTTCGATTATTATGTACATGATATAATAATTATAATATTAATAATTTTTTCATCAAAATTCAATTCAGATATGATTTTATTTTTAAATAAATGTTTAAGATAATTTATCATGTTTGTGATTTTTTAACTTAAAAGACACATATAACATGTTATTTTGGTATTTTCTAAATTACTTCAATAGTCATAAAATATATATTTTTTAATGAACTATCATCCCAGTTAAAATCTTTATGTTTGTTAGGAAAAATAATCTTGATTGAAAAGATTTAAGAAAAAACTTTTCCTTCCAGTAATCGCTATAGCATGAAAATCAGCATACTTCAAGTTAAGCTCGTTTGTAATTATTTTTTTTCTGTAATCATATTGGTAGATGGCTAACTTGGTTTTTTCATGAATATAAAATATTTATTTTTTAAAAAGGTAGCTAGCAGGCTGGGTCCCTCATTCCATTCGGTCGGTGCATGCGGCCTTCTTTGGTGGTCTAAAAACATCCAAATACGGTATCGTATAAAAGGTCAATGAGTGGCTCTTCAAATGGGGTGGTGCATGCGCTGTTGTGAACGACAAGTTGATGGTTGTGGAATTCATGTTAATCCAACAAAACCAAAAAAGTTATCATCCCGTTCATTTATCTGATTTCAATTCCAACGAAAGATATTTTTTAATTTTATTTCCATTGATTTTTATATCAAATATTTACTGTTATTTATCTTTTTAATATAGTTGAAATTAACATTCAATTTCTCTCATTGTCATTTTATTTCATGAAAAATTTAGTCTTTATTATTTTAATTGTTTTTATCCCTTTTTTAATTTGATTTTGTTTTTAAATTTTTTCTCTTTGCACTAGATTAATTCATAATTGAGTTTATAGTTTTTTTTTACAGGTTTCATGACCGGGTCACATATATGAAATGCCAGCTCTAATATTGGTCTTCTTTTTTTCCCTGTGCTGATTTTTCCCCAATCACTGTGTAATGCCAGGTTTATTGAATACTAAGCTTTTATTTATTTATTTTCTACGAGTTTAACTAGATTTTATGATCTAAATTGTGAATCTATAATGTTAATTTAGGTTGACTTAGGGCTTTTATATTATTTTATTTATTTATTGTGCTGAATTTTGTCATTTTTTTTAATTGAGTCTATTTGTATTTTCTTATGTTGATTATATTTTTTTTAATTTTATCTCTTTAACATTAAGTTATTTGAGAACTGAACTTTATAATTTTTTTATACACAATGATCGTAGTCTCATGATAGAAGTCATAAATATGAAATGTTAACCCAAGTTGCTATTGTTTTTTAATATTTATTTACAATATTTATTTATTTAATATTTAATTTATTAAAAAAATATTTTTAATTTTTTATTATTTTGCTTTCCATGAGGATATTCAACCTTCACGACCTATGTCATTACCCCGCATTGATCATGGGCTTTTACATTGTTCTGTTTTCATGTGAAACCTGATTTTTATTTTTTTTCTAGTTAAATTGATTTTATTTTTTATTTTTACCATTTAAAGAAATTACACTCTCTATTTTGTTTTCATGCAGCGATTATAATCACGTGACACGTGTTGTCAACGTTGTAAAATATTGACTTGAATTAACATAATTACATTATTGCTGTTATTTTTTTATTATATAATTAAATCAAACCATCTACCTAGCATAGTCTATAACTCTTTTTTTTTTTTTACTTTAAAACACATTAATTACTCTTGAATATTGTTTTTTCAAGTAAAAAAAAAAAACTAATTTGACCTGTAGCAAAACTCGAGCCACCTATTTAGGAAAATCTAAGGATTTTATTTGGTATTGTTTGCTATATATTTTGGAAACCACTTTATACTGTCTTGAAAAAGAATGACAACCAATTACTAGCTTTTATGTTTTTTAATACGAGAACAAACAATTTTTTGTTTTGATTTTCAAATTTATTTTTTTAAAATAGAAAATATAAAAAAATATCAAATCAATCCTTAAATAAATGCTTAAACCCATTATAAACTAAAAACCTGATTGCCTTTGTGTTTCATTGATATTTTTTTAAATATTTTTTTAATTCAGATTAATATTTTTTGATGTTTTAAAATTATTTTAATATATTAAAAATAAAAATAAATTTTTTTTAATATATTAACAGTAACAAAACTGATTTTAAATAGATCTGAACACATCACCTTGGCTACGCCTAGCTCCTTGTTAGCCTCCTATTGTCAACATCACAATTCAAATCGCAGGCCATCACTGTACATTGCAGCAAAAATAAACCTTGCATGTATTTTACCGTTACCAGTACCATAGAAACACACAACCAAGCTCTAATAAATTTATTTAAAAAAGGAAAATATATTAAAATAATATATTTTTTTATTTTTAAAATCAACTATTCAAAACGATATAAATACACTAAGAAATTAGTTTAAAGGAAATAAAATATAAAAATATATTTTTAATCTAAAATCGTTCACCAATGCTCCTTGCGACATGTCGTTGTACTATTTCTAATTTACAAACTCGGACGTCGGCTCGACTGGGTCAGAAAACCCACCCCCTTAAGGCAACCGCAAACGTCTCCAATAAGTTGAAACCAAAAACCTAGATTTTTCTCCAACCCATCTAAACCGTCAACAAACTCAAAATCAACGGCACAGATCCATCCTTTATTTACAGAACATTCTAGAACTGAACCACAAAAAAACATATATATAAGCATCCCTCTTCTCAAATCTGCACACTATCGCTCAAGGCGAAACACAAATATTTATTTCTCTCTTTTATAGGCTGCAGCATTATTTTACAATCGTTTCTGAATGGCCGGAAAAGGAGAAGGACCGGCAATCGGCATTGATCTAGGCACCACATACTCATGCGTTGGTGTTTGGCAACATGACAGAGTGGAAATTATAGCTAACGATCAAGGCAACAGAACGACACCGTCTTATGTTGCCTTCACTGACTCTGAGCGTTTGATCGGCGACGCTGCTAAGAATCAGGTCGCCATGAACCCAATCAACACCGTCTTTGGTTAGTATTCTTTCAGAAGATATTTATACTGTTATGTTCTTAGTCAAGAAGGTTCTTATATATATATATATTGTTATGATCTTAGCCAAGAAGGTTCTTATATATATATATATATATTGTTATGATCTTAGCCAAGGATCTTGCGTACACCCACACACTGTCGTTAGATATTAGTAAATTTTTAAATCGATATCTTAGATCTGTTGATTCTATTTAGACTCTTCAGTTTTAGTAGATAGATGGATATTGCTTTCAGATTCATTATTTTTTTTAATTTAATTATAAGCTGCTCTCTGGTATTTTGTAGTTACTGCATAAGCTGCTCTCTGATATTTTATTGTTTCTGCACAAACATTTTTTTCCAGCTAGTTTTAATTACTAGTCATTACTGAGTTAACTGAGTGAGCTCTGTAGCTAATTGATGTCTGGTCATGTTATTGTAGATGCAAAGAGGTTGATTGGAAGGAGATACACTGACTCTTCAGTCCAGAGTGATATCAAGCTCTGGCCATTTAAGGTCATCCCTGGTCCAGGTGACAAGCCTATGATTGTTATTACCCACAAGGGTGAGGAGAAGCAGTTCTCCGCGGAGGAGATTTCTTCAATGGTTCTCATTAAGATGCGTGAGATTGCCGAAGCTTACCTAGGTATCACTATCAAGAACGCCGTGGTTACTGTCCCTGCTTACTTCAATGACTCTCAAAGACAGGCCACAAAGGACGCTGGAGTTATTGCTGGGTTGAATGTTATGCGTATTATCAACGAGCCCACTGCTGCTGCCATTGCTTATGGTCTTGACAAGAAGGCAACAAGTGTTGGGGAGAAGAATGTGTTGATTTTTGATTTGGGTGGTGGTACTTTTGATGTATCTCTTCTTACCATCGAGGAGGGTATCTTTGAGGTGAAAGCCACTGCTGGAGATACCCATCTTGGAGGTGAGGATTTTGACAACAGAATGGTGAACCACTTTGTTCAAGAATTCAAGAGGAAAAACAAGAAGGATATCAGTGGAAATCCTAGAGCTCTCAGGAGACTGAGAACTGCCTGTGAAAGGGCGAAAAGGACTCTGTCATCCACTGCTCAGACCACCATTGAGATTGACTCTCTGTATGAGGGCATTGACTTTTACTCTACCATTACTCGTGCAAGATTTGAGGAGATGAACATGGATCTCTTCAGGAAGTGTATGGAGCCTGTAGAGAAGTGTTTGAGGGATGCTAAGATGGACAAGAGCACTGTCCATGACGCTGTCCTTGTTGGTGGTTCCACCAGGATTCCCAAGGTGCAGCAGCTATTGCAAGACTTCTTTAACGGAAAGGAGCTCTGCAAGAGCATCAACCCTGATGAGGCTGTTGCTTATGGTGCTGCAGTCCAGGCTGCTATCTTGAGTGGTGAAGGCAACGAGAAGGTTCAGGATCTACTGCTTCTCGATGTCACTCCCCTATCTCTTGGATTGGAAACTGCCGGTGGTGTCATGACTGTCTTGATCCCAAGAAACACCACCATTCCCACCAAGAAGGAGCAGGTTTTCTCGACTTACTCTGACAACCAACCTGGTGTCTTGATCCAAGTTTTTGAGGGTGAGAGAGCAAGGACAAGGGACAACAATCTACTGGGCAAATTTGAGCTATCTGGCATTCCTCCAGCTCCCAGGGGTGTTCCTCAAATTACTGTGTGCTTTGATATCGATGCCAACGGTATCTTGAATGTCTCAGCCGAGGACAAGACCACCGGTCAAAAGAACAAGATCACAATTACCAATGACAAGGGTAGGTTGTCCAAGGATGACATTGAGAAGATGGTCCAGGAGGCCGAGAAATTCAAGTCAGAAGACGAGGAACACAAGAAAAAGGTTGAGGCAAAGAATGCTTTGGAAAACTATGCTTACAACATGAGGAACACTGTCAAGGATGACAAGATAAGTTCCAAGCTCGCTGCAGACGACAAGAAGAAGATAGAGGATGCCATTGATCAGGCCATCCATTGGCTGGACAGCAACCAGCTTGCCGAGGCTGATGAATTTGAGGACAAGATGAAGGAGCTCGAGAGCATCTGCAATCCCATTATCGCCAAGATGTATCAAGGTGCTGGCGGTGGTGACATGGGTGGTGCAATGGATGACGACACTCCCCCAGCTAGTGGCAGTGGTGCAGGTCCCAAGATTGAAGAAGTTGATTAAGTGTGCCCGTTCATTTTTTGCTACAATGATGATAAAAGTGGGCGGTGCTATTTTTAGGGTGTTTGTTTCATCGCCGTCATGGATATTAGTATTATAATATTTTTACTTTCTGCAGTTAGTATTGGTGTTGACGATTTTCTTATCCCAGCTTGCATTTTTCATACATCAGATATTATTGGAGTGAGCTGAATTTTTCCTCCAATATTGGTTTTTTAAAAAATTGAATTTTATTTTATTTAAAATTAAAAAAAATTAGTGTTTTTGGATTATTTTTACTTGTTGATATTAAAAATGATTTTTAAAAAATAAAAAAATATTATTTAGATATATTTTTAAATAAAAATTCCAAATTATTGATGTTATTAACCAGTTTATAGTTCATGTTTTGCGCCTATGGTACTGTTCCATGCATAAAACAACATGATATTCCTAAACTGTTGTTGGCAAGCCTTAACTGATGTGTTTAGTTCTGTTTGTGTATGGGTTCCATCCTGTTTGCACAGGGCTTTCAAGTTCTTGAACGGCGGGCTACGATTAATGCGTTTCTCGCAGATGACCATAAAATTCAGCTCAGCGAATGTAAATGAGCAGTAATTTTTAACCAATTTTAACTATGGGAAAATGAAACTCATAACTTGATGAGCGAAATAGAGCCATAATCTTAACAAGAACCTCCCCCTCAAGAATTAAATCAAGCCCCTATCTGTCCCTACTTATGAAATGCATGCATACATCAAATGAGCCATCAAATATTATGGTTCGGATTCCAAGCTACTGTCTTCAAAACTCTTATAGACAGATGATGCAAGACTCACTATCACATGAATGTTCTTGGATGATTCCTTTCACTTGCAATATCGCCAAAATCACCCTTCATGTTAAACCGCTGTGGCCTGAAACCTTCTTGACAGCCTCCTCTTCCATTTTCACAAGTTGATGGCAAAAGGTCTCGACATCACGTGCCTCTTCTTTGAAAGGGAACCTGAATTGTTTCCATACGTATTCACTGATGCCATCTTTTGATCGTGAACTAGGAACTTTTGCCAGCACATCAAATCCCTTGCTATCAACAGACAGCATAAATGCATCCTGATCGAACACACAATAGTTTACATTGAGGGTTCTGAGATCCAAATCCAAATTTGTCGTTACGAGTAATTGTTCCACGAACACTTACGCGGAACAAAACATTATCTAGCAGTCAGACATGTAGGGATGAACATTTTAAGTGTTGCTCACCAAGGCTTTCCTTTATTTATGCTTGCTAATAAACACTTAATGCAAGACAAGGAGGATGATAGATTGATGAGACTCTTCAACCCAAGGTTATGAAATTAATTTAAATCTTGTCGTTAATGGCTAGAGTTGTTCAGTGTAGTGCCACGTAAGGAGACTAAATAGATCATTGTACCCACATTTTTTTCCTGAACACCCCAAATTTGATTGACTGGATCCTATGTCGTGACTAATGGTCTTTTCAAACCAGTTAAATGACAAGAAAATTAAACTTATCTCATGCGTACTTATTACTGTCAATAGTAATCTTGTACATGTATATATATAAAAATTTATGATGCACATGTATCTTACCCTTGCATCTGCGTTCAAGTATATGAAACAAAAAAGTACTAGAGCTCTACGCCTTGATTCACTTCGATTGATGCCATCGATAAGCTTTGCAGAAAGAAATGCTGCAGGAGAAACAGCTTTAAAATGTTATTGATCAGTTAAGATACATATTTCTTTAGCGACAATATAAGCACATTATTCTCAAACACGCAATCAACTTTTCTTGTAACAAGGGTCTTACCTAATGGATCTACTTTGGACGCTTCAATAGTTTCCATATCCACTTCATGAGTGCGCCCATGCCCATCAATAAACATGCATGAACTGACAACAAGCTCACAATTCATGTTACTTGTTTATTTATCTTTTCCATACATGAGACACTCATCTAAATCATTATTGCTTAAGATTCAACTATAACATGCTATACATCATTTTTATTATTATTTTTCCTTTCAGAAAGATGCAAGGTTATACTTTTGTTTATAACAAGAGACAACAGCAGATTTGCTATTGCAACATCATACAATAGCCCTTCCTGCTCTGAAGACTTTTTTCACTATCAGAAAAGGTTGACCTCTACTACTGACATGACCCACTTAACTACCAAAGTTGCAAAAAGCAGAAACTTAAAATGTGTTAGTGCCCATCTACATAAATTCAAACACTTGAAATGTTCAGTTTTCATTATACTACTATTGTAGAATACTGATACCATGTACCTTAGATTGAATCTATAAACACCATATTCTTCAACACCATCCAGTAGCTCCTTAAGGTTTTCACTTCGTGATGTGGTAATAAGATTAGAAGAGCTTAATACACTGGAAACTGTATGGGGGGCCTCATCAATCTGCCGCTGTTCAGAAAGCATGACTTCTTTAAGGCTTTCTGCAACCAACCGAGCCTATAGCAAAAGAAAAAGTATATAGTCAAGGCAGTATCCCCTTATCCCTTTTTCTTTTTCCAACATTATATTGTAAGAAATCAAAACAGTGCACAGAACAGATTCTGATTTGTCATCAGTGTTCTGCTCACCGATCAGACTAAACTTGCGAGTTGTAGGAACACCAAGATCTCGCAGCTTCCTAAGATCAGAGAAACCCAGCCATTTCTCCTATTGCATGCTAGGTTCAGCAACAGGAGTACATTAAATATAGATTTGCATGTTCTCTCATGGTAATATCAGTTGCCGGTGTACTTTTATGAATTAATAACAAACTTCCAAGGACACTGAATTCAAACTTTGAAACAATATTTTCCTCTTATTGCTTAATGATGCAGGAGCTTTCTTTAGAATATTTATGATATTAGGGGTTACTTGATTAATCTAAGGTAATGTAAATAGTATGTAACTTTTTAAAGTAGTTCCTTAAGGCTAAGTTGTTTCACTTGTTGACTAGAATTAAGAATCGTTTTCCTACAGGTATTAAGGACTGTAACAAGTCTTTAAGGACCACTAATGTAGCAATAAACAACGACTTATTTTGACAATTTTATGAAGAATATGTTCTCTCCTATGCCCAGGCACCCATCCTTTTGGCTATGTTAACTATCTTTACATATCCTTTTCCTTTTCTTCCTACATCCCTTAAGTACCAAGAGGGATATGGATACACGGTATATATTCTGAAGATTTTTGAAAGTTATTTTATTTGTAACGCTCCTTAACTTGCATCGCCTATTCTCAAAAGAAATAATGTTCTGCAGCATCAGCTATAAAAAAATTTATCCATTTTCTATCAAACAAATTCTTTTCCGCACAACTGAAAGTTCACAGAAAATCAACAGAGACTAGTCTGTGTGCAATACATGTATATATATATGCGCCCCTGGCACACCCAAAACAGGATAGTCATTCGAAGTTAAGTTATAAGTTGCCAAACCTTTTCCTCCTTAAGAGGCTCAACATTCCCAGTTATCGCAATCCTAGCTGGTAGCTGCAGCATGAACACAAACCAGCATGTTAGGCCCTACAGCATATCTAGGATATAGTTGAAATGATGATCGGAGGGGAAGATATCTCCGAAGCAACTGGACAACAAAACAATTACAGCTCAGATTAAGGACTAACCTTCTGCATTGATTTGAATAAATTTGCCAAGGGTCCTGGAAAGGGACTAGCAACAGCCAATGAAGCACGGTCATCAATGATTGTGTTCTATGTCAAGAAGGGGGATGAATCAAACAGCATCGGACATGATAATTGAACTTTAGCAGATAAATTTCATCGAAAATAAAAACCACAGATCATTTAATTTATGCGTACTCTCTCCAAATAATTTTAGTTCTTTATAGAACAGAGCAATAGGATTTCATGCTTTGTTAGCTCAGCTTATAGGCATTAAAACACGAACAGACAGAAAAGGACATAACATGGCAAACCCACAATCGAAGTGAAAACCTTACCACATTATGCATGTCTTTTTCATTAACCCAGAGATATGGCTTCCCCTTCTTGAGTATGTACTTGACTTTTGAAGTGTATATGCTCTCCTTACTAACATGAACATAGCAAATAAATAAATAGATAAAAGGAGGAAACCCATCAATCATTTTGAAAAAAATCTCTTTTTAAAATAAAAAAAAAAACTATTGCAAGGAACAAACAAAAGGTTGGGTTTTTAATCTAAAAAGGGCAAGGAAAATGAGAACCCAATAGTGAAAACAGAAATGGGCACCTTCCCTTGGCATCAGCTTTGATGGTATTAAGTTGAGCTTGCCAATTGGAAGCAAGTATACTCTGCAATAGAGAGACTAGATTTTTAATTTAACAAGAACCAGCGATAAACTCTGGAATTGCAGAGAAAGGGGGAGGAGGGAGAGAGAAACCTTGCATTTCTCAGCAAGTGTCAAGATTGTAGTTTTGCTGCCTTTCATGATTCCCACGCTTCTTCACTTGGACGCCAATTGATCGACGAAATTACTCTTGACCTTTGTGTGGGCGTTGCGGTGAATAGAGCGAGGGTTTATGAAGCTAGCTGAGGTTTAAGGGTCTAGAGAATAGACAGATTGAATGGAATATTAATATAACAGAAGTTACCATGTATCAATTTTAAAGTTTTTTTATATATTTTTGGAGTTTTTTTTTTATATATTTTCATATTATTTTAATGTGTTAATGTTAAGAATATATTTATAAAAATAAAATAATTATTTTAATATATTTTCAAATAAGAAATCAAACACATACTATTAAACAGTCTAGAAAGTTAAACCTGATAATTTAAAATATTTTTTATTTAATAAAAAACACTAGTAAAATAAAAAAATATCAAGTATTAATATGTTTTAAATTTCAAGCACCGTTTCTTAAATAAAATATTTAAACAATGTCATAGTATTTTGCATTTAATTGAAGAAGAAAATATTGATAAATGAAATGAAATTGTATGAAAAATACATTAAAAAACATAAATTTTATGTTTATTAAATATCAATGATTTCTTTTCATATTATACACATATTAATAGAAAATATTTTAAAAAAAAAACTATAATATTATTTTGAATTATAATAAAAATATTTTTTTTCTTAGAAATAAATATCAATGGTTGCTTCTTGGGTTTTATCTTTGCAAAGCTAATTCTGGAAATAAAGCTGAATTGAACAATGTTATGAACTTGATTGCTATGAAATGTTGTTGAGTTTTATTAGATTGGATTGCTATGATCACCATAGTATTTAATTATATGGAGCTGTTGGATTTTTACAGGACAGTTCTATGGGCTCCACGGTTCCCAATCTTCTCAATTCCATTCTGACAATAATGGGGTATGAATATGATAGAGTTGAACTGTCCTATTTTTAAAAAAATTGTGCTTGCATTAAGCATTTCACAAACACTCCTGTTATAGTGATGTAACTCAATTTTAATAATACGCTAAAGTATGTGCTGCTAAGTCATATTTATAAAATACTATTTATTATAATAGAATTTTGTGTTTTCTTTTAATTTAAGTCTTGAACAGCCCAATTTTTTTATTTAATATTAGGCTATTATGGGAATTATGTTTTATATTTTTCTTTCCATTTGACTATATACCAATAACATGATTTTTTTTTTATTTCAATCTTGAAGTTTTATAATTTTTTTATATTTATTTTATTTGAATCTATCCAACAATCATTATACATGTTGTTGCTTTAACAAAATAATTATGGTTGTTTTATTTTGAGTTATCTTTTCTAATTGTTTTTTTATCGATTTCATTCTTTAATATTGAGTTAATTAAAAATTGAGTTTTTTATTTTATTTTTTTTCAATTTATCTTATATGTGATCATTATGGGCTCGAGATTTAAGTCACAATTTGGTAAGTTGAATCTTTTTATTTATTATTCTTATTTAGCTGAATGCATTTTATTTGGACTCCATGTTTTTTTTTATTTTCTTTTCATAAAGTTATTTTAATTTCATGATCGAGTGTTGACTCAATTTATTTTTTATGTTATTTTTTAATTAAATGTGTTTTTATTTCAATTCCACCGCCCAACAACTTCATGTTTTTTTTATATTTTTTCAATTTTATTTTTTGATATTAGATTGTTTGAAAATTAGAATTTATAATTTTTTCAATCTATTTTATATGGAGCTATTTCAATTTCATACATATATTTTATCTCTCAATTTCAATCTTCAACACAAATTTTTTGTTAAAATTAGAGCTTTGTATTTTTTTATTATTTATTTTCTTATGAAGTTATTTCAATCTCATGAATTATTGGTTTAACATGTTAACCTAAGTTAACCTGAGCTGTTTTTTTCTTCTTAATTGTTTTTATTTTTATTTTTAAGCATTAGATTAAGTGAAAATTGAGTTTTATAAAAAAAATTATTTGCTTTCTATATGTTTATTATGATCTTGTGACACAAGTGGCTGTTATTATTATTATAACTATTATTTCAATTTTGTTTTTATGTTGATTCAAAATTGTTCATAATTTATTTTAATTATTTTTTACAAGGTTATTACAATCTCATAAACCGATTGTATATTTAACCTATTGATGAGTCAATACAATATATCATATTCTTATATTTTAAAAGAAATATAATCCCATACATAAATGTATCGTTTTTTTAAAAAATATTATCTTATATATCACTATCACCATTTAAAAAAAATCCAATATATATAATATTTTTCAATTTAATTATTTTTTTATTAAAAAACATTTTATCAAAGTTTAAATATATTTTTATGTTAAATAGAGATTAATTCAATCCTCATCATAGTATGAAGCAATAATATAGTTTATGAGTGAGTTTAGTATTGTGACAATAATTATTTTTTAAAGTGTTTTTATTGAGAAGTCTTTTTAATTAATTTTTTATCTTTTAAAATCAATATATCAAAATAAAAAAATATTTTTTAACAAATAAAAGATTATAGAAACACGCTCAAACACGCTCATGGACTCGCAATAAAAGATTATAGAAACACGCAGCCATCACGTCCCAAACACGCTCTGTTTTTTTTCCCCGTGAACGTACCGGAAACCTCGTGAGATACATCTCTTACGGTCGCATTTAATAGACAAAGGCATTAGAAAAGACAATGCCTATAACGATTCTCCAAGCCTAGATGGCTACCTTTCGGCCTAACCCCATGAGACGATTTCACGGGCTAATTACCTATTTGTTGTTTACGGGAAAAGCCCAGGAAGCATCTCACAATCACAAGTTTTTTCCAATTTTGTCACCTCGTGGAATGGCCACCCTCTTCCTTATCTACACACCTATCCTAGACGCCCTGGCCAATCAAAACCCCCATTTGTTTTGATCGTCGGATGTTAATCTGACGGTCCTGTAAGAAAGCTTGGTGGGGTATACACAATTACCACGCAACAAAAGAATACAAGATGAGGACATGGCAATAATGTTAGTTTATGTCGTTGCAGTGAGCGCGGAGAGAAGGGAAACAAAGCGTGGGGGAGGAAAGCACATTGGTCTTGAAAGAATTCTTTTTCACAGTGCCTTTTGGTCAGAAACATCAGTGGACTCACCAGAATGATTACTGGTATCAGACAGCTCAGGGAGACATGAAGAGTGAACGCAGCAAATTACCCCACAAGAACCCCACTGGCACTCTTCCAACTTTCAACACTATACTGAAGAGAATGTTGTCTCCCTCACCTTGAAAGTTTTTGGCATGCATTGCAAAAGGATTTAGCAGGATTAACCTTTTTTAACACCATCGGATGGAAAATAAAATTATAAAAAAGCCCTAGATAGAAGACTGATATTGATTGATAGAAATACTCAAGGGGAAAAAAACTATCTCGTTTAGCTTGATCACGGAGCTCTAATGAAAGAAAGAACTTTTCCTAACTGCTGCTTTTGATGTTGAAGGTGAAGCAACAAGAGGAAGTACCTGTGAACTGCTCGAAGGGTGGTGTGCTGGCTGGTGATTTTGTTCATTAAGCTCTCTTTCTCTGTTCCTGTCAACAATGATGGTGATAAAAGGTCCATCATCCTCGTCTTTTAGAGAATTTGAACTAGTGGGTCTTCTGGTGCAATCCAGAGCAAAACAATCTTTCCTTGGGACGATCTCCGCTTCCTGCATCAATTTCCTTGTATACAGTTTCTCCTCTGCATCCTGTAAGAACTTGAATTTTGGAGGTGGTGATGACCTTATCTTGTTGAACTCTGCATCTTTTGATGATTCAAAGAGATGATCGAATCCAATCTGGTTAACGCTAGGAGTAAGAGGAGGCGTGAAAAATGGCGGAGAGGCAAGAGGGGTTAGGTAAGGAGTCTCCACGGCAAGCAAATCACTCAAGCTTCTACTTCTCGATCCTTTTGCACTCTTGTTATCACCTCTAGACCTGCCATCTTCAGACTCTAAATCCTCCTTTGTTTCTTCAACGATTGTGAAAAGAAATCTCGGTGGACCTGAGAGACTATGCAGCCGCATGAGCTCTGACTCCACACTATCATCACTGAAGGGCCCGAGCAACAAATCTTTGCCTGTGTTCATATTGAGCTGAGATTCTTGATCATGATACACGAGCGTATCTGTGATTCTCACTGAAGAACACAGTTCTTGATCGTTCCTTAAAGAGGACGGCCTTCTTAAACAGAACATAAGAAAAAGCTCTCTTGCTGGGCTGCTGTAATCATCCCCCATCTCTTTGTTAGCAAACCTTCTCTTCCACCATATCAAATAGTAGAGCTCACCAACTAGAGCCAACAAAAGGCAACCAAAAACTATGCTCAAACCAAGCCCTACACTACTCAAAGATTTCATCCTGTCTCCAAATCACATGAAAATTGCTTAAAACATCCAATTAATATATATTACGAGCTATGAACCGACAGAAGACACTACCATAAATCACTTTTAGTACTAATGAAAGGAGAGAAACCCAGGAAAATCAAAAGCTTACTGAGAGACAATGAGCAGTCCCAATCTGCACTGAACACAAGCCAAGACCAACAGAACATCAAGCTCACTGCTGCTCTTTATCAAACGCTTTAACAAGCATACCAGCTTTATCTGCCAAAACCCAAGAAAAAACACCCCACCTGCTGAAACCAAACCAAAAGGCTTTCTTTCTCTGAAAATCACATCCACAAATCATGAAGCGTGGTTATAAAACACTTTTTTTTGCGACAAACCAGTGAACTAAACCACAACATACTTGCGGATGATTCATATTTAACTAAGCCCACAAGGTCACTGGAACAGTTGTACATTAGCACACAACATTAATCAAACCCTTAACATACCGCATCTAGCTGTTAAAACCCACACAGAAACTACGGAATCTAGCTAATAAAAACACATCAATGGAGGAGGCACAAAAGGAGTCGGCAGTAGTTTATGGCTGGACAGGTCACATTCTTCGAGGGGGTGCTCACATGGGATCACAAATAAAAGGAAAGTGATGTGTCATTGATAGGCATTTCATCCTGTTCTCTTATTTACAGAACTACCCATGTTGTTGAATAAATTACTATTCGCGGCAATTAGGACAAAATCATGCGTCGAAACTTTAACTAAATCCAGCAGCTTTGATTCTCCTTTGATTTTTTCTCTTAATTTCCAGTACTGGATTAGCAAACAACACATGAAACTTGTTGCTACCCAAATTTTGACCTACTTATTTTTGTGTTTCGGAAGAAAAAAAAAAGAAAAAAAGAAAAAAAGAAAAAAATAGAAAAAAACAAAAAAATCCAAAAATATCTTGTTACATGGGCAAAATTGAATAAATTGAGAGTTTAATGGTTAATTGGAGGTTAAATCGCATAAATCAGAAATCAGGGACCAAAAGGAAAGAGGCGCGCAAAATTAAGGTAAATGTTGAAATGCGGAAAGGGGTGCAATTGCGCAAAATCATAAATTTAAATCCAATTAGGGGCGCAATAAAGAACAAATACAAATCTAAGGACCAAAATGCACTTTCACCCCTAAAGCACCTCTTTCTCACCTGCACCGACTGAAAAGCCCTGCACTCGCCGCCGACAAGTTTCCTGCCCCAGCTGCCGACCAGCCACCTGCGCTCGCCACCGACAGCCACCTGCGCTCGCCGCCGACAGCCACCTGCCTGAAGCCACCAACAAGCCGAAAGCAGCCCACCATGTGCAACGGTAACCCCGGCTGAGTGCTATAAAAACCGGTGACCAGGATCCAGGAAGGGGACGAAAAAAAAACGGGAGAAAGACAAGGAAAATTTCACGTAAATTTTGAATCTTCTATTCCCTCTCATCTGTTCTCCTTTACTCTCCCTCTCTGGCTTGCGTTTTTTCTCCTCTCTCTCTAAAAATAACAGACCCGAAGCTCTCTCTCTCTCCCCCTCTCGACCTGTAAACCATCACCGTCAACCACCCACATCCCGCCTTCAACACCACCGCGGCATCACTGTCGTCTCCGCCAGCAGCTCAGCCACCTTCTCCGGCGAAGAAAACAGAGCAGCCCCGACGCCAGCAAGCACAGCCGTCGCCTTCCAACCCCATTTCCGGCCACCACAGGCGACCATTTCCGACGCCACCACGACTGGAAGAACCACCTCGACGTCCTCTACCCAAAGGTGTTAACAGGTAAGCCTTTCATCACACTCGAAAATTTACCAATCTACTGTTCATTTTCTTCTTTGCGTTGCATGCTGCGGGGAAAGTGAATTGAATTCACTTCCCCGCAGGTCAGTTGGGCCGGGCTTTGTGCCCGGCCTGATCTTTGAAGCCCAAGTTGAGCGGGCTGAAAGCCCATCCGAGAGAAGGCATGATGTTTGGGCCGAGAGCCCAATCCGAGCATAATGGGCTGAGAGCCCAGCATGAGTAGAGGCAGGCTCCAGCCCTTCTGGCTGGAAGCCCAGCCTGGTGGGAGTGGGCTGACAGCCCAGCCCGATTTGGGTGGGCTGACAGCCCAATTTGATTTTAAGGGAGTGGGCTGGCAGCCTAGTAAATGGGCTGACAGCCAGCCCACTCCTAAATAAAAAATAAAAAAAATAAAAAACAAATAATAAAATATAAAAAATACAGAAAATTGCCAAATATATATATATATTTTTTTTTTTTTAGAAAAATAAAATGTGTGGTTTTCTTGCATAAGGCCAATACACTAGCATATTTTAAAATTGTTTCTTTTAAAAATGTATACATTATCTTGGTTTTTGAAGAGAAAAAAAATGAGTTTTTAGCATGAATTTTGTAAAGAAAAAAATCATTTCTTGCATTTTGAGATTTTACAACATGTTTGTAAAATCCAAAGGGTATTGGCCAATATTCAAAAAAATATAAAAAAACTTTTCGGTGATTCATATTATTCATGGTTCGGAGTTTGGATAAACAAATTCTATTCAAAATATTCGGTTGGAATAATATGCCATTATTCATGGTTCGATATTTGGATAAATTCTATCCAAAATATTCGGCGGGAATAATATGCTATTATTCACTATCGGTGTTTGAGTGGATAAATCCTAAAGGGTTGCTATTCAAAATATTCGGTGGGAATAATATGCTATTATTCATAGTTCGGTGTTTGGATAAATTCTATCCAAAATATTCGGCGGGAATAATAGGCTTTTATTCACTTTCGGTGTTTGGATAGATAAATTCTAAAGGATTGATATCCAAAATATTCGGCATGGATGATATATCATCAACATGGAAATATTTTTTTTATCTTAGTAATCATAAGACAAACAAAAACACCAAGCAGCTTACCTTAGGTAGGGCGTACTAGGGGTGCTAAAACCTTCCCTTTACGCAACCAGTCCCTTACCCTAGAATCTCTGAAAGACCAGTACTAGGTTTCCTAGTAACCATAATACTAGGTGGCGACTCCCCTTTGTTATAAAAAATAAATAATCCCCCCGACATTTAATCTCCCCGCTCATGGGGACAAGTTGCCACGACGCCGCATACCACCATTTTTGGGGTGCGACAGAATGGCGACTCCGCTGGGGACTTTTGGACTAAGCTTGATAATTTTGTTTGTGATATGTTAATTATTTTGTGTGTTTATTTATTCATTTACTCTCACGTTACCATGAATTATTTATTTGTTTAAAAGCTTTAGCATGCATCTTTTCATTCTGTCATCATAATATGTCTCGTCATGCATCACTTTTTATTATTTTGAGAGCACACACTAAACCTTAAGTTAGGTGGGGGACTAGCAGCTTACCTATGACTTGAGTCAAGGTTGAAGTTTGTGTAAACCCCAACTCTTTGCTGAGAGCTTAGATGATAGTGATTGGTATACGTACCATCCCATTATCTGCTAAGACCCCATATTGCCTTTACGAAGGTGATCACTGGGACAACGAGAGACCCTTTTTAGAGCCCAAATAGTAAGCCTACCCCCATGTCTCACATAAAAGAACTAGAACCTATCGTTAGGGTGTACGCTCCGTAATATATTTCACATGACATAAATCTAAAGAACATTTTCGCTTTACAGGACTTGTGAACAAAATGGCCACCACCACTAGACTTTCTATCATGGAATATGGGAAAATTTCTGAGTCATCACAATTGACCGAAGGAGACTGTATTAAGAGTAGTGCTGAGGTTCTACCACCAATCAAGAACCTGAATTGCACCCTGAATGAGGTGAGCAAGCTAATGACTCATTTTCATAACGTGGACAAAGAGGCGTTCTTTGGAAAGTACGGACGTTTAATGGAGATTGCAAAAGTAGAGGTTTTAAGCCCAGCAATACGAGCTTTAGTTCATTTCTGGGATCCAGATTATCGCCGATTTTCTTTTGGGAATATAGATCTATGTCCTACAATGGAAGAGTATGGGTTGCTGACTGAATTTCCAAATAACTTGTATAGAGCTTATTTTCCTTTAAGATGTGACAATATTGTACCTGAATTGTCGAAACTGCTCAGAATCTCTGGTTTGGAAAGGTTTTTTGAGAGAAATGCCGTGGGTTTGAAATGGAAGATGCTAGAGTGTGAACTAGAAGCGAAGTCCGGTCTAGAAAGAGAGAGACTGATTGCCTTGGGCATATTTGGCCTTGTACTATTTCCAAGCCAAATAGGCATAATAAGTTTGGAAGCTGCTGCTGCTTATGTGGAATACGAGAATACTCGGATCAATCCAGTAGCCGCTATTCTAGCCGAGACCATCATCACGCTTAATCATTGTCGAAAAACCGGAAAAGGGGCAATGAGGTGTTGCACACAGCTATTGTATATCTGGATGGTCAGCCATATTGAGACAAAAAAGCCAATTTTCAATAATTTTTGGTGGTTTAGCCAAAAACCTTTGGAAATAGTTGTAAAAGACGAATGGGGAAATCTAGATAACCAAGGTTGGTTAGAAAAACTAGAAATCTTACCAAGGGGTGGTTTCAAATGGAGGGCTCCATGGATCAAGGCAATGGATGTTCTAATGAGCTGTGGGCAGCGATGTTGGGTTCCATTGGTAGGGATCACCGGTTATGTAAGTTATGCTCCTGCTCTCGTGGTAAGGCAACATGGGGGCAAGCAGTTCGTTCCAAGGACCAAAGGGGTTGCTCCGTTTTTCGGTTTGTTTAAAGATCCTGTGGCGCAAGAAGTCATGAGAGCCATCAAACAAGACTGGAAGCATCTGGTTTTGGTAGAAATAAAAGGTTTGGAGAATCCTAGTACAAGCAAAGGGTATACAAAATGGAGAGATTCAGCTACCTCAGCCTCGGCCAATGGAGAAGAGACGTCGTCACAAACTAAAGAAAAGTCTGTTAAAAGGAAAAGGCTTGACAGTGAAGAAGAATTGAGGAGACAAATTGACAAACTTCAGATGGAATTGAACAAGACCAGAAAGGACAAGATGATGATGGAAGAAATGGTGCTCGAAGGTGACAAAAGGAGAGCATTTCTAGATGAACAACTACAGTCTAGGGATGCGAGATTAGCCAAACTCGAGTTGAAGATAGTCGAGGAAGAAAATGCTAGATTGGGAATTGAAAAAGAATTAGCGGAGATGAATCAGAAATGGGTGCAAAGTTGCTCTGAGCTCAGCGCATTGAAGACTGAACATAATGAATGCCAAGAAAGTATAGAATATTACCAAGAGAAGTTTGCAGAGGTTCAGTGCGAGTTGATGGACAGAATTGAAAAATATGAAGAATTGTATAAGAAATACGTAATGTCGGAGAGTCGTTCGGCGGAGCTTGTGAAGAATGAAGTTGGTGAAGCAGAGTTGGTGAATAAAGAAGACGAGATAAGAACTCTGAAGATGAAGCTTGACAAAGAGAGGGTAAAGATAAAACATCAGGGAGAAAAATTAGCATTGATAGAAAAACACAAGGATCAGATTGATGCTAATAATACTTCATTAAACAGGACCAACTTGCTGCTTGTTGAAAAACTGTCCAAGATGGACAAACAAATGGATGAAGCTGCTGCGCACGCTCGGGTCATTAGGACCAATGCTAGAAATGTGGGGAGAGACATCATCCGTTATCGGCAAAGTCTAGCTGAAACCGATGCTTTCTTGGAGTCAATTGAGAACCGCGGATTCGCTTTCCTACCTTTGGGGGAAGATGTGACCGAAGAAGAGTTTTAATTTGTTTGTCCTTTTTTTTGTGTTTTTCAAAAATGTAGCAAGCTTATCTATTCAATGAAAAAGGGCGTTACTTGTCTCTGATGCAAATTCTGTCTTTTGGTGAATATGACTTAAGCAAATAACTCGAAATGCAGTACTCCTAACGGCAATGTGATAAGAAACCCCTGTTCTATGAAGTGTTTGGCCATTAATTGTTCACAAGAGAAACCCATTGCATCTCATATACATCCATACAAGCATATTCATCATACTACATATATTTTCCATTTGCTTATGCATTCATGTAAACAGCTCAACCACGAAACATAGGTCCCCCTGCGAAGGTCCACAACACCCGGTTAAGAAGGAGAATGGAAAATGAAGAAAGGATCGAGCCTGAATCTCCGTACCAGAAGGAGCTCGAAGCTGTCCGAAATGATGTGGCGCGTTTGACCAGCATGCTTGAAAAGGTATTGAAAACAAAAGATGGAGAGGGGACGTCAGCTCAGACAGATGAAGCACCACCGGCAGTTCAATACCCGGAGGCACCTCATATGCTAGGCTCAAGATCACCAAAGAAACAAACCGAACCCACTCGGCCCGTCCCAATCCCCATTACATTGGATTTGACGGATGAGGAACCACAAGATTCTAGATTGTTTAGCCATGCAGGATATGACAAATGGTCCGCATTAGAGGAAAGATTAAGAGCAATTGAAGGGAACGATCTATCCGACCCAATCAGGGCAGCTGAAGCATGTTTGGTACCAAACATCGTGATACCACGGAAGTTCAGGGTCCCGGAGTTTATTAAGTATAGTGGGACAGAATGCCCCAAAACCCATCTTCGTTCTTACTATAACAAGATGGCGGAAGTAATACACGATGATAAATTGTTAATCTACTTTTTCCAGGACAGCTTGACAGGGTCGGCCCTTAGCTGGTACATGAGGTTAGATAACATCAGGATTAGAAAGTGGGCAGACTTGGCGGACGCTTTTTTAAAACAGTACAAGTTTAATATGGAGATTGCTCCTGATAGGACCAGTTTGTCTACCATGGAAAAGGGGGCCCAGGAATCTGTAAGGGCTTATGCACAGAGGTGGCGGGACCAGGCGGTTAATGTACAACCACCGTTGATAGAAACGGAAATGGTGAATCTATTTGCCAATACCTTTAGAGCCCCCTATTATGAACATCTGATGGGAAGCTCAGCCCAACACTTTTTTGATGCGGTACGGATTGCTGAGAGGATTGAGCAAGGAATCCGGAGCGGAAGAATTGTGGAACCTGTAGAGAAGAGAGGTTTCATTGGGAAAAGAAAAGAAGTCGATGTGAATAATCTCGAAGAAAGGTACAAGGGGAAAGAGAAAAGTTACAAAAGCTACCAAACACCCACACCCCAAACCGCCAACATCAACTTTTCCAAACCCACCACTCCAAACCCACCTTTTTACCCAAAATTCCCCACGCATAATCAAGGTAACTTCCAAAGGAGAGAGTACCAACAACCAGAGGAACAACTACCACCTTTGCCCATGACTTTAAAAGAGTTATACGCGCAACTGTTAAACATCGGACATATTGCTCCCCTACCACTACCCCCTTTGAAGCCACCTTTCCCTGCCTGGCACAACCCTAATCTGACTTGCGAATACCATGCTGGTAATTCAGGTCATAGCATTGAGACCTGTGCCGCGTTTAAGAGAAAAGTATTGCAATTAATCAAGATCGGATGGATCACCATTGAGGATCCACCCAATGTTAATCTGAATCCTTTGCCCAAACATGCTGCGGGAAGTAGTGGGGTGAATGCAATAGAAACTGATAACAAAGTAAGGGCTCTCAAGGTGACTATGTCTAGATTATACAGCATGTTGGTGCAATCTGGACAGTTGATGGGATCGACCAAGCACGACTTCGACGAAAATGACTTTTGCCCATTTCATAATGAAAAAGGGCATCACATTGATGAGTGTACCGAATTCCATCAAAAAGTCGCCAGGATGTTGACTTTGGGGGAGTTGAGGATAGAGAGTATGGAAAGTAGTGGAGAGGTAGCAGGAATGGAGAAATGTAGAGTTCAAGCAACAGCTAGTGGGCTATCGAGGTTGGTTTTGTATAAACCCTCATATGAGAAGAAGGTAGACTATAAGGCAACACCAGGAAATTATGTTGTCACTTCAAATGATGAAGCTCCTTCCTTCCAGGCTGAGATCGGTGGTTTGACTCGAAGCGGTCGTTGCTTCACGCCCGAGGAGTTGGGAAATCAAATGAAGAATAAGGGTAAAGAAGTAGTAGGCTTTGAAAAAGAATTAAGCAAACCTGTGACAGAAGAAGAGGCGAACGAGTTCTTGAAGTTGATGAAGCATAGCGAATATTGTGTGGTGGACCAATTAAAAAAGACCCCTGCCAAGATTTCCATTATGTCTTTGATACTTAGTTCTGAGCCCCATCGTAATGCCTTACAGAAGGTACTGAATGAGGCTTATGTACCTCAGGATATCGAACAAAAAACTATGGAGCATCTGGTTGGGAGAATTCATGCTTCAAATTACTTATATTTCACCGAAGATGAACTCGACGCCGAAGGAACAGGACACAACAAACCTCTGTACATCACAGTCCGATGTAAGGATTGTCTAATTGGGAAAGTTCTTATTGATAATGGCTCCGCCCTAAATGTGTTGCCAAGACACATGCTGGAAGAGATGCCAGTAGATCCTTCTCACATGCATCCAAGTGGGATTACGGCGAGAGCATATGATGGTGCACCGAGGCAGGTGTTGGGGGCAATCGAAGTTGAGCTAGCCATAGGTCCCCAAGCCTTCTTGGTAACCCTTCAGGTGATGGACATCCACCCTTCCTATAGCATGTTGTTGGGAAGACCATGGATACATGCTGCCGGAGCTGTTACTTCTTCGTTGCATCAACGTTTGAAGTACATCGCCAATGGTGTCCTCGTTACCGTCAAGGCCGAAGAAGCTATATCCGTGATGAAAAATGTGGCGGTCCCATTTATTGAAGCTGAAGATTGTACGGATGGAAACCTGCACGCATTTGAGGTTGTGAATACCGAGTGGGTGCCGGAGAATACCGCAAGAAGGAAAGCCAGGATCTCAAGGGCCACTAAAATGGCCGCTAAAAGCCTCTTAAAGAACAAGGTTCCTGCCCGATTTGGAGCAGCAAAAAAGAAACTCGAATGGGTTGGGGTAACGAAGCTAAAGGCTGCAGAACAAAGATTTGGGTTGGGATATAAACCTAAAAAGGAGGACTATCAGCGGGCTGCTATGGCAAGAAGAGAGAAAAGAATGGCGAGGATCGAGGGAAGGAAGCCTGAAGAAGAGGATTTAGTCATTCCTCCGATCAGAGTCTCATTCCCAAAGGCAGCGTATGTCATACAACCTGATCCAGGACACGAGAGCTTTCTTCAGAAGATGTCATCTATGAGCATAAATATTGTGGAAAAAGAGGAAGTTCAGAGCATCGTTAAGAAGACTCAGTCAGGGAAAAGGGATGAAGAGCTACCACAGTTGACCATCTATGCCGTTGAGGAAGTCACTGCCCATGCATGCATTCGGAAGTTAGCCAAGGGAGAGAAGTTCCAGAATTGGGAAACCCAAGAAGCTCCATTGGTTTTCAGAATGTAATGAACAATGTTTTCTACATGTGTTTTGGTTTGTTTTGTTTTAAGGCCTAATAGGCCAATCGGATTTTATCTTTGTTTGTTGTTAACTGAATTTTTATGAAGATCATGCATTTTTGTTCATCTCTTTTCTTATTTTTATTTGGTGCATTTACACTCATTTTCCGCTTTCAGGAACCCTGAAAGCGGAACCTCCACAGCACCACTTGCACTTTACACTGAGAACGAATGGCCGAATTATAAAGAACACATAATAGCTGTAGAAGAGGAAGACGAGAATGAAAATAACATTAAGGAATTCACAAAATTATTAGAGCAACATGAACAAGTTTGGAAGCCCGCTAAAGAGGAACTTGAAACCATAAATATGGGCACGGAAGAAAGCCAAAGAGAACTCAAGGTAGGAACTTTGATCACGCAAAAGGAAAGGGAAGACTTGATTGCACTACTTCGAGATTATACGGATGTTTTTGCTTGGTCTTATGAGGATATGCCCGGACTAGATACAAATATCGTAGTCCATAGGTTACCATTGGAGGAGGGATGCAGACCGATTAAGCAAAAGCTAAGAAGAACGCACCCAGAAGTTTTGATCAAAGTAAAGACAGAGATTGAAAAACAATGGAACGCGGGTTTCTTAGAGGTGGTTAAATATCCACAATGGGTGTCCAACATAGTAGTGGTACCCAAAAAGGAGGGCAAGATTCGAGTCTGTGTGGACTTTAGGGATTTAAATCGTGCTAGCCCTAAAGATAATTTTCCTCTACCACATATAGATATGTTAGTTGATAATGCAGCTCGTAGCTCCATGTATTCCTTTATGGATGGTTTCTCAGGCTATAATCAAATAAAAATGGCACAGGAAGATAAGGAGAAGACGACATTTGTTACACCGTGGGGAACTTTCTGCTATAAAGTCATGCCATTTGGGTTAAAGAACGCTGGTGCCACTTACCAAAGGGCTATGGTGACTTTATTTCATGACATGATGCACAAGGAGATTGAAGTATACGTGGATGACATGATCGCTAAATCTGGAAAAGGAGAGAATCATGTCCAAATATTGAAGAAATTATTTGAAAGGTTAAGGAAATATAAGTTGAGGCTTAACCCTGCAAAGTGTTCATTTGGGGTGAAATCTGGGAAGTTGTTAGGATTTGTGGTGAGTGACAAAGGAATAGAAGTGGATCCTGAAAAAGTAAAGGCTATTCAGGACATGCCAGCTCCGAAGACTGAGAAGGAAGTAAGAGGATTCTTAGGAAGGTTAAATTACATTGCTCGATTCATATCCCAATTAACCACAACCTGCGACCCTATTTTTCGTTTGTTAAGAAAGAAGAATCCTGGCATTTGGAATGCAGAATGTGAAGAAGCTTTTGAGAAAATCAAGCAGTACTTGCTAAAACCACCTCTACTGGTCCCCCCTGTACCAAAAAGGCCATTGATTTTATACTTAACAGTGACTGAAACAGCGATGGGATGTGTGCTTGGGCAACATGATGAGTCTGGGAAGAAGGAAAAGGCCATTTATTATTTAAGCAAGAAGTTCATGGAGTGTGAGTCTAGGTATACTATGATTGAGAAGTTGTGTTGCGCGTTAGCATGGGCTGCAAAAAGGTTGCGACAGTATATGTTGTATCATACCACATGGCTAATTGCTAAATTAGACCCGTTGAAGTACATTTGTGAAAAGCCCTATTTATCCAGCCGAATTGCTAGGTGGCAAGTGCTGCTATCTGAGTATGATATAGTGTACATGACAAGGAAAGCGGTAAAAGGGAGTGTTATTGCTGATCACCTGGCAGACCATGCTATGGAGGATTATGAGCCTTTAGATTTTGATTTTCCTGATGAGGATGTGTTTTCAGTTGAGGAAGAAAAACCAGGATGGTGGACTATGTACTTTGATGGTGCCGTGAATGTATGTGGTAACGGAGCCGGGGCGGTGATAATATCTCCTGACAAGAAACAATACCCAGTTTCAACTAAATTGCAATTCGGGTGCACTAATAACACGGCCGAGTATGAGACCTGTATTCTTGGTTTAGAGACTGCGTTGGAGTTGAACGTAAAAAAGATAGATGTATATGGAGATTCGATGCTAATTATTTGTCAGGTAAAAGGGGAATGGCAAACCAAAGAAGAAAAGCTAATACCCTACCAAGAGTACCTATCTAAACTGGCTGAAGAGTTTGAGGAAATAGAGTTCACACACTTAGGAAGGGAAGGAAATCAGTTTGCAGATGCCTTGGCTACACTAGCTTCTATGGCTAGAATAGACTTCGGGCAAAACTTACAGCCGATACACATCGACATCAGAAATAACCCGTCTCATTGTTGCTCAGTGGAAGGAGAGATAGACGGAAACCCTTGGTACTACGATATCAAGAACTTCATCCAAAATCAGACTTATCCCATGGGGGCATCCAACATCGAAAAGAAGACCTTGAGAAGGCTGGCAATGGATTTTTACCTTGATGGAGAAGTTTTGTATAAGAGGTCATCTGATGGGACTTTGCTGAGATGCCTAGATGGAGTTGAAGCTAGAAACGCATTGCGAGAAGTTCATGAAGGGATCTGCTCGACCCATGCTAGTGGACATATGATGGCTAGGAAAATACAAAGAGTTGGTTACTTTTGGATGACATTAGAGAAGGATTGCATTGACTATGTCCGCAAATGTCATAAGTGTCAGATCTACGGGGACAAAATGAATGCCCCTCCGACCCCTCTATTTAATTTGTTATCCCCATGGCCTTTCGCGATGTGGGGAATCGATGTGATTGGACCTATCAACCCAAAAGCCAGCAATGGTCATAGGTTCATTCTCGTGGCAATCGACTACTTTACAAAATGGGTAGAAGCCGGGTCATTTGCTCATGTAACACAAAAGGTGGTAAAGAAGTTTGTTGAGAGAGATTTGATATGTCGGTACGGGCCACCAGAAAAGATTATAACTGATAATGCACAAAACTTCAATGGGAAGATGATAACAGAACTCTGTGCTAAATGGAAGATCAAACATTCAAATTCCTCTCCTTATAGGCCCAAGATGAATGGTGCTGTGGAAGCTGCTAACAAGAACGTCAAGAAGATTGTTCAGAAAATGGTAGTCACCTATAAGGATTGGCACGAAATGTTGCCATTTGCTCTTCATGCATACCGTACCGCAGTTCGGACCTCAACAGGAGCCACTCCGTACATGTTGGTGTATGGGATGGAGGCAGTAATGCCTTTAGAAGTAGAAATCCCATCATTGAGAGTATTGATAGACTCCGAACTAGATGAAGCAGAATGGGCAAAGGTCAGATATGAGCAATTGAATTTGATCAGTGAAAAGAGGTTAGCCGCAATCTGTCATCATCAACTATACCAAAGAAGGATAGCCAAATCATATGATAAGAAAGTTCGACCTCGAAAATTTCAAGAAGGCGATTTGGTATTGAAGAAGATATTGTTTGTACCAGGGCAAGATCAAAGTAAATGGGCCCCGAACTATGAAGGTCCTTATGTAGTGAAGAAGTCGTTCTCAGGAGGAGCTTTGCTATTATCTAGAATGGATGGAGAAGATCTAGCTAGGCCTGTGAATTCTGACTCTGTAAAGAAATATTATGCCTGATATGTTGTAATCTTCCTCAAAATTCGGCCATGAATTCTCGTGTTTGAAATTTTTTTTCAAAGCACAGGATCTTATAATATTTATTTACGTTCTATCATTTATTTTTGATATATTTTGTGCACCACACTGGGGGCAAAATCATAAAATAGCAATTTGCTTTAAAAGTGTCAATTGGCAAACAAAACCATGTTTTGAAATTCTTTCAAGTATATATCGTTTTGAGTTTTTGGACATGAGTAAAAATTAATTAAAAAAAAAAAAAAAAACTACAATGGAGCTAGAAAGGGTCCTATGTGGAACAAAAAGTCTCGTCACCAAGTGTAAAGATATGGCATGGGGAACACATCCTATGAAGGAAGGCTACCGCGAAGAGGGGGGGACCTATGTTTCTAAAGAGGTAACAAAACATGCATATTATTGTCATAATACTAACCTGACAGGAAAGGTGTGGCGAAAGCTAATGTAATTGCAAGTCATGAAAGATATGGAGAAACAAAATCTTAGGTCGACAAAACCACGGAAGATGAATTGAGAATCGATGCTGTTTCGTTCCTCGAGCCGGGTCGGTCACCCATAAAAATGAGACCATGCTAGCCGGGTCGGTCACCCATAAAAATGAGACCATGATAGCCGGGCCGGTCACCCATAAAAATGAGACCATGCTATCCGGGTCGGTCACCCATAAAAATGAGACCATGATAGCCGGGCCGGTCACCCATAAAAATGAGACCATGCTATCCGGGTCGGTCACCCATAAAAATGAGACCATGATAGCCGGGTAGGTCACCCAGAAAAATGAGACCATGCTAACCGGGTAGGTCACCCAGAAAAATGAGACCATCCTGACTTGGGTAGGTCACCCAGAAAAATGAGACCATTCTAACCGGGTAGGTCACCCAGAAAAATGAGACCATTCTAACAGGGTAGGTCACCCAGAAAAATGAGACCATTCTAACTTGGGTAGGTCACCCAGAAAAATGAGACCATGCTAACCGGGTAGGTCACCCAGAAAAATGAGACCATACTAACTTGGGTAGGTCACCCAGAAAAATGAGACCACGCTAACCGGGTAGGTCACCCAGAAAAATGAGACCACGCTAACCGGGTAGGTCACCCAGAAAAATGAGACCATGCTAACTCGGGTAGGTCACCCAGAACAATGAGACCCTTCTAACTTGGGTAGGTCACCCAGAACAATGAGACCCATATCTAACTTGGGTAGGTCACCCAGAATAATGAGACCCATATCCATCATTCTATTTTTCTTTACAACACTTACTATTTAAAGTCTTTTACAAGACTTTAGTCGTAAGCATTGTAAAGAGGGGGCATCTGTTGCTACCCAAATTTTGACCTACTTATTTTTGTGTTTCGGAAGAAAAAAAAAAGAAAAAAAGAAAAAAATAGAAAAAAACAAAAAAATCCAAAAATATCTTGTTACATGGGCAAAATTGAATAAATTGAGAGTTTAATGGTTAATTGGAGGTTAAATCGCATAAATCAGAAATCAGGGACCAAAAGGAAAGAGGCGCGCAAAATTAAGGTAAATGTTGAAATGCGGAAAGGGGTGCAATTGCGCAAAATCATAAATTTAAATCCAATTAGGGGCGCAATAAAGAACAAATACAAATCTAAGGACCAAAATGCACTTTCACCCCTAAAGCACCTCTTTCTCACCTGCACCGACTGAAAAGCCCTGCACTCGCCGCCGACAAGTTTCCTGCCCCAGCTGCCGACCAGCCACCTGCGCTCGCCACCGACAGCCACCTGCGCTCGCCGCCGACAGCCACCTGCCTGAAGCCACCAACAAGCCGAAAGCAGCCCACCATGTGCAACGGTAACCCCGGCTGAGTGCTATAAAAACCGGTGACCAGGATCCAGGAAGGGGACGAAAAAAAAACGGGAGAAAGACAAGGAAAATTTCACGTAAATTTTGAATCTTCTATTCCCTCTCATCTGTTCTCCTTTACTCTCCCTCTCTGGCTTGCGTTTTTTCTCCTCTCTCTCTAAAAATAACAGACCCGAAGCTCTCTCTCTCTCCCCCTCTCGACCTGTAAACCATCACCGTCAACCACCCACATCCCGCCTTCAACACCACCGCGGCATCACTGTCGTCTCCGCCAGCAGCTCAGCCACCTTCTCCGGCGAAGAAAACAGAGCAGCCCCGACGCCAGCAAGCACAGCCGTCGCCTTCCAACCCCATTTCCGGCCACCACAGGCGACCATTTCCGACGCCACCACGACTGGAAGAACCACCTCGACGTCCTCTACCCAAAGGTGTTAACAGGTAAGCCTTTCATCACACTCGAAAATTTACCAATCTACTGTTCATTTTCTTCTTTGCGTTGCATGCTGCGGGGAAAGTGAATTGAATTCACTTCCCCGCAGGTCAGTTGGGCCGGGCTTTGTGCCCGGCCTGATCTTTGAAGCCCAAGTTGAGCGGGCTGAAAGCCCATCCGAGAGAAGGCATGATGTTTGGGCCGAGAGCCCAATCCGAGCATAATGGGCTGAGAGCCCAGCATGAGTAGAGGCAGGCTCCAGCCCTTCTGGCTGGAAGCCCAGCCTGGTGGGAGTGGGCTGACAGCCCAGCCCGATTTGGGTGGGCTGACAGCCCAATTTGATTTTAAGGGAGTGGGCTGGCAGCCTAGTAAATGGGCTGACAGCCAGCCCACTCCTAAATAAAAAATAAAAAAAATAAAAAACAAATAATAAAATATAAAAAATACAGAAAATTGCCAAATATATTTTTTTTTTTTTTTTTTTTTAGAAAAATAAAATGTGTGGTTTTCTTGCATAAGGCCAATACACTAGCATATTTTAAAATTGTTTCTTTTAAAAATGTATACATTATCTTGGTTTTTGAAGAGAAAAAAAATGAGTTTTTAGCATGAATTTTGTAAAGAAAAAAATCATTTCTTGCATTTTGAGATTTTACAACATGTTTGTAAAATCCAAAGGGTATTGGCCAATATTCAAAAAAATATAAAAAAACTTTTCGGTGATTCATATTATTCATGGTTCGGAGTTTGGATAAACAAATTCTATTCAAAATATTCGGTTGGAATAATATGCCATTATTCATGGTTCGATATTTGGATAAATTCTATCCAAAATATTCGGCGGGAATAATATGCTATTATTCACTATCGGTGTTTGAGTGGATAAATCCTAAAGGGTTGCTATTCAAAATATTCGGTGGGAATAATATGCTATTATTCATAGTTCGGTGTTTGGATAAATTCTATCCAAAATATTCGGCGGGAATAATAGGCTTTTATTCACTTTCGGTGTTTGGATAGATAAATTCTAAAGGATTGATATCCAAAATATTCGGCATGGATGATATATCATCAACATGGAAATATTTTTTTTATCTTAGTAATCATAAGACAAACAAAAACACCAAGCAGCTTACCTTAGGTAGGGCATACTAGGGGTGCTAAAACCTTCCCTTTACGCAACCAGTCCCTTACCCTAGAATCTCTGAAAGACCAGTACTAGGTTTCCTAGTAACCATAATACTAGGTGGCGACTCCCCTTTGTTATAAAAAATAAATAATCCCCCCGACATTTAATCTCCCCGCTCATGGGGACAAGTTGCCACGACGCCGCATACCACCATTTTTGGGGTGCGACAAAACTCATAGTAGGGGGCTCTTTTCACAGGCATAATATTGATCCGAGACATTGATATACGGTGTGGGAGTGTCACCTTGTGACACGAGTTGCTTCAAGATGTGAGCTTTTCGATAAAGAGGTCCTCCTCTGATTGTATTGGCCCAACAGCTCATAAAGACTTCCCATCGCATGAACCTTGATTGGCGGTTCATAATACTATTGAAGCTGTGATCGCCATCATTATGTTATAGAATCGGGGTATCCAGCTGGACCGTTATCCTTTCTTTTAGGTCTTAACCACATGGGATTTGTGAAATCTATCTGGGAAAGGGTGGGATGCCTAATGGACCTATTACAAGTAAAGCCCATACTAGTTGAGAAGTATTTCAAATCCTTAATCATTATTTGTTGTTGATATGAATAATCGATGGATTAACAAGAGTTCTTGTCTCACGCACTATTATACGGTCCATTAATCTCCCTTTTTTAATTTTTTTTGGCTTTAATTAATTACAAACCAGTTTCCTATGTCAAATGACTTTCGTGATTTTTCATCCCTTGATAATGGGCTTCCATGTCTTAGCCTATGCATTGCTTCAAGCAGAGGACTTGTGGGCTTGGAAGCCCAAATATCTGTAGGCCCGTGTCCGGATTGGAAATGACGTGGTATGATATCCCATGACTTGTATCTAGCTAAATTCTAATTATGGCCGTTTGGTTTGAAGAGTGGTTATTTTTTAAAGTGTTTGTTATTTATAAATATATTAAAATAATATTTTTTATTATTTTAAAATTATTTTTGATATTAGTAAATTAAAATGATCTAAAAATATCAAAAAAATTTAATTTAAAATAAAATTTATTTTTTTCAAAAATATTTTTATTAAAGCATTAGCAAACACCCCTTCATCTACTAGAAGTATTTTGCTTTGACAAACACAGCATCTATGCAACTCAAATCAGCAAATGAGTAGTCGTACAAAACTTGAAAAAAAAATAACAGTACAGAACAAACGGCCGTACAAGTAGTCCAGGCTTGGAAATGACATGCCAAAGAAGGAAAAAAACAATGATGATTATGCCCTAAATTGGACGCCAATGATAACGCCAGCAGCTTGCTTGCTAAGTCAGATTGCTCGCTGTGGTTCACCAGAATCCGGTAGCTGAAAGGTGTGAGATTCTGACTGGTGGTAGGCTGGCGATGAGACACCCATGTCGGTCCGACAAAGCGGGCAATTCGATTGAGAGAACAGCCACATATCGATACAAGAAACATGAAATGTATGCAAACATTCAGGCAAAACCTTAACTTCTTCACCATCCCTGAACTCATTCAAACACACTGCACATGCTACATCTTCAGATTTCGAAACCAAAGCAATGTCCTCGGTGTATTTACACGTAGGGATAAGCGATGCAATCGAGTTTTGGAAGCTGCCTGGCAGGTCTTGGACGCCGGTGATGGAGTCTTGGGGCAATATTTGATCTTGCGTTAACTGATCCCTTGATCGGCTGTACCATAGGACCAAGATGAAATGGTAGATTATTATCCCTGCAGAAGCTACTACGATACCAATAAAGGCAATCGTTACTGGGGAGAGACCGAAAATATGAGCTGTATTGTCTTCCATGACAACTGAGATGTTTATGAAATCTTAGGACCAATAATGCATATATTTCGGTTTGTGACTAAGATTGGAAATGGCTTTTAACTTCATCTGTTTGTCTCTTGTATGTGATGTTCATCTATGGAGACCAGCCATGAGAAATTTTTTCTAACATGCGTGGCCAGAAGCATACTGTCTTGCAATTAGACGACAAATTATACCTATAGGTGTTTGTTATAATGTCCAGATGCGGCCTCGTGAATCCTGCCATGTAAATTATAATTATACACTTTATTGATCTTCAAGGCTAAATACAATAGAGATTGTACCCTGGGATAATCCTGGACAGTCGCGTTTGCCCACGCCCACGAATGAACAACATCATCACTCAACATTCCTTCAAACAACTTGCCCAGAACAATATTATACTGCACACCTGAGGCTGAAATTCCTGGACAGAGACAACAACGAGATGATATGCTATTAGAGTGCCCGTGAATTTACAATAGTATCTTGTAGCCTATCTATATATTTTGATACACCACTGATATTGGCCTCCCAGAATCCAAATCTCTTGCACTCAAATAGACCGCCGGAGAAGGTGTAGCGTCGGTGCGACACATGGGACAATTGGTGTGCGAATGGAGCCACATATCAATGCATTCGACATGGTAAGAGTGCAAACACTCCGGCAGAATTCCAAGCAGAACAACGGCAATTGTACAGCTACTATCCTCGTCTTCTTTTGACATGATGGATGCTGGCAACAACTAAGTCCTAACAAGGCATGTATACTTTCTAGGAATAACATCGGATAAACACAAGAAACACATCTTTGTCCTGTAAGAAACAAGATGGCCTTTCCCGAGACTAACGACCACAACAAAATGTAGTTGTTGCTAGTTTGCACACCAAAAACTCTAATCAGCCGGGTATTTTCATCGGAATGACTTACTTTAATCATAACTAAAACTCCAAGTCAAGGTTCATTTTATCTTTCCGTGGAAAATTGCTATTTAATACTTTTTATATTCCAGGCAGCATTAGGCCGGACTTTTTAATGTGAAGTATACACTAACTACACGTATGTATATATAATTTATTAATGATATATATATTTTCATTGTTAATTTGAATGGCGAGTTCTTGTCCGGCCGGCCCCATGTTTTAGATGATGTCCTCTGTTTTGTTTTGCAAGTTTTCATGGGTTGAACAAACCAAAATTACATAAAACTGAAACAAGGTCATCGAGGAGATGACTCCATCTTATAAAATAGCAGTAGGAATGAAATAAAAACGTAGCTGCCAACCGGAGAGGCATTATACGGAAGCTTCGATCAAGTTCATCCACGAGCCAAGATATTTCCCAGTATTAAAACTGTGGGACCCACTCATGGGCCTTGTTGGACACACACAAAAATAAAGCTTTCTTTTGGGATTATAGGCCCATTACGTTTATGGATAGCATTGGCATTATTTGCCATGATATGGACCTCATTGAAGTCGGGTTTTTTCAGTTTCCTTGCTTTCCAGTGTTTGTTTGCTGGAAACAACTTTCCTGGAAAGTAGTTTCCAGCAAACAAACACAGGAAAGTGTATTACGGTTGTTTACCAAACACTGGAAACAACTTTCCAGGAAAGTTGTTTCCAGCCAAGGAAAACCTAAGGCTTAAAATCCGGAAAGTGTATTACGGTTTTAAGGACCGTAATACACTTTCCGCGAGCTAGCTAGTTATTGTTTTTTTTTTTAAAAAAATAGAAACATGTTAAAGTATTATTTTTTATAAAAAAAAATAATAATTCTGATATTAACAATTAAAAAACACAAAAACTAATAATTTAAATCTTAAAAATTCTATTTTTTTTTAATCACCCTAAATTAAAATTTTGCATTGAGATTTTGATTTAAAATTAAAAAAACTTATTTTAAGCTTTTAAAATTGGAAAAAATATATATTAATAATAAGTTTTACTTAAAAAATATTTCACAAGCTTATTTCTCTATAATATGATATGACATATATTGTTATATTTTATAAAATAAGCTATGTATGAATATAGGATATAATAAAAAAATTCATCATTATACTTTTTAGATTTCATTTTTTTATTTTAAGTGATTAAATATTTTATATTAAATATTTTATATATATTAGATAATCTTGAAAAAAAAATTAATTTATTAATAAATTATTTTCCAATTCCTTTTCCATAACACAAACAAACACTGGAAAGTGTTTTCCAGTTCATTTTCCATAACACTGCCAAACATCGGAATTCACTTTTCAGGAATTCACTTTCCAGGAAACCACCTTCAGGAATTCACTTTCCAGGAAATCACCTTCCAGGAATTCACTTTTCAGGAAACCACTTTCCAGGAATTCACTTTACAGGAATTACTTTCCAGGAAACCACTTTACAGCAAACAAACGGGGCCTTCATTTATAATAGCC
Source organism: Salix caprea (assembly GCA_964035475.1). Taxonomy (NCBI): domain Eukaryota; kingdom Viridiplantae; phylum Streptophyta; class Magnoliopsida; order Malpighiales; family Salicaceae; genus Salix; species Salix caprea. The sequence continues at coordinate 2,613,020 of OZ037757.1, read as the reverse complement.
AATGCCCCCAGCGGTACTATATTTTTTTTAATATAAAAAAATATTATTTGTGTGAGTTTTTTTTATAATATAAATTTATTTAAAATAATATTTTTTTGTAGAATTTCTGTGAAGTGCAAGTTTTCTATAAGATATATGAATTTTAAATCGATATAAATTTATATGTTTAGTAGTTTTCAACGAAATAACCAACATAAAATTATCATCATCATTAAAAAATCAAGAAAATTCAAATATCTAAATTATTGAATTCATTATATCAAGATTAGTTCACATATAAAAACAAATATAAATTGTGAAAAGATCTACAATAATAAAATAAAAAAATAAATAGTTAATTTTCTATCTACAAAAAAATAAAAACATAAATTAAAAATTCATCCCTACATTAACGTTATTATTATTACAATAACAGTTAAAATTATTATTAACATTACTGCCCAAACAATTAAAATCATTAAATTACCCTGGAAAATAAAAATAAAAAGTAAAACCTTTTTACAAAAAAAACAATAAAAAAACAATCACTAAAATTATCAGTATTATTGCGCAAATGATAAAATCATATGATCCGAAAAATAGAGAAAATAACAGAAAACACAAAAAAGGGAAAAAGGGAGCAATATTAATTTTAAAATGATTATCAATATAAATTAAAATTTCATAACGCAACCTAATAAAAATAAAACCCCGACAAAAAATAAATACAAAATCTAAAACTATAAATGAATAAATACGGACAGAAAACAAACAATGTTCAGAAAGACCGGAAAAAAGAAAGGAATGAACACTGAATAAAAATTTAAAAGAATAAGTTTCAAATGAAAAATAAAATATATAATTAATTCCAATTGGATGACAAAACTGCAAGAAATCAAAACTTTGAGACCGAAAAACAATAAAGAGATTTTTAAAAACAAAATGCAGTGTAACCAACATGAATTAAAATTTCATAACGGGACCTAATAAAAATAAAACCTCAACAAAAAAATAAAGCAAAAAAAATTAAAAACAAAAACTAAAAGCATGAATGCATTAATATGGACAAAAAATAAACATTGTTGAAGAAGTACCAAAATACGAAAATAATTAATACCGAATAAAAAATTAAAAGAATAAGTACCAAAATAATAATAAAAAATATATATATATATATATATATATATATATATAATTAATTATAATTGAAGTACAAAAATGAAACGAATCAAAATTTCAGGACTAAAAAACAATAAAGGGATTTTAAAAGATCAATACAATGCAATTGTTGAACAAATTAAAAAAATAAGGATCGAAATGAAAAGTAACATATATGACCAATTTCAATTGGATAGCAAAATTAGAACACATTAAAACTTGCATACCATAATTATTAAAGGAACCAAAAACAATCCAAAAATCAAAAGATTAAGAACCAAAATGAAATTTGCCGTATATAATCAAATTTCAATTGAAAGACATAATTGCAAATAATCAAAATTTTCATTAAAAAATTAGTAAGTAAAACTAAATCAAAATATCAAGAACTGAAATGAAACAACCAAATATTAAGGATTGGACCATACTTACCGGCAACAGGAGAGAGAAAATGGGGGAAGAAACACCGTATGATATCCCGTGCGTTGTATCCAGCTAAATTCTAATCCATCTACTGGAAGTATTTTGCTTTGACAAGCGCAGCTTCTATGCAACTCAAATTAACAAATGTTTAGATACATACCAAAGACAGGTGAGTAGAGGATTAGAGGTTTTACCGATAAATTAAAACTCTTATTTTTTATTTCCAACCCTCTTATTGCATTTCATAATTAAAAATCTAGTCTCAATAACCAACAACATTAATTTAATTATTTAACCTAGACATGGTCAAAACATGTTGATTTCACTTGATTTTAGACCGAAAATATATGAGTTTTATTCACTTGTTTTATAATTAATCCAATGAAATTAAACAGTTAATCACATACAGTCACCCTAGACTCTTAACCACAGAGTACAGATAAGATTGACCGATGTTCTCTCCAATACACTGATCATCTTTATAATTTGTAGCGATATTGTGCTGACCAGCTTTACTTGATGCTAGCCTCCTGTGTTTACGAGATCCTCTCCAATTTCTCAAGAGCGATTCCCAGGGAAAAAGAAAGAGAATTAAATGTTGGATAGTGGTGGAATTTATTACATATATATATTTTATCTGGGATCGATGCACATGGAAATTAAACCAATGATCAAGCTATCAACCATCCTTTTCTATGTTTGCCTGCTATCTTTTGCTTAGAACTAGAGGAATTGGGGGGGGCTGCTGCTAGATGTCAAGAAAATCTTTGAAAAGTTTATACACTTTGTTGATCTTCAAGGATAAATACAATAGAGATTGCACCCACGCCCACAAATGGACAACAATATCACTCAACATTCCTTCAAACAACGAGCTTAGAACAATACTATACTGCAAATCCAAATCTCTTGCACTCAATTAGACCGCCGGAGAAGGTGTGGCGTCGGTGCGACACATGGGACAATTGGTGTGGGAATGGAGCCACATATCAATGCAATCGACATGGTAAGAGTGCAAACACTCCGGCAGAATTCGCAGCTCCTCACCTTCTTCAAATTCACTCAAGCAAATTGCACACGTTCCATCACCACCCACCAAGCCCGTGCCGTTTTGGAACTTAAAGGCTGGGATGTGTTGCGCCGTGGAACTCGCAACACTGCTTTGCGTTTCCATGGTTTCTATCCCATATTGTCGTGGCAGTTGCTGAGTAGCCCTGGCCCTGGACCGGCGCTTGGCAATATAACGGTAGATCGTGATAGCAAGAGCAGCAGACCCGATCCAGATCAGAAGAATGGTAAATTTAGATCTAATATCACTGTCTTCTATTGACATGATGGATGCTGGAAATAACTAATAAGCTGGCCTGTGCTTAGAGGATGCACGTTACTTATGACAGTGACGGCGTGTTCAAGACTTATACTTTGTCCACGCGGTATGTAGTATTGTATAATTTCCAGGAATAACATCGGATAAACTCAAAAAACACGACCTTGTCCTGTAAGAAACAAGCCGGTCACCAGGCAACTTGATAACAGGATGGGTTTTCCCGAGATTAACGACCACAACAAAATGTAGGTGTTGCTATTTTGCACACCAAAATCTCTAATCAGCCGGGTATTTTCATCGGAATGACTTAGTTTAATCATAACTAAAAACTCCCAGTCATTAGTTATTTAATACCTTTTAATGTAAAGTATAGGCTATCCACACGCATGTATATATAATTTATTAGTGATATATATATTTTCATTGATAATTCGAATGGCGAGTTCTTGTCTGGCCCAAGTTTTAGATGCTGTCTTTTGTTTTGTTTTGATTTGTGAGTTTTTATGGGTTGAACAAGCAAAATTATATAAAACCGAAACAAAGTCATCGAGGAGATGACTCCGTCATATGAAAGAGCAGTGGGAATAAAATAAAAATGTAGCCTCCAACTGGAGAGACATTATACAGAACCTTCGATCAAGTTCATCCACGAGCCAAGATCTTTCCCAGTATTAAAACCGTGGGTTCCCACTCATGGGCCTTGCTGGACACACACAAAAACAAAAGCTTTGTCTTTTGGGATTATGGGCCCATGATGTTTATGGATATGGGCCTCATTGGAGTCGGATTTTTCCAGTTCGCCATAACACTTCATTTATACATCACTCAATTCTTTAGGCTAAAAACCATTGAAGGATAGAGGATAGGATACCTGCTCAGGGAAAGACTGTATGGTGACCTGGCACGATTAATTATATACATGAAATTGGGATTATGGGCCGTTGATTTGGATAGAGGATAGGATAATGTTTTGGGGTTATGGGCCGTAGAGCTCACGATAGCTGCTGAATCAGCCCCAGGAAGTAGAACTGCAACTTGGGGGTTAAGGCCACCATTGCGGTCGTCTGACATTGTAGCTATTGGCAAGCTAAGTGCGTCTGTTCAGAAGCAGCAAATTAAACAGAGGCGATGAAATTTGGATAACACTTTGTCTGTGTACAGCTTCTTGTAATATTTCTAGGAAAATTATGCGATGAATACAGGAAAATCATTTTGCCCCACTTGCAGGTTTGTGATCGAGTCTAGCCATTGCAAATTTTGATTATTTGATCAGGATCACCACCGTAAATAACCAAAGTCAAAGGTCACTATGTTTATTTGTGGGTAGTAGTTATTTTTTATTAAAAAATATATTAAAATAATATTTTTTAGAATTTTGAATTTATTTTGGTAACATGACATCCGGACAATCTAAAAACACAAAAAAAATATTTATCACAAAACACAATCTAAACCACGAGAAAATAATTAAATTATTTACAATAATTTGTGAGAGGCAGTATTTTGAATGAAAAGGGAAGAGTGAGAGTGATAATTACCCATAGTCATTACCCTTTGTAAACACCACTGGAGAGTGTTTTTTAAGCCCGTTAATAATAGTTCAGTGTCGTGGCTTAGTCCTTTCGGTATTATGATTCAAAATTATTTTTGAAAAAAAAAATATTTTAAATTAAATATTTTTAATGTTTTTAAATTATTTTTATGTGTTAATATAATAAAATATTTAAAAAATAAAAAATATTATTTTAATATATTATTGAATAAAAAACATTTTAAAAAATATTCTCGAATTGCGGGTTTAAATTCTGCTTTATTTTTTAACAAATAACATATTGCCCGCATTTTTTTCTTAAAAAAAATGGAAGGGGTGGATAGGGTCTGGGCGATGTTCGGCCGGCTACTGTGGGCTTAACTCGTTTCTATCGTTTTCCTTCTTTTTTTTCACTCCAGAAAAGATATAAAATTCATTTCTTTTAAGTTTTAACATAATACTTATACACTATAACAAAAAAAAAAATGAGTTTTAAGTTTTAACGGGTAAAGCAGCTAGATTGCTATTATTATTATTATTGCTATTATTATTATTATTATTGCTATTATTAAATTATTCCAGCAACCATCGACTATGTGGGTCTGCTACTTAATTGTGCATTCAATTATTTGTTTGCATTTCTCCATCCCTTTCTCCTGTACAGTAGAGCGGGAAAAAAGAAAAGAAAAAACTTTTCGTAGATGTTAATTAAAAGAAAGTGGATTAGAAAAACGATAGCGGATGACGTCGGATAGCTTCAAGGGACGATGTGCTTCTTTACCTGTCTGAAAGAACATTGAATGAAGATGGAGGTGGACGGTGAACCCAGAAAACAAATCTTATTGGTTAGACGAGGGACTTTTAGATAATTAAATTAGCAAATAGGATAAGAGACGTAGAAAAGGAGAGCGAAAAGCCCCCACGACACTGCACTTCCTTGAGATGTTTTGGATTGGAGTGCATACTTTTTTAAAATTTATAAAACACTAAATAAAATAATAATCTAACATTTCTTCCGAAAAATAACTGAAACAAAATAGATAGCTCCAGTTTATGTTCCTGCGGGGCACCAATCGATTTTGAAAAACTTTGATTTTTATTTTAAATTATTTTTTTTGAATTTTTTTATATCATTTTTTATTTTTAATATATCTATAACAGAAATAATCTAAAAAACAACCTAAACCATAATCATCAAAAATAATATCCCTATGCGAGAGGCATCTCCCTCCGTTGGCGTGGTCGTCTCCTTGCCCAGGTGGACCTCGCCTACCCGAGTTTTCCCTGTGTATCTTGCTTGACGCGGGATGCCTAAAGTCTTCCAGGGGACGATTCATGAGGGATCGTGGCCTTCATGATGTGCATGTGCACCGAGGCATGAAAAGTAAGGGTGTGTTGAGTGGTAAAAAAATATTCTTCTCCTCCTTTTTTTCCTTTCCAGTTTCGAGAAATTGGAACATGTGCTCATTTGTTTATGGATTTATGTTGTGTCTGAACAAACAATTTTTCTTTTCCGACTATATTTTTTCAAAAATAAAATAAAATATTACTCTACGTCTAAATATCCCACAGAATTCTAATAGAAACTTCTAATTCATATGGACATTATTCTTCTCTTATCTATATCCATAGATATGGATTTAGTTCGGGTACCTAACAATTGTCCGAAAATACTAGTTGCCTATAAATGAGCTTCGACACCGAGAGAGTTTATAATAAAAAACAATTTTATTTTTATTTTTTAAAATACAATGTCAAACACCACTCTAAAATTAAACATTAGTATTAAATTTCTTTTTACGCGAGTGTGCACGCCTTGAAAAAAAAAATATTTCAGTCACCAATCTCACGAACACGTCGCCCATAGGTTTTCAAGGGCAGGCCATGTACAGGGTGTGGCAGTTTTTTATTTTATATTTCCTGTACAATAAAAAATAGTTTCGAACAGGGCACAGGAACCTACAACAGATACAAGCTGTGCCAGTTCATACCTGGAAAGAATCGTTTGATGACTCATCTACTCGATATGCTGGTGGGTTTTGAGGGGACCGAAATCTCCATGCTGTTGCTTTCCAAAGCTACACAGGGGGGGGAGTCTGAAAGTGAAAGGTGGAATCTCTTCAATAATGCTGCTTTACATTATTGCTAATCTTCAATCTCCAATGGCTTATCACTTTGATGGCCACCATCTGGGTATTATCCAGGGCAGTCCTCCTGATAAGGAAACCGTACTTTATACTTCTTTTGCTACTATATTGTGAATTTTTATTTTATTCCAGCCTTTCATTTGTTTATTCGTGCGCTGTTGGCCGGGGAATTCTTACATGACTCTGAGTCACTGGGATCATCGTGACTCGAATTCATTGTTTAGAAAATTTAAATAAAATCAGCCAATACGAATATAATTCGATTGGGAAAATGATTTTGATTTAGCACTTCTCTTATTGCTCTAACGAAGCGTGTGAGATGCTACCGAGAAAGCATAATTGCGTCTTTCTTGTTCTCGAGGAAAGCTTGATTGCATCTTTAATATCTTTCAGTCTGCGGATATCATGACAATTCTCAGCTAAATCCTCACCGTCAGATTTTAATAGATCTTCCGGTAGTTCTTCTTCTTCTTCTTCTTTCCTGTGCTCACCCCCATGATCAATATAAACGTGGCCACGTTAGACCAGGATAATCCAGTATCTTGAATTATTGATTAATCACGCACTAAAAAACACAGGTAAATAAATCATCTCGTGCAGCTGGTTTTAAATAATGACCATTGTTGTTGCAGTGATTATTTTTAAAAGTTTTTTTATTTAGAAAGATAATAAAGTAATTGTATTATTATTATCTTCTTTAACACCAGTAAACACAATATGAAAATGTATAAAACAATTATTACAAACAAGTAAAAAAAAATGAATAAATAGAGCATATACGTCTTCTACGGGCTGGTGAGAAGTTCCTGTGAGAGCTCAGTTGTGAATATCAAAAAATAGAATGTTAAATTTAACGTTACGTGTGTGATGGTTCGGCGGAAATAAATAAAATAGTGTTGCTATTTTCAAATTAAATCACGAGTAAGCGGATTACTTTTCATTTTGAATAAAAAATATATGGTCGTACTCCTTGCACCCGCGTCGCCCCACCGATACGGACCAGAGACAGCCTGATTCGACCGGGCAAGTATCATCCCGTGCCTAGCCTGGCTGGTAGCTGGTGTAGTTAGCGATACAGTTGCTTTAAATTTCTCCAGTACACGCAGATAAAAAGAATTAAAATATACAAGTGGAGGCTAAGAATTTTCTAAGATTGATTGACTGGTGAGTGACTGTTTCAGGATGATTTTTTTTTGTTGAGGTCGTTCCTAAGCTATTTTTGTTTATAAATATAAATATTTTAAAAAAATATATTTTAAAAATATAACATCAAATACCATGTAAGTGATATGGATAATGAGATTGAGTTCAATATGTGAGTCTCTCGCTGATTTATATATGGTTAAGAGTATTGATGAGATTGTTTATTAAAATATTTTTATTTAAAAATATATTAAAAAAGTATATATTTTATTTTTAAAAAATTATTTTAGATATCAACACATCATTTATAAAAATAATCTAAAATTATAAAATAATATATGTTTTGTTCAAAAACATTTTAAAATACTATGATAAATAATTATTTGTGATTTTAGGTTTTTAATGTGCCAGAAATTCACAATGATATAGCTGGAGGATTGCCAAAATAATTTGATAGCTAAGAGTGGCTATATATTAATTAAATCCGCATAAAATGGATGAGAGAACGAAAACTCATCATGACGACCGGCTGATATAAGACCTCGAAAATCTATGAGCCCAGGTGCCAACAGCGGATTGCCGATTATGGAGTTATATCTTGCTCCTGGAGGGCCGTTTATGAAAAATACTTTTTATATTTTCTGTGATTATTTTTTTAAAATGTTTTTTATGATTTGTTTAAAATATTTTACATAAAAAATAATTAATAAAAGTCAATCATTTTAATTGATAAAAAAATATATTTAATTTATAAAATATTTTAAGAATAACACTCAACTTGCAGTATCGTTCAATCATTTTAATCATCCTCTTCACTTCATCATTGTTATTATTTTTATCACCGTCACCACCTATTTTTTTAATCGTCATTATAATCATCAAACGATCACCTTCTCCACCAATATTATGATATAACCAACCCCCGCCATCGTTTTTTCTTTCGCCTCTGTCGTTATGATTTTATCCCTATCTTTCTCTCCATCAATATAATTAAAAGATATTTGACATTAAATATTTTATGAAAAACATTTTACGTTTTCTTCTGCTTTGGTGCTTGGCTTGTTGATGCACTGGCGAGACATTAATGAATCCAGATTTCTAATTTACTTGACCTTCAACCGGTCCCGAGAGCTGCTTTTACGCAATGGCCCTTCAACATTTTGATATGTGAACAATTCTCGGTGAGCAAGACTGCTTGATTACCTGTTCTTAACCTGGTCAACGGGTAGTATGCATTCTCCCAACTTTTCAAAAGATGTTTGAAAAATATTATTTATTTATTTTTATTTTTAGAATAAAAAAAATTAATATATTTGAGAATAATTTTCAAAAATATTTTTTAGCAAACTCCCAAAAAAGACGCTTATACTCTCAAATTGTCTAAAATTTTAGATATTTATTAGAATTGAAAAATGGCGAGAGAGCATCAATTCAGTACACCAAACAGGCCTCTTAAAGTCATAATAATGAATAAACGGGGGTTTCAAATAACTAAAATCTTCTGCCCCTTTAATTTACACTAGAAATATTTGTTTGAAACTCCGGTTTAACATTTTTTTTAGTTTTTTGAACCCCCGTTTATTTTACCTTTTTTTTATAAAAAAAAAGTATTTTTATTTTATTTTTAAAATATTTTTTACATATATTTTTAGATGTTTTGATGTGGTATATTAAAAATTATTTTAAAAAATTAACATTATATTATTTTAATACATTTATAATCACAAAAAATTTAAAAAAAAATTGAATCACTCATGCAAACTCTAAGCAATGAGAGTTGCTTTTCTTTCCTTATCTTGCTTCCTTGAAATTTCAATATTAGCAAATCTAGACAAATTAAAAAAAAAAAAGATTATTTGAGAGAAAGAAAATAAAAATATAATAATCGATAACACCAATTATGTTTAACATAAAAAAACGAGACAGAGTTCCATACTCTTGTCTGGTCAGAGCTTCAAGTTGTCTGGCTGGCAAGAATCAAGATAGAAGGCGAGCTTCACTGGCTGTTTCGACCCGTACGCGCGTGGCAATTAAAGGGTGGCGGCCTTTCGCTGTTGCTTTTCAAAGTTCAAACCTTAAAGCGAAGAAGGAATCTTTAATTATTATTTTTCCTTCCATTATTGTTTTAACCAATAGCTTATCACTTGAGCGGATTAGACGACCGCCCGCAGAAAAGACCCGGGCCTCACATACTGCTATAATTTGTAGCGGTTAGCAGGAATACCTCGCGGTTCATGCATCACGATTTTTCATTTATATAAGCTGACTTTGTGATATGCTCCAATGCAATAATTGTACTGGAAACAATCCCTCACCGGATGAGCTCACCCTTTCCACTCCACTGTACACTTATTATCCACTTTTGTTATTTTCAGCATTCAAACATATTAACAGTCTAATTTATCTATCCATCAAATCTATTTTTTTAACAAAATAAAAATATATAATAAAATAATAATGATTTTGAAGTTTAAATATGAAAAATAAGAGTGCTTGTGTTTCGTGATTCAATATGCTTTTTAAATTGCTATTCGCATAAAAAATATTAAATTGATATTTATTAATGAATTGTCCAGCAAGTTCGCGAAGCCAAGCATACCTTGACTTGTTTTCGAGTATTGGAGCACGAAAGCGCGTGGACTATTCTGGCTCACGAAGCTGGGAAACGTGGCCGTTGTTTCCACAAAAGTGATAGCCGTTATACGACAGAGTCTCTGAGATAGTTGATGACGTAATATCTCCGCGTCCTCGAAGCTTCCTTTTCTCTCGCAGCAAGCATAGAAATATCTTGATTTGTGATTCTTGAATATTTGTCATCTTGGAAAGAAAGTATTGAAGAGAGAGTACTGTCTAGATTTTTTATTTTTATGCTATGGATATAAATATAGATACTATAGTTACCAATCTGGTTTGGACCGTTAGTCTACTAAAATACTAGTGTAAAATGTAACTTAATTTGGGCTGGTTTTAAACCATTTAAAAAGTTGATTTAATTATTTTTTATTAAAAAAAAACATCATCTTGGAAAATTCCGTAAAGACGCGGTTTCAGAATATTAAAGTTTTTATTAAAAAAAAATCTTCTTTTTAATAATATATTTTCTTCCTTTTTAAAAAAAATAAAGAATTATTAAAAATAAAGTATTTTTAAAATATATTTTCAAACATCCCATTATTTGTCAGTAAAACTTTTCTACTCATGTATGATAGATTAATAGATTATATTGTATATACTAGTTGTTTGATAAATCAAATCCAAATGAATATTCTCATAATTTTTTAAAAAAAATATAGTGAAATCAATCAATGATTCATATCAAGTTATTTGATAGGTTATTTAATGCTAGAACATAGATGAAAATGAAAATAAGTTATTTCGAGGAGTGTGAAATGACTACTTAGTTTGTTATTGTTTTTTTTTTTTTAGTTTTTTTTATATTCATATGTAAAAAATAAAAATTATTAATCTAATACTTTTTCTAAATAAAGAATTAAAAAAAATACAATACAATATTAAACGGGCACTTAGCCCACTATATTTTTAAATTCAAGGGTTTTTTAATTCTTTTTAATAATTAAATACACATATAGCCAAATTAGTTCCAACGTTTTAAATAAAAACATACGAAATTGCATTTCAAACACATATATATTTGTCTCGGAATGAAATTGTCGGCTGACCAGATGATTAATCAAATTAGACCATGATTACATTCATAAGAGATTTAGAAAAGTGATGACGAAAACAAGCATAAGTCGTAAGAACTAAAAACGAGAACGATATTGCAATAGTGAAATAATAAAAAGAAGCACTTATTGCCGTAGAATAACGATCCGCGTTTGCATCCGTTTTAACACTTCACGTCGTGACAAGTTGTGTTTTTTTTTTTTTCCATGTTAAGAAAAATAAAAAAATAAGCCCACATAAAACAATAGCTACGTTCCAAAATTAAAATATCGCGAGACAGTTTCCCTGGCACTCTACATGTCAAATTGAATTTTAAAATTATATTGGAAATGTTCTCGAAAACCCATGGATTATGCTGGTCAATAAAATTAAAAATTCAAATTAAAAAATACCCTATTCTTTCGCCTCATACGCGATCAATATGAGATTTGTTTTTCATAGCTTTTAAATTCAGTGGATGGATCGAGTAGATGAATTTTGATATTAACTTGAATAACTTAAACTAAGCTAGGTAGGTTGACCATCATCAACATTATATATATATTTTTTAATAAAAATAATAAATCTATATTAGCCTGATAATTTTTTTACAAGTTAAATAACGGTTAAAACCAGACAATCACAACATTAAAAAAAATACAAATCCTAACTCCAACTCTAATTATAAATCAAATCAGGCTACATGTTTGTTTGAAAGTAATGTTGAGATTGTTTTTAAAAATATTTTTTTATCTAAAATTGCATCAATATAATATTTTTATTTAAAAAAAAAAAACATTAAATTCTTTTAATTTAAAATAAAAAATATTTTTTATATATTTTATGTAACAAAACTTTGAAACCACAATTACAAACCGATAAAATAGACTACAGAGAGTCATAACTTCTAGGAACGCATATGCAAGCAAAAGAAAAAAGGGCAGCACTCAACGAGAAAAACTTAATAAAAAAAAGAAAAGAATTGGGAATTGCCCCCCCTATCCTCTCGCGATAGCTGGACCCAAGACTGGGAGATTCTATCAAGGGGGAGATTTTTATTTATTTATTTTGTACTTTAATGGTAGGGTTCTTTAGCATGTGCTGGGCGTGTGTTTAGCGTCGTGGATACGTTAATAATTATGGTTCTTTAAATATATATATTTAATCAAAACTGTTATAAAATAAATCTCTACGTATAGAATAAATAAAAAATATACTTATATAAATAAAAGCAGACTATTTTACTTAAATAAAATTAAAATTCAAAACATAATTATATATTAAACTAGTATGGAAACAAAAATTACTTAACTAGTAATTTTGTTTATATATAATTAAAAAAAATAAAGATTATTACAGTGCCAAAATTAATCCACAGTTGTAGTAAATAGTAAATACTACAAAAGCAATACAAAAAATAAACTCCATCGCCACATGCTCTCTGTTTTTATTTAACACACAAGACGCCAATTTTGACCCCTCCAAATCCAATTGCTCTTATCACCGTTACTTAACGCCAACCATTATCACCAAACGGTAGGGTTAACTAATGCAGGTCTTTCCTCACTCACCCGTCTCTTTAAAACACACCCCGTTACTATCTCCACTCCCCCTTTTCTCTCTCTCATATCTCTCTCTAAGAATAGGGATCGAGTGCGAAAGTCTTCGTTTCGGGTGGATTTTGAAGCCTCTTTTTAGGTAATTTTCGAATCTCCTTGATTTTATCTTTTTAATTCTATTTTTTTTTCTTTTGGGGATTATAGGGTTCTATTTTTGGTGAATTTGATTGCTTTCAATTTATAACTTTATTTTCTTACTATTATCAGAGAATTTGTGTTAGATTCCAGGGCTTAACGAGTCGTTGCTTGTTTCGGATTGTTTTTCAGTTTTTGGTTCTTAACAAGTTTGAATAGAATCAAGAGTCTCGATTTTAGAGGGTATTTTTCATTTGGGTTTTCTTTTAAATCTGAAGATTTGACTTTATCTTTCTTCATATCTTGCTTGAAAATAAGATATTGAATATTAGTTTTCTTAGAAACTATTATTTTCTTTGTTTTCTTGGCATCCAGGTAGTGGGCTCTCTTTCTTCTTCTTCATCTCTTTTTTTTTGCAAGTGAAAAGAGTGTATTGCTAGCTAGAAGAGTGTAAAAGGGTTTGATTTTTGGGGGGGGTTTAATTTTTTTATTTTATTTTTCCAGGTTGCTGAGGAGCTAATGACACCGATATTAAAATTTGCTGTTTTGCTGATTCTTTGATGAGACTTTGTGAATTGTTGTTGGGGGATTTGGTGGGGATTTGAAATCATGAAGATGTTTATGAGCTGTTTGTTTGGTTTTGTTGATTGAGGGCTCGGAGGTCTGTAAATATATTCGATATATATCTATATTTTTTGGTTTTTGCTTTTACTTGTCCAATAAAAATGTTAGTTATCAGCCTATAGTAGCTGTAGTGCCGGGATTGCAAATCACAAGCCCAGAAGCAAGAAAAACAGTGATGGGGGAAGCTCTTCTAACGACTTTATCGATGGAAAATTATCACCCATCTACTCTTCTGTCGATGGATTCGGGTTCTCTTGCACATGATGAGTTGGAGAGGGAGATGAACCGGTCAATGATTCTTTCACGGCCTCCTGATATCAATCTCCCATTGTCATCTGAGCCTAGTCCACCTCCGCCCCTTACTTGGAATGATCCGTGTGACATTCTGGATGTAGGTCTTGGGTCTCAGCTGTATGAGGTCGAGACAATTGTCACTATTCCAAAAGTTGTGAAGAAATGCGCAAAACGCCTGGATAGCATTTGGGGTGCCTGGTTCTTCTTCAGCTTCTATTTCAAGCCTGTTTTGAATGAGAAGTCGAAATCCAAAATAAATAGGGATAGTAATGGTGCTTCTGGGTTTGAGAAATCTGATTTGCAGCTTGATGCTTTTTTGGTTCAGCATGACATGGAGAACATGTACATGTGGGTGTTCAAGGAAAGGCCTGAAAATGCCCTGGGTAAAATGCAGCTGAGGAGCTACATGAATGGGCATTCTCGCCAAGGAGAGCCCCCATTTCCATTCAGTGTTGACAGGGGCTTTGTCCGGTCTCATAGGATGCAGAGGAAGCATTACAGGGGTCTCTCCAATCCTCAGTGTGTTCATGGTATTGAAGTTGTTCGATCACCTAATCTTGTTAATCTTGATGACGAAGAGCGGAAGAGGTGGGTGGAGCTTACAGGCCGAGACATCAATTTCTCCATTCCTTCCGAGGCAAGTGATTTTGGTTCATGGAGGAACCTTCCAAGCACAGAATTTGATCTTGAGCGCACCACTGCTGCACTAAAGAGTAATGGAAATGCCCACTCAAGAAAGTTGCTTAATGGTACTGGTCTGAATCTGTCTACCCAGTCCTCGGACCACAGCAATGGTGACGGCCTTGACTTGTCTCCAATTAGCCACAAGCGGAAGCATTGCAATGATGATGAATTTTTGCATTCAGTTGATATGAATACCCATCCAGTTGAGCCAACGTGGTTAAATGAGTTCAGTGGGGTAATGAAGAATGTAAATGGGCCTGTGACAGCAGCGAAAACAATATACGAGGATGATAAAGCCTTTTTAGTCATTGTCAGCTTGCCATTTGCAGATCTTCAGAGGGTCAAAGTTACTTGGAGGAATACTAAATTGCATGGTATTGTTAAGATATCTTGTATAAGTACAGCTTGCATGCCATTTATTAAGCGGCATGATAGGACATTTAAGCTAACAGATCCAACACCAGAGCACTGCCCTCCAGGGGAATTCATTAGGGAAATTCCCCTCCCAAACCTGATTCCTGAAGATGCGAAGCTGGAAGCATACCGGGACGAGACAGGAACAGTTCTTGAAATTATCGTGCCCAAGCATCGCGTAGGACCAGAAGAACATGAAGTTCGTGTATGCCTCCGGCCCTCTCCCTGGAGTGAATGAACATTTGTCAAACCTGAAACAGGCATTGGTTTGAAGATGTGTAAGGATGGCTAGAGTGGTTGGTGCTTCATTGTTTACTAACCTCATTCCATGAAGCAGTCTATGAAATGATATTTTCCCTTTTTCTAGATGAAATTTCATGTCTTTTATTTTATAGGTTTATATTTGCGATTCATGTTTAAACTGGGTGGCTTTACCAAGTAAATTATTCTTATTCCCCAAGGGAAGAGCTGTAATAGCTCCTTTGACTTCGGAATGCACTCATGACCGTGTTTCTTTTTAAAAAATTACTTTCAGCTCCTTGGTCGTGTTTCAAGGGATGAGCATGGACTTGTAAGTTGTAACCTCACGTCTGCATCCATTTCTGTGTTTTGCTACTTGTGTGACCTTATAAATTGTTTGTGGAGTATGGCTTAAATAGAGGATGTTAGGCAGCAGCGAGAATACCATGTCTATCCTGTCAGTGCTATCTTCTACTGATTGTATAGCTGTTTGAATATTTGTTTTGTATAAACAGAATAATGAAGGCATTTACTATATGTTTTCTGTTCAAAGCTGGATTAATTTCTTGTTTATATCATAGCTCCGCTGCAATGATGCTCCGCAGAGTATATATTTGTTTTGCGACTAGTTAGGCTGTATGGCCCAGGTTTCCTTCTTCCCTCGATCTGGGGGTGATAGCTTGTTTTGGCTATGTGCAGTTTTCAAATTTCTCGATCTGGCTATGTGCAGCTCATTTAACTCTCGTTGATGCCTGCTGGTCTCAAATTTCTCGTTCACTAGTCGCTGTTCCTTCGTTTGCACGTTTATTTCCTGGTAGAACATCCCATTTCTTATTGGAGGCCATCACCCCCATGAGTTCTGATTCATCAGGGTTATGGACGTTGAACTTTGCGAAGATACATCGACCTTTGATATTAATAAAACTCAAATTAAAATTTAAGAGTATATAAAATTAATCAGGTTAATAATAAATAAATAAATAAAACTCAATTAACTGCCGACGTCAATTATTCTTGCCGACAAACTACACGTGTAGAACTAATACTCTTGCCAAACTCCAAGAATGGGGTAACACGTGGAGCCAATTGCCAGTGATCCTAACAGCATCAAGCACTTGCCGGATGTAAGTTACATTTGATACGTTGACCCCCAACTGATTATAGCCTATATAAAGGTTGAAGTTGTTGGAGGTGGCTGGCTGAACTACTAGTCGTAGATAGCTTATGCGGTTGAATTGGAGGGTGGCATCGCTGGCGGCTAATTTTTTTTGTCCGCCGCAGTTTATATTTTTTAACGTAACAATTTCAAAACATTAATTTAAAAGTCTAAATTCAAAGCATTAAATAATTTGATAACTATTTACTTAATAAAATTAATAATATATATTAAAATTGATTGATTAATATCCCCCCCACCCCCGAACCCCTCTAATTTTAGGAAATAAAATTCATTTGCATAGCCCCCCTAAAAGTTTCTAGATAAATTAGAATAATATCTTGAAGAAAAAAAGCATGCAAAAGTTGTGACATGAATGATGAAATAAAGATAAACTCATAGAAATATATTTTTTAAAAGATAATCACAAAATCAATATAAAAAAAGAAACATGCAAAACAATAAGATTGTATGGAATCGAATACTTGACTAATCAAATGTTGAAATTGAAATCTTGGGAACAAAACCAATTACACTGGATCTAAAAGTTATTTTGATACTTTTGGATTATACAAGCTATTTTGATATTTTTTTACAGAATACAAATTATAAGTGTAAATTAGTAAGTTTATCCAAACATCCAATAATTATCTATGTAAATAAATAAATAAAACATTTACAATAGCTAAAAAAAACTGGAAAAAAAATTAAGAGACGAACTTTGATAAAAATATTTGATCTCGCAAATAGAGACAACTATTTGTTTGTGTCCATTGGACTTATAAATTAAATAAGTGAATGAGATAAAATAAATAAAAATAAAAAAAATAAAAAACATATAAAACAAGGTGAATGAGATAAAATAAAAAAATTATGCATGGTCTAGTATAGTAGAGATATTATTTCAAGATAAATATTTTTTTTTGCACAAAACAAACTTATTTGTATAGAGTAAAATGAAAAAAATCTAAAAAAATTAAATACAAAAACAAACATTTTTTTTAAAACTACTATCCAAAAACAAAACAAGCAAAATTCCAATCAACTCAACTCAACCCAACCTGTAATCACAACCTTATCTCTTCCCAGGATAGGTTTAAAAAACTAATAATAGTTATTATTTTTATTCTGCTTTCCTAGAAAAATCTGGATTTGCCTTCTTAGCCAATAACACTAGCAACACTAGCCTTATCCCTTGTCGATCCCTCGTCCCTCTAACACTTGTCCTATAATTTTCAGGAGGACAAAAACATAATCTATTCCAATCTTATTAACATGCTTATCCGAATTAATTTGTGCCGACTAATCACATAAATTCTAGAATTAATAATTATATAAAATTTTAATGACTATCATATTAGTAAATTACAAAAAAAAAAATTATTTAATCTCTAAATTTTATTCTAAATCACCTATTAGATTGACTCATTCCAGTCTTATTTTTACCCAACGTATCAATGGTCACCTTAATACCTTAATCCACGCGCAAATGATAAGCTTATAAGCTTCTGTCACCTCGTCATGGAACACAAATTAATAGAATTGAAAGGAATAATCCCAAGTGGATTCACAACACTCTTAGCTTAGTATTAGATAAAGGTTGAGAAAAAAGAAAATACATTTAAATTAAAACGGGAAAATAAACTGGGTTCCTCGCAAGAGAGCCACTAGCACTCGGCAATTCCACATTCACGATAACAAAAAGGGAGTAAAGGCATATACTGACAAGAAACCCTAGCAGAAAATGTTCGGAGAGAATTTTAATCGACTTCTTCAATCTTAGGGCCAGCACCACTTCCACCAGTCGATGGAATATCTTCATCCATGCCGCCACCCATGCCAGGACCAGCGCCTTGATACATCTTTGCAATGATAGGATTGCAAATGCCCTCCAGCTCTTTCATCTTGTCCTCGAATTCATCAGCCTCCGCAAGCTGGTTGCTGTCCAACCACTGAATGGCTTGATCAATTGCATCCTCTATTTTCTTCTTATCATCCGGGCTAAGTTGGGATCCAATCTTATCATCCTTCACAGTGTTTCTCATGTTGTAGGCGTAATTTTCCAAGGCATTTTTGGCTTCAACCTTTTTCTTGAGTTCCTCGTCCTCGGACTTGTACTTCTCAGCTTCCTGCACCATCTTCTCAATTTCCTCCTTTGACAGCCTACCCTTATCATTAGTGATCGTAATCTTGTTCTTCTGGCCAGTAGTCTTGTCCTCAGCAGACACGTTCAAAATACCATTGGCATCAATATCAAAACACACGGTGATTTGAGGAACACCTCTCGGTGCTGGAGGAATGCCAGATAGCTCAAATTTGCCCAGTAGATTGTTGTCCCTTGTTCTTGCTCTCTCGCCCTCAAAAACTTGGATCAAGACACCAGGTTGGTTGTCAGAGTAAGTCGAGAAAACTTGCTCCTTCTTGGTGGGAATGGTGGTGTTTCTTGGGATCAAGACAGTCATGACACCCCCAGCTGTTTCCAATCCCAGAGAAAGAGGAGTAACATCCAAAAGTAGCAAGTCTTGTACCTTGTCATTGCCCTCACCACTCAAGATTGCAGCCTGGACAGCGGCACCATAAGCAACGGCCTCATCAGGGTTGATGCTCTTGCAAAGCTCCTTCCCGTTGAAAAAGTCCTGCAACAGCTGCTGCACCTTGGGTATTCTAGTAGAACCACCCACCAGCACTACATCATGGACACTGCTCTTGTCCATCTTAGCATCCCTCAAACACTTTTCCACAGGCTCCATACACTTCCTGAAGAGATCCATGTTCATCTCCTCAAATCTTGCACGAGTAATGGTCGAGTAAAAGTCAATGCCCTCATACAGAGAGTCAATCTCAATGGTGGTCTGAGCAGTGGATGACAGAGTCCTTTTTGCCCTTTCACAGGCAGTTCTCAACCTCCTGAGAGCTCTAGGATTTCCACTGATATCCTTCTTGTTTTTTCTCTTGAACTCCTGAACAAAGTGATTCACCATTCTGTTGTCGAAGTCCTCGCCTCCAAGGTGGGTGTCTCCAGCAGTGGCCTTCACCTCAAAGATGCCCTCTTCAATGGTAAGAAGAGAGACATCAAAAGTACCACCACCCAAATCAAAGATGAGCACATTCTTCTCGCCAACACTTGTTGCCCTCTTGTCAAGACCATAAGCGATAGCAGCGGCGGTTGGTTCGTTGATAATACGCATGACATTTAGACCGGCAATGACACCGGCATCCTTCGTGGCCTGCCTTTGAGAGTCATTGAAGTAAGCAGGGACAGTAACTACAGCATTATTGACAGCCTTGCCAAGGTAAGCTTCAGCAATCTCACGCATTTTAATGAGAACCATTGAAGAAATCTCCTCAGCAGAAAACTGTTTCTCCTCGCCCTTGGAGGTAACCACAATCATGGGCTTGTCACCAGGACCAGAAACGACCTTGAATGGCCAGTGCTTGATATCACCCTGAACTGAAGGATCGCTGAATCTCCTACCAATCAAACGTTTTGCATCTGCGATTCACGTAAAAAATACGGCATCAAATAAACTTCGTTTTTATTCTCCCAGCCAATAAGTCATATAGATAAATCCTAATCAAATATCAATTTTCCAAGCAAGATGTCCTTTAATTTTGAGCTTAACCAAAGACTGGGTTTCTCTTAATATTAATGAGATTAATCACACATAATTAGAGCAGGGCAAATGCGATTTATCCTAATCCTACTCTAAATCAAGCGATTGATCCTAAAAGCTTGTAAATCTACAGCTTAAATCCACGGTAATCAGTAATTTCACATTAAGCTCTGCCTTAATTTCTGACACTGTAGTCGTAACTGCTTCATTCGTGCTATGTTAATAAAAATTAAATTCAACGTAAATTCCGCTTTTTCAAACGGTCTAAGAACACAAGCAAATATATGATCCTACAAATTTTTTATCTTAAAAAATTAAATAGAAGTTTTGAATTATGTACTTACCAAAGACGGTGTTGACGGGGTTCATGGCGACCTGGTTTTTAGCAGCATCGCCAATCAAACGCTCTGTGTCGGTGAAGGCAACATAAGAAGGTGTCGTTCTGTTGCCTTGATCATTAGCTATGATTTCAACTCTGTCATGTTGCCATACGCCGACGCATGAGTATGTTGTGCCTAGATCGATACCGATCGCTGGCCCTTCTCCTTTTCCTGCCATTGTTGATTTAGCAAAATAAACTACAAAGCTAAGTCTAAGACGAAGATCGAGAGCAGAGATTTTTTTGAAGCTTTATGATTTCTGAAAGACACTGAATGTTGTAGAGGAAAGAGCCGTTTTTATGCCTTTTTTTTTTGGGTTTCGAGAAGAATCGATGAGTGAAATATGAGTGGTTGGATTAAGATATTAATGGCCGGGAAGTCTCTCGGTGGTTCTTGAAGTTTCTTTTTTTCTCTTTGGTATTTTCCTTGCGTCAAAGACACGGAAACCAAATCTAGCGGCTTCCCGCGTGATTCTGTGTTCATTTTTAATTGGAAAGCCCAATTGATAATGGGCTCATAATGACGAAGCCCTACTCTCCTTTATTTCGAGAAGGGCCCAGCTCTCCTTCAATCTCCCATTCATGTTTATTTTTCAGCAAACCTTAAAAAAAATCCCCACAGCTCAGGGGGCGAATCTCAATCACATATACTCTACGATTTGTTTTTCGTGTTAATTACTAAGTTTTTATTTTATTTTATTTATAGTGTCGTAGGCTTTAAGGCTACCCGACAGCGTCTGTCCTTGTTATGTAATAAATAAGTTGAAGTCATTAGAACTCAAATCTTATTTATTAAGTGGGTGTTTGGCTCTATAATAACTTTAGTGGTTGAGGCTTATCTCAGAGCCAAATTGTTTGGTATAAGAATGTACCATATTTTTTTTATAACTATGGTACCCATAAAACTGAGGTTTAAACCTCAACTTACTAAAAACATCATTTTGATGTTTTTCGCTCAAAACACACACATAGTATTCACCACCCTCTGTTATTTCCCATCATTTTTTACTCTCATGCATGATGGGGAGAACAAATGATTTTGGCAAAAAAAAAAACATAACAAAGAGGAATAAGACGGTGAAACAACGTAAAAAATTTGTACCATAACCACCGACCAATATCCACCTTTGACATTGGCAGGACCGCTGGCAGCTCTCTCCCTCCCTCTCTCAGTCCAAGTTTTATCCCTAAAATCGACAATGGATGCAGCCTTGTCTCTCCTCAGCAGTCACCGATGAGCACCAGCAGCTGCTCCTTCAGCACCGACAATCTCTCCTTTTCACTGCCAGCAGCTGCTCCTTCAGCACCGATAATCTCTCCTCTTAACTGCCAGCACCTGCATTAGTCCAATCTTCTCCCACAACTCCGATGTCAAGCAGCAGCAACATCCTTTCAACATTGCTCCCAGCCACCACAGACCACCATTTCCAACGCCATCGTCACAGGAATAACCACCTCGGCCTTCTCTACTCGGTGACATCAGTAGGTGAGCAGTGCATCATCCTGTTTGTTACCATCGCCCGCCCACCCTACTACTGTTCACGCAATACGTGAATAGTGCAACATCCTGTTTTTCTTTTTTTTAACTCTTGGGCTGAACTTGCTCTCGGACCAGCCTCAAGTCTAGCAGAGTTGACCCTTTTGGCCCACCTTGGCTAGACCAACACATTTAGTTGGGTCAGGCCTAACCCGATTTTAAAAAAAATAAAAAATCATTTTTTTCTAAAAAAGAATGTGTAGATAGAGATCAACCCTAATGAAAGGGAAATGCGTATGACTTCGTTTCACTCCACAACCTTGTTGTTTTTCGATTGATTGTGAATCAGAAAGTTGAGAAAATCAATGGAGTCTTGAATGAAATTCAGAAACTTATAACTAGATTTGGCCTTAAAATTATATCTTTATAATATGTAGATAGAGATCCTGAAACTCAATATGGATCATAGATGTTGTTCATGATTATGAATTTAGTTTATCTTAAACTACAATTTTTTTTATCTTAAAACATTAAATAGAAGTTTTGAATCATGTACTAACCAAAGACGGTGTTGATGGGGTTCATGGCGACCTGGTTTTTAGCAGCATCGCCAATCAAACGCTGTGTGTCAGTGAAAGCAACATAAGAAGGTGTCGTTCTGTTGCCTTGATCATTAGCTATGATTTCAACTCTGTCATGTTGCAATACGCCGACGCATGAGTATGTTGTGCCTAGATCGATGCCGATCGCTGGCCCTTCTCTTTTTCCTGCCATTGTTGATCTAACAAAATAAACTACAATGCTAAGGCTAAGACGAAGATCGAGAGCAGAGAATTTTTTTAAGCTTTATGATTTCTGAAAGACACTGACTGTTGTGGTTGGATTAAGATATTAATGGCTGGCAAGTCTCTCGTTGAAAGTTTCTTTTTTTCTCTTTGGTATTTTCCTTGCGTTGACATGGAAACCAAATGTATATTGTTTTGATGCGTTTTACAAATAAAAAATACTCTAAGAAACAATCATGAAGTGTGAAACTCAATTTGTGGTTGTAGACATGAAGAAATTGTTATTGTTACTATGAATGATTAAAAGTAATTTGCAGCAATTTAAGTAAACTCGCCCTTCAAATAATATAAGATTCCGATGAATTACGAGGCGAGAATTAGCCACATTCATACACCGGAAACATTCTCATGTGCAAGAGGTTGACCGTTTACCATTGGTGTTTATTTTAATGATTTGCTTTTCTGGGAGGTGGAACAGCCTGTTCGTTTCCTGCGTACTCTTTGTTAAGGTTTCCAGGCTTATTCTCTATGATCTCCTGGCCTGGTAATGAGGTTTTATATCTCTGTTGTCGATCTTGATAGTTAATGAAACTACCAGGGTGTAAGAAAAACGCACACCATACGCAAGATGCTGGAGCAGGTAATGAAATAACAGAGATCGAGCAATGTGCTGGAGTTGTGAAAACTATTCATATCTCAAAACCTGACAATACCATTATCAGTTTGTGGAAGAAAATACTTTCTTCTGCAAGTTTTCAGAGGAGATATGTTTGATATCTAAAACATTTGACCTACAAATGGCACCATCTCGCTTATTGATTGACCAAGAAAAGGCTCTCTGCGCAGTCTCAGACATGGATAGAAGATCTGTGCCGCTGATTTCCGATGGGGCTGGGGCCTGACGGTGCCTTGTGAATACTGTCTTTGAACATGGTTCCAGATTTCTACAATAAATGGAAAGGGGGTGATCAAATTCTACCAAAGAAAATAAAAGTAAAGAAGATTGTACGAAGATGACAGAAATATTTGTTGAAGCAAGCACCACACTCACCCAAGAAGCTAATAAATATCTGGCGGACCTGAATTTTGGCTGTGCATTTTCTAGCCTGGAATCAACTACATGAAGAACAAAGAAGAATGAGCTCATCTGTTCTTACTCCATTCTTTAAAGAAAATTCAGTTTTCTTCACCTGATGTGTCATCAAGCTTGGAAGTATATAATTTCTTGCCTGATTTTGCAGATTGAATCACGGTTCCTGCAGAGTGATGACACTGAGAAGCTACGAGGAATGCGAGGAGAGCATATGCTAGAATCTGCTTTCTCTTCATCTTAGCACGAGAATTCGCAGGGCTTGAATTAGCACTGAGCAGGGAAGATAAGCATGAAGAACAGTTATATACCGATTCACGTCATAATTAATCATTGCTCAGTTTGAATCTATGGAAGTTCATTTAAAGCTGTCTGGAATCCTATGCCACAGTCCATACAGATTCAAGCTAATGAGGCTAGAAATGTTGATTCTTGTCATTGCACGTTGACTTTTGCATATTATTGAATATTGTGCTAATCATACAAGAAAGTATGAAATGCAGGGATTTGCCGACCGAATTGATATGCTGCATACTAACTCACCACTCAGATTTTTTGCACCTTACAGAAATAAATAAATAAATTTAAAAGTGATTAGCTATTCACTTTGCAGTGTGAGTAGAAATACTGTGTATCGAGATAGTGTATTGGCGATTTTGTCTTTTATTACACTTAATAATTGTGTTGATAGCAAGGACACATTTTTCTTTTCCAGGGATCTAAGTGTCATTTGTCAATTGATTAGGGATAATCTAATTATTTATTTTAAACATATAATAAAACTATTTTATTCCACTCAAAAGCTAGAAACTATTGGCCTTTTGCACATGGGTTTTTAAGTCTTTCTCTGTTTATTTACACAATAAAATGGTAACTATACCCCTTAAAGCTTAAAAACATTGACCTATCAAATACAGTTTTTTTTTGTATTTGTGTATTTTTTTTCTCCAGTAAATTGACATATTTGACCTTTTTGACTTAAAAAATTTAAGACAAGCTTGGAAGAGTGTTTTTGTCTTTACATGGTGATTTTTCAATAATATTCATATATTCTTAGGATCTACTTAATAATTTGACTTATTAAAATATTAATAAATCAATTAAAAAGATTTTGTGTATTTTACATGTGTAAACGTATCAATGTCCTATATAGCATACCACGTGTCTGTTTGATAATATTGTTAAGATTAATTTTGAAAATATTTTTCGTTTAGAAATACATTAAAATGATGTTTTTTTATTTTTTATAAATTATTTTTGATATCAGCACATTAAAATGATCTAAAATCATAAAAAAAAAAAAAAAAATTCATTTTTTTTCAAAAATATTTTTCAAACACACTCTTAATTCTTAAACACACCCTACATGTGTGTCGGGCATATTCATTTGACCAAAAACTATTGATTGTCATCTCATCTAACGCGTAATGTGGCAACCAAGCTACTGGAGTGGCATAGGTGGTCAAGATTGCACCGTTCCAGCTGCTTTGAAGATTTTTACTCTTACCCTTCTTCTCTCTCTTCTTGGCCATGATATTCATGTCGGGTCCTTGAAGATCTAGTTGTATTCTCTGGTTTGTATTTGTTTTGAATTTGCTACTCATTCTTTTTATTTTTATTTATTTGATTTTAATGCTTCTTGAAGTTTATTTATTTTGTAAAAAAATCATCCCTCGTCATTTAATTTCATTTTACTTTTGTATTCAATCTCATCTTCGTTCTTTAATTGCTTTTTTTTTATACTTTGTATTTTTTTTGTCCTTTAGAATTTTGCTTTGTTTTGTTTTAAATTTTGGTCCTCATTTTTTTATTGCTCGTTTTATGAATTATTTTCTTTCTTTATTTTATTTTTCAATTTAATTCCTGATTAGCTTCTTGTTTTGTAATTTTAATTTAATTTTTATTTCTCTATGATTTAGAATTTTGCTTTGTAATTTTTATATGTTTATCTGTTACAAAGTAATCTCATGACTCGGTCCATGGAATTCGTGATTAAATCTTTTGAGCTCGAGTTTTTTTTTTTAAACATATTTTATTTTTATTATGTGAAATGGACTTATTGGACCTTGAATTTTGTATTTTGTTTTTGTTAAGTTATCCAGATGAGTTAATTTAGGTTGATTTTTTTTATTTAAAAAATTAATTGTTATATCCCTTGTCGTTAAATTATTGACCCTTGAGAATTGTTAATTTTTCTATTTTTTTTATGAGAGGTTATCCTGAGTGTTGAGTGGCCAGGTTAATATCTGTTGTCTTAGTTTTTTTTATTATTTTTTGTTTAACTTCGACCTTTTTTTTCTAGGTTTTATAAAGAATTTTATTTTTAAATCCTAATCTCATATTGTATTTGATGAGTTTGTAAAGTTTAACATTTTTTATTTGACATTTTTTTTTACTTTGGTAAGATTACTTTTTTTTTACTTTCATCCTTTAATGTTATGTTATTGAGTTTTGAGCTTTGTTTTTTTTAGAGTTATCCCTATACCATAAGTCAGATCATAAGTTAACCGAAATTAATTTTATTAATGTCCTAAACATTTTTTTTATTTTATAAAAAATTAACTAGACCGCAACATAGCGAGTTTCACCACTCTAGTTGATAAGATAAGCCTTCTGTTGCTCGCATTGCCAATCAGTGACTGTTTGACTTGATTCCGATAGATGCTCTTCCAATGATTAATCTGAAGAATTTATCAAGATATTTTCAATTTATATTTGTTTATAAATACATATATTCCAAATCAAGCCATCCTGCTCCTGACGAGAAGAGCAAATGCAGATTCGTAGAAAAACGAATCCTTTTAACCGCGAAGCTGCATGAAAGATTTAGAAGGCACCGCAACACTCTTCCAGTGGGCTATTTTCTCTCTCCTGGCCGTGATTTTCTAAATGTCAAAAAAGCTCCGGCAGCCGTCTCAAGATCCACGGCACTCTACGGCAAGAATTCGGTGTGTTCTTCAGATGCCTCGAGTGGGACACCACTTATAAGAGAGAAGAGCTTATCCAGGATAAAGATGCTGCGTGCCTGCTTGACTCGCTAATGAGACAAGTTATAATCATGTAGTTATCACTGTTAATAAAGATTTTTTGTCTGCATTTTTTTAGTCTTATTAGGTCATTGATTACATTCTCATTGAGGCTTGTCGATTAAAAGTTGTTTGGCTGCTTTGGATTCCTGTTGTGCTTGTGGTTGACCTCGATCACCCCAACTTTTGACATCCTCGCTCATGAATTCACCTCGAAAAAACACTTTATTACGAGTGTATTTTAATTAATTTTATGAGTCATGAATTAATGATTATATAAATTTTTAGTAGTTATTATATTAATAACTATAAGATTTAAATATAAAATTATTAAGAAAATATTTTTTTTAATTCCAAACTTTTATAACTAAATTTGTTGGATTCTTTAATCGAGCAGCTAGTGCTTAAGGATTTCGTGCCTACTTCTCTCAAACGTAACAGCTCAGCGGACGATGGGTAGTGATAACTTTTAAACACGAGTGACGCGGCACCCATCAAAAAAGATAAAATTAGAGTTTCCCATTCTCCAAAGTTGATTTTTATATGTTTTTTAAAAAAGTTTAAAAAATCCCTCCGAAAACAATACGTTAAACGGTTTATTTCATATTAAAATGACCTAGCCCGATCTGAAAAAGAAAAAAAAAACATGTAAATTCAAAATAGTTAGGAAAAAAAAAACAAATTCCAGGTTTAATCTTGAAACATTCCTGGCCTATAATAATGCTGACGGTTGATTAAAGTTTGTAGAACCTTCTTGTTGAAATTAAACTCAATTCATTACCGAACATGATGTTATAGTTATTTCTATAAGATTTAAAATTGATGGTCTGATAATAAGTGAGGGGTTTGAATTTATAATTTTCTGGGAATTGATTGCTAGTTGGACTATTTTATAACCACCCCTCGATGACAAGAACTCCTAGGAGATGAAGGGGCATGCTAGGGGAAATTTGATTTTCCTGTGATCTTAGATTTGAAATCTCTGTAATTATTAATATAATAATTATTAAAAATTTATATAATTATTAATTTTATAACTCATAAAATTAATTAAAATAAATACTAACTGAATACCGTGTGAGAGACCACGGGTCTTGATAAAAGGGAAAAAATCAAATCAGGTGGCATTATGTCAAAAATTTCCAGTGTTCTCCGAGATGTTGGACTTTCGAGAAAACGGAGTGGTGGGTGGGTTGTGACAGAACACTTTCACCTTATTTCTGTTTCCAAGTTTCCGATACCGCAATTCCCCCGGATTTTATTCTCTTTTTTAGTATTTTTATAGTTTCCCTGCGCCCCCACTTCCGGATTCGACACCGGTAAGATTATTTTTAATAATAATAATAATAAAAAAAACATGATTAGGTTGAGTTGGTGGCGGTATGTTTACAATAGAAGCTTATAGATATTTTATGACGCAGAACAAATCTCTGATTGACTCGTCGAGGAAAACCTAATCTCTAGATTTCAAGAATCTACATTCTGATAGTAGAAAAATAAACTACCAACTTTTCGATGAGTATGAAAAAAATCTAAGCAGCTAGAGCAATGTTTATATTTTAGATAATTAATTAATTAATCAATCTCTTAAAACTTTAAATTTGATCGCTTCTTTCTGGGGTTGGTGGTCGATGCATAATACCTACCTTCAAAAATATATTTTTTAATGAATTTAGGGTCTATCTAATGATTAAGTTGGTGATTTTTTTATAAAAAAAAATACAATTATATTATAGAAATATATTTTAAAAATAAATATACAATAAAAAATGAAAATTTTAGATCTTTTTTTGATGGAGAATTCATGATCTACTTATAGCTGGTGAATCTCTTTGTGTGGAGAAATAATCAAAATATGATATTGCTTTTATTGTATTGAAGAGGGAAAATAAATGTTTCATGTGTATCAATTAAAAAATATATTTTTGTCACATGTATTGATTATCGATGTAAAATATTATTAGCATGAGAATATCTATGTCTCGTTAGAGTAACATATTTATGACTTATCAAGGTAAAAATCATGAATGTGGCCGAGCCTAAAAAAGATAGGTCTGGTGGTTCACTAAACTTATAAGTATTTAGGCTTGGTATTTAGTCGAGTCCAAACTCCAAAAATAATAGGTCTAGCAGTTTATTTAATCCATGAATATCTAAATTTGACACTTGATAGGACTCAGATAATAAGTTTGGTTGTTTATTGGACTCATAAGGGCAAGTCCAATGCAGAAAACATCCCGAGAGACAAAGCCAAATTTTTTAAATTTTAGCTCCTCATGTTCAATTTAATGTCTCCAATGAGAGAGACATCCCAAGAGGCAAAATGTCTTTTCTTCAATTGAGTAGTCATTTCTATAGATGAGAGAATGCAAAGCCAAAGAGCTATTTTTTTATGATTGTTGCATTTGAAGTTAATTAATGTTATTTATTGTCTTCGAGTGTTAGAAAAACTTACAAAAACAAAATGAACACATTAACAAATAACCAATAAGTTCAAACATAATTAATTAAAATACATTCCATTACAAATAATTCAATCAAATTAATTACAAATTAGTACTCCTATATTTTTATGCTAACTATTATTATTATTATTATTATTATAAAAACTCACCCCATCTGCCCCTTCATTTTAATCACAAAGTTAAAAAAACCCACCCACCCACCCACCCACCCCCTCTGCCCGCCGCCCCATTTTGTTAATACCATTCATCAACTTTAGCGAGCATAAAGGGATGGGCTTTTGGACAGCCTGGGACTTGTCGAGAAGCAAAAGAGAGTCGAGAACAATATTTTTGTTGTGTTGGAGTTGTTATGAATCTTTCTAGTTATTGAGCAGGAGATTGTGGATTCCTTGGAAGAATAAGAAGAGGGAGGGGGGCAGGGCAGCGCATGAAATATGAAGGAAGGTAGGGTTTGTGTGCGTGGGGGGGGGGGGGGGTATGTTAATAATAATTATTAATTATAATTAAAATCATTTTTTTATTTTTTATTTAAATATAAATAAAATAATAATAATTTTATTGTTTGAATGTTTTTCAAAAGCAATTATTTAATTATATAACTTACTCCTATTAATTGTATAATTAAACTATATATAAAATAATTGAATTTTATTTAAAATAAAATAAAATAAAATAAATTATTTTTACAATTAGAGAACACATTAACAAAAAAAAAGTCATATATATATTATTTTAAAGATTTAATTCTCTAAAATTACTCTTATTATTGGACTTGCCCAAAATATTCAGTATTAGCGCTCGACTGAGGTCAGAAATAATAGGATTGGGTAATTAACAATACTAACATAAATCCGAACTTAACGCTAGATAAAGCTAAAAAATAATAGGTTATTACTGTAAAATTTGTTCACTTATTTAAAAAGGGCGATCCCATAAAATAATTAAAAACAAAGGTTAGTTCGTCACTTTTTATGAAAAAAAAAAGAAAATATTTAATATATTATTAAAAAAATAATCACTTCACAGTGATGTGTAGCTTCTTTATCAACAAAAGGCCAGTTACTGCCCTCGCCGTTTCATTAACACGAGGAGATTGACCGAATATTTCAAAGTCACGTGCCATCAATTACCGTTCATGTATTGAGTTACATGGCACTGGTAAATAATATTAGCCTGGTATTTTAGTGAATAATCTAGATATTAGCCCGCTTACATCCCCAGGACCACTCGCGGATCATGTTTATATATTTTTTTAATTTTAGTTAATATTAGCCTGGTACCGCCCTTCGTCGCGATTCTGATTTATTTTTCAAAAATAAATAAAATATAAAAAACTGTTTATAAAAAAATAACCTAATTAAAAATAAAAAGAATTATATTTTTTTTTTTTAAATATATTAACCTTTTAAACTCATTACTTGAATTATTAAACTTGAAACATCCAATCTAGAAAAACCATAAAGTTTGTTGCTATTACTATAGTTGATATTAGTAATATTATTATTATCATCACGAGAACTACTACTATTATTATCTTCGTTATCTATTTATTTGTTGTTGTTACTATCGTTGCTACTGCTAATTTAGTTGTTGTTGTCAATATTATTATTCTAGTTGCTATTTCTATAACTATTCGAATTATTGTTCTTATTGTCATTGTTACTGCTATCATCAACAACAACAATATTGTTTTTGTTGTAGTCATTATTGTTGTTATTATAGTTAAAAAAAATAAAAATCACAAACTTGATTTCAAAAGTATAGCTGATTTTAAGAAAAAAATCAAACAAAATGACGAAGAAAAACAATAGGAAAGTCAAGTGAAAATTGACCAAGTTGATATCATTATCATCATTTAAATAAAATAATCATAAACTTGATTTGAATGATATAGATAAAAGTTGCAAAGACTTATCAAGAGAGCAAGATAAAAAAAAAAGACCAAATTGAGATGCCTTGTATATACAAATTAAACATTGGTGGTTAAATTGAAAATAAGCAGGAAATCAATATTTTTCTTTAGTCAAAACTAAAAGGTCTAAGTTTGAAATATCAATA
This sequence comes from Salix caprea, assembly GCA_964035475.1. Lineage (NCBI taxonomy): Eukaryota > Viridiplantae > Streptophyta > Magnoliopsida > Malpighiales > Salicaceae > Salix > Salix caprea. Next base: position 2,581,646 of record OZ037757.1, on the reverse strand, counting down.
ACAATGAATATTGTAATGTACTTACCAGGGTGGGAGAGAAAAAGTAAGGAAACAACAAAAATTATTAATGATACACCGATCATAATTGAAAAACATGTGTTGCACATGAAATAAGAGGAAACGACAAGGAATGACCTCAGATGGTGAAAGCCTGTTGTCTATTTTCGACAACTAGAAAACATCATACATGTCCAAAGTATATGATAACTCTAACACGCCAATGATTTTTCAAGTAAATAAATATTATTAAATGGTGAATTATATAACTACAGACAAAGAATTCAATATTTTTGATCCAAAGGCATATGTTTTTTCATGAGAATGGCAAAATGATCATTGCATTATAGTGGTGAATAGAAAACCATGAGAAGGGGTGCAATTGATTACTTATCATATCTTAGTTATTGTTTTTTTATTTTATAAATAATAAATCACAAGTATTCGATTTTTGTTCATTACATGGCATAGGATATGAAAAATATTATAGAAAAATCCAAATCACGTGCGAGGAATATTCAAATGTCATGTTTTGTGGCCAAAATAAAAGTAAATTCCTCTAATATATCGAGGGAGGGTGAAATTAAAAAAACAACAATCAAAATGAAAGAAGAGAAAATAAACGGCAAATTCAAAATTGGATCAAAAGCTCCACTTCAATCATCATTTTTTAAAGTGAGACACTTTTGCCCTTGTAATTTTGAAAATTTAATATTGATTTTAAACTTCATTTTATTTATTTATTGGTAATTGGGTCAAGATAAAAGAGTGAGTGATCAATTTATAGCAGAAAAAGAGATAAAGTTCCGGTTGACACTAATTCTAACCACTAAAAGGATCAATTATGGTATCAATAGGATACATTTAATTATGAGAATTTCACCCGAGTGCTCTTCATCATTTTCTACTTGAAATGGTAGAAATTAGGTTGAAAAGTTTTTTTTTTTTTTTTTTTTTCCGTGGATGGCTAGATTGTTTAAGGTCATAAAAGAGATTTAGAAAGTGTTAGTGCTTTTTAGGTATTTTGAATAACCAAGGAGCTTAAAAAGGTGTCAGTGCTTTTTAGATATTTTAAATAAAAATCAGTTTGAAAATAAAATTCACGAGCAAAAAATATATATATTTAAAACTCGATAATCTAACGACCTTGTTGTTGCTGCATGAAGCTAGACTAGCTGACCACACATCATTTGCATAATTTTCTTAATAAAAAAATCAAAGGGCTAACCTTTCACGTATAGAAGAGAAATTAAGAAAAAAAGGGATTAATGCTTTCTTTTATGTATTTTTTTTACCAGATCAATAAAAAAACCAATTCAAATAAATAAAGTTATTAAAAATGACTGGTTTGCGAGACTTTATATCTCGACACTCATTTTTTTTTTTAATATAGCATCTAGCTATTATTAATATTTTTTTATATGTAATTTTTGATTTATTTTTCCCAATTGTCAAAAATATTATTTCTAACTCCTGCGCATACATTTTTTTTTCCGATGAAAAAACTAATGCCAGCACGCGCCCAAAGCACGTGCTACGTCGCTGGTTAAATCTTTATCGTGAGCGAGTAGCTGGTGAAATCTACATCGCCAGTAAGTTTATTACAACTGTAACAGGTGTTAGAGGAGAGCAGAAAAGAAATATACAGACACACATATACCACACCGAACTAGATGTATTGACTATTTGATAGTATATTTTAAGTTATTTTAAAAAATATTTTTTATTTACAAATATATTAAAATGATTTAAAATAAAAAAAACAATATTTTTATATCATTTTTTTGAAATATAATCACAAACATAATTGTCGTTGATTTTTTTAAATAAAAAAATGACATGGCATATACCCAGAACAATCCATCGCCTTTTGAATGTTTTTCAATGACGCTTCGATGATTGAAAAATCGATGCCATGGGTATCCAAAAACCCATTTGAGATATCATAATTTACACGGTGACCTGGGAGGACAAAAAAGAAGAAGAAGAAGAAAAATATGAAAAGGCAAGCATTTTGTTATTTTTTCAGCACAAAAGGGTAAAATTAAAACGTCTTATGGAGGTTAATTGTCAGGTCATGGGTGGTCTCTAGTGTCAACAGCAGTTGACGTCAACAAGCTTTATATCAGCTCTCAGCCACGTCAAGGTCAAGACAGCTGGATAATAGTTAGGGGCTGACGAACTTGTTGAGGTACTGGTTAGTGCCTTAGTGGTGTAGTGGGTTATAGAGTCTAGTCCAATTCTAGTTAATGTAATTCGTTCGGGTGGTTAATGTAAGTCTGGTTGTTATTTACCGGGTTATATAATAAGTTAATTAGAGTATTTAAGGGTCTAATAATTAAGTTACCATATGTGTACATGTAATTTATATCCAGTAGTGAGCTGGGGAATAGGTCAATAAGGTCGGTTAGCTGAATTATTATCTATTATCTATACAGCTAAACCAAAACGCACAAATACTGTGCAAATAACACTGTTCATCCACTCTGCTTTTACTGTGGATTTGAACAGTGATTCTTTTTTCTTTTTTCTTTTTTCTTTTTTATTTAAGAAGAAAAACTGATTTCCTTTTTTTTTTTTTTTTTTTTTAAACGTTTTTTTCCTTCTTAAACGTTTTTTTCTTCTTAAACGTTTTTTCCTTTTTAAACGTTTTTTTCTAACCGTGGTGTCCGGGGCAGCTTATACGCACCATGATTAATTTCTCGGTCCACTTTTTATTAACATTTTTTATTGTTTCTTTTCCTCCACTTATACAATTTTTTTTAGTTTATTTTTTGATAACCGGGTTGTCTGTGTTGGCTTACGCACATCACTTTTTATTCCCCAAAATTAACAGTGATTTTCACTTTTTATTACTGTTTGATATTTTTTTTCTTTTTTTCGCTCCTTTTTTTTCATTATTTTTTTTCATGAAATATTTTTTTTTCTGGTTATATTTTTTTTCTACTTATATATAATTTTATTTTATTTTTTTATAATAGAGGTGTTTGGGTTAACTTAAACACACCACAATTAATCCTTAGATCTTATTTTTTTATAGTTTTTTTTTTCATATTTTTACTGATTTTGTTTTTCATTTTTTTTCATTAAATATTTTTTTTTATTGGGGTGTCCGGAATAGCTTAAGCGCACTATAATTAATCCCCGAATCCTTTTTTTTTTCTTATTATACATACAGCTAAACGAAAACATGGATTCACTGTGCAAGTGAGTACTGTTCACACAGACTCATGGGCACTATTCATGTGCACTTTGACCCGGTGCTTCGCGGGTGTATGTCCTTTTTTTTTTTTCGTTTTGAAACAGTGTATGCACGAAATTAGCCCCCGAAAAAGACAAAAAACGCCGTCTTTTTCAGGGGCTAGACGGTCATTGACCGTTCCGGCCCGGTCCGGCCGGCCGGTTTTTTTTTTTTTTTTAATATTAGAGTTAACAGTGCAGCAACGATTTCACCCCCCGAAAAGGACAAAAACCATGCCTGGGGGTGAGGGGCGTTCCGGTAATTAGCCAATTTTTTCTTCTTCTTTTTCGCTGACAACTGTTGGCGCGTCACGGGACGCGCCGTTCGTTGCAGCGCTGACGCGTTCTTCGGACGGCGCGTGCGGCGTCATAAGTCGTCGGAAAACGCCCAACCGGCGTCTAGAATGATTTTCAGGCATGTTCTCTTCCACATGGAGCGGCGCGTGTGGCAAGATGGTGTCCGAAGACGTGTCAATGGTCGTTTGAATTCCCCCCCCCCCCCCCCCCAATTTCTCTCTCCTGCCTGCGCCAGCTGACGTCAGCTAAGCTGTTTTTTGTCAAAGTTTATTTCAGTCCCTGAACGTTTGATTTTGTTATTCTAGCCCTTAATGCTATTATATAGGTTTTCATTTCTTTCAATTTCATCCCTCAATTGAAATTGATTATATATTGAAGTTCCAATGCGGTCCTCATTCTTTTAATTCAATGGATTGGCCTAGAATTCGGAATTTTTTTGGTATCAAAGTTTTCATTGATTTCAATTTCATCCTTCCATGCAAATTTATTATAAATCCTTAATATTTTAGGTATCAAAAGTTTGATTTCTTTCAATTCTATCCTTCTATGCAAGTTAATTATGGATTTCAGTTTCATTTCAGTCCCAGTTCTTTTAATTTCCGGTTTTGTTTTGAATTATTTGATTTCAATGTTTGGGTTTACTTCAATTTTGTCTTTTAAATTAAAGATATTATTGAAAGTATATCAAATTAATTATATATTTGTATATTTATGTCAAATTAAAGTATGTAAGACTAATATTATGTTCAAATATTTATTGAATATTATCGCCTAAAAATATATAGAGGGAGAGGAAAAATGACCTAGGATTTTTTGAATGACAGAAATTCATATCAGTATTCTTAAATACATTTAATATAATAATACGATTAATAAATCTTATAAAATTAAAAAAATATTAACTTCAAGATTAAATTTTGTTTTCTTTTGTTTAAGTTTATTTCTTCATATTTATGTCAAATTAAAGTATGTAAAACTAATATTATGTTCAAATATTTATTGAATATTATCGCCTAAAAATATATAGAGGGAGAGGAAAAATGACCTAGGATTTTTTGAATGACAGAAATTCATATCAGTATTCTTAAATACATTTAATATAATAATACGATTAATAAATCTTATAAAATTAAAAAAATATTAACTTCAAGATTAAATTTTGTTTTCTTTTGTTTAAGTTTATTTCTTCAAATAAATTTGCAGTGTTTTGACTTTTTAATTATATATTTGTGTATTTATGTCAAATTAAAATATGTTAAACCAATTATATGTTCTAATATTTATTGAATATGATCGCCTAAAAATATATATAGAGAGAAAAAAATAGCCTAAGATTATCCTTTAAATTAAATATATTATTGAAATTATGTCAAATTAATTATATATTTGTATATTTATGTCAAATTAAAATATGTAAAACTAATTATATGTTTGAATATTTATTGAATATTATCGCCTAAAAATATATTGAGAGAGAGGAAAAATGACCTAAGATTTTTTGAAGGGCAGAAGTTCATATCATGTTTTCTTAAATATATTTAATATAATAATATGATTAATAAATCTTATATAAAAAAAATATTGGCTTCAAAATTTAATTTTGTGCTCTTTTATTTAAGTTTATTTCTTTACAAGAATTTCCAATGTTTTCATTTTTAATATTTTAAATCTAATATTACTGGAAAAAAAAATCTCAGAAAGAAATTATTGACAAATTTACCTGCATTATCTACAGGTCAAATTAAAAAATATACAAGTCACTTCCCGTTTCCATTAGACTGTTCTTTTTAGACGGCAAATAAATAATTATAGCACACAAAAAAATTAAGTTTATGTTTTAAAAACAAATTACAATATATTTATTTCTAATAATTATAGCACACAAAAAATTTAAGTTTATGTTTTAAAAATGATTTTTAAGTAAAGAACAGTGTTTTCTATTGTTCATAAGTGTTTGACATGTTTTTTTTTTCAGTCTTTTTTTTAATAACTGTGGTGTCCGGGTCAGCTTATGCGCATCACAATAAATCTCTGAACTTAATTTTTTTCTATAATTTTCACTGTTTATTAATGTTTGAAAATGTGTTTTCCTCTTCTTTTTTTCAGGCTTCTTTTTTTTTGGTTTTTTTGATACTCGCGGTGTCCGGGTCAGTTTACACGCACCACAATTTTTTCCTCACACATATATATTTTTTATAACCGGGGTAGGTTACACGTGTCACGAATAATCCTTGGACATTGTTTTTTAATTTTTTCCAACTTATAAATTTTTTTTATAACTAGAATGTCCAAGCTAGCTTACGTGCACCATGACTATTATTTTGTACATAGCCAAAGGAGATCGCAATTTCAAAGAGTAATAAACAGTGATTTGAAATGTGGTTTTCGTTGTTCATTACTATTTTAAAAAGTGGATTGAACTATGATTCTGATGAGAGATGACAGGAGTGTTTGGTAATGCGTTTGAAAATCGCTTTTGAACAAATTTTAATTTTTTTAAATTTTAAATTAAAAAAAGTGTTTCTACATGATTTTGATGTGCTAATGTCAAAAATATTTTAAAAAAAAATTACAACACGTTAAAAATCAATTATTTTTCTACATAGAAAAAAGCTCAGCGCAACGCGCGGGCAAATCAGCTCGTATTAGCTAATTAAAAGGGGTTAAGCTTAACTAGAGTCCTTGAAACTTGATAAGTTGATTATTTTGAGTCTATAATTAGCAGAAATGAATAAAAAAAAACACTGAACAATTTTCTAAAAATAAGACTTGGAGGCTGTGGATTCCTCAAAAATCCAATTATTTTTCTTAATTTTTCTGGAGACGTGACATTAATTGGGAAATTGGATACCATGAAGGCAGAAATGAATGATTGACGAATATGTAAGGATAAAAATATAGTTTACAGACAGAAAAAAATAATAATAGAAAAGGAGAAATGGTCCTACGTGGCCTACGCGTACAGATTCGATTTACTTTAGTAGAGTGGCGGAACAAAAGACAAAAATTTTATTCCGTGTTCGAGAACGTTGCTAAGTTTATTTTTTATAAGTGTTTATTTTATTTGAAAATAACATATATTGTTTTATTTTCTTAATTTGTTTTTAATATTAATATATTAAACAATATAAAAAAAATAAATGTATTTTTTTAACCTCCGTAGAGCACACTACCAAACACGCCTTATTCTTTATCTTTCCCTCTTGAGTAAATATCTAAGGCAATTTGCTCAACGAAGAATATATATATATAACCCCCCCCTCTTAATTGCTGACAAATCTTTCCCATCCACGCTCGCTTCTACTGCGGCCTCTTCTCTCTTGCTCTAATCTATGGCCGCATCTCAAGCAATTCTCCTCTTGCAAAAGCAATTGAGAGGTCAGCCAAACAAACAATTTTTTTTATTTATGTTTTTGATTTATGTGTCAAAGTTTTAATCTTTGATCATTTCTTGATTGATTTCCCAGATCTCTGCAAGAAACCAGTTGATGGATTCTCTGCTGGTTTGGTTGATGAAACCGACATGTTTGAATGGAGCGTTTCAATTATTGGACCCCCTGATACCTTATAGTGAGTAATTTACGAGTTCGAAGTTTTGATCTTTACATGTTTAAGACTGATAATTGTTCATGTTTTGGGGGCGGGCGGGGTTAAGGATTGTGTTTCTTTTTTCTCCGAGTTTTCTTTATGGGTTTTGCTTGTCTGATGTTGATAATATTCCTTTTGATGATGGTTTCATGTGTTGTTTCAGTTGAATAATGGTTAATTAATTTGAGTGATGGTTGAATTTCTGTTTGAGAAGCTTACCTAAAGGTGTATGATTAGGTGGTTAATGGTTCATTTGGATGAATAACTGTACTGAATTTGCTTTTATACATTATACACCACCGAGCTGGGTGTTTCCTTCTTTATGGTGTGTTTTATGGAGGAAAAAAAAATCAAAATTTGTTAATGGAAGAGCTGTGGTTATGTTGGTTTTACTTTGTGCCCGATCCAATATAGCTGATCTTTCTCCAGATATAGGTTTAGGGTAGATTGATGGCCTACATCAATGTAGTTGAATCTTACATGTCATGATCCTGACGAGGAGAAAGATAGTTGTGGCCTACTGCTACATGTTTGAAACCAGGGCTTGGTTAAATTGTGGAATTTTGTTTTTAGAGAATGTTATACAGGACTTTTTTAGCATCCAAATTATTCCATTATTTATCGGATATGAAAGCTGGTGCTGTGTTGTTTGTTAACAAGCAATTCTCTTGTTGTAGTGATGGGGGTTTCTTCAATGCCATCATGAGCTTTCCAAAGAATTATCCAAATAGTCCACCAACTGTCAGGTTCACTTCAGAGATGTGGCATCCGAATGGTGACGGCTTTTCTTCTGTTGTTTTCAATCCAATATCTATATTTATAGTCTAGTACATTTTTATCTAGGATCCGTGCCTGGGCACATGTCTCTACATGCTTGTAATGTATATTTCAAACGAGTGAAGCTCTAAAATGTAGTTGTCTATCCCTGAACTGCAGTTTACCCTGACGGAAAGGTTTGTATATCAATTCTTCATCCACCTGGTGATGACCCAAATGGCTATGAGCTTGCAACTGAGCGCTGGACTCCAGTCCATACTGTATGTGATGCTTTTATGTTTTTTATTCTTTTTGGTTGCAGTATGTGTGTGTGTGTGTGTGTGTGTAACTAAGTACATTGCTTAGTTTCTCTGTTTTTTTTGGTTTGTCCTCAAACATGGGTGAGATTTTAGCCTGATAACTGTTTTTTCTCTGTCTGCACTTGTTGCGAACATTAAGAAGCTGCACTGTGAATCCTATCAACCATGTTTTTTTATGTTATAGTGACATGTATGACATGCTGCTTTCTATTCATATCTAACATCTACCAATGGAAGGCTGCAAGTGTTTGGATAACAACTTGTCACTTGCAGTTCTGAGTTACTGTCTGGTTCGTGGTTAAGGATGAAAGTCAGGAGATATGTATATGGTAACTCTTTGCTTTCATGCATGATGATTTTAATCCACTTTGTGGCATGATCATGTGATGGTGGTTCTGATTGGCAGTGCATATTGGTGATGGGCAACTATAAGGACAGAAACTTGAGATGACTGCAAGCTGAATTTCATTTCAGCTCTGAGGGGCTTATTTCTAGCCCAGATTGAGGTGCTTTTTCCTGAGCCCTGGCACGACTTTAGTTTAGAAGAGGTCGTTTGAGTCGGGGATGGTTAGCATTGCATGGCTCTTTCGACACGCGAAAAAAGTAAACCGGTCAATTTGAGAAATAACGAAAAATTAGAAGTGGGAGGTTTACTTGGTAAATATTGAGTAAAACCAGAGCAGCGTGGAGTGGGATTCATATTGGTTTTATTCATGTAACCTGTTATTTTTGAAATGTTGTTGAAACAAAGAACATATTTTGAGTGCACAAGTAAAACATGAACCATCATACTTCAATCGCATATGACCTTAAGGCTAGAGAAAAGAAGGTTACAGTGTAAACTGTGAGAAAAAAATAACCAGAATGGTTACCAGCAGAGGTGGGACAACATTCATTGAGTTTGCATGCAAGGGACTATTAGAGGCAGAAGAATTGAAATTGTTGATAGCTAACATCAGGATTACATAGCATATGTGTTCTCTCTTGTTGCATGCATGACGCTAATCTGATTCCTAATGATAATTTCAAGTGTTTTTTGTTCCTTTCACGACCAAGTTTTTGGTCTTTTGCATCACCAGACATGTTTTCGAAAACTTTTACCTGATGCTTTTTTGTGCATTATTATGTTGAGGCCTTGCTATTACTGAATCGAGGCTGACTTTATGTGATTCTAATTTGCAGGTTGAAAGCATTGTTTTGAGCATTATATCGATGCTTTCCAGTCCTAATGACGAGTCTCCTGCTAATGTTGATGCTGCGGTAGGAGTTTTTTTTTGTTTTTCCATAAATATATAATCTTTACTCACTTCATTAGTCTCCTGAATAAGTATATTGAGTAACAAGTGGTTAAACTGAATATATTAAGCATTTGAAAAATTTCACAATCATGCTCGAAGAATTTCCAAGTCTCATGCTGCAATCAATACATATACCTGCCTCATTTGGCCTGACCTTTGGAGTGATTGGAAATAGGTTAACTGTGTTATTACATATCTCATCACATCGAGTTGCATGCATCTTATTGCCACCATTCAAGCTTTCACATAAGATGCTTCCGTGTCTTGCATTTGTCTAGTCATGACTGGATCATGATTTTTTTTTTTGCTTTCTACTATTCTGGCTGATGCTCCACATCTTTTCTAACAATTGCTGGACTGTATAACTTCAGAAACAATGGAGAGAGAGTAGGGAGGAGTTCAGGAAGAAAGTAAGTCGATGTGTTAGAAAATCACAAGAAATGTTGTGACACTATATATATTGCTGCTTGGCGTTTGCACATCCCTGGTCAAGGGAGGAACCGGAGGCCTTCGGACCAATCAGTGAACCATGTAAAATTTCATCAAGTTCTTGTTTTCCGTCCATTGTAACCTTTCCGTGCGTCTCTGGGTGACAATCATTAGTATTAGATATCCATGTATGGGCTTGAAAATGGCATTCCCTGAACTTGTATGAACTTTATTGAAATCTTGTATCTTAATGGTTTTGTTTTCTTAATGTCGAAACAAGTTCAATGGTAGTGTTTACTTGTTAATTCTTCCTTGAGGGAATTGTATGCTGACATGTATATAATTCACCTATGCAGAGGCATTATGGAATAAAATATTATTTTAATATATTTCTGAATAAAAAATATTTTTAAATATAATTTCAACCATAATCTTAAACAAATACTGAAATTAATTTAAATCATCAAATATATTATTTTTTTATTAGAAACCTGTTGATCGATATTATTTTTTAAAATGATTTTTATTTAAAGATATATTTTTTTAATATAAATATTCAAAACAATAAAAAAAATTAATGGAAAACTAATATATATATATATATTTTTTTTTTAAATGATGCAACTACCGAACACAATCACTGCCTCCATAAATAAATACACAACGGAGAAGTGCATTAGAAACACCAAGCATATAATCTAGAATGTTCCTAGTCACATCATAAGAAGTCAAAAATCAGAATCTCCCTTCTCTTTCCCCCCCAGACCCAAATTCCTCAGCCAAATAGATTTACACTTTACTCCCCCAATTTATCATTTCCCCCCTCCCTTCTATTACGTCCTGTTCTCTATCCGTAGCTCAAATCAAATAAAGAATTAATGGCAACTTCTCAAGCTAGTCTTCTCCTGCAGAAACAGCTGAGAGGTTGATAACCCTACATCAATCTTTTTTATTATTATTATTTGGGTCTTGTTTGTTTTTTATAGAAAGTTTTGATCTTTGATGTTTTTTTTTTTGTTTAATGATTTTGTAGATCTATGCAAGAACCCGGTTGATGGATTCTCTGCTGGTCTGGTTGATGAAACCAACGTGTTTGAATGGAGCGTTACAATTATAGGCCCCCCTGATACCTTATAGTGAGTTTTCATCCATTCCATAAGTTTTTTTTCTTAACAAATTTTAGGGCCACACCTTTTTTTATATCTTGGCAATTGGTTTTAAAATCTCGTGTTGCTTTTCGGGCTTGAATCTGGTTTAAAGAGTTTTTATTAATCGTGATGATGCTTTCTTGTTATCTGATTTTCAGTAGTTATTCTTGGATTTCTTTTTATGAAGTTTACTTAAAGATCTTGGTAATGGCTGATTGGTAATATGCTGTTCTTGAGCCAGTTAGATTTTCTTTAATCAATCGGATTATCACATAATTAAGCTATGAATGAATTCAGTTTTTAATTGATTTTGCGTCTTCCGCTTTGTTTCATTTAAGAGCTTTCTGGTAACTTGATAGGCTGGTCCAATTACTTGCACCCCGACTAGTTTGGAACCAAGTCTTGGATGCATTTTGTTTTTGAGAATTATATCCAGAGCTTTTAGTAACATTCAAATTGCTATATAATTTTCTGGCAAGACATCATGTCGTTTATTAATAACTTATTCTCATGTCACAGTGAAGGGGGTTTCTTCAATGCCATCATGAGCTTTCCACAGAATTATCCAATCAGCCCTCCAACTGTCAGGTTTACCTCGGAGGTGTGGCATCCAAATGGTGGGTGCTTTTTCTTTCTTTATTATATCTGTGCGCGCTATTCTGTGTCCGTGCTATTGAAATGGAAAACTACTAAAATGTTGCTGTCTCTGAAATATAGTTTACGCTGATGGAAAAGTTTGCATATCAATTCTTCATCCACCTGGTGATGACCCAAATGGCTATGAGCTTGCAACTGAGCGCTGGAGTCCAGTTCATACAGTATGTGATTCTTTGATGTTTTATATGACTGCATCTATTAAATTGCTTGCAGTTTTTTGTAAATACGGTGCTTGTTTTTTCCTGTCTTTTCATTATCCCATTACCCACAGAGTGGAAGTTAAATTCAGAACTGTTTTTTCTTTACTTTGTTCACATTGATGTGAACACTACGAGTTGCAAAGAGGATATGCGCTCTATACTCGAGTTATTTTTGAGATATGCTGTTTTCGACTCCCTAAGAAGGCTGCAATTATCTGGACAAGCAATCCGTAACTTGCTGTTCTGAATTACAGGTTTGTCCTGGATAAGGATGGATATTTGAGACAGAGATATAGAAATGGAAGCTCTTTGCATTTATGCATAATTCTAATCCACTCTGTGGTATGACCATGTGATGGTGGTTTGGATTGGCAATGCATCTCAGTGATCGGCATCTTTTATAACTGAAACTTGAGGTGACTGACTTAAAAGCAACTCAGCTATGATGGGCTCAGTTCTAGCCAAGATCATATGCTTTTTTTGGCTTCGGAACAACTTTAGGCTACAATAGGTCACTTAGGCTGGGTTGATTATTATCGTTTAGCCTGTTTTACAATTCAAATTTCTCCTTTCTTCACTGTAGAGAGAAGCCAGCAAAGGTGGTAGTGTCAGTAAATAGCGCATAGTCATGGGATCATTTTGGCTTTATAGATAGACAATATGACTATTAAAATTTAGACCACACTTGTTGAAAAGCTCAAGATATCTCACTTGCCAAAGGAAACTATCAATCGATGTATTCTGATTGCAAAGAGCAAGAAGCACACCTTGTATTTATACTGCGCTGATTACCAAATAGCTCCGAATGTTTCACCTCACAACTCGTGGCTGCACAGAAGTGTGGTAGAGGCCAATTAGGCTCTAAATATTTTACTGGGTGTTGTGCCTTATTTTGGCCGTGAGTTTATCTTTTTTATAAACCTTTCTTATTCAGTGTCCTGTTTTTTGCAGGTTGAAAGCATTGTTTTGAGCATCATATCAATGCTTTCTAGTCCTAATGACGAGTCCCCTGCAAATGTAGATGCTGCGGTAGGTGTTTTTAATCATTTATTTTTCCATGAACATGAACCATTATTTGCACCGTCTCTTTTTCTTGAGAAAATTTTGAGATTGAAGTGGCAAGAATGTATGTTTTCAACCATTATTGCATTGTGTATAGCGCCACCATTAAATATTTCAGATGTGGTGGTGATGAATGTGGGCTGCATTTTATATTTTGCTAGCGACGCACATAAACTCAACGCTTACATTTTAACACTATCATGATTGAAAAACTTCAGAAACAATGGAGAGATAGCAGGGACGAGTTCAGGAAGAAAGTAAGCCGATGCGTGAGGAAGTCGCAAGAAATGATGTGACCCAACGTTGCACTGCAGAGCTTCTGGTATCAGTATTCAAGAGAGGCGGAATGTACCTTGTAGAATTCCATCCACCTTTTGTCCTCAATCCATTATAACCTGCAGAACTCTTTGTGCACATGTTTTGAGCGTCAATCATCAGTCTTAGATATTCATATTTTGGTTTAAACTTGGCTGTTCTTGGAACCTGCTCGAACCCGTTCTCTGCTTCTTTATATCGTTTTGGTTTGAGTTTCGCCATGCTGAAATCGATCAACATTATGCATTTCTCCCTTCTTTAACCGCCGAAATAGAGAAAATGCATGAAGATAGTAATTATTATTTTTATAAAAAAAATAAAATTATATTTTATAACAATCATTTTAATATTAATAATTGTGATGATCTAATTATAGAATACAAATTTTATTTCATTAAAGTTAAGAATTATCATGGAGATCTTATGTTGTTAATTAAAAAAGTATATATTATATTCATAATAAAGATTAAATTTATGATACTAACTAAATATGAAAATGCTAAGAAAAAATAAACTTTTACATTATAAAAAAGCTCTTGTATATAAAATATATATATATATATATATATTATTTTTTTATTTGGAAACAGTGAAAAAAGTGGAAAGAAGTATAAAGAACCTAACTTAGTACAGATTTAAAATTTTTAAAAACGACGTCGAAATATTGGATCTGAACTGGATGTGCTGGCTCTTCTTTTTCTAACTAATTTCATTTATTGAAAATTTACTCATCCGACAGAATAATAATAAACGATACTTTATCATAAATATGGTCCGATCCAAATTCTTGCACCAGCCGATTTAGAGAAATTAGACCTGGTCTAAAAACTCATGTCTTCAAACAAGTTTTGTGTGAGAGGAAGTTAGGTCTGATATCTCTGACTCTCTCAAGTTCCGGCGACCGTAACTCGGGCCTGGTGTCTGTTCTCACCACTGTGTTCCTCAAATATATATCGGGTAAACCCTCCAAGCTTCTCTCCTTCTTGTTCCGTGGTTAAAGCTCGTGACCTTCTTTTGAAGTTGCCATATTGGATGATTGGTTAAATACCCACTACTATTTTAATTGTTGGTAGAGATATTGTAATTTGATTTTTTTTTTGTTCGGAGAGTTTTGCTTTTGATGTTGAATAAACTGTATATGCTCTTAGAGAAATCAACGACCCGTTACCAAATACCAAAACCCATCACCTTCACATAGTTCCTGCAAACATTGCAAGAACACAGCATGCGGAAATTGGACTACTGGACATTTCTCTCTACCTGTCCGATAAAATGCCAGCACGAACTGTTGTTTCGTGGAACACGCTATGGCTTGTAGTTATTCAAAGGGGGCAGGTTAAATGGGTGTCATTCCTAACTTTCGCCAATGCACGGTTCTACTATTATACTCAGTGAGACCGCGTTTTGCATTGTATAAGTGTTTTGTGCTCACGTGGGGTTTGTTGTATGAAATCTCGGTTTGAGATTCGGCTCTTCTAGGGTGTGCTTTGTCCGTTTTTTGTGCAAATTGTTCACTATTGAAGGTGCCGAGTTGGGTTTTGTTGAGTGACATGAGAGAGAGTGGACATTAGTAGGCTTAAACTGAATACAAAAGTTGAACACCTGCTCCCAAGATTTGTTTGCTGAACCCTGAAAGAAATTAGGAGTATGGTTGGGTTATGATTCACATATTTGGTACTAGGGAATTAGTTGCTGCTTTGTGTCCCTTTTTTTCCTTCCAATTTTGAATTTAGATGCTATGGACCTTTCACCAAACAAGCCAGAGCACACACATCAGAACATTTTAGGCATGGAGCCAGAATTGGAATTGGAAATCCATACCTAACCCATTTGTCCGCACATTTGTTGTACTGCATATGCACTCTATGTTAACCAACCTTAGTTTATGGCTGGTTTGGCTACACCCAAACACAACTTAAAAAGCTGGGATCATGTTTGTTGCTACCCAAATTTTGACCCACTTGTGGCGACGTGTGACAATGTTGGCCTCCAACATTTTCCAACCTCCAAGTTGCATTTCCATGCCAATATAGTTGATAACTTAAAAATATCCTACATGTTGAACCAGTGACCTGGAGTATGTGAAACATGGTGTACTGTTTACCTATACTGGATGCCTTCATTGCCACACTGCATTGAAACACTTTGTTGGAACTCCAGCACACTAGAGTTTGTTCTTTCACATGCATATATAAATGTAAAACTGATTGTTGCATCTTAGTGTTATCAATATAGTACATGATGTGCTTCTTACCCATGCAGTCTCATTGGTTGAACTTTGAACTCCTAGCCCTGCACATTTGTTGCTTTTGCAATTAAACTCTTAGCCTGTAACCTTGACTGTTAGGCACATAGTGCTGTCATTTCCTTTCTTCCATGTAAGCTGGGCAAGTGATGAGACTGGAATCAAAAAGTTAGAGAGGCATCCAAGATTGTTCTTCATGGTTATATTTATTAAAGGCACGTAAATTGGAACTAGTAAACATCATGTTATTTTGAGTATGTTTTGAAATGAATTTGTTAAAGTTAGAGTTGATTTCAAGTAATGATAGCATGTTTTGAAATAATCCTATATGTTTATGTGATTGCAGAAGTGGAACCGCATTCTTGCGCGACCCAAATGATGTCACTTAATTAATTACATATATCTACCTATGTACGCAGGCATAAGGACAGGAAGATCAGTGACAATACAAAAATAGAGTGAGTGGAAATGAGGATAGTGGGGTTGACAGGTGGAATCTCGTCCGGAAAGAGTACCGTCTCTAATCTTTTCAAGTCCCATGACATTCCTGTCGTTGACGCTGATATAGTCGCTAGGGCGAGTATTCCTTTTTTTATTTTTCCTTATCTTTTCCTCTGGTTGCATTACATATATATATATATATATATCATCATCATTTGGTAATTTTGACAAATGATTCCATGTTTTGGATGGCATAATCTGATTCTTGCATCAATTTCATGGGCAAAATTGTCAAATTTTATAATTGTTCATGGCTACTTAAAAGAATTATTCAAAACAGATCCGGTTGGTGTTATGAATTAAATGGATTGCAGGATGTGCTGAAGAAAGGCACCGGTGGATATAAGAGGGTAGTTGCAGCGTTTGGAGAGGACATATTGCAAGCTAACGGGGAAGTTGATAGGCCAAAACTGGGTCAGATTGTGTTCTCTGACCCTGGGAAGCGCCAGCTTCTCAATAGGTACAGTTTAGTTAGCTGCTTGTGTTTTTTATGAATAATAAATATGTTATTTTTATAGCATTTGGACGATATGGAATAGAATATAATATGTATGAAACAAATTATTGAAAAGAATGGCTGCATTTTAATTTAAGTCACAGCTTGCTGAACTGGATTTACTGAATGCTTAATGAAATGACATCATCTAAATTTTTCATCTTTTCATGTCTATGCTCTAATTTAGACTGGTTCAACTTGTAAATGAAAAAGCATGTTAAATTTCTGTGGAAATGCACATTCTTTTGGCTTGAGTTGCAATTGTATAGATTGAGGAAGTATGCAAAGCATAGTTTGCATTGGTTTTCCTGGTCCATCAAGTGAAATAGGAACAAAATTTTTTGTTTAGTCTTCTTCGTGCTGTTTAATTAGTTGCTTGTTGACAGAAAATAATTATTAGAAGATAAATAAATATGAGCTGATTTTATTTATGAAGAAGCTTTATACATGATAAGGTTAGCATGTCATTTTTCCCTTCCAAAGTAAACTCAGTTCACGCTCATCAAACAGGTTTTATGTCTTAAAGAAATTTCCTTTGAATTGTGAAGTCATACCCCTGAAGTTATAGTACATGTGGGATTTATGCCAAAAATAATATGCATTAGTGGCCATGCCTCAACTTGCTGGTGGATTCTAGATTGTGATAATGTTCTATGGAACAATGTCACAAAATTGCATGTAACGCTCCTTCTAATGCATTGGCTATTGAATACTTCCAGGCTTTTGGCTCCTTTTATATCCTCTGGCATCTTAAGGGAAATTTTAAAGTTGTGGCTGAAGGGTTGTAAAGTAATTGTCCTAGACATTCCTTTGTTGTTCGAAGCCAAGATGGATAAGTGGACAAAACCCATTATTGTTGTTTGGGTTGACACTGAAACACAGCTTCAGCGACTCATGGCAAGAGATGGAATCAACGAGGAAGATGCCAGAAACAGAACGAACGCTCAGATGGCCCTGGATTTGAAAAGGTCCAAGGCTGACATCGTCATTGATAACTCTGGCACCTTAGAAGACCTGAAGGAACAGTTTCAGAAGATACTAGTCCAGGTTACAAGGCCTTTGACGTGGACTGAATTCTGGCTTTCAAGACAGGGAGCCTTCTCGGCTCTTGTTTCCATTATTATCGGAGTTGTTGTTGGCAAAAATGTTGTTGGCAAATTATAGTCGAAATTCTTACTTTTCGCCTGCTTGACATCGCCATGTGCTGTTTTTTTCCCAGAAAAATAGATGTGGTTTTGTTTAGAAATATATTTATTTGATGGAGATACGCAAACATGCGAAGCCCCTAAAGGTGCAAATGAAATATTAAAATGTCTTGCCAGGAGTGGATAAAAATGTAATATCTACCTTGAATTTTCAGCAGTCCCAATGTAATGAAGTTAATGTGTTTGTTTGCAGAAAGGGATGAGGAGAGAGACAGGTGTGGAAGGTGAGTGAGGGGTTCTCAGTTGTCTACCGCATCTATGGAAGGAAGACACAGTGAGTTTTATAGCCGGTTTTAAAGAAGAGTTTGAGTCTTAAGTACCCTGCAATTAAAACTCATGAACAGACCTAGAAGAGGCTAAAACTCAAAGGTACCACCCTCAACTACGTTTTACTCCACCGGATATTAAGCTATCCGGGCAGTGCATCGTAACATTAAATCATGTTAACCTAGAATACTCAGTTAAGTAAAAAAAAAAAAGCTCCCCGTTTTGGCATTTTCAGCATCTCTTTCTCTCTCATTGAACGAATCCTTCATCTTTCTTTGTATTTACACAACATTGAAGAAACCAGTAAGAGCATGATAGTGCCTTTCATCCTTAACCCATCCATGCTAATGTCGTTGATTTATATGGATTGATTGGTCTTGTTCCCCATCAGTCTCCTTTCCTCCTTAATCTTTGAATGATTATAGACCAAAAAGCGAAAGAAAAATGGATTGAAAGGTGAAACAATAATTACTATGCATTGAAGCAAAGTACTAAAGTGTTAGGGTTTTTGGTAGAGAGGTAGAAGAAAGAGGTCGTAGAGAAGATGCTGTTCCCTTTTTCTTTATTATTATTAACTTGATAGACTTGTTAATATTAAATGACTCTGACTTGATCAACCTCTTGTGGCACTTTATCCAAAATCCAAATATATTATATTGTGTTTCTTCCTAAGTTGTAGATACATGCTACAATAGTACAGAGTTTTAGTCCCTCGAAGATGATTCTTAGTTTTCCCAATCCCATTACAAAACCTAAATCCTCATAGAACGTAAAATTTCATGGGTGCTGACGTTCCCCCTTTTAAAAGAAATTCATTCACCGAGTTTCAGCCTAACCTTTTCAGCTTGCATTATTTATAAATTCACCCATCACTTCCATGTTTTACGAATCTCTAAATAACTAGAAAGAAAGCAGGTTATCTTCTTCTTTTCTTATTTTTTTTACTCCCACAAGCGCATCGAAAATCCATTCCACAGCTATAAAGCATAACTAAAATGTCTCCCAAACCAATCAAGATACAATGAATCATTTACTATGTGATGAGGTTTAAATAATTCGATTAGCTTTGGAGCAAAATTTGTGTTGAATAATCAGTCAATCTCTTAATTCTAGCAATTTAATTTATTTTTTCTAGCCAAGATGGTTGATAACTTACACGTGATGACTAATAGACAAAAGTGATCGGTGATTGTACCTGTAAAATGTTCTCTTTTATATGTTTTGGGATTCTAAAATTACTCAAGTAAGTCTCTTTTTAAAGAGAGAAAGTGCAATAATATTTTTGAGAAATAGAATCTAAAAATATGTATGCTAAAAATATAAAGAATGAAGAAACTGTAAAACTAAAGTTTAAAGAATTCTTAAGGTATTTATAACTCATAAGTCTATTTTTTTTTTTTATGGATATTAGGGGTTGGAGAGTCACTTCATCCCTATAATATTTTGAATTGTATTCCACTCAAAATAACTTGTAGTGGATCAATAAAAAAAATCAAAGGTCTCGAGTAGAGATCCAAAAAAATTAATTACAGAGTATTGACTTAAATGAGTTGCCTGGACGCGTTAAGGGTGGAAAATAAGCCTAAATGTGCTACCTAAAGTCTATGGTCATAGGGTTCTGGTTCTATCCAGGCCCATTCATCAGTAGCTCTCAAGTTTTTATGATATTGATACCCAAAGACTTGTAAAAATATCTTGTTATCATGACGAGTTTGTTGAATTTCTTCGTATAAAAAGATGGTTGAGAACCTTATGGTATACTAGAGAGCTTGTGTGTATAAGCATACAACATGGTTGAAAAAAAAGAGTTTTTACATACATAGAGGGAAACCATAGAGGAACCCACACTTACAAAAATTTCCAGGAGGGTAGGTAAAACCATAGAGAAACCTATGCTTAGAAAGATTTTCTAGTAGATAAAAAACCTATAGGGAAAAAACCTATACTTGGAAAAAATCCCGGGGGGAACCTATTGAAATAACTCATTAGAAGAATTCCTTGTATGAAAACATTGAAGGAACCTATTGGATAAATCCATCATAGAAATTTGTATTTAGAAAATATCTAAGTGACTTAGAAAAATCCGTGGTAATAACTTATTAGAGGAACCCATTTAAAAAACTCATTTGAGGATCTTACAGGAGGAACATGTTTCAGAAACTCATTGGAGGAACCTATTTAAAATTCCTGTTTAAAGGAATCATTGAAGAAAACTCATTAATGGTGGAGTTGTAGCTATAAAATTTCTAAAGGATGGGGGAACTTAATAGAGATGGTGAATATATTTTATACTCTATCCTTTGAAGCCTGATATTATTGCACTAGAAAAACCTTATACCAATCAATTGAAAAATAAGGCTATTGCATTAGGGAGACCTCATATTAATCCATTGGAGAGAGTGAGGCTCAAGTCATTATTGTCCTTAAAAAATAATGTTATTGCACTAGAAAAACCAAGCTAATTCTTTATAAGAAGAGATGTGTTTGTCAAGGAGGTGGAACTTGCCTTTTAGGTATCATATGATCCCTCTAAATGCATGTAACACCTTTTAGTGTGTATAAACCACCATAAAATTATTTGTGAGTATAACTATGACGCGTAATTATTTGTGAGCATAATTGCAGCCGACAATACAATATATTTGTGGGTGTAGTCATTGATATAGCCATGTGAGGTGTAGTCATGGTCATAATCACAAATATAACTACTGGTTTGGGTGTTAGCATGTTGTTGACAAAACTATAAACATATTTGTTGGCATAACTATTGTTGTATAGAGATGTTATCAACAATTAAAAAGGCTTTTGTGAAATATGAATGAATTGAATTCTAGTTTATTTTTATTAGATGATGCTAATTATGAAGTTCCAAAAAATCCAAATAGTTAAGAAGGAAGATTTATATAGTGAATAATTAATTAATTTCTTAATTCTAGGAATTTGATTCATTCTCTTTAGTAAAATTGATTAATAGCAAAACTACTAACGGATATACCAACAAAAAATCTAGTCATGTTTATCGAATGATGTCATATATTTATAAGTTTTGATTAGGTAGACTCATCTTGGAACAATTAATTGGTGGAAAGGGAGGTGTTCATCGTTAGTTGCAATGCTCCTTTTATTTTTAATAAAGAGGTGGTCATTGTCAGAATTACACTAAAAAATTTAACCATTTATAAAAAAATTAAATATAAAAATGAGGCTACTACTCTACATAAAACAATGCAAATTGCATAGAAAAATGTGGTAGTGTTTGCACCATGAATATTGGCTAGAAATATAGTGTTAGCCCTATGTACTTGTAGAGTAGAGAATTTGCCAGTAAAACATAGAAAATATGCGAATGATGCCACGATTCCGTATTCCTACTTTTTTTGAATTTCTTTGAATTAATATCGGTGTTTGAGTTAAATTATGCGATACCTTGACTAATTTTATAGACTTGAAGTTAACGACTATGTAAATATCTAGTGATTATCATATTAATAATCATAAATCTTGAACTTGAGACATACACCATGAATTTAACTATTTGGCTCTAGTATAATGTTTGAAAGTGTGATTAAAGTTGATTTTCAAAGTAATTTTTATTTATAATATATCAGAATAATATTTTTTTTATATTTTAAAAATTATTTTTAATATAAATATGTAGAAATGATATAAAAATACAAAAAAATATTTTAATTTTTTATTTTCAAAAATAATTTTGAAATGGAGTGATGTTCTTAAAATTGGATTTACGAGTTCACACGTCCATCAGGTCCTGAAAAGAAAATATAATTCATGGGTGAGTTTCCACTGTGAAGTGAGCTAATAACACAAACAATAATAAGCTGATCCACAAATATCCACCTCCCTCGTCTGAATACAAATCTCAATTCATCCAAATACATACCCAGAAAAGAAGCCCAGCCAATCTCAACGGTTACTTGTGTGCGAGAGACTGTGGTGGGAAAATGAAGCAGCGCTCTGCTGTCACGCGTGAATCTTTACAGTGTAAATAGGATAATTACGCGATAACCACAACATTTTCTCAATCTACCATGTGGATTTTATTTATTTTCGTTTCAAGTATTACAATTTCTCAAACATTTATTTTCTATCCAATTACTATAATATGATTGACGGTGTGCGTCTTGCTCTGGATTATTAAATTATGATTTTGTCCTTTTATTCGAATGAGCTTTCCCTCCCGTATCGTCCTGCTCCTTGACAATCTAGACATTTACTATCCGGAAAGGAGAGGTTCCTTCCAGGAAATAAAAGGGCAAAATCATAATTTAGTAGTCCGAGGCAAAGCGTTTTGACAAGAAATACTTGATTAGAGGACACAAACAAGAAAATATTAAAATTCACGTACTTGACTGGGAAATATTAAGAATTGGTATACTTGCAGTGCAATTATCGTAATGTAAATGAGGGGGCAAAGGATAAAAAACCAACAAGGATTTTGAAACGAAAAGATGTTGTGCAGAAAAGAAGAAAAAAGAAAGTTAAAGCAAACTCTGACTCCCTGCTTCCTGTCTGGCTGCTGTGCTTCTTCTTTTCTTTAATAATAATAATAATAATAAATCAAATTAAATTATTCTCTTCTCCCTCTCTCCCTCTCCTTTTCTCTCTAGTCTGAACCAAATTTAACAAAGGAAGAAGAAGAAAACTCTCTCAATAATCTCTCCTCAAAACCTGATCGACACCTTCTCTACTGTTCTTCTAACTGCAAATCACTCCTTTATCCACAAAAAAACCCAAACATTACCCTCTCTTATTTCGATTCCCTGAACTTTCTCTGGATCCTTTCTCTCCATGAAACATTGAACCCCATGCCATGTCCCGTGACTTCAACAGCTCGCGACCTCTCAATCTCCACCTCAATTTCTCCGTGTCTACTTTACAATCAATCCCTGACGACAACCTTTTTCACTCCTTTTCTCTCTCATGACTTCTCTTGCCCTTCCTCCCTATTTCCTTAACCGCAAAATAATTACCAGCGTCGCCATCAACAATCATGCGGTCTCCGCAGCCCCACCGTAGCGGCGGCGACATTCAGCAACACTTCCATTCTACTGTTTCAGTACAGAAGCTGAAACGATTCAACTCACTCATTCTTGTTTTTCGATTCGCTGCCTTTTGCTTCTCGCTTGCCTCTGCTGTTTTCATGCTCACTAACTCTAGAGGATCTGATTCCCTTCATTGGTACAATTTTGACGCATTCAGGTATCTGCCTATAGGCCCTATACATGTACATGTATCGCAAAATTCACCCCCCCCCCCCCTCAAAGTTCATTTATTTACTGTAAATTCCTGTTTGGTTCGTGAGAAAATAAACGCCAGGAATCAAAGGGATGTTTCTTCAAGTTTGAAAATTATGCTTTTAATTCAGTTATTTGTTTTTCAAATTATATATTCCCGCTTTTTGCCCTTTTCATACATTTATTTATGAAGTTCAATTTTATTTGTAATCATTTGACCCAACTACTTCCCCGACAATTTTACATGTATTGATTAATTTTATTTTTTATATATATAGATATATATATAAATCTTCCTAAAATTATTTAAAACATGTTGACAGATACGTTTTCATTGCGAATGCGATCGTCGCCATATACTCGCTATTCGAAATGGCTGCTTCCGTTTGGGAAATTTCAAGAAATGCCACGCTCTTCCCTGAAATCTGCCAAGTCTGGTTCGATTTCGGCCATGACCAGGTATACGTATACGTTTTCGTATCCCTCCGTCCGTATACGCGTGCGTATTTAAGTGAGTAAGAGGGTTTTGATGGTGTGTGTGTGTGGTGCAGGTGTTTGCGTACCTGGTCATGTCAGCGAACACAGCGGGTACGGAGCTGGCGAGGACACTGAAGGACACGTGTACGGATAATAAAGCATTCTGTGTGCAATCAGATATAGCGATTATTTTGGGTTTCGCCGGGTTTTTGTTTTTGAGCATCTCGTCCTTGTTTTCGGGTTTTCGGGTGGTTTGTTTTATAATCAACGGCTCTCGTTTTCATGTTTAGGTTAATAGCAGATTAGGTTAATAGCGTATGCAATTAATTAAGATTGGACAGACGATGAGGGAATATTTTGGGTATGCGTGTGAGCAATTTCACGTTTTTACTGTGTGAGATTGATTTGGGTGTCTGCCTTTGATGTTCATGTTTGTGGCAGAGATTATTATGTTCTCTAGTACATTTAGTTCTGTGTACATGGGTTTGTGTATTATTGGATTCCTCACTAATTTCACATGGATCCTGTTTGAATATATGGATTTCTTTTCATGTCCTTCCCCCCCACCCGGCATGGCATGTGATTTCCAGGCAATGTTTTTGTTTTTTTCTTCTCTATTTTACACGAGAAACCTCAAGAACATAAACCGCTGCCCCACTAATGATCCCTCGCCAATGAGAATGAAGAACAACGAATATTTATTTATTTATTTATCTATACATAAAAAGAAGAAGACAAGCATGATGAAGCTTCGGGTTCATGCGAGCAATCATAACATTTTGGACCAACTTTCTATATAAAAACCATTGGCTACAATCTCCATATAGTTATGCAGCACAACGGTTCACTTTAGAAGCGAGCCTTATCTAATGGAAACATTCCCTCATTCAGCTGTTTGTTCCTTCTTTTTAGTGACATCTGCAATCACTAGAAGAGGATCAAGATCCCCCATGGGTTTTGAAAGCCTTATCTGCATCGTCTTTAAGAAAACTTTATCTTAAAATGGACAGTCACTTGCTAAAGTAGCCAATCAGCAGCGGACAAGAGCCATCGAATTTACAAGTACAGTAAGGACCTTATGAGAGCAACCTTCCTCAGCCAATGAAGCATGATAGCCAACAGAGAAAGACGATGCAGATTTCATCACTAATGAGGGTAAGTTTTCCCCACAAAGGGACATTGTCCTTGCCACTAACAGCACATTTCATATTCTAAAATCTTAAAGAAGTTTTGAAGCATTAAAGAATTCACCTGAAAAGTCTATTTGAAGCTATCACGATGATCAAACTAGCAAATTGACACTGTTTGACTATCATTTGGACTCTTAATTGAGTATAACAGCACCGCCAATTTCAGTTGCCTTCATATTTTGGGTCAGCCATCACGAAAAGGTGAGCTATCAGCAGAACAAATAACAAGATGCCAAGAGAATTGGCAAAAAATCCAAGGTCTTGATCACCAAACATCTGTGGAAGAATAAATAAAAGCGAAATGCGTCAGCAACTCGGCCAAAATTGACAATACCGAGACTAATTTTCTCTATGATACCCGACATGAAGTATTAATTTCCATTCCCTCTCATCTCCATTCCCTCTCATCTGTAATGCTATTACTCTCTGGGAGATCATTGAAAGAGGGGAGATTTATTATTTTATTTCTTCTTCATGGGACAAGTGAGTGTATTTGTGGGTGTGTTATATCTGTTAAAAGAATATCAAGTTCTTATTATGGTTACACTTACACCAAACCAAATGATGCCATGCTTGTTCTTCATTTAATCACTCTGCAGATTAAAATTGCCAACTCTCAATGAAATCCCAACAGCGATGCTGCTACCCAGTGCCAGTTCGGCACCATGGAACAATTCTCATCACCCTGGTTTTGCCCTCAAGTAGCCTTGCCTCGGTTGATATGAACAGTAAAAAAAGCCAGACATGCTCGTCAGCATTTTGTTAAGTGGGAAACTTCCAAGGACTTCCTCCCACGAGGTTGCCATTGAGAGCATATAGTCGCCCGACAATTTCCTTCAGGTTTTGAAGCGCTACAGTCAAAACATAACCTCAAAGGCGCCAGTGCTGAAGACCACAATAGCGAAATTTGCAGAAACTAGATTTGACAACAAATTTATTTCCCTTAAAATTTCAAAAAAAAACTTGATAGCATCATTGGGACATCACATTCCATTTTCACCAGCAGATTAATGATAAAAACAAGTAACCATCTATAGCCTGAAAATAACCAATTATCGATCCTAGAAACAAAAACTTAGAAAATAACACACAGCAAAGCATCAAATCATGCGAAGACTATGTTTACAAGTTACAAAGGGTTAATATACAGAGAGCAAAGCGAAACAAAATTGAACTGGAGAGGGGGGTTAGCAAACACACCTTTAAAGCTGATCATCGGACGCGAAAAGGCCAAAACGGTGATTAACCTCTCCCTCTCTCTCTCTCTGCATTCTAGCTATGTAGCCTAAGGGAGTGAAACGCGAGGGGGATTTGAATATTTGGTGTTATGGGCCATGCATGGATGCTAATGGGCTTTTGTATCCCGACTCCAAGCTAATCATGTGGACCTGTGGGCCATGTCTTTGGATTTATGTGATTATCAGAGTTGTCAATGTCGATCCTTTTGTCCGGCATGCTTGCGATATTTCGAACCACCTAGAAATATAAAACAGCTGTTGAATAATTCATTTAAATAGTGTTTGATATGATTTTTGTTTCTACGATCAATTAAAAATTGATGATGAAATTACATTTTCCCCATATTTTACAAGTAAAAATTACAATTATAAATATTAAATTATTATTTTTAGTATTTTAATTTTCTGGTATAATAAATAAATACTATCTTAATACTCATGGTCTTGTATAATCCCATGAAGTTTCGTAAGAACATGGAACGTTAGTTTAAAAATCCCAATCTTGATAAGAAAATCAACGCAATGAAAAAAGCAGGGATTCTCATCCCTGTGGCTGCTGGGATTCGAGCCCAGGTCTCCACGGCCACAACGTGGAATTCTCACCACTAAACTACAGCCACAAGATGTTGTTGCCATCTCACATTTATGGAATTGATACTTTATCAACATATTGATATTTTTTTTTATTAATTATTTCATTTAACGTAATAAGATTTGTATTTTATGTGTTTTTTAAGAAAAAAGCTGACACAGATGTCACATAATTTAGAAATAAAAGTGTTAAATCAGAAAAATCCTCTTAATATATTATAAAATTATAGTCAACATCTAAGAGTGAAGGTAGTATAAAAACTCATATTTAAGTGAATATTGTAAAAACTTTATCTTATATACGAAATCCCCTTAAAATTGTTTTAATCATTCCCGTGTTCTTAGAGATGTTTTGGGCATAGAAAGGTTTTTTTCATACTATTTTCAAGCTTCTAGAATATTCTATAATTTTATAACATTTTATAAAGAATACTGTAAATTACCCTGTTTAAATTTCTGTAACCCCATAGCATTACTTAAAATTATTATATTTGCTGTATTTTTTTTTGTGTGTTTTATGTTACGCGTTTGTCCATGGATAAACAGGTACTAATCTAGTAATTTTTGTATAGTGACTTTCCCAATTTATTTAGAATAAATTTTTAGTGCACGTGAAAAGAAATAACATCTACTTTCTTCTTATGAGCCATGGAAGATTATCTGCTGCCTCTTTATATCTTGAAAGGAGGATGCGAGCTTTGTTCACGCTGAGCAGGGTAAAGTATTGCACATCAATCACATTACATTATCCAACAGTGTAAAAATCACATTCTCAGTATTCTAAAACCTTAAAAAAAACCCTCAAAACATTTAGGAATGGAGGCAATCTATATAAAGCTCTCATCGTGGTTAAGCTAAAATTGACACCGTTTGACTATATGAAGACCCTTATTTGGGTGAACCACATTAGTTTCAGTTGCCTTCATATTTTGGGTCAGCCATCACGTAATGGTAAGCGATCACCAGAACAAATATAAAAATGCCAAGAAAATTGGCAAAAAACCCCAGATCTTGATCATCAAACATCTGCAGAAGCACAAATAAAAGCCAAATGTATCAGCAACACAGCAAAGTTTGTAACAACAGTTCTGTTATTTTATCCAACGTACACAAAAAGCCCTTTATACTATTGTCACAGGGTTGACAACTTCAAGGACACCAAGTTCAAAACCCTGTAGCATTCTTCACTATTTCCATTCCATTCCTGCTTCTTGTTTTACTCTTAAACAAAATTGCTTCTTGTTGTAAGAAAATGGATGTAATCAAGGTTTTTAAAGCTCTATTTAGATGATCATATTTCCTGTCGACATTCCAGTAGTCCCAGAAATGCAAGCATGTGATAAACAAGATGGATAGCAATCAATACAAAGAAAACCACTACAAACATGTACACCCAAATGACACAGTCATCACTTCATTCAATTATGTTCGGCAGATCAAAATTGAAACCTGCTAATCAAACCCCATCAGTTCTTATCAGTTCATAGCAACCTAGATGACTACATTTGACATTTTTACTTTAGACTAAAGAAGGTATCTGATACTCGGTGTAATTTGCTTACAACCCAAAACAAAATTTATCAACTTCTTTGATTCAAATATATATATTAATTTCTTCGATTAACTACAACACAAATTTTCCATGTTTCTGTAGAGGCATTGCCTCCAAAAATCAGCACCTGTCCTTACTCTAACCAGACACTACACCTAAATAGAACCAGTATATCTTAATGCATGTGCTCTAGGGATGCATCGAATCAACCAGTTTCAAACATGAAACTCACAGTGGCATCGTTGCAAACAACTCAAGCAGAATTTTACCATTTCCGTTGAAGAATGTACGAGATGCAAACTTCAGTCAAACAAATTGTGACTTTCTGCAACCGGCTACTAATTTCACGCAATCAAATGCAATTTCTCATTATGGGAATACTCCAGAATTCATGATCATAAATCATTCACAGTCCAGAAAAAGTTACAATGGATAAAAAACGACGAAGAGAAAGAATGCGATCGCAGTGGGATTCAAAACCCCCACTCCGCTATGCGATCACTTGTGATTTTTATTCTCACTGTTTGAATTATTAATCATAGTTCAATAAATTCCACATCGATCGTATTCTCCTCCAGGAAAAATCATGTAAATACAGCAGAACAAAAAAAATAAAAAAGAAAGAAGAAAAGGCTTATACAGGATCATATAGATCTACGATCTCTACTGCGGTTGCAGACACCGGTAGTCGAAAACAGAAGATAAAATTGCATGACATACCTTTTCAGCTGATCTTGAGCGAGAAGGGCAAGACAGTGTGTCTGAACTCTGAACCTCAAACGACACCAGTTATTGCTCTCTCTCTTTTGGTCTCTTCGCGATCTCAGAGTTTTTGGTAGGACTATGAGGTTCTGATTACAGGTCGTGTGCTATATGGGTTTAATGGCCCATGTTTATAAAAAGCCCCGTGAAAGAGATTGGATTTTTCTCTAATTATCCACAGCCCAAGGTGATTGTAGTTTACATAATGGTCTGCTTCAACTATGTTTTTTTTTTTTTAATATATATATATATATATATATATATATTATTTTATGTATTTTAAATTTAAGACATTTTAAAAAACAGCTTCATATTTCTTGATTTTTGTTATTAATTTCTGTTTATGGGGAAAGGGTTCCAGAAATTAGATAAATTAACTCTACTTTTTCAAGAGGGATGATGTCGGTGCCACCTCCATGATTCATGAAGTCGCCCTGCTCTAGCCAAGACTAAGATATTATTATATTTTCTTTTATGGTCGTGTGGAATTATTTAGTGTAAACTCATATTCTACATCGTCTCTTGTTTTTTTTATTTATTTATATACGCGTGTGTGTGTGTGTGGCCATGTGGATTTTGGCCTCTCGTTATTGCGTTGGATTCAATTTTGTAGACTTCTACTTCCAGATCCTAGTTGTACGTTCGATGCTAGAGTTTGGTTTAGTCGTGGAGAGATTATTTTTTTCTTTTTCTGCGCTTCACATGGATGCAAAGTGTTTGAAAAAACTCCCGAGACAGCTCTCTCGTTTTCATCAAATCTTCGAACGAGCCCTCCTGGAAACAATTGGAGGATCGATACCCTGTATTTGCAGAATTTCACCGATTCGATGAAGTTGAATTAGATTGTTCTAAATTGTAAATTATATTTATTAGAAAATAAATTGCTAAAGATATTTTGTAGTTTGCAATATTATGGGGTTGCTATTCAGCCTGTGTTACGATAATTACTGTTTTTTTTATATAATTAAAAATATCATATTGACTGCGAGTTCCCATGAATTAATTAAAAACCGCTTTAGATTTTACGTGTAAAAAAAACAAAAAAAGTAAAACTATGTCCGGACCCCTTCAACCACAAGCATCACTACCGTGATCTTGAATTCTCTTAACCCTGGTTCCTAGAAAAAAACTATTTCCACCTCACCTCACCAAACCTAACTTCAACAAGTCAATCCCTGCGCCAAGGAAATCCCAATAAAATCCAAATCTTTTAAAATTTTCACTGTATTGTAAACAATGATCGATCTTGTGTGCTGGAATTGGAGACGGTTGTTTGTTTTATTAACAATAATAGATAAATTTTGATGCCCTCCATGGTAATATTTTCTGAAGGAAGACGTGACTGTTTCGGATCTGACGCGGAGGATAACGATGGTACGTAGACTACGATACACGTGGCATATGCCGATTGCTTTTCTAAGAAAATGTGTTTTATCTTACGTGGCAGAAATATTATTACATATCTTAATATATAATCACGTGGTCGCTTGACCACCGACTACCAGTGGTCCCACGCTCCCAGCCAATCAAAATCTTTATTGTTTTTTAAAAATGACATGGAATAAATCAGCAAAGCTTCCAGAAAAATAAATTCATAAACATCAACAAACAACATAAATAAAATATAATCACATGAATTTTTCAGATAATTAAATAGAAGAATTCGGAGATAATAATACTATTGTAGCGAGAAAATTCCCATGCATGGTGAGGAAATCATGAAGAGATTGTTTTATATTGTAATTAGATACAACATCTAATTTCCTTCTAAGAATTCACTAAAATTATATTTTTATATTAATTATCCATTTTAAATGTATCAATATAAGGATGATTTATTTTTTAATATGAAATTGCTTGAGGTTTTTTTTTAATGTTCTTCAAAGTATTTATATTTTAAAAATATTAAATTGATATTCTTTTATCTATTTTGGAATAATTATGATATATAAAAAACATATTTTTGATATATTCTCAATTAAAAAGTTCTTTGAAAAATATTTTTTTATATAAGAAAACTTCACTCTCCGAAAAATATATTTTATTGATCTAGATAAGTGAGTAAAATTCTGCCTATCTAAACTCTTAAAAAAGATACATGTTCTAATTCGAACTTAAAATTATAAAATATTTTTTTGGTCATATTACACTATGTTTCTTCGAAACTTTAAAAAGAAACGTGCATCTTCACTACTAAACAAACAAACATTGCACTTGTTGAAATTTGATTCTGATTCAAATTATAAAGATAAAATATATTTAATTCTATCCATAAAAACACATGTCCTTCTTTAATTTGTCTAAATTCATCTTCTATGGTTGATATTATCCTTCTGCCACAGTGCAATTTTGGAGGATGTATCTGCAATCTTGTATTCTCAATTAATAAAAAAACAAATTCTCATAATAATATGTTATTTTAAATGATAAAAGAGCTTACAGCATTGCTATTTAAATCGAGATAAGAAACTGAACCGTGCACGATGCCAGTAGCTCGCAAGAAAATACCAACACTTGTGTGGCTACACGCATACTGTAGTGTAGACGTTACCTCACCTAACCAAACCTCATCACCCAGTTTAATCGGTTAATAAAACGTCGTGAGCAAATGCGGGGACCAATACTGTCATACCAACCAACTTCAATGATTATTTTTGAAAACAACAGTTGTATTATTTTATTAAATTAATAAATGTGATATTTATTAGGACACCTAATATGAAAAAAATACTATCAAATATAATTCAAAACCCCATCTAATATATTTTTAGATATAGAATATTAATATCTTTGAATATATTATAAATATTAAAATATGAAAATAATACATATATTAATTTTATTTTTTTTATTAAATAATAAATATGGAATGAATATTGAAAAGAAAAATATATAGTGTTAGTTGTTCCATGTTCAACAGATGTAGTAAAAAAAAAAATCGGCCTGACGTGTCGTTACTATTACTGTCACTAGACAGTAAAGACTTTCGATTGTAACAGAACAAGTTCTCTTTCTCCCTGGCCAGTAACCACCGTGACTTACGCTTACTCGAAACCTCAATCCAACCTTGAACACTCTATAAGTACATGCTATGTCTCTCATCACCCGCTGTCCTTAAATCCCCTGTATCACAACAAAGAATTTTTCCCTCAAATTATTTCAGCTGCAAAAGTCTGCGTGGTAATTAATTCTCAATTTACATTCCTTTTCACAGGGATTTTTGGTCGTCATAGGAATGAGAGATTGTGAGATTCAGATCTGAAGTTTTGTTTTCTGTGTTGTTCTTTTAATAACTGGTGGGGTATGGTCGTTCGTTGATTTGAAGCATTGTACATTTCGTGTTTTTGAAGTCTCATTCAATTTACGCGTCTCTCTATTTCTCTCTCATTGGCTGGTGTTGTTTGTTGGTGTGTTTATTATCA
Source organism: Salix caprea (assembly GCA_964035475.1). Taxonomy (NCBI): domain Eukaryota; kingdom Viridiplantae; phylum Streptophyta; class Magnoliopsida; order Malpighiales; family Salicaceae; genus Salix; species Salix caprea. The sequence goes on along the minus strand of OZ037757.1, from coordinate 2,549,138 downwards.
TGATTAGTTGCTAACTTTAATCAAATTTGGTTACAGTTAGTTCTTTATATAAAGCTGTAGTCTATGAGTTTCATGACTCGCAGCGAAAAAAGTTTAAGATTTTGACCCTATTTTTTCACATCACTCAGGTGAACTGGATTTACTATCATATTCTCAATTGAAACTTGTTGGCTGGTTTGATTTAAGGTTTTTGATTTGTGGGTTATTTATGAACGTGAGGATTGTGCAATGTTTTATTTCTGGGCTGTTTGTAAAATTTATGGTGGATTGAATTTTTGTTTTATTTTCATGATTTTCAGAATTCGAACAAGAATGTCTAAGGAAGTATCGAATGGAGATCACAATTCTGCAGCAAAAGCTCCACCAACTCCATCTCCTTTAAGATTTTCCAAGTTCTTTCAGGTATAACAATTTGACAGTTCTTTTTTCATTTTTAATTGGCGTGATCTCTTTTTTCCTCTTCCTATTTGGTATGATCCATGATCGTGAATGGCACAAATCGTGATAAATCTGTTTCAACCTACCTATCGACACCCAATTTGGGATTTACTTCCCCCCCCCCCCCCCCTCTAGTTCTAGTCTTTTTGGGTACCAATGTAACTCCTCATGTTCATTGAGTTTTAGATTGCGAGAAAAAGGAGTTGTAATAGCAAAAATTGAGCGCTATTTAGTTGATTCTGAGAAAATGCTTGCCACTGCCAGATCACGTTTAATGAGATGATTTCTGTTTTACAGATCTTATACTTAAGCATCAGCACCTGATCTTAATTGAGATTGTATTTTGTTATGTTCGAGGGTAATTGTTTGGTAGTATTTATCAGAATTAGATATTTTTCATATGATTCTTCATTATTATTTTTTTATTTTGCTTTTGTTGGCAGTCTAACATGAGGATTTTGGTAACTGGAGGAGCTGGATTTATTGGCTCTCACCTTGTGGACAGGTTGATGGAAAATGAAAAGAATGAGGTGAGCAAATTTTGTTTCAAAATCATCTGAAGATTGACAAGCTTCTATCATCTGGCCATGTGTGTTTCACATTAATAAGAAAATACAGATGCTCAGCCAATAAAGAAAGGAAAGCATTTCCACTCATGCATAGGATGTAAAAAAAAACTGTAAATAACATTTGAATTTCGTTGTTCTATTCTAATAATGTTTATTATGCCTCTTAGGTTATCGTGGCGGACAATTATTTCACTGGCTCAAAGGACAACCTAAAGAAATGGATTGGTCATCCAAGATTTGAGCTCATTCGTCATGGTACTGTTGATTTTGACTTCTTATGCGTCCAGCAGTTCAAAGCCAATGCATGTTAATAATGTCATACTTTCTCTGTTGTTCATTAATTAAGGGCTGTGTTGACGTTGCTTTATTCTTGTGCAGATGTTACTGAGCCATTGCTAGTTGAGGTTGATCAAATTTATCACCTTGCTTGCCCTGCTTCTCCAATCTTCTACAAATACAATCCTGTAAAGGTATGCATGCGTATATCATTGTCCTTTCCCTTTCCATATATTTTTTTCACCCCCCCCCCCCCCCCCCCCTACTTCAGTGAAAGCAGTTCTCTTAACCGTTGTATTGCCATTTGACCTTTAAAATTGCTACGCGCGGCAGACCATAAAGACAAATGTGATTGGGACATTGAATATGTTGGGGCTTGCCAAGCGAGTTGGGGCAAGGTTTGAGACTGCTATGCTATCTTGTAGTTATTATTCATAATGTATGATCCTTTGTTACTGATGCTTCAATGATTGACAAACAGGATTTTGCTTACTTCAACTTCTGAAGTCTACGGGGATCCACTCATCCATCCTCAGACTGAGAGCTACTGGGGAAATGTCAACCCAATTGGTGCGTTTAAATGTTATTAGATTTCTATTAACTTTTAGTATGTGAAAAATCCCTCATTAAAGGTTTTCCATGCAACCTTGTAACCTTCTTCGTATGAACTCTTAGCATGCAACTTAGCATGGGGTAGGGGATGGACTCTTAGCATTTAATATGTGAAATCTTCTCTTCGAGCTCTTTATTTGATTGAAGATGCCATGTATACTACATTTCAGGAGAGTTTTAGTGTCTGGAATTTTACTACATGGAAAATACTTCTGTTGTCATTCTCTATTTGAAAAATGCAAATTGTACAATAACTTTTGCTGATGTGATGGTAAAATTTTGCAGGAGTCAGAAGCTGCTATGATGAAGGAAAGAGAGTGGCTGAAACTTTGATGTTTGATTATCATAGGCAGCATGGCATAGGTATGTAGCTTTTGAACTACGCTCTGTTTTTGTGATTTTCCCAGGTCTACAATATCTAAACTAAAATTTGTTCCTATGCAGAGATAAGAATTGCCAGAATTTTCAACACTTATGGACCCAGAATGAACATTGATGATGGCCGTGTTGTCAGCAATTTCATAGCCCAAGCCATCCGGTAATTTGTTAAAACAGCAGCTCCTGTAGTTGTTTGAAACAGTTAAGCCTGTTGGTAATTATATTCTTGTTGCAGCTTTATAACTTAATGCCATTTGCTCTGTGAATTTATGTAGCAATGAGCCTTTGACTGTTCAAGCACCTGGAACCCAAACCCGGAGTTTCTGCTATGTGTCTGACATGGTAAGCAGCAAATTGTGCAGTGCTTTAAATGATCGTAGATGAGTTAAGTTGTCTTGATTGGGTCTTAATATATTAGCATTACCCTAAAATCTTTATTGTCATATATTTGAAGGTTGATGGCCTCATCCGACTAATGGAAGGAGAGAACACTGGGCCCATCAATATTGGAAACCCAGGTTATTCTTCAAGCTCTGAAACAAATCATTTGGTGCTCTTCAATGAGGTATTTCATGAAAAAAATGGAAACTGTTTCCCATATTAATCCAATGCTTGATTTTTCAGGTGAATTCACCATGATCGAGCTTGCGGAGAATGTTAAGGAGGTTAGTTTCAATTTGTCTGCATCTCCTCCTGGATGTGAATCTCACTAAGTCTATTTTCTTTATGGAACATTGCTTCCTAGTCCTTACGATGGCGAGTTGTATTTTCCACGTGTTGGGTTTACTGGCTACGAGTTGAAAAAAGACTTTTTTTTTTATTCAAATCAAACTTTTCATACATAAATACGGCTCTTTGATTAACCTTATCATGTTCATTGCCAGCTTATCAATCCTGAAGTAAAGATCATATCAGTGGAGAACACACCAGATGATCCTCGTCAGAGGAAGCCAGACATCACAAAAGCAAAAGAATTGTTAGGCTGGGAACCAAAGATCAAGCTGCGTGATGGTCTTCCTCTCATGGAGGAGGATTTCCGACAGAGGCTTGGAGTTCCCAGAAAGAACTGAACCAAGTGATCTTGTCTGCAGCAGCTATTCATGCTCAGCTTTTGGGTTCCTTGCCCCCAGCATCTCATTTTTCCTTTTATCCTATTATATTATGATTTGGAATAAATAGGTGGAATTTTTCTTTTTATAATCGCATGATGTGTGGAACTTATTCCCTTCTGTTGCAGTATGAAGGTTTATGGCACAATACAAGGAAATTATTTTTGCCCTTTTGAGTTTATAGTTCCGCTTTCCATTTGCTCATTGCATTTGTAGCTATTATGGAATGAATGTAAGAAAGAAAGGATTAGGTGAAGGTGGAACGGAACCATGCATTTTTCATAGCTTCCTCCACAACTTCGTCTTGCCCGCTTAGGCTCAGGCTCGGGGGGGTGTTTGGGAGTGTTTTTTAAAAGTACTTTTGAAAAAAATTGAAAATTTTTTATTTTTATTTTTAAGTTTAAATTAATAAAATTTGATATTTTAAAATTATTTTGATGTGTTGATGTCAAAAATAATTTTTTTTTAAAAAAAATATTATTTTAATGTATTTATAAATAAAAAATATTTTCAAAAACAACTCCCAAACAGGAACTAAATTTAGTTCATGTTCTGTCTCAAGCCCGGTTTCTTATTTTCTAACTGCCCTGGCAGTATACCCCGTTAGCTTCCAGTGGCTGTTCATTCTCACATTTTCCAGTCAAAATAATCTAAAACTATATATAAAAAAAAATTAATTTAAAATAAAATAAAAATCATTTTTTTTTCAAAAAAACAGTGTAAATCACCCAACAATCAGCTCGTATTGGCCTACAAGCTAGAGTCCAACCTAACCAGTCTATTGTTACTGCTAAAAAAAAGGGAGGAAAATCAATTCGTCCGATTCCCAGTTCAATATATACAGGATCTATACAAATTACAAATATTACGTGGCAGCTACGATTATCTCTGGAAAAAAATTAAGAAAAAAGGTATATTTACGTTATTTGCTAATTAAAACTTAAAACTCCCCATGCAAGAATTTAATCAATAAAATATCTTCTATGATGTCAGTGTAATTAAATTCACGAGATTGTAGAAATCATAACAATTAATCTTGAAAAATCTCTTAATTCTTATATAGTAAACCATGCTGTCAATTTGAATTCCCAGCTACCGTTTTTTTCTTTTTGTTCAAGTCGGGAAATTTTCTTTCATGAAGATGGCAATACAGAAGGATGCCACAGAGCTCAATAATGGCAGATCAACAGAGCAGATTGCGCGTGAAGAACATTTAAGACAATAAATACAGAAAATAAAGATGCCTTCGTAGAATAAATCACAGCCTTGAACAAGCTGATTTCCCAGCCACGTACTGGTATATAAACCAGCCTCTGTAACTATAAACTAATCAACAAAATACAGTAGCAGGCCAAAGAAGCTGGTCAAGTTACTAGGGTAAGACCATGGCCGAAGATGTTCATAAGGAATTTACATCCTCCAAAGATGGCGTAAATGGTTGTTGTTCATAGCATTTCACACGAAGACGATGATAATATCCTTTCCATCTCCGGCCACGAAGATGGCTCCCAGATGCCGCTGCCAGCCAATTAAGCCGGCAAGTAGCCATCGGCATTGCTCTCGGAAAACCTCTCCGCCGAGATATATAAAAAGCAAAACTGTCGAGGCTTATTGCAGGGAGCAGACGTTGCTTGCTGGGGTTGTTCAGTGAGAGAAAACAATTGCATGCAGCAGCTATCCCGAAAACTGGTTTGGATGAGATATCATCTAAAGAGAATGATCTGCTCTTGTTGCCTTGAGAGATGGAAGCACTTCTTTTTTCTTTTTCTTTCGTTTTTTTCCCCTTTTATTTTATTTTTAAAGAGAGATGGATGGGATGACATGGATGCATGTCTGAGCTCAATATGAAGTTTTTTTAGCTGCTTTGACAGATGAGCTCATCGCCATCTAGCGACGGTTCATTTTCACCTTCTTCAGTTACAAGTTCATAATTTGAACAATTATCTTTTCCTGGTCTGCAATTTGATCCCACCTAATCAATTTATTGTTATTTAAAAAAAAAGAAAAAAATATCCATTCATTCCATGCTTCATTCCCATTAAAGATATGATGAATATAACATTTTAGATAGGATCTTACGGATTAAAATCCCTCATGGAATAAGTTAATCAATAGAGTATTTTCGATGATGTCAGTGTGAAATCAAATAGAATATTTTCGGTGATGTGAATGTTAAATCACGTGACACGATAATCTTGAAAAAACTCTTTTAGTATATTGTAGAAAAATATTGTTAATTAAACTTTGAAGTCATCAACTAATATTAACAAAATAAAATAAGGAAAAACTTGGAGTATCCCACGAATAACTTGGAGTATCCATTAGTACATCTCTCCATTGATTTATTTGGCCACTCACTTTCGAGTTGAACTCATTTATTCAGACAAAATTCAGGTGGACAAGGGTCTTGACAGATTAACCAGCAAAGTTCCTGAAGATGAACGCCGAGGTGTGCCTCGTCATTTGTAAGATTTGAGGAACCTGGCAAAGAATTTACCAGCGCAATATGTTTTACAAAATACTCATTATTTATGGGGGGTCAAACAGATACATGGAGGCACCTGTCAAGGATCCATTGTTCAAACTTATAAGATAACTTGACACTTGCTTTTTAAGGGTGGATGTTGCCTTGCAGCAGAGAATATACTTCCAATCAACAAATTCTGGCTCCATTTTATATAAAAAATCGTGAGATTGTCTGCCAAATCCACCAGGAGGGAGGACAGCATTCTCATAATAGGAGGCGAAAATGACAGCAACAGGAAGTTTCCTCCTACAAAACAGCACCACCTGCTCCTGTCGTGTTTAATGCATGCTGCGTGTTTTTCTTCATAAAATCTTATTTCGGAGCTTCTTGTCATAGCTCTTGTGATTCCAAAGACACGATGACACCCAAGTAGAATCACAGTTGGAAAAGAGTCGGATCAATTACGGGAAATTAAGGACTCCGCGGCTGTTGATTAAGAAGTGTGCATAATAAAAGAACAGATGAAAGTTCATTTACAGGGCAGATTTCTTTCTAGCATCTGTGTAACTTCTTAGAACATTTTTGAAAATCAAACAAGATTTGGCAATGTATGGTATGGCAGTGTACGTGGCTTTCAATTAATAAATTTTGAAATGAGACTTCTAACCTTCTGCAGCTACTTGAGCCTGAGGTTTTTTCTGCTTGCTTTTCACAGGCTTCCTAGTTGCTGCTTCGTCTTCCAGTTCTGTTTTATTCTCAATCCTTGCAAAAACTGGTTTAGGTTGAGCCATGACCTGACCACCCTTCAGGCCACCCCACTTGGTCCCACTCTACAAAGCAAAACCATAGGATAAATTAGTAACTCAACTAGTTTACACATGCGCATACATTGAGACTGAGTGCGAGTGTGCGTGTGGAGAGAGAGATAGGGATAGAGAGAGAGAGAGACCCAGGTGACTGTGTTAAAATGATCCTTCGAGTAGCCAAGCTGTTCATATATTCTCCAACAGAAACTTGGGGCAACAGGGGATAAAGCAATTGCTACGATCCTCATTGCTTCCAATATAACTACAAGATCCTGAACCCATAACAACCAAAAAGAAAGCAACAGCTAATATCATATCTAGGCCATTAAGTTGACATGCCATGATCAACTTATTTCATACCATTGAATGCTGGTAAATAGAATTATCTGGAACAACAGATTAAGCCATTATCTTACGTTAGAATATGTAACTAGCAAGTCGGGACATTCAAGACTTAAATATTTCTTCTCTAAAAAATTGAGCAACTCCCCCCCCCCCCCCCTCCAAATGATGGTCAGACCAAATTACACTGATGATGCTTTTGAAAGAAAAAATTTAACATGCGAAACCTTTGCAGCAGCTTCAGAAGCAGCACCCCCTTGCTTGAAACGGGTCCAAGGTGCATTCTCATCCATGTAGGCATTCCCAGCATTACCAATCTCTAGTACAGCCTCACAAGCTGACGATAGTGAGAGATTTTCATAATGAATTCGAGCCTTTTCAACCTACAAAGCAATAAAGCTAGCTAGTGTAGAAAAATTATTGATTACAATGATAGAAACAACTAAGAACTCTAACTATGCCATAGAATGGGTGTCTCTTAGCACTCAAAATGAATGTCTGAAGTGCTTTTAGATAAAAAAAATATATTGATTATTAATATTTAAGCACATGTTTGGAAGCAGGGTTTATATAGATCACTATTCTTAAGTTTGCTGTCAACTAATTGATATTCATTGACTGCTATCATCATGATTTATTAAAGTCCAGCAAGCTTGTTGCTGCAATAAAGATTTTTATTACAGCATCCAGAGTTAGCTGAAATCATGCTGCAGTCAAGGTTTACACTAACAGTCCTAGAATGAGAAATCGGGGTGACATTAAAAAGTTCACCAAATTGCTAAGCTGAAATCAAGGTTCCTGGTGAGGTTATGTTAGAAGCACAATCAAACTCTATCATTTACTTTGGAAAAGCAAGAGTTCATCCAGCATGCTGACTAAACTAATGTCACAAATTTCATGCAACCCTACCAATTTCTCAACGGCATCCTTCAATGCATTTCCTTCAGCCGCAACAGCTGAATCAACCACCAAAGTTGATTGGCAGTTCTTTTTAAGAAGTCCAAGTGTTCGATTAAGAAGGTTTCCTGCATAAAATGAGTTACAGCCATGTACACCTTTTTGAAATGGAACAAAACCATGCACCTGCCATAATCACAAAGGCTAGAATAAACTTATAAATACTCCAACTAGAAATACCTATGGTATTTGCGAGATGTGCATTGACAATATTTATGAAACGTTCTTCTGAGTAGTCCCCGTCACTACCAAATTCCACCTCTCTAAGGAAGAAATACCTAACCGCATCTGACCCAAAGTTATGAACCAACTCATTTGGTTCAAGTGTATTCCCCAGTGACTTCCCCATCTTCATACCATCCTATAATTTTCAAAATAAAAAGCATTGCTGCATGAAATAAAATCAGGTGTAAGGAAAAAAAAACTAATGACTGTCTCACTCATGCAGCACTGTACTAAAGCCAGTATCAAATTTTCCATTCACAAATACACATTAACATAACTTCAGAGCTCAAGGCATTTCAAATACATGAGAGAGAATCAGCCAAGAAAATGAAGAACATTTCCATCTCTCTTTCTCTTTGTGGACAAGTAAATTTCCTCAACAAAAAATGTCAAAATTACTAGTAGATTATCCATCATTAATTTTGTTGATATTTTCTTGATAAAGAATTCATCCTAGAGCCAGCCACCCTCATTTACTTCCAGAACAAGGGCCCAAGTGCTACCTTATATGCTGGTTAGCATTTAACACTTAATAAGACGGATTGAAAAAGTATTACTCTGCCACCCAATATGATATCCGGACTTAAACCACTGATATCTCAATCTATATTTATATTAACATCTACAATGTACGACCACCTTCCTGTAACTTCCACTGCCCAATCTTCTACCTTTTATAGATCATGATTTCCAGCAAGATCCCCACATTATTCCCACACATCATCTATTGAAACTAATTCCAAAGATCCACAATTTCACTTTGGTACATCTTCACCTCAATTCAATACAGAGAAGAAAAATATAAAAGAGATTAATCAGCTAACTTCTGGAAAGAGAGAAAGAACTCAAACATTTCCCCAACCCTGAATAGATATGGTTTACATCATGATGGTGGAGAAAAAGAGCCCGGCACTTTCTGTTTAAGTTGGAAGGTCATTGCTCTGCTGTTATCATGCTGCATGGATTCTTAGGAGGGAATGTCTAGAAACAGTAACCATTCAGAATTTTTGTAATAAGTAGTGTTCTCAAGCCTCAAGTCCACCACAACGGTTGCAAGCCCAAGATTCTTAAAATTATATAAGGTAGAAGTTATTAGGAAACAAAGGAAACCATACAAAAAAGTTAAAAAAAACAATGCAGTATACTAGGTTTCAACATTAATACCTTTGTCAAAAATCCATGCCCAAAGACCTTCTTAGGAAGGTCTAGTCCAGCAGACATTAGCATGGCTGGCCAATAAACAGCATGAAAACGTAAAATGTCCTACAGAAGATTAACAGAATTATGAGAGGAATAGCATTGATATCAACTGAAGTCTGCAGAGATATATCTGGAGAAAGAAAGAAATCATCTGGGATCAATGAATAACGCAACAAGTTGATAAGTGCATAAAAGCATTAATCACCTAATAACAGCAAAGAAAACATGAATTAAGGGAGAAAACAAAATAAGCAGGGAAAATCTCTGGATAGAGGCATAAACGAAAGTAAAACAAGTAATACATTCTTATTCGATGTTACAAGAAACTTGAGTAGGAATAGGATATGAACAAGCCTATTAATCTACTTGCAAAAGAATTCAGCTGATATTAAAGTTGTAATACATATTATTATTTCAAAACCCTACCTTTTGCATGCCAAGAACTGCCAATTTTAATAACATTGCTTGTCAATGCTATGATGTAAATTCTCATACCGCTGACCCACCAGTCAGAAAAAACAATATTGTTAGATGCTCATTGATGCTAACTTAAAGCAAAAATTGCTAAGCATTCATAAATGATAGCTGATGCTGGAAGTAAAGAAGGTATTTTATTTATTTATTTTAATTTATTATTTCAGAGCTTTAAATAAATAATAAGTAAAATCCCTTCTTTTCTTGCTCATACAGTTCTTATGTTTTTATATGTAATTTAGTATTTGGACAACAGATCAACTCTGCATAAATGTGCAAGATGTGCAAGGATTAATAGGGAGTTGTTTATCTGTCCAGATAAAAACATGAGAATCATAAACCATAGTATAATCATGACGCAGCCCATTATTAAACTTTTCTAGAAAAGCATCTCTACAGTAAAGCAGAAGCAGCCTAGAAGGATGGAAATAGGAAAGAAATGGAAGCAAGTAAATTGAATAAGATATGGAATTTTGTTAGCTATGACAATTTCATTTCTAATTTCACTTTGGGACCAAGGCTTTTGATAAACTTGTAGATAAATATCAAGAGCAGAAAAAGTAGTAAAACCTTGCCAATCAAATGTAGTGAAGCTGGCCAACCAGAAGAGACAGCAGTTTGTAAATCTGGTTGCTCCTTTTCTGCTGATAGAGCTGATATATAGCTGGTCAATAATAAAAATCAGTCAAACAGAAAACATGGCAGAAACAAGGTAATTGATACTCTCTAACTTTTGCAGTAAATAAGTAACAACAAAGAAGAAGGCATACATTATCATTTAACAAGTAATCAGAGAAAGAACACAAGTCAGGGTGAACACTAAAACTTTACCCCAGTAAAGCATCAAACCAAACATATATAGTCTGCTTATTGTCATTAGGAACAGGAATGCCCCAGTCCACTGATGCACGAGAAATTGAAAAATCTTTCAAACCACTTTTCATCCAACTTTGTACCTGAAAGAATTGGTAGCAATAATAAGAATTTGGAAGAGTGTCACGCACAGGGTAAAATTTATGACCACGCCGACTTAATGGAATTTCAGATGGCTTAAACAACAAGCTGCTTAGCAGAAGAAATGACTTTCAGGTTCCAACACAATAAAAGAAATTAAATAACAAACTAAGACAATCAGGTTCTTGTGGAACTACTAGATTACCGGTGCATTAATAACACAAACACCGACTTAATGGAATTTCAGATGGCTTAAACAACAAGCTGCTTAGCAGAAGAAATGACTTTTAGGTTCCAACACAATAAAAGAAATTAAATGACAAACTAAAAGACAATCAGGTTCTTGTGGAACTTTTAGATTACCGGTGCATTAATAACATGAACAGTTGCACCAATAACTGGCAGAAGCACCATATGAACATTACTGCAATAACTAAATATTGGATCTGCTTTCAGATCAATGTCAAGAAAACTTCAACTGAAAGATAAAAAACACATCTTGAATAATTGAACTTGGCACACCATGAATATAACTGAAAGGCCAGAGAACTCTTGAAACAGCATTCCTTGTGGGTTAGCTTCAACAGGAGTCAGCTTTTTCTTTCCATTCCCCAACAAAAAATTGATAGATTACATATCACTATTTGACATTCATATGACATGAGAATATACAGCAATTTCATCAGTTTTTTTTTAAAAGTTTATACAGTATTTATAGTAATGCAGAATAAATCTAAATCATGTGAAGCAAGAGAAAAAAAGAAACTGCTTAGTTTCTAACCTCATTCAGACGAAATGGTGGCTGCACAAAGTTCGGATTCTGTTTCAAATTTTCTTCTAATTGTTTTTGGTACTTCGATAGGGCAAAGAAGTAATTATCCTCCTTCCGCTCAATGCATGGCTTGAGGTGCATAGGACAACAGTTGTTATCAAGTAGTTCCTTCTCATCCTGTAGAATTTACAATGTTAGTGTCAGCATTCAACCACAATACGACATCACAGAATAGATAGAAATGCAAAGGCACCACCTTATACTCCTCGCAGTTGACACAGTACAATCCCTCGTAATCAGCTCGATAAATGTCACCCTTGTCGAGAACCCTTGAATAAAATTCCTTTACTATTCCTTCATGCTTAGGATCAGTTGTCCGAATGAACTTATCATGAGAAATCTCTAACTGCAAACCAGAAAAGGCACAAACTCACAAACATTAGAACATTCACAGTGATCAAATTACTAAATTGATGGAGCAAATCATCCTAGTCGAAAAGGTTTACATCTTTCCAAAGTGTCTTGTAAGCTTGAGATATGACATCACAATGCTGGCTCGGCGTGGAACCAGCAGCAGCAGCAGCAGCAGCTATCTTCTCCCCATGTTCATCCGTTCCAGTTACAAATATAACCTTCTTTCCTAAAAGCCTCTGCCATTTATATAAGCAGAAATAAACAGTCCTTTCCTACAATCTAGTAATCCAACTTTATAAAAACCCGGATACAAAAGAAATAATAACATCTAGCAAAACCCCAACAGGGGCAATTGTGCAAATTAAAATCAGGGGCAATTTAACGCAACCATGAGCATAAAGAATCAAAATTTATAGCTAAAAAATATTTAAAAGAAAAATTTCACTAAATCTCATTAAAACAAAAGCTACATAAAACATAAAATCAAACCTGAAATCGAGCAATGGCATCAGCAGCAATAGTGGTGTAAGCACTCCCCATATGAGGAGGTGCATTAACGTAATAAAGCGGAGTTGTAAGGACAAAAGTCTCAGCTGCTTCACTACTTTGTCGGTCATTATTGCTTACTGCACAAGTGCAAAACGTGGGTCTCTTTAATTTACGAGGAAAGATGAGATTTTTAGAGAAATTAAGACCGGTCTTGAAATGGGTTGTTTTTGCATTGACGGAATAGTTTAAAGGGTTTAGGAGACAGAGTGTGTTTTGTACAGAGTAGTTGATTCTAGCTGCCATTTCTCGTTACCTTCTAACTGCAAAAATATACAGTGAAGTTTCAGAAAAAATTGTATTTTATTGCAGGGAACAACAAGGTTATCTGCAGCGGTGGATCCTCATAGAGACAGGGGAAGGCAGCAACATCCCCTCTGAACCATTTTACATATTTAAGTCCCTATCGTTTCAAATAATTCGATTTTTTCCCTATGTCAAATTTATTTCTAATTGGATTCCTTGATTTCAACTTAAGAAAAATGAAAGAGCCATCGTTTTTGGCCCGTTTTGTTTGTGGCAAATGTTATTCTTTATCCCTTTTATTTCAAAAGTGGTCGATCGACACAAAATATGAAAAATATTGATCAATCTGTCCCCACCAAATCAGCCACTAGACCCTTAGAAGGTACCGAATCAAGCTTTTTATGAATATAGGAATTTTAATTTAAAAAAATTATGAAACAGTTCAATGCTGGTTCAAAGGATTGTTTTGACGCCGAATGGTAATAAGAGCGAGTGCCCAAGTACGAACGAGGGAAATTCTCTTACAAAGTTTAATTCAGTCCCTGCTCTGTGAATCATTGTAATTTAGTCACTTTCTAATTGTGGAAAGATTGGCCAGCCTTGTGTTTATTCTGGAAACGATAGACAAAGTTTAAAAGTCAGAGGTATAAGATGATCAATTTTCACAAACACGGAGGACCAAAAAAACATTTTGCCAATAAATATCATACTTGGAGTAATTCGAAATGTTTGAAATTGTTCATAAAAATTATCAAACTTCACGTCTGCTTTTTAGTTTGATTTACTTTAGAAACTGTTATTTTTGTGTTTTAAAAAAAAAATAAAAAATAATTGTTTTTAAATCGTTTTAACTTTTAATATATTGATATTAAATATAATTTCAAAAAAAAATGTTTTAATATATTTTTAAATAGAAAAACAAAATTTCAAACTTAAAATAACGATAGAGAAACGATTTAACCAGTCAATTTCAATCCAAAATTAGTAGTTTGGTTCCTCAGTTTCTCTCTGACACATTCTCTTTTAGCTTTTTAAACTGAATAACAGAACTAACTACCAAGAAAACACCTGAGCAACTACCGTATCTACTTTTCTCTCAAATTTCCCCTTCTTGTTTATCGATCAGAGAAACAGAATTCTCTCAACATCAACCATCAAGAAAATAAAGAATCTTTGACAGTACTCTTTATTTCTCGCAGAACCCTTCAATAGTTCTTAGTTTTCATAGCGAACAGATACCTGATTAAGTGATTCTAGACATAAAAGATGACAGAAAGTGCGAAAAAGAATCGTGTTCCAGAAGATGTGATGATGGATATCCTCATAGCATTACCTATCAAATCCATATTAAGATTCAGATGTTTATCAAAATCATGGAACTCCCTCATTACTGACAAAGACTTCATCAATGCCTATTTGGCCCAAGCCAAACCACTGCTTCTCCTTCGCCGATGGCAAGATCGCCAAGAACTCTACTCTCTGCATCTCGACAATGAATCTTTAGATACGAGCTTACAGTTCCAGAACTTGCCCTCTCGGAGTGAGGCTGATTGTTTTCATATAATTGGTTCTTGCAATGGAGTTGTATGTCTTTCAGATATTGATCACCATGGTCGCACGAAGAGTCTTATTCTGTGGAATCCAACAATCAGAAAACATTTGAATCTACCACTTCCAAAGTTATGCGGCCCACACAGTGCTACTTGGGGTTTTGGCTTTGATTTATCAAGTGATGATTACAAGATTGTTAGAGTTGTGAGACAAGTTTCATCTAAACGTGAATTCCCCATGGAGTTTCAGGTTTTCTCGCTTAAAAGAAGAAGATGGGAGCGCATTAATTACAGCCCTACTCTTGGTCCGTTTTGCGTTGCGCCTGAAGCTTGCAAGAATTCTGGTTACTGCAACCAGGTTGCTTTTAATGGCATCCTCCACTGGCTTGTATATCGTGAGGAAAATGACAACCGCCGCCATAGTTTTGTTCTTTCTTTTGATTTGAGCAATGATAAGTTCGGGGAGATAATGTTGCCTCAACGTTTGGCCAGGGTGGACATTTTTTGGATGGTGATTTCAGAGTTCGACGACTCCCTTGCGGCGCTTTTCTACAGGCGCGATGCCAAGTCTGTTGACGTGTGGTTTATGAGAGAATACGGTGAGGGGATTTCATGGGACAGACTGTACAGGATTCAAGTAGATGGATTCACGAGGGCCATGGTTTTCAGGAAGAATGGTGAAATATTAATGACAAAACATGGATCGGACGAGGTAGTTTCGTGTAATCCACAGACTCAAGCAAGTCGTAATTTTGGTAATGTAGGGCTACGACGATGTGACCATGCAGAATATTTTGTTCAGAGTCTGAGTTTACTTAATGAATCCAATGAGATCGATTCAAGAGGAAAAAAGAAGAAGCAAAGGGTACGAATCACTTCCAACCTTAATGATCCTGCTTGATTTTTAGTTGAACAATCTTCTTTACATTTTGTATTATTTAATAGATTGAACAATGGTTTTGACAGATATTTTTGAATTGTTTCTGCAAACATTGTGATGACAGGGCAACGTGAAATTGAATTCTAGGTCTCCGGGCGCAGAACAAGTAATGGAGCCTGGTGAAGGGGCAGCGAGCTAAAGAAAAGACTTGAGAAGACCCCCTCTGCTGTTCCTCTCACCTTTTCCCTTCTTCTTTCTCGACACCCACCACCAAGAAAACGCTCACAATTCCGTCCCTTGATGTTTTGACACGAACAGAATTATTGCAGGGATGTAAATTTCAGCTTTTAAGAACTCTTTTTACTGTGAAATGTTGAGATTTTGTTTTTCAAAATGTTTTTTTATTAAAAAAATCATTTTTAATATTATAATATTAAAATAATTTAAAAACACTAAAAAACCTTAATTTAAAATAAATAAATAAATTGTTTTTTTATCAAAAATACTTTTGAAATGCATTGTGAAATATGCATGGAGAGAGCTCTTCCTATGAGAGATAGAAAATGGAAAAAAACAAGGTTTGAATTTCTTGTCATCAACAAGAGAATAGTACAATATGTTAAGGTGTGGATAAAAAAGTTGTGTTGATTAATAGAGATAATTTCTATTAAAATAAAAGGTTGTGTATTTTTATTTTAAAAATTACATTAAAATCAATTGTTGGAATTGCCTATCAAAAAAAAATCTATCATGGATTTAAGAGTTGCAGCCTATGTTAAACTTTTATTTTTTATATTTTTTTCCAGTCAAAATGTTAATAGAAAGTAATGCACAAATTTTAATTTGTTATTTATTTGGTTGTGCCGTCAAGAATAAAAAGTTAAATAAACCTAAGAAATAATATTTATTAAATTGCTAGCATTAGAGAGTAAACAATAATTATTTTAAAACCAGAAAATTAATCATTATCTTTATCTATTTTCTATCTATAATTTCTGTAAACTGATTTTTCTTTCTGTCATTAATTTATATGCATGTTTTATATTTTGTAGAAAACATATCAATAGAGCGAGCGAGCGCACGTGTGTAAAAGTCCAGTGGATATAATATTTGAGAGGAAGTTAATCCGAGAAACGATTGTAACTGCCAAGAAAACTGTCTCGATTAACTGCCAGAGAAAAGACTGAAAATCTCTCCCTGAACCGTTACTCTCCTCTACTATATCTCTCTCTCATTTTCCCTTCTTGTATTTCCAATCTGAGAAACCAAACTCTATCGATACAAAAAAACAAGAAAACGCCACAGAAAACAATCAGTGAGAGAACTTTTTCTCCGTCAACTCATCTCCTCCACCAAACCAAGAAGCCGAGGAAAAGAATCAAGGATTCTTTCTGTTTCACAAAACCTTTAATCTTTATCAATGAACTTCACCAAATTCCCGTGCACGCTGTACAAACTCCACGGGCAGTCTCTGAATAGTAGTTTAAGTTGCCTGGTATTGTTAGACACATGAAGATGGCAGAAACGGTTGATAGGGACGGCGGTCTGCCGGAAGATTTGTTGATCACGATCCTCATGGCATTACCTGCCAAATGTTTAGTAAGATTCAGGTCTGTATCAAAGTATTGGAACTCTCTCATCACTAGCACTGAATTTATCAATATCCATTTGGCACAGGCAAAGCCATTGCTTCTCTTTCATCACCACAACCAGTCTTACTCTCTGCGTTTGGATAATGAGTCTTTAGACATGTGGTCGAACTCAGAGTTCGAGTTGCCTTCTAAAAGAGAAGATGATGACTTCCAGATAATTGGTTCTTGTAATGGAGTTATATGTATTTTAAATACTCTGCAAGATCATGGTCAGAGCATGATTCTGTGGAATCCATCCATTGGAAAATCTTTGAATCTTGTACTTCCATGGTTATCTGATCCTTTCCGCGGTATTTTTGGTTTTGGCTTCAATCGGCAAAGTAATGACTACAAGTTTGTTAGAGTTGCCACACCTCAATGTCAATACCCAGTTGGATGCCACGTTTACTCTGTCAAAAAAAGATCTTGGAAGGCCATTGACGTTAGCCCTGCTCTTGGTTGCATTAAGCCCATACCTTCAGTCTTATGGGGACGCTCCAGTTCTTATAACTATGCTTTCCTGAATGGGGTTCTTCATTGGATTGTAGACAGAGAGGAGTTTGGCAGTAGGTTTGTGCTATCTTTTGATCTAAGAAATGATTCGTTTGGGAAGGTGATGCTGTCTCCATATTTAGCTAGCAAACTCGATGAGTGGATGTCGATTTTGGTGTATGATAACTCCGTTTCTTTGTTTCTAAACGACCTCGATACCAGGTATATTGAGATATGGGCTCTGAAAAAATACGGTGCGATGAAATTATGGGCCAGAAAAATCAGGATTAATGCAGTCGGGATAGGATTGGCAATGGTTTGTAGGCAGAATGGTGAAATATTAATGACAAGATATCCTAGTGACGAAGTGGTTTCATGTGATCCTCGAAGTAAAGAAATCCGCGATCTGAAAAAATTAGGGCTAAGTGACTATGCTAGTTCTTTTGTGGAGAGCCTAGCTTTACTAGATGAATTAAAGGAGCCTAGCTTTACTTCAATGCTTTCATTAGACAAGCATGAACACCTGCTAGAATAAGGTATCTATGTTAGGATTGATATGATCTGTGATTGCCTTTTCCATCCATCTTTTTCTCCAAGACTGTTAATGATTGATGGCAGTGATTGCTGATAGCTTTGTGCAATTAGACACAAAAACCTGTGAATGTACATTACATTTTACTATTCTTATTTCCTCTTCTCTTGTCGATGTGGAAAGTAGCTTGTATAAAAAATTTTGTTCCTTTTCCTCCAGTCTGACGAGAACTATTTTTTTCTGACCTTGGGATCGAATGATTTCCGAGCTTCCCCGTGTAACTTTAGGCACCCGATTTTAAGTGAAAAGGCAAAAGCCCATTCAATACAGACATTAAGAGCCAAGTCAGAAATAATCAGAACGGTAGAAGAAGTGCAGAATCACCCTCCAGAACGGATGGTCAATCCCCGGCACAATCTTGGAGACTAAAAAGGGTTTTATTTTTCAAAAAAGTGCATTTATTTTCACACTTGCATGTTACATTGCAGGGGCTAACAGCAGTAGCATGCAATGAATCGTTTGAACTAGACAAAGCCCAATTTCCCAGAAGCAAACAGTCTATTTAACCATACCATAAAGTGAATGAAACAAAAATTCTTCAAAATAATACGAGGATGAACTCAAACAAAGCTAAATGACTCCAAATTGAGCATTGATCTGGCACCTGGAGAGCATATTTCCAAACTCACCTGCGAAGGCATGGTAAGCATTATTAGAATGTTACGAGGGTTGGTTCCAGGTTTGTTTTCTGGGACTGGAGTTACGCAGCTTTCATTTTTACTTTATCAAAAAGCCTGATTGAAGCTATTATTTTCTTGTTGGATTCTTTATACATATGGAGGAGGCAAAGGAAGTGCAAAAAATTACCAGAAGCCTGCTCATCTTGAACTGGATTTGTTAAGCATCAGTGCCTGAAAGAAAACATGTTAGCAGCAATCATAAACCAGATAAAATCCGAAGTAAGAATTAAGATATAACATAAAAAAAAATGCGGGTGATCTACACAAAATAATGAATATGGTCCATATTGGCCAGGTCAAGGACTTTAGGCAATTTCTTGTCTTCTTTTCTCATGTATAGAGTAATTTGGGTCAGTTCAAAAGTTGTAATGGAAGAGGACAGTGTCCCAGTTCTATGAATCAGTAGCGCCCATTTGAGACTAGTTGCAATAATAATTTCTTTTGTTTCAAAGATATAAATATATATTAGAAGTGCGCATGCAAGAAGCTTGTCCGCAAATCTAATAAATCCATGACAGCTCAAGAAATTGGCACAGACAAACATCAACAAAGTATTGCTTCCCGAGTTCTAGAAAAAAAGAGTTCAGATTCAGATATGTATGGAAACTGATAGATGCATTTCATCTACCTCACAGCCCTTCATATCAAGCTTTCAAAGCAGAATTGCTTTGCTTTCATACATAGGTTGGAGTGCATAATTTTTTAAAAAAATGAATTATCGATATTTACCCTATCCTTAATTATGCATCTAGCAAACTATAACTAACAATGCCCCAAATAATAATTTTGTAATCTACACACACTAGAGCTACATCTATTATTCAAACTTCAGCAAAAGAAAGAAAATGAAGTGGCAATATCATAATCTAGGGTTTCAAGCACACTAACTTTTTGTGCCTCTGCACAAATGGGGAATTCTTCGCATCCTCCTCTGCAAAAACGCAGAAATATACTACATTAGTCTTCAGTTATTTATCCCCAAATCATAAATAATCAGATTTCGTGACATTTATATATACATTGATCCACATAATTGTAACTGTATGCAATAAAACAGCTTAATTGAAACAAAAATTAATTTCAGGTCTGAAATCGTAAGGGAGAGGGGAAGGGAAGGGGTTACCAGTGAGGCTGAGAGAGAATTTGGTGATAAGAGTGCCAGTGACGGCAAAGCCGGCAAGGAAAGGCCAGTTACGGTTCCATTCTCTCCTGAAGAAAACCGGCCATGGATCGAACTTCCTCATATTTCTCGATTCTCTCTTCCACGCCCAAAATCTTTCAGAGGCTCCAACTGCGACTGCGACTTTCCGATGGTGATGCAGAGGAGGTCTGATTGGTGATCGATGATGCTTTGGTTCTGAAACCGGGCTTAAGTGCAACCCCGTTCTGGGCCGTAATTAAAGCAGAGCTGCTATGGGCCAGCTTTCTGAAAGTTTAGTTTTTTTTAAAAAAAAAAAAAAAATTATTAAAAAATATATTAAAATAATTTCTTGATATTTAAAAAATTATTTTTATTATTC
Source organism: Salix caprea (assembly GCA_964035475.1). Lineage (NCBI taxonomy): Eukaryota > Viridiplantae > Streptophyta > Magnoliopsida > Malpighiales > Salicaceae > Salix > Salix caprea. Next base: position 2,529,008 of record OZ037757.1, on the reverse strand, counting down.
GTTCATTAAAATAATTTAGAATATAATAATTTAAAAAAATAAAAACAAACAGACTTTTGTGCTTTAGTTCTCTAGTTATTTGGACATGTGTTAATAAACGTAAGGTTTTGATTTATTTTATTTCATTTCATTATGAATTTTTTTTATTTTTAATGTCGATGTCGTTTGAGAAATCTCTTGATTAACCATGAAAGATATTCTGTAACATTAAAATATCAGTTTGATACTATTTGTTTATTTATGTATTTCTTTATTTATTTATGTATGTATTTTTTTTTTTTTGGGGGGTGGTCGAAAATCAGGGGATAATCTTTGTCCAGAGTTGAGATGATAAGATTAGTCAACATCAATAAACACAAATATAAAAGGAAAATGACAACGAAGATCAAGGGAGATAAAGGTTATATTTTCACATAAATCTAGTATCTACCACGTTTCATACTCATCTTCATCTACATGGAAAGTATTTTTCAACGCTTCATGCCCATCCTAGTCCAAAATAAACCTGCGAAGCTTATGTAGTTTTGTTAGAGCTGTTTGGTTTTTAGATTTAAAATATTGTTTTTCAAAAAATAAGATTGTTTTGTTTTGCTCTTTATTTAAAATTATTTTTTATTGTTTTTAATTTATTTTGATGTGTTTGTGCTAAAAATAATAATAATAATATTTTGATATAGTTTCAAATAAAAAATAAAAAAGCTATTAATTCTTAATTTATGTTAAATGTAATGCATTTGTTATAAAAAGATATTTTGCATTTATTAAGCCAGTTAGATTAAAGTAATTAAAAAAGTACATATATTTTTTTAGATATATATTAAAAAAAATTACAAGTATAATAACTTGTCTTTTTTAAAAGAATTTTCAAAAATATTTGACACTGTGTTTTAAAAATATTTTTTAAAAAAATATTTTTATTTTTTATTTTAAATTAAAAAATAATATTTTTAAATTATTTTTATATATTGATATTAAAAATAATTTTAAATAAATAAAAAATACTTTTAAAAATATACTCGAATACTCTCAAACAGTCCTGAGTTTTTCATTCATAAACGAGCTAGAATGGTCAAGGACATTGGAATGGGTTGCATCCTCCGGTCCAAACTCCAAACCCGTTTCTTTACCGGCTCTGATCCAAGTTATGTTTTTTCATTCTATGCAGTTGAAGTGTTGAACCATAGGCACTCATTTTAAGCTAAGGAATTGTTTATTATTGTATTTTAAAAATGTTTATAAAAAGTTTAAATATTCTAAATTAATTTTCTTTATTATTATTATATTATTTTAACATGATGATATCAAATAATAATATAAAGTGTAACATTTTATATAACTTTACGCTTTCCAATTGTATTTTCCATGATGTGACTACTGAACATCCCCGAACATATCATTAACTTTAATAATGGTTTGCGATTGAGGTTTATATATATATAAATAGTGTTTTTTTAAAATATTTTTAACCACAAAAAAATATTTTAGTTTTTTTAAATATGAACAAATTAAAACCTTATAAATTATTAAAAATATTTTTTTACGCTAAACTCGCTTTCAAAACACATTCAAATACAAATTAAAATGAAACATCAATCAACCCCCACGTTGCACTTGTTGCCGGGACAGATTCTCTGAGCATAATTACAAAAATTAAAAATGATACCCGCCAAGTTGCACGAAGCCACGAAAGCGACCATTTCCCTTTTGATTTGATTATCTTTCTTAAATGGTTTAAATTACTTACAATTATTCTACTTGTTTATTGTAAAATTTGGACTCGAAATAAATAAATAAAAAAACTAGAAGACAAAATAAAAAAACAGTAAAGGAGGCTAGGGTTCTGTCAATGAATAATATTAATATTTAATTAATTACTTAACTTAAAACAAATAAATTATTATAATTTTAATAAATAAATAAAAAAGATAATAACATGGATAGCATGCTCATCTGACACCTGGACCGACGCATTGAAAATCATGCTATTTTTATAACAGGTGGCACATGTGATATAATATAATATTATAATGGCAGCATTTGCTATCCACGTGATTGTTTTGTTCGTACGAGTCTAGTAGTAAATTACACGGCATTTCGGGGCGTTTGTAAAAAAAATTTAAATCGAAATTTTTTTATTTTAAATTTAAAAAAATATTTTCATATCATTTTTATGTATTAATTTTAAAAATATTTTTTTAAAAATAAATAAATATAATTTTAATTACTCTAAATAGATGGATGGTTGTCCTTGTGGTGCATCTTTGAGGGACATGTTGAATGAAAAACTACTGTTTTGAGGAGAATATTAAGAATATATATTAAAATATTATTTCTCTTACAAAAATGGTACTTAGATCTGTAGTCTACGCTATGTCACAGGCACAGGCAGAACAATTTTTTAACCTAAAAAACTAAAAGTCTATCATGTGTTTTTTCTTAAAAAAAAAGAGAGATTAATAGAAATAAAAAAAAAATATCACGCCGAGCAAGGTGAGTTAAGTCAGAAAAATTATGATATATACATGGTAATATTATAGATGAATCATTAACCTCGTTAAAAAATAAAAACACGTGATATAACTAAAAAAATAATCATTGAAGAGAATACTAGATAAGCCAATTAAAAAGACAGGGGAGATGTATCAAATGGATAATAAACTTTGAAAATAAAATTAAGAAGAGACATTAAAAAATATTTATTGAAAAAAACATCAAGGCGTGAAAATCCCAAGCCGAGGCAATAGAGCATGTAATTTATTTATATATATATAACCATCCACCTTTTTTTCAAGAAAAAAAGCATATGATATGTCGCTCGCCATGATAGATAATGACATGTTTTTAACAATTCAAATTGCGATCGCCCTATGATGGTTGTGAAATCAGGCTTGCATGACACATATAACATGTTTCAATCATTTACAGCCACAAAATACCTTACAAATACCTCTAGAAGACCAACAAAACAATTAATCAACTTGGTGAACTAAAAAACAATCAAAACCATAAAGTATACATGGAAAAATATATTTCATTATCGACCTAGATTTTTTTTTCAAGGCCATGTCAAGACTTAAAATAATCAATAAAAATCTCCCCTCGACTAATGTAATATATTTACACTAATTCTAACCTTTTTAGTGGTTAAATTGCAATCAACAAAAGTTTTATCTCTCATTGCTTATATTAAACAAATTCCCTCTCCCTGCAAAAAAAAATGAAAAAAAATAAATACTAAAATATAATTTTACAAAATTTAAGGGTTCATCTGTCTAGTAAAAAGACAGAAATGTACTTTCCCAACAATCAGTGGAATCACCACTTATATTGCCTGTATTTTCCACTCTAGATCTCAATTTTTTTTTAATTCAATCATCTCTTCCAAAAAACACAACAATCAAGTGTTATTTCATGTTCACGCAAGGCAAAACTTGTTAGATAAGAGTTTGATAACCAAAGTAAAAATTATATAAAAAAAAATACTATTTTAGTTTACAATTACATGTGAAATATTAAATAGTGATTGATCTAGAGTGTAAAAATAACCCTTTTAATTCATATCAATCTATACATATCTTGTAAAAATATAAAACCTTGCAAAATATCATTCACTGTAGTAGTTTTCTTCTTTCATATTTTTTTATGTTTTCAAGCTTGTTTGCTATAAGATTATCTTGGTTTTATGATTTATATTATGGGTTTGACAAGCTCACCCAGACCATCTTGAATTATTTTGTTGCTCTCTTTATAATTGATTTTTAAATTTTTATTATTGTTTACTAGTGGTTTTATTAAGAATTATCAAATTATCTTTAATATCGTCAAATTATCTGAATCATACTTAGGTGTTAAAATAGTTTTGTATCAAATATACTAAAGTAAATGGATTGTATAGTTGATAACATAATTATATTATTTTAGAATTAATTATATTAATTATATAATCATATCAAAGCTAGTCTAATATAAAAATATAATTGAGTAATATAATAGTTTTTATCATTGATGCACACGTCAAAAACCATATTCGCATTATTTTATCAATTTTACTATTAAAAAAATATCATTACTTCTTGGAGATGCTCTCGCCCATTACCACCTTTAACAAATGTTATGTGGCTGTCATGTGTGGTCATTTAAGGTTGAATTTAACAACTGCCACGTCAACCTGTCTCCCACCTCTAATCATGACCACGACTTGTTTAGTGGCACAAAATCAATCTACATCAGTGGGATGGCGGAATATAAAGAAGAAAAACAGAGAAGAGGCAAGGAGAATTAATTTTTATTCTTCTAAATTATTTTTAATCTTGAATTCAAACTAAATCCTTGTTATTCAGAGATAAAATAATATATCGCCAAAAACATATACCTATAAAACTACGATGATTTCTCTGCAATACTTGATGATAAAGGGCATTTTTGGTAGTCTAGTTTAAGTTACTTTTCAAAATCCTTTTTTTCAGTAAAATATTATAATAATACTTTTTTATTTTAAAAAAATTATTTTTATATCAAACATTAAAATGATTTAATAATATCATTTTTTTAATTTAAAATAATTTTTTTAATTTTTTTTAAAAATACAAAAATCTAGAAAAAAAATATAATTTTATGTAGTTAGACTGATCAGTACTCTATGTATTTTCGCAATATAATTTTGACGTCACTCCGGTTGATTTATCGACGATGAATCATGATTAATCCTTTGAATCCGGAGTCTCGCAAGATAACCAATAAGATGAGAGGCAAAGGAAAGTGTCTTCGCAAAAGCTTTTTCGATGTTATTTTTTCACGTGTATAAATATTAAAGATGGATGTTCCCATTCTCAATACATAACGGAACCTATTTTTCTAACAAATAAAAATTCATATGACAATCATGAAGTTATTTTTTATTTTTTTTAGATGTATTTAAATGATACTTTTTTAAAAATTATTTTCGACATTAGTATATAAAAATGATATAAAAATATCAGAAATATTTAATTTAAAATAAATAAATAATTTTTTTTCAAATTATTTTAAGAATAATTTTGAAACGCAATGTCAAATAGAGATAAAGTTTCATATAAAATTGCTTTTAGTATCATTTGAGATTTTGGTCAAGTTGAGAGTCTAGGTAAAGATTTTAGTTTTTTTTATACATATATTTATTATTTGGGATTGCATCATTTAATAATGAGTTATTATCTATTTTTCTAGAAATTAATATTTATATTTTTTTCAACAAACAAGATTTTCCTGAAATGTTTTTATTTTTAAAAGTTAGACAAAAAAATAAACACCGCAGATGAAATTCAAATTTTCTCAAACTAATCCAATTTTTTTATTTTAATAGAATTTGACTGAGTTATGTATCTTAATTCATCTCCTTCCAAGGAGATGTTTGGGAAAAAAAAACTTTGAGATTTTATTTTTTATTTCAAATTAAATTATTTTTATATTTTTAAATTATTTTAACATGATACTGTTAAAAAAAAATTAACACTTAAAAAAACAGTCTCAACAATAAATATAGACCCGAGTGATTTGGCGAGGAGATATATGCAATAATCGAAGAACTTATGACCGACAAAGCACGTCACACTTTATCTCTGGCCTAATCAAGCAACCACCAACATGGATAAATCCCATGACAACGAGCTGTGAAAATGAAGTAAACAATCTGGCTTTAAAATACTTGGCCAAATACCACGAACAAGCTTCCTGAAATGGACTGACAGGAGGTCACTCGGGAGGCAGCGCTACAATTTACACCCGCGACCTCGAGATCAACTCTACCCAGTGGAGATATTATTACTATTTTTTTTTTTTAAAAAAAAAAACTAATTCTTATCAGGAAGTTACCTGCCACAAGACTTGAAACGCTATTTATTGTAATTTTGTAATTATGAATTTGCCATTGAAAAAAAAAGTTGAAGGAGGCACCGGGAGCAATATTTAATTTTTAATATTACATAATTATATTTAACATACTGTGTATGAATAGATTTATCATTTTATTTTTATTGTCTTTACATAAAGAAACTACTACTTTAACCTTGCATTCAAAAAAACTAGTGCCTTTTACTCTGGGGTGTTCCAGTCCTTTTATTGTTTGATTGGATCTTTTCTTGTGACAGAGACCATCAATTTAAAGGTTAGCATCGATTTATTTTTATTTTTTAAATATTTTACTTCAATATGGCCCTTCAATTTTTACTCCTTACTTTCTTTCTGCAATATAATTCTAATCTCATATCTATGGGTTTTTGAGTCCGTCCAATTTATCAGTTTCATTTTACAATATCGATTTTTTTTATAATACAATTAGCTCAAGTTTGTCCTTTTTTTAATTTAATTTTTATTGTTGTTTTTTATCAGTTTATTTTTTATTATTGTATATTTTTTATAACATTCAAATTTCTAGTTAAACCAATATCTTAAAACTTATTTTCTTACCCAAATATTTTTTATTAACATAAAAGAAAAAATTGCTCTACATGCGGGATATAAAAAATATAGGGTCCTTTTGTTTTTGTGTCTCAAAAACACTTCTGATTTTTTTTTCTTTTTGTTTGTTGTAAATTGATTTATTTTTAGCTGTTTTATATTATCTTGATATGTTGATATTTTTTTAAAATAAAAATATTATTTTAATACATATTCAAATAAAAATCACAACTCCATGGTATTACAAACCTTTCATTATCAAAATAGGGTGATAAGAATAACAGTAAAAGGAAAAAAAAATAATTCTGGCTCCTGCCAATGGCAAAGCAATTTTGACCAAAACACCCTTCTGATACAAAATGCCAAAAAAGCAGCCCACCTAAACTCGATGGCTTGGACACATGGGCCCTCATCACCGAGCAACCGCAATAAAAAATCCCCTCGCTTGATCCTCAAAACCAAGGAGGAGGGAAAAAACAATAAAAAAGGAAAACAGCAGACGTTTCTGCAGGTTACAACTTAGCCTCATCTGCGGCCAACAAACACTCACCTGAATCTCCACAAAATCCTCTCGTTACCCTAAAAACCAAAGACCAAAACCTTTCGCATTTCCCCTGTGGCACTCTTGTAATTCATCCAGGAGTCTACCGGGCATGGGAATCCCAGCTGACGATGTCGTTTTGATACAACAAGGTAACAGCCCTCATGACCCCACCATCATCACCGTCAATTGCCCTGACAAGTCTGGCCTTGGATGTGATCTCTGCCGAATAATCCTTGAGTTCGGGCTACACATTACTCGTGCAGGTATTTCATACTTGCATTTCGTGCTTATGTTTAATTTTTAGATTCTGCCTTTTTTTCTCGCTTTCGGATGTCACTCATGGAGATTTCTCGTGAATTTTCCTAGGATATCAGGTGATTCTATATGACGGAAGATTTATTTTTTAATGATGTCAGATTTTCAAACGGATGGAAAGTGGTGTTACATAGTATTATGGGTGGTTCAACTTCAACATTCAAATTTTCTTAGACTTGATTGGGATAGCTTGAAAAACCGGCTCTTGAGCGTGTCTCCTCCATGTTTGATTCCCCTTTACCATGATCAGAAATTGAATGGATCCTCGGCTGCTCCTTCTGTATATCTGTTGAAGTTCTGCTGTGTTGACCGGAAAGGATTATTACATGGTACGTATGTGGTTCTGGATGGTAGACTTGGTGTTTAATTGTTCTTTTTTCTTCGTTTAATTCAAGGAATATAAATAACATGCCTTTTTTTTTCTCCATGTAGATGTTACTGAACTTCTAACTGAGCTAGAATTTACAATTCAAAGACTAAAAGTGATGACAACACCTGATGGGAAAGTTGTAGACTTGTTCTTCATTACAGATGGCAGGTGAATTTTCCTTTTCGTTGTTGAATTTGCTTGAATTAACAAACACTAAGACATGTGACTCTTCATGGAATCATAAATCAATATGGATTAAAATGGTATTTTTTTTGTTATATTGGTGACCACATGGCATGTCTCTTGTAAGTTTTAAAGTTGACTCGCTTCTAATTAAACCCTCCATGATTCTCTTCTGATTAGTTTGGATGAATTTTTCTCTTAGTGACATGTGCTTTTTAAATCTTCTTCTATTCAAGCACGAATCTTGAGCCCCCCCAAACCCTGCTGTCTTGCACTGCCTGAGCCAAGGCTTGTTGTTTGAGTACGATGAGTATTTCTAGAAAGCACACATCAAAATGGATCAAAAACCATTCTTATTTTTATCTGGTTATGTATTAGTTCACAACAGCTCTTTCAATAATAATAAAAAAAGAAAAAGAAAATGTCAGTTCATAGTTGATATTTGGCAGTCTCTTTTCAGGGAGCTCTTACACACGAAAAAAAGGCGAGATGACACATGTGGATATTTGTGTGATGTCTTCAGAGAATATTGTATTGGGTGTGAACTTCAGTTGGCAGGTCCTGAATGTGACAATCAGCGGAATTTCTCTTCTCTCCTGAATCTGGCAGTCGCAGAAGAATTGTTTAGCTGTGAGCTGTCAGGGAAGGAATCATGTATGCAAGCACTTAGAACAGCCACGACATCACCAGAGAAGGCCATTGTTACAGTGGATAATCTTTTGAGCCCAGCTCATACATTGCTCCAAATACAATGTGTTGATCAAAAAGGTCTATTTTATGACATCTTGAGAACTTCAAAGGACCTGAATATCCAGGTACAGTGATCATGAGCTTCGTAATAAGAACAATTCTTCTTGCTAATTTGTTTGCTATGACATTGGTCTTGACCATCTTAAAATGGATTAAGTTGTACAAAATATTACCTGCCCATTTAAGCTGCTTACAGGCTCAGAAATCATGTTAGTACAAGCATTATCCAGTATCATGAATCTCTCCTTTTAAACCTTGTTGCTGAACTGTTCCGTTGCTTTTCTTGACTGTTTCTGGAATTAATGTAGATAGCTTGCTATTGTCCCATTAATGCTATGAAATCTGTCCCATTAAGTTCACAGCAGTACTGCTTATTGTTCTTTTGGGCTTTTGTGTGGCACTACATGGCTGTTTATGCTGATATGTGATTAATATTTTAACAATATATGGTTGCTTTTGTTTCTGATGCAGGTAGCTTATGGCAGATTCTCGTCTAGCATAAAAGGGTACCGTAACATGGATCTATTTTTTCAGCAAAGAGACGGGAAGAAGATATTGGATCCTAAGCTTCTGGAAAGTTTTTGTTCTCGATTGAAGGAGGAGATGCTTCATCCATTACGAGTGATCATTACCAACAGAGGCCCAGATACCGAGCTCTTAGTTGCTAACCCTGTTGAGTTATGTGGCAAGGGAAGACCGCGTGTATTTTATGATGTTACTTTAGCTCTGAAAAAGCTGGGAATATGCATTTTCTCGGTAAGAGTCCAGTATCTGCATTTGGCGTTTATCTTTCACAATGCGGCGTGTAACTTTTTTCTTCGTTGTTAATTCGTAGGCTGAAATTGGAAGGCACTCAACTCAGGATCGCCAGTGGGAAGTCTACAGATTCCTCCTGGTTGAAAATGGTGAATTTCCATTAACAAGTGGTCAAGCCAGAAATCAAATGGCAGACAGAATTAGAAGAACATTAATGGACTGGTAGGTGATCCACTGCAAACCACATTGATGGTGAAAATAGTCTTGCCTTCTCGAAGGTGCACCTTCCTCTCTGGTTGCATATCCCTGCTCTGCAATGTTGTCCCCATTTACCGATCACTGAGGCCATGCAGCAAGATAATCTATTCTCTGTAGTCAGGCTTATTTGCTGTAACTATTCGCTCTTGCTATTAAAATTTGTAGTTGTTTCATCATCGTCTGCAATGTATCAAAGAAGCATCCGTGGCATCTTTGGAAAATGTACAAGGCAAATCCCTTTCTAGTGAAATTGTAGATTATCTATTAACTCTTTCCTCTTTATTATTTTATTTTCTTTGCTAGGATGAAGTCCAGTATGTAGCTGTAGCAGATCTTATAACGCCTTTGCTCCTTTTGTGATGCAACAAAGGGATGCTAGGGCAAGAGCACTCAATATGAAAGACGATTAGACCAACAAACCTGCCATTGGGAGCTCGTTGAATAATCTGGGAGGTGCCGGAATGGGTGGTCATTTTCACGATCATGGCGATTTTTGGTTGCCGGGTTTTCCAGGCTATCTTGGAGCGGCAATCATCATGATAGCTGATGGATGAAAACATTAACCATATTATACGTTAACCATATTCAAAATATGTTTTTTTAATGTTTCAAGTCTTTTTGAAAAATAAATTTTGCAAAATAAAAATAATGTTATTTTAATATATTTCTTAACAAAAATTTTTTTTTGAAAAATATTCAAATATAAATACATTTCTTTTGTTAATGTGGAGTTTTATGCCTTTTGACCATATGAAATACCCGTGCTCTAACTTGCAAAAAAGGTGGGAAACAAGAAAGGAATTTTCAAGCAGTAAGAACTTAAAAAAGAAATAGATTCAAAATATTTAGCAGCATTACATATTTGATTTCTAATATAAAAAGTTGATTTGGGAATATTCATCGTTCTCAGCTTCCCGCCATAGCTTCAACCTTACATTACAGTTTTGATACGGTCTTAGCCTCCCCTGTCACAGTCCCTATTTTCTCCAGAACCTCATTCAAAACCACCATCCTATTCTTCCCATACACATTACCGTCCCAGCCTCTTTTCACCAACTCCTGCCCCAACCTAATCGCTGCCTCGACTGTCTCCTCTGCTCCAGCATGCGCCGAGTGCACAACCCCCCTTACTGCAGCCATCTCTGCCGTTAATTTTGCTGCTGTCAAAATTATCTCGCTCCTGACTTTGGCATCTCCGATCTTGCACTTCAATAATACCATGAACCAATCCGGCAACACAAGTCCGATATCAAGCTCGCTCATGTAAAGAAACCCTCTGTCCTTCCTCATGAGCACATAGTCATGACTCAAAGCTAAGATCATTCCAGCAGCTGATGCATGGCCAGTGACTGCAGCTATTGTTGGCATGGGCAGAGATATCAATTCTTTTACCAGCAATTGAAGCCTTGCTGACATGAGTTCGAGACGTGGTTGGGATGAATGAGCCCAGGCAAGATCAAAACCATTGGAGAAGAACTTGCCTTCGGCTATGGTGACGAGAGCTGAGGATGGGGAAGCTGGCTCGGCACGAACACGACGCAGAGCTGAGCGGATGGAGTCAACGAGGGTAGGGTTTAACCGGTGCTCATCTGAGCCAGTTAAAGTGAGGATGTAGATATCGCCCCTCTTCTCTAAAGTGCACATTTTCCTGTTTTTGGTCCTTTCCTGAGCTCCATGCTGCTTATCCGGGCTTTAGAGAAAATAACCAAGGCGGTGGAAGACAAGTCCAAGGTCCAACTATGGTCGAAGACTTCTCAAAACCAGAGACGGTTTCTTCTAAACAACCTGTTTCTTTTCTGTGATTGTGATTGATTACCAAAGCCAATTAAAAAAACAGAGATAGCATTATAACTCGGAAGAAATTCTGATGATTTCTTCTGTCCTTGTCCATATTAAACAAGCAATTCTGCAACGAAAATCTTCGATTATAATTGTTGCGGTAGTGCTTGGAGATTTGACAGATTAAATAGTCGTTTCATATCATATGTTAATTTTATTGAAACTTGATGCCTGTTATCAAGCTCTTTCCGTCTTTTAAACCGTACGAAATACTTTCATGGTATCACCAAGCACATCTTCATCAGGCAACTTTGATTGTTGTCTGAAGCACCTATCAACCATTTCTTGTGGCCGCAACCCCACCGGCTAAAATCATTCAGATGTTTTTTTTTTCTTAAGATTTGAACTGGCTTCATATCTTGGATGTCCCTCGTTATCAATGCCTGGATACGGTATAATCGCCATGAGGAGGCAGGTTTATTTGCCCTGCTATGCTGATGTGAGGGCCCAGCTTGACCTGCCAATTTTTATTCATTTAATCTTTATTTCTGCTGAAGCCAGACATCATATGACCTCAACTGCTTCTGGAAGCAACCTGTAACCCCCAACTCTCATGGCTGAAACCACGCAGGTATTTGTCCCTGCTCCAAACTGCTTTTATAACATGCGCCTTTCCTGTCAGCAGCCCCTTGAATCTTCTGATGGAACCAACAGAACATGGGTCGTGGCCCCAATCCTGAAGACTTAAAAGTCCTAAAAATCCGCTCCGATTAGTTAATCAATTGTTAGTAGAAATCTCATCCATTCTCCCCGGTAAGCGTTTGATAAAGGTGGAAAGATCTTTTTCAGTAGAGATGAAAAGTTTTCAATGCTCAACGAAGGTTGTAAATCTTTGTTCTGAAAAGTTATTATGTATTTATAACATCAATGGTGGAGAGCAGAAGACTTTTTAACTTGTTTTCCCTGTCACTTAAAACTTAAAAGTCTCAAATGCAGATGTAGATGAACATTCATCATTGATGATTGTTTACTCTTGACTAGGGTTTCCCACTCCTTTTTTATTTTGTATTTGAAGAGAGATGGAAACACTATTGCACGTGCCTTGTAAAAAATAGTTGGTCCTTTCACTCTCTCGAGATGCCCTATCTCCAACGGTCATTTTGCAGGAAGAACCATCCTTTTTTCGCTCAATGTTTATGATCTGCTTCATATCTCAAGAAAAAAAAAAACAAAAAAAAAAGAGTAAAAAGTTTGTGTTCAGGCCTTCTGGGCCAGTTGTTATTGGTCGAAGTGGCTTTTTATGGCCTTAGCTTTTTTTTATTAAGCCCAGAATCCTTCGAGCCTCGTGGATAACAAAGCATGATAAAACTCGTTAATTTGTCTTTTAGAGTTTGCATCTCCAGATAAAATAAAATAAAAAACTTGTCTCTCTCTCTCGTGTGCACCATGGTTATGTTTACGTGATTTGAATTATTTGAGATATATTGAAATAATCACCTTTTTTATATATAAATCAACCCTAGTGTATTTCTTGTAATTTTCTATTTTTTAAAATAATTATATTGAATAGTTAATTACATGTGAATCACCATCACCAATATCCATGAAAAATCCAATGGTGTTGATGAAATAATCAGTGGTATTCTATGTAATTACTTCTCATGCTCATTTTTTAAAAACACAAACCCAAAATTAGGAGGAGAAATAAAACTTATAGCTTAAAAATAATGGCAAGAATAAAACTTACTGCTGATTATTCTCAATCTCCAAACCAATCAAACACAAATTAAGCTGACATAGATTTCTTTTTTTTTTGCTTGGGGTTTTTTCTCCTCTCTTTCACTGCACTAAAAGAAAGTTAAGTTAAGTATTAGTTATTTCATATTTATGTTTTATAGCGTGACTTGGAAATCTAGCAACTCGTATTGAATTTAAACTTATATCAAATAAGAAATTGACCTGTAAAATAAAGATATAGAAAATAAATCTCATAAAAAATAGAATAAAGAAACTTATTTTAAATTATTTATTTTAATGTTTTTAGATAATTGATATATTAATATAAAAAATATTCTAATATTTAAAAAAAAAATATTTTAAAAATTAATTTCAATCACATTATAATCTGTTTTCATTTAAAAAAATTGTTGACTCGTAATATGATGATAAAAAAGTTGTTGACTCTGACAGGTGGTCTCCACCAAGCACGACAACCATAACATAACATGTACGGTAGTATTTTAAGGTAGCAAAATTAAAATTTCACAGTCATCTTATCAAAAAATTAGTTCCCTGCCCGAGCATTTTCACCCGCGCCTGCAGCATATATAATGCCAATTCTTTTTATATAATAATATTTTTTAACATTTTAAAATATTTAATCACAGCAATTCCTTACTTGTGTTCCACTTAACCTCTTGATTTTTCTCTAATTTTTCAAATACTATCCTCTCATCCACACTAAATATATTCTTTGAAGAGCCAGGAAAAAAAAGAAATAAAAATCATTTTAAAGATTGTAAAATTAGTCTTAAAATATACATTTTTTTGCAGCAAGACCCAAAAAACCTATTTTGTTTCACAAGAAAACACTTAACAAAGTCTTTAAATAGTATAGAATTTGTAAGAACAAATATGAAAAAAACAACTTAATTCCAAAAATAATTAATTTATTTTTTCGATTAAGAGGAAAGTCCAAAAACATTTCAAAAACACTTATTTTTTTGTTGAAATCATTATTTTTTTTTAAAAAAATCACCCTCGAATAAATAGAGTGGATGTATATCATAATCGTTAATCTCCACATCAAATAAACACAAATTAATTTGACATAGATTTGTTTTTCACCTATCCCTCTGTCCCACTCCAAAAGGTGAAAACAAAAAGATTTATTAGCGCCTGACAGCTAATAATACATACCCCTCATGAAACTACGCATATTCTTACAGCTAATAGTATTACACATCTCCATCGAATTTCCTTTCCAGATTACTAATAAAAATAAATAAATCAATCCAAGCCTTCCTCCTCCTCCTCCTCCTTCTTCTAGCTTCCATTCCCCATCTCCGCTTCTAATCTTCACTCGCTCACTCAAGCAGAAACAAATGCAGAGAAGAAGAATGCTTTACGATGGGAGATGGAGACTCGTTCTTTTAAATTAAATTTGAATTTAAATTATAGTTTCTTCCAATAGCTGCACAGAGATTCAGTGCCACCAATCTCCGTCAATTTCAATGTCTTCGAACTTCAGCCCGTCACGAAACAGTTCTGGTAGCTCCAGGCTACAGCTTCAGTTTGGTGTTGTTTCTAGGCTGAGATCTTCGTCTGTAAAGAAGCCGCCTGAGCCGCTCCGCCGTGCTGTTGCAGATTGTTTGTCCTCCTCCTCTGTTTCCGCCACTTCTCCACATGGAACTTCCTCGGTTACTTCGACTGATGCCCCTAGAACGCTTCGTGTGAGTGATTGGTTTTTATTGGATCTTGAAATTGTTGATTTCTTATTTTGAGTTTTATTTATTTTTTAATTTAGTTTTCTATTTCTAGCTGTTAATTTGAGATTTATGTGTTAAAATGAGTGAATTGTATTTTTTTTTAGGCATAGTGAGATTGTTGCTTTCTTAAGTGACAAGTGAGAGAAAATGTGCATTTGGTTTTAATTTGGATTTGTTTTGTATTTTCTTTGGAGCCAAACACGGTATTCAAGTGCAAAGTGAGATTCTTAAGAGAGAATTGGGTTGCATTTGTGTGCATTTAGTTTTTTTGTTTGGAGAGGGAGTGGTAAATTCGGCGTATTCTAGTTTCAGTAGTTTTGTGTGTTTGACTTTATGAAGAAAGTTGCCATTTGTCGTACCTTTTGTCATATTTGTTAGCTTTCGATTGCTACTCTACTAAAATGTTGTCTCTCGTGGTATTTGACAATTGATGGCGCTTGAATTTATTTATTGCTGTTTGTTGTTTCAAGTAACTTTTAGTGTAAGATGGATCAGATTCATTGACAGTTGCTGGGTGTTTTATGTAGTGTCCAATGAAAAACATTCATTGGTAGGTTGTGTCTAACCTGAATGCATTTGATTTTCACAGTAGACTTACCTTTGTTGAAATCCCATGAAGAATCAGAGAAAGGAAAGGGAATTGCGAAACCATTTAACTGAAATTTATTTCAAGTGACTCTTTTGATTTAATCATTGTTTCTGCAGCCCAAATGGAGCCCTAGATGTACCATCTTTTCTTATACATATATCTGGCATTTGCTAATATCCATATTTAGGTTTTCAAATCACTGCCTTTTACCTTGTTTTGTCCCTCGTGGCACTCTTCTTAAGAATAATTCATCACAGTTGGCCGTCAGGCTTGATGTGCATGGGATGCAGTTTTGAATTTACGACCTTAATGAACAAATTGCAGGATTATCTGGCAGCCCCTGCAACTACTGACCTGGCTTATGGTGTAATTCTAGAACATACAATTGCAGAGAGGGAACGCAGGTAAGTCTTTCATCTCCTTTTATTTCAGTGTATGTTCTCAACTTATTTTCTTCTGCTTTGCACATAGAAATGAGTGACATGGCATCCTATTCTCTTTTAATGCATTAAATGGAATTAGAGAAACAGGAATGATATATATGTTGTGAGAACATAATGAAATTGATATGCTGTCCTGTGTGCATAAATATGAGTAAGGGATGACCGGGTTCATATATTAAGGAGACTTTTGGCATGGAAGCATTTTCAGGGATCAAGGAGAGGGGAGGGGGGAGAACAGTAAGCTTTCAACTTTACAGTTGGTGGCACCTATTGCATTGAACCATCTTGTCTTTATCATTCTCTATTTTCTATAAATGGGAAAAAAAGATCCATGGTGAAATAGCATGAGAAGGAAGACATCCAACCTAAAAATAAACTCAAGATAAGCAACTCAAGTCCCTGCAGGATAAGTTCCACACCCTCAAAATTGCTGCAACCTCACATACCAGATTGTCCATGTCCTTATAACTGCGAAATGTAAATAAGGTTGTGATCATCTGTTCTTCAAGAGAAGCACTCTGAAACGTGTTGACCTCTTATTGACAGTATTATTTTCACCTCACCTCTTCTGTTTAAGGCTTTTCTCTTTTGCTAAATGAATGTGCGAAATCAACCATCACTTTATGAGTATTGTGGAACTTACTAATCACATCATCTACTTCAAGTTTCCATATTATGGAGACTTCATTTTCAATATGTTAAGACTATGATGCTTCTTCAATTTGGTATATTCAACTCTACACAAGGCTAAAAAACTGTTTGCCATGGTCGTGTTCTCAATTTAGTTATACCATGATGCTGAACATTTGATGCAAGTTTGTGCATTTTTTTGTTCTACTTAACAGGCTGAGTTGTTTCCTGATACAAACTTTCTGCTTTATTTCTTCTCTTTTGCTTTGAGCATATTTTGTAGCATGGTATCTGTTGTAATCTCAAGTCATTTACCATTAACATGGCTTTTATTCATACCAGTCCAGCAGTAGTTGGAAGATGCGTGGCACTTTTGAAGCGACACCTTCTACGGTATGTTTTGTGTGCACAGATTTGTTTTATTAGCTTGTTGTGTGTAGAATAGATAGTCATCTTTAGCATGCAGTCTTTCATATTTGTGCCATTGCTGGTGATATGAGAATATCTTGCTCTTCTTTATGTTATTTTTCTCCCTTTAGTTACAACCAAAGGAGACATCAGGGGCACATAAGCTCATGAAACTCTTGCATCTAGTGAATCTCAAAATACAAGTGCACTCACTGGTTTATAACAAAGACTTTAGAGAGTGTTCTTGGAAAAAATCAGATATATGCATTCACTGGATTGTAGAAAGAAATCTCTGGTGATCAAAGTGCTTCTCTCTCACATCTGCCCTATAATTTATCCAAACATGTGGAGTTTTGGGTTTTCCTTTCAATGATTCTCTGCCACAAACACCTCCCTGGCTGCTAGTCGGAATAGTGAACCTTAATGACCTGCATTCTAGTCAACTCTTTTAAATTTGGGAAGAAGTATTTTTGTTTGTTTGTCAATTATATTGTTAATACATAATTGGATTGAAGGCCAAAATGCATGTCCCTATTGGGCGCATCTGATAGGAAAGTGTTTCCTGTGCCTCCACATATGTGCCCATTTATGAAGTAGTGAGCTCTGTTAGATTCTATGATTAGTTTATGATCTTTTTTTTTTTTGCTTTTGCCACAGATATAAACCAAGCGAGGAGACATTATTTCAGATTGATCGGTTTTGTGTGAGCTTAATTTCCGAGTGTGATATTAGCCTCAAACGAAGATCATTAACGTGGTCTGGATCTCCAAATCAACAATATGTTTCATCAACATCTACAATTTATTCACCTTCTCCTCCTGTGTACATTTTTGCTTCTGGAGCTCTTGTAAAGTCATTAAATTATGTGCGTTCCCTTGTGGGCCAACATATTCCAAAGCGATCTTTCCAACCAGCAGCTTTTGCTGGAGCTCCCTCTGTGGCAAGACAGTCACTTCCAACTCTGTCATCTTTGTTGAGTAGATCTTTTAATTCCCCAATAAGCCCTGCAAGTGGGGTGGAATCCTTAGAGAAGAAGGACACTACTACTTTACCTGTTTCAAACTTATCAAATGTTGAAAATGTTGAGGTGATAGAGGATCTTGATTACATTGCAGTTGATGTTTTGCAGTGGCGTTGGGTTGGGGGACTGTTTCTATCAACTGAGAGGTAACCAACTCTCGGCTAACCCTTTTCTTTTGTTGTTTAATTTTCATGATGTCTCGTATTCTGTTGCTTTAGGCATTGGTTGAATGTCTGCTATTTGGTAATGTAGTGATCGTCCTGTGGATCTCCATGATGTGAGCATATGCAAATTCTTAGAATTAGGTGCTGCGGCTCTACTTGTAGGAAACATGGAAGCTAAAATGCAGGGTCAGCCCTGGAAATATTTTGGAACATCTGATATGCCTTATCTTGATCAATTGTTGCAGCCTTCATCAGCCACAACAATTACCAATTCAGTCTCAGCTCGTCCCCACCTGAGAGCAATAACAGCATCTAAGCGCAGTAAAGCAGGACCTCGCCAAATCTGGCATGTTCTTCTTACTCAAATTATTGCCTTTTCAAGATGGGAGAATTTTGTTCCAATTAATTGTAGTTTTTCCTTTGCATGTAAACTCATTTTATCTCTATACATACACTAGTGATTTTTGTTCTATGGCCAAGCTGCGTGATAAAGGTTGCCAAGTTGTTCATGTGATTGTAAAGTAACTTGTGCTCTAATTTGGGGAGTAGGGTGGTTGTTCATCATTTAGTGTGATCAAACTTTATACCATTCCTCTTGCGTGATTTTTTTTCTTACAATGGTGTAGATGATGATATAAACATATCTTTGGTATGAAAATGCTGGTTATACTTCTGAACAAATTGATTCTTGTTGCAGGGAAGATTCTCCTGTGAGCACGTTTCGCCCACGTGCTCGACCGCTCTTCCAATATCGTCATTACAGGTACAAAAGGACAGATGCTTTCTGTTTCGTTTCCAATGTTCTCTTCACATCAATAAAACCTGGTCTCGGTTTTTGTATTTGACTTTTATGGCTATGTAATTGCGTCAGGAATCACTTTTGCTTCCACTGTTATGGCATAACCTTTATCAGCATTTTCCATAATTACATGAAATGCCCCCCTTTTTTTTTCAATCCTATGCATTTCTACCTTTACCCTTGTTGTTATAAGCAGTCATATTACCACATTTTTCATCAATGCATAATGTTCTTTTGAAGCTGAATCTTGAAATTTAACTAGCATCTTTATCTTTTTGGTGTTAAATTAATAGTTTTCTACTGGTGGCTTCATTTTTCCTGTTTTGGATTTTAATACCCAGGTTTCTTTCTGTTATGAGTTCAGGGTATTTCAATTGACCAACAACCTTTTCTTCTTACTTGTTATCAGTGAACAACAACCTTTACGATTAAACCCTGCTGAGGTATGTGAGGTCATTGCTGCAGTTGGCTCAGAGACATATTCGTCTAGTGCCAATCATTTGACTATATCATCCAGATTAAGTAATAACAGTGGAAAGCCGTCAATGGATGTGGCTGTGAGTGTTCTTATTAAACTTGTCATTGACATGTAAGTTCTAAGTTTTAATTCATTTTTGATTTATTAGGTAGCATGTTTTTTTCCTTGTATATTCGATGCTCAACCTGGCACCTCATCCTTTGCTATCTATCTGTACACACATACTAACTTATGCTCTGTACATGATTAATTAATGCAGTCATATGTTATATATCCTATTCAGATTATCATCATCTACATGAAAAGAGTGGGAGCTTTTCAAATTTGCAGTGGTGTCTATATGTTATTATAATTGCCTTGGAAATAATCATATATCAGTGGCTTTTGTGATTCTATGCCGAGGACTGAGTTTCCTAGAATATGTACTTCTGTGAAATGCAATATTGCTGGGAAGGAAAGCGGGTACTGGAAATTAATACCATTAGACAAGCTAAGAAACATGAAAATTTTTAGATCAACAAGATCAGTGAAATTAGAATGGAATTGTTTCAACTATGAATCGCTGATAAAAAAAAATGTGATTTATAATTTCGAATTTTTTTTGGATAACTTGTCATTGTAAATGGTGCAAATTTTGAATTTTCCAATAATGTGCTTTATGTTTAGTTAACATGGGCATCCTTTCTTTCTTTGTTTTATATTTTTTAACTCTTGATCCATTGTAGTTTTGGAGATAGAAGTTGTAACAAAAAATTGTATGAAATCTGCCAATGCAAATTAAAATAATTAATTGACTTAAACATAACTTTTATTGAGCCAAGAACTACGGCAAACAGAAGCAAATGTTTCTTAAAAAGTTACCATGAGTTCCTTCTCTGGTGCCAGGTTGAGTTGTGCCTGGATTTTTCAACCACTTCTTTAATTTGGCCTGAGGTTCCTTTAATGATTTTTCTTTAAGAAAGAATTTTGTCATGATCATGAACCGCTTATAGAAGGTCACTTGATTTTTTTTGTAGGTATGTTCTGGACTCTGGGACAGCTGCTCCTCTCACTCTGTCAATGCTTGAGGTGCTGCATGAATAAAATATTGATTCTTTTATTATGATAATATGGTGGAAGCTTTTGATTTTTTTTTTTTGAATTTGCCTTTCAGGAAATGCTTAATTCTTCAAAAGCTGCTTGTAGGGTCCGTGCCTTTGATTTAATTCTGAACCTCGGGGTTCATGCTCATTTGTTGGAACCAATGTTGATCAATGATACTTCTACAATTGAAGAAGAGTATTCACAAGAATCTTTTTTTGACTGTGAAGAACAACTTCCAGCACAGGGGAACCAGAAAGCCGATTCTGCTGACAAGATGGGCACTTCATCAGCAATTGATAACTTTGAGTCATGGATTTTAAATATTTTATATGAGATACTTCTTCTTCTTGTCCAGGTAAGGCTCTATTTGGCATAAAGTTTTTGGTCTATTGATGTCCTCACTTATATTCACCTTTATGTAAAGTAGAGGTAATGTCTTGGATTTTGTATTCCCTTGTTGACTTTGTATGGCGCTTTATTATCTTGTGCCTTGAATTTGTTGTCAGACAGAGGAGAAGGAACAATCTGTTTGGGCTTCTGCTTTAAGCTGTTTGCTTTATTTTGTATGTGATAGAGGCAAAATCTTGAGAAACCGATTAGAAGGCCTTGACATAAGGGTAAGCTTATATTTCTTTCCTAGCTTGACTACCTCAGGTTACTATCATGAAAATTCAACTTTCTCACCCTCTCTATCCAGTTAAGTTTGTCTATTTTTATTGCAACAATTGCATATTTGACTTCACAGAAGGAATCCTCCAAACTTTCCTACCCCATGCTACTGTCATGGGAATGCATTTTTCTTATTCTTCCTCTTATTATCTGCTTTGACCATCTACCTTTGTTTCTTTTTATGGCATGCTGCCACAGTATGTAGTTGTCCTATCTAGTGTTCGAAACTCCTAATTAATATTTTGCTTGGCTAAGCATCTTCAGTAGTTTGATTGATAAATTTTATTGTCCATTTTCAGGTCATTAAAGCCTTAATAGAGACTAGCAGGAAGAATTCTTGGGCAGAATTGGTTCATAGCAAGCTCATTTGCATGTTAACAAATATGTTTTATCAAGTTTCAGATGAGTCTATGATGCCTGTCTCAACGAACCCGGTGTTTCTTATAGACCAGCTTGACCTGATTGGGGGAATTGAGTTTATTTTCTATGAGGTATGCAAATCATCTATCCTTTGCTTGATATAAACTAGAGGAATTTAGTAGTTATAATGAATCCCATTGCACCTCTTACTTCTTGACCCATATCCTATGTTATGTTTTGCAGTATTCTCTGGCTAACTTGGGAGAAGAGAGGAGAAATCTATACTTGATCCTTTTTGAATATGTGTTGCATCAAATAAATGAAACATGCATAGCTGCTGGGCTGTCTGAATATAGTGACAATGAGATTCAACCTATTGCAACTCTCCTCACTCTTGCTAATGCACCTGAAGCTCTTTACATGTCTGTTAAGTTGGGTGTCGAAGGCATTGGGGAGCTTCTGAGAAGATCAATTTCTTCTGCATTATCTAGATGTCCCAACAATGAACGACTGAATTTGGTAAGCTGAAGATAGAATGAATTAAAAGTAAGGAATTTATATATATTTCTGCTGCATTATCTAGATATTCGATGCCTAGCTTTTGGCAGTGTTATTATGCAGTGCTGGTTTTGGATTGGTGCAGATGCGCACACTCACATTTACACATGAACAGGAACATCTTAAGCATTGTACAATGTAATTCATGCTTATCACATTAAATTGCATAGCATTTACCCTTGTTCATTTCAGTGGTTTTGGTATGTGATTGCTGATATATGTTGCACCAGTTCATAGACTTTATAGGCACAAGTATCTTTCCATGAAATGCTGATTAATCAGTCTGTTTATTATCAGCTTCTTTCTGAATCTAATTTGTTTCTTGCAGCTCTTGGAGAATATAGCAGAGAAATTTAATGCAATAATCAGCTCCTTTACTCATTTGGACAAAGAGTTCTCTCATCTGATTGAAATAACCCAATCTTACAAGTTTCTGGGAAGTTTAGAGAGTGCAATTCTAACAAATGGTGTTGGCATGAAATCAAAACTATCTTGGGCCACTTTGCATTCTCTTCTTCACTCAGAAAGGATTGCTTACCGTCGGAATGGCTATACCTGGCTGGGTGATTTGCTTATTGCCGAAATTACTGAGGGAAGTGATGTAAATGTATGGTCAAATGTGAAAGAATTGCAGGGTAAAATTGCCTATGCTGGTGTACATGATTCTTCAGTTTCGTCAGATGTTCCGTTGTCAATTTGGCTTATGTGTGGTCTTTTGAAGTCCAAACATAATATCATCAGATGGGGCTTCCTGTTTGTTCTAGAGAGACTTCTCATGCGCTGCAAATTTTTGTTAGACAAGAATGAAATGCAATCCCCAAGGAGCAATGATGCCAGTCACGAGCATGCAGATAGCCGACTTGAAAAAGCAAATGCTGTGATAGACATTATGAGCAGTGCTCTATCCTTGGTGGCTCAAATTAATGAAACAGATCGCATCAACATTTTGAAGGTAATTTGTTGATCAACTAGTACAGCAGTCAACCAACCTAAATAGCTTTCTGATATCAGGAACAATGCCAAAAAAGATGAAGAAGAAATGATCGGCCTAGTATATTTCTCATCATTTTTCTTCATAGAATGATTTCACCAGATAGCTGGCATTGCTACTAATTTGTTTTGCCTTAGATGCCTTGGAGACTAATGCATTGCATTATCTGAAGACTAATGCAGCATTGTCAAATACATTTGTATTCAAAGGTTTCTGAAAAGTTAAAGAATGTACTGGTACAAGTATCCAGGAATTAAAAAAAGTAAATAAAAGATGTGATATAATATAATGTTTTCTATTTACATTATGGTCTTCATGTTTTCTATTTACATTATGGTCATCATGTTTTCTATTTACATTATGGTCTTCTCTTTGGGAAACAACCAGGTTCTTTCTTTTGTTCAATTGGCTTGGTTGCAGGAATTAAATTGATTGCATGTGCTTTTTTGATCTATCAATTCATAACATGCACCACATTGAAATTCCCTTATAAGATTTATTTGCCACTACTCATGTTCCATTGTTTTTTCTAAGCAGATGTGTGATATATTATTCTGTCAATTGTGCCTGAAAGTTCTTCCTACAACTGCAATCCCAAATGGCGAAGGGATGCAAAAAAGTAAAGTTAATGGTGTGGCGGATGAAAATAAAAAATTTGATACCGGTGAGTGCATCTCTCAAGTAGAAAAAAATTCTCTGGAATGAATTCATGGAAAAAGCTGATAACATATCCAGCTACATCATTAATATTCCTCTCATGTGCAATACAGCATCAATGACAGCACTGCTTCTCCAAGGACAGGCTATTGTTCCTATGCAATTAGTTGCACGTGTTCCTGCTGCGTTGTTTTATTGGCCACTTATTCAACTAGCTGGTGCAGCAACAGACAATATTGCTTTGGGTATTGCTGTTGGAAGCAAAGGAAGAGGAAACCTTCCTGGGGCAGCGTCAGATATTAGGGCAACTCTTCTGTTGCTTCTAATCGGTAAATGCACAGCAGATCCTTCTGCTTTCCAAGAAGTCGGTGGAGAAGAATTTTTTAGGTGATTCATTTCTCTACTTCCTAGGTATGATTTGCCATGCCGCCATTTAAATTGTGCCAACACTTTTGGCTTTGTTTCTTGCAGGGAACTTTTAGATGATACAGATTCAAGGGTAGCATATTACTCTTCAGCTTTTCTTTTAAAGGCAAGAATCAACATGCTGTTTTTCCTCGACTAGAAAACTTGAATTTTTTAACTTTTTTTATTGTTAGTTGAATTTTGCTGACTCCATCAAATCTGGATTTTTCAGAGAATGATGACAGAAAAACCTGATGAGTACAAGCACATGCTTCAGAAACTCATTTTTCAAGCACAGCAGGTAAAGCATTATTCTTGCTTTCAATAATGCAATTTTAAGTATGGAATGCTCACCATATGGGAAAAGTTGTTAATATTTGAGAATAAACTCATGTATGTTTGTCTCTGAATATTATCAGTTGGGAATGCCAATATGGTAAAGCTGATTTGGGGATGGGGTGTATGAGAGAGGATACCATTGTATGACCGGTTTATGTTTGAAGTATTGGCATAGAATACTGACAAGTTCTCATAAAGTTTCATTATGACAATGTCTAGTTCTGTTGTATTCCAGTTGCTCTAATCATGAAATAGCAGAGGTCAAACATCACTTGTGTGCTTGATTTTGTTATGCAGAGCAACAATGAGAAGCTGTTGGAAAATCCATACCTTCAGATGCGTGGCCTGCTTGAGCTTTCAAATGATGGGCTGTAAAATAATGACTCTCGGAGACACTGCAATGCTGAGTCATTTGAAATTCTTCGCTCTTGTCACTCGTGATCTTTCACTCCCTGGGAACATTTGACAAAGTCTTGAAGATCCATAATTGGATTATCCTGATGTTTTAGGCATGCAATAACCCAAGTTGGTATCTGTTAAAGTGGGCATGAGGTCTCTGGAACTTCCTCCACCATTTATCAGTGAAATAAGTAAAAGGCTCTGGACACAAGATGAACTGAGAAATTGGAGAAGCTGAGAAATTTCTGTGGACTACATATGTTCCAACATCTGCTGCCTCTTCTTCAACTGTTGCATCAAGATGCCTAAGATAATTATGCTTTAACCAGACAGATGTTTCAATTGGCTTACCAAATTTGAAATATATCTGAAGGTTTGAACTGGCGGGGCACTAAAAGATTGGCCAGATTAAAAGATTTTCAGGAATTTTTTGGAGTAACCTATTCAAGAATTCCAGTCATTGGTTTTTCCACATAAATCTAACAGAGTTCAGAGATTTAAAATATAATCAGGTATTGTCTTCAGTCCTTAATTGCTATTGCTATGCGTATTTTTCACTTGTTTATTTTGCTTGTGAACACCACCTCTCCATCTTTGCATGTGATGAAACCTTAAAAATTGTTTAGAGGTTCACATTTAAGGGCCATTGTCAGATGTAAGCGTAACTGTTTTGGGCTTGAAACCAAGATGTAGTTGGTCGAAGTTCTAAACCAACCACTTTCTGCAAACATTTTGAAATATACACTATTTTCTGTGGTTCCTAACTGGCCTTGCTTTGTCAGTGGCACAGTAACTCAGTAATGACCTTTTTTGTTTTTATATTCAGACTTATAATCTTTATTGATGCTTAACAACTTGAATGAAACCTGCAAGTTTTCTGTCATGGAATTTAAGTTCAAGAGAGAGTTCATTTTTGCTGCCATGTTGTCATTTACCTGTACTAACGAATAAAGCCTTTTTCATGTGGATGCAGTTATTGTGTGCATGCTGTTTAGAGAAGGCTTTCAGGCAGCTTCAACTCAGTCTTTTCTTCTGTACAGAATCATAGAATTGAATCCAGGCTTATCTTATTTATTTGTATACCCAATGGCAGTATTGAATCCAGGCTTCCTTTTTTACACAGCCATCATTCTTAATAAAAACAAAAAAAAACCCGGAGTTCGTTTTTAACTCAAGAGGGGGATATCAATTTTGTGGTGACAAGACACTGAATTATGTAAGCTCATTGACCTGGATCTCAAGGCTCTCCAGCTGTCTTGTTTAGGAACTGTAACTTAGGCCGTCTTCAGAGAGTCCTTATTTTTCATTTGAGCCTGTGTTGTTTCTTACTAATTTTTTAAACGTTGTAAATATATAATTTTTCATCGTTTTTGGTGCAGCTCCAACTACTTGGTGTGATTCTTTGTATAGTAGCTGTTGAGAATTTTCTTTTACCGAGTTTCGAGGGTGAAAGCTGATTTAAATAAAAGTGTCGATTGGCACCTTATTTCCTATGAACGATGTGCTAGTCTCCAAAATCTTGGTTCCCACTCCAAAATGACTTAGCACCGACAGACAGACTGCATACTGATAGATGAATATGCAAGCGAATATCCAAGACTAGACAGTGAGATTACTTCAATTGCATGGCCTCAAAGTGGTACCTGTCCGCGTCAGAATCGAGTTCTTCTTCAGTTAGATGCTTGACACCGCGACTCACCTGCCCCTGACCCCTCGCAAATTCTTGCCGCCGCCCCTGCCACCAGCACCATGGTCCCTTCCTCTTACACCATTTCTTTCGTGAACACTGCCCGGTGAGAAATGAAAGTTGGTTCATAGAGGAAAAGTATTGTACTGCTAGCAATAATAACAGACGCAAAACATAAATTTGTAAAACGAGTCATCTCTCAAAAGACCACATCCATCATCAATATACCACAGAAAAACACCAAGATGCAAGTTCCCCTGAAAACTAAGGCCACCCCAACAGAAGTGTTGGCCACCCCAATAGTTTCACTCACTCTCTGCGATCATGGCAACCCCGTTTTCTTCCATAAAAATCCTTGCTTCAGCAGCAACTTGTTGGCCAGAGACACTGTTACCAAAATAACTGCTTAGGAATGGAGGGTCTAGTGATCGGCTCCTCAAATCCACGGAGAACAAGAAGTAAACTTTTTTACTACCATCCCCTCCCCATGTTAGGCAACACCTACAAACTTCCAGGATTGGACTTCAGAACCAACTCGTTCATTACTAACCAGTAATTCAAGTGGGCCGTCTCAAGCCCAGCTACATCTTTGATAACTGGCCTATCAAAAGAAGGGATTAACTCATCAGGCAACGAAGGTATCTGGTTAAAGTGGAGTATGATTTCTCTGGACCTCCCCCCCCCCCCATGTACCGGTGAAATAAGAAAAAGGCTCTAGACATTAGAGAAACTGGAGAAGCTGAGAAATCACTGTGGGCTACATATGTTCCGAGATCAGCTGCCTATTCAGTTGTTGCATCAAGACGCCTAAGATAATTACGCGTTAACCAGAGTGGGGGACTTTTCAATTGGTGTCCCAAGCTGAAATACATCTGAAGGTTTGAACTGGCGCAGTCACTAAAAGATTGGCCGGTTTAAAAGATTTTCAGCAGCTTTTTGGGATCTTACAGAGTTCATACATTTCAAAATATAATGAGGTATTTTCTTCGGTCCTTAATTGTTATCCCTATTTGTGTATTTCCACTTGTTTATTGGGTTCTGATTCTTCTAAATTCCACCTCTCCATGCATATGATGAAACCTTAAAATATGTTTAGAGGTTCACATGCAAGGGTCATTGTCAGATACAATCATAACTGTTTTGGGCTTGAAGCCGAAATGTTGTTGGTCAAAGTCTGTGTTTAATATTGTGATGAAAAGTATTTTAAAAAAATATATGTTACGTAAAATCATATTAAAATACTGGATAATGTACGCTCGGATATAATCATAATTTTGTCGTGACAAGAAGCTGGATTACGGACGCTCAGTGACTGGGCCCTGTGTATTGATTGTTTCCTACTATTTTTGTTTTATTTTACGTTGTGAATATGTAAGTAAAAAAATCAGGCGGTACCTTTTTTATTCTTTACTTGCTAACACTGATCACGGCTGTCGAATGATGCTAGAATCCATGTCTCTAACTAGTTCATGAATACTTCGATAGCTTCACCAACGGAGTTTCAGCAGTGTTGTAGAATTTGCACAGAAATGTTTTTCTTGTAACGCAACTTCCAAGCAGTAGCAAAATTACACATTACTGAACCTCTAGCGAAGAGTAGTTTCTGTATAACTATGGATCGAAGGCAAGAGGTACCGTCCTCTATGTACCAGTGGGAGGATGAACCTGTTGAATGTAGGAGACGAATAAACTTTCTTTTAAAACGCACTTGCACAAGAAGGTTGGCAAAGCTAAATGAGCCGCACCATTCACAAGAAGCTAAAAAAGAACCATAAATAGGGCAATGTACATTGCTCGTCTTTCACAAAACCTTTCTTACTATAAATATTGACGGTCAGGAGAATGGGTGCTGTAATTTCAAGTTTTTTAATCCTGCATCATAAATGATAGAGCACTAAATGCCAAAATCAAGAGCAGAAATAGCACTATACTGCGCGTTTTCCAAGCAAAATGGTGGTGTTAAATGCAACTATTGACTAAAGGTCCCCTGGTTATACAATGACTATCAGCACTTACAAACAGACAGTGTAATGAAAGATGAATATGCAAGCGAATATCCTAGATTAGACAGTGAAATCACTTTAATTTCATGGCTTCAAAGTGGTATTTGTCCAAGTCAGAATCAAGTGCTTCTGCAGTTAGCTTCTCGCCATGGCGTCTCACCTGCCCCTGCCCCCTGGCAAATTCTTGAACACTGCCACCATTACCCCTGCCACCAGCACCACCACCATGGCCCCTTCCCCTTGCACTAATTCTTTCGCGAACACTGTCCAGTGAAAAATGAAAGATAGCTCATAGAGATGATAAGTATTGTACTACTAGCAATAATAACAGATGCAGAACAAAAGATTAAAGAGTCAACTCTCCTTCATAATTCAAAGATCGCATACATCAATATACCAAAGAAAAACACCAAGATGTAATTTCCCCTGCAAACTAAGTCCATCTCAAGCTAGGGAGACCCATGCTTATAGAATTAATAGAGTGTGAAACCCATGATACTAGATATGGCCTCGGACAGACATGCATAGTCAGGCTCCATGTTTCTGCATATCTGCTCAACAATTTATTTTCCATTGCATTTTTCCACGTCAATAGAAAACACCCAGTGTATGCATGAAAGCATTGGGTCCAGGTTTGATATCCTAATCTCAAGAACTTTCCATAGTTTCTCCACATGCATGCTGTTTGTTAATTTATTATGCTTTATAATGTTTGTTAATAAATATGTAAAAACAACTGGAATAAACACCAGTAAAGTTTTACCTTCTAAAAGCACCATTTGGTTTTGCCACATGGGTAATTGCAGATACAGGCACGGGAACAGGGACAGTGGTTATCACATTAACTCCTACAAGCTCAATTTTCAGTGGCTTCCCATCAAGCTGAACATTATTATATCTCCTGATAGCTGCAAGAGCATCTGTTTGGCGTGCAAATACAACTTCAGCTGTTCCCTAAAAGAAACAACTTTTTTCATCCACAAGGAGATGTACTAAAACTTCTTGAAAAAGAGTCAAACATTGAATTTAAATATATACCTTTGATCTCCCGCTCATATCATAGTGAAGTGAGCACCTCACCAATTCACCAACCTCAGCGAAGAGCACCTGTATAGGGACTACTGCATGTTAAATGAAGTATCTACAATCCTTAAGCTCATGCATCTTGTATGATTTAAACAGGCTCGCCATAATGTACAGCACATGACAATTATAGTGCCTATTGCACTATTATCGAAAATTGTCATGGAATAACTTCAGTAATGATCACGACAAGATTTTTCAAACCCTCTCAAAAGCTACTATCAAGCAGTGCGATGCTAAAGAGCAATCTACACTACATAAATAAGCTCCTCCACAAAAAAAAAAAGCTCACTGGGGATACTCCACCATCACAGCTTCCACTGCTGCACACATACACTCCCCGACTCCCTATCCCCAAACGTTAACTACAGAACCCACTGCCATTCACGTTCGGCACAAGGACCTAGTCCTTGTTAGATCAAGATTATGAATATGTATAATAAATATAAATAAAATCATAAACAGTATAACCAAAATTACTTGGATTTTTTCTAAAATGAACCGTAAGGACACACATTACGGGATTGATATTTAAAAATTAAAAAGTCTAACACCCCTAGAAAAACCCTAATTGCTTGTATAATTCATAAAAATAGTAAAACGCACCAAAATATAAAAATTATAATATCCCAGAAAAACCTACGATCAACAACACTTAAAAAAAGCTTCAATTAAAAACTGAAGCAGCATAGTGATAGCTTAAGTACCTTGATATCCTCATTAGAAACACCGTAATCCAAGTTTGATATGTATAGTTTACCCTCTCCATTAGACCCCTCACTTGCTGCTATCATTATTGGCTCCTGCTGCACTTGCATTAACTTCACTGGTCTTACTGAGTAGGGTTGGGGTCGGGCCGGGTCACGACGGAAGACCCACCGATCAGGGCCTGGACCCAAAACCGAACCGGAGCCTGCTCCTCTGCCTCTGAAATTACTGTCACGCCCTCCATTTTCGTTTCCCTTGCGGATGAGGTCGTCAAGTGACATATCCAGTAAGTTGGACATTTTCTGAAATTTATACGCTTTCTTCTCGTTATGGAGTTTAGGGTTTTGTAGATTGAAACGGAGTGAAAGGAGAGAGTGGGGTTTTGAGTAGATATATACGCATCGGGTTTTGGAGGACCCGAAATGCTTCGTTAAACGTGCCTAACTGAGTGCCACGTGTATTTTTATTTGAGATGTGCATATTGGTCCCACTTTGACCTGATAGGGCTAGTGAATTTGGTCCTGCATGGTGATCAGTGGACTCGTTTTTGCGGCCCGGGAAAATTGGATTCGGTAAACTAAGGGTTTGGTCAATTAGTAACTTGTTTGGAAATGTATTTGAAATTTTTTATTTAAAAAAATATTATAATGATTTTTTTATTTTATAAAAAATATTTTTAATATCAATATCTTAAAATTATTTAAAAAATAAAATAAAAATTTAATATTTTTTCAAAAATACTTTTAAAATATAATGTCATAAAATAGTCTCTTATCAATCTTCTTGCTCTTCTTTTTCTTTCTTTATTCATTATAAATTGCTAATTACATTGGATTATAGTTTTCGAAAATTAGAGTAAAAGAATCATATTTTGGGTGATCGTGGGAAATCCTATTTTCCAACCATAAAAACTAGCTGGAGAATCTTAGAAAAAGCAAAATGCTTACGAAATTATTTAAAAATTAATTTAGTTTAATATCAACTTGACTTGACTCGAATAATTATTTTTAGATAGTTGTTTTACTTAGATAAGTAATGCATAGATTATTGATATTAATTCAAACAGAGTTTTTTATTTAATTATAAATAATAATAATGTAGTGGATATCCGCATAACTATACAAAAGTTATTGAATAATTAACGAATATTAAAGAAATTTATCTAATAAATTAAATATAAATATTAAAAAAAAAAAACTCTATCACTGATCCCCTGGTAATTTCAACAGGTCAAATATACAAATTATTTGAATTAAAGGAGGGGAGAACACTGCAATTCAAGCAAGCTAAAGTTATTCGAGTGGGATGGTGATGGAAAACCGGTGCTTTAATTCATGATGCTTCAAATAAGTGCATTCATCTCGTTCCATGTTTGAGTGAACGTAATCTATCCATTGTGTTTATTTGATTTTTTTTTTTTTGGTAAAGATCGGGGCATGCGCCCTTCTAAATTAAACGAGGAATAGTGGACTCAATAAGGTCATAATACAACAAGGAATAAAGTCCTGACGGTGGGTCGGTTATAATATCCGTCCTCCTATCTAATAACTCATTAGTTAGCCCCAAGTTTGCCAACCAATCGACCACATAATTAGCCTCTCTGTAAACATGGACAATTTTAACCTCCCACTCCCTACCCAGCAACCCTCTAATTTGCATAATCAAATTGTAGTTTCTATCTACTCTTACCGTATCCCCTTTAATAATCTCGACTACGACCTTGGAATCAAATTCTAAAACCACTTTTCTAAACTCTTTATCCCATGTCATGAGTAGTCCCACATGGATAGCCCATAATTCTGCAGTCACAGACGTACAAAAACCAATATTTCTTGCAACCCCCCGATCCATTTTTATTTGATTAATAAGCTACAATTTTATTTTATTTTTTGGATTAAAGGAAATCTCTAGAAATCACATTTTATGAATCTAGGTGAGCGAATAAAATTCTGATTGTCTCAATCTCTTACAAGAGATGCATGTCCTGATTCAAACTCGAAACATGTTATACAAATTTCAAGCTTTTTATCATTATATCAAGCTTCTTTAAAAAAAATTACAAATTACACACACAGAAGAAATGGTAAAGTTACCTTACAGCACAAGGCAAAGCAAATTGCACAAAGACATCAAGAAAATGGATCTCACTTGAACACTTGAAAAAAAATCAGTAGAAGACTACATTTATTTGAACACTTGAAAATGATTGTGCAAGAAATGGTATCGGGATTCTCCTGAGCACCGGAGAAGCAGGTGCAGCTTTAATAATCTTTCAGGCCATTAACGAACAGAGAAGCAAAAGTCTCCATTTCATGCCTCTTTAAAGCCAGACCAATCTCAACACCTCCTGTCATTCCATCCCTGCTCTCTACCAGAGAAACGGAGTTTGTCCTGTCTATGGATGCAATCTCCACCTTCTCGGGTTCTCCCCACCCGAAATCTGACCTGTAAAAATCAAAACGGGTCGACCCGGCTACCCCGAGGCACTGTGTTCCCGGTTCTAAAGAAGCCAGCTCAGCTAGCCTCTCCCTGGCTCCTTCAAAAAGTCCCCTGCTCTCCATTCCTTTTATAATCTCACTGAACTTCTCTGCTATCATGGCAAGCCCATTTTCTTCCGTAAAAATTCTTGCTTCAGCAACAACGTGCTGGCCGGCAATACAGTTACCGAAATAAGTGTTTGGAATTGGAGGGTTTAGTGATCGGCTCCTCAAATCCACGGAGAACAAGAAGAAAACTTTTTTAATACCGTCCCCTCCTCTTGCTTTCATCATGGAAGCTAAAGTGTAAGCACATGTGAGCACGAAGGTGGACAAATGCAATTGTTTCGTCTCGTTACGGTCTTCTTTGAGGATTCTGTCGAACTGGGACTGCACTTTTTTCCTCAGGAACTTTATGTCTTCACGAGACAGCTCAAACGTGGCTCGAACCAGGTCTGATGGCTCTGGCCCTCCAATGTTTGGCAACACCTTCAAACTTCTAGGGTTGGACTTCAGAACCACCTCGTTCATTACTAACCAGTAATTCAAGTGTTCTGTCTCAAGCCCAGCTACATCTTTGATAACTGACCTATCAAAAGAAGGGATTAAATCATCAGGCAACAAGGGTGGTTGATCAATTTTTCCAGGTTCTAGGTGTTTGCAAATATGAGCCCATGCCTTGATGAACATGGCTGTAGTTTTCCCATCAAGAGCTGCATGGTGGGTAACGAAGCTTATGCAGAACCCTTTGTTAGGAAACAATGTTATTTGCAGAGCAAGAACTGAAGCCCTGGTGTCAGATATACACAACTCAGGTGTGTAAGGATGTAACTCAATGGCTTCACGAATTTCATTGCTCGAGACACGACCGAAGTCTGCACTGGACTCAGCAATGGTTAGTGAAACTGCATCGTTTGGAGTGTAAAGGATAAAGGGTTTAGGAGAATCTTGAGGCCATATGAGATTGCCAGCTAATGGGAGAAAATTGACCAGTGCACGAGAGAGTGATGTGATGAGTTTTGGAAGGATAATTGATATGAAAACCGGAGGACTTGACTCGGTGAGTTCATAAAAGAAAATGCTCTCGGCTGGAGGAAATTTGAGCCAGAGGGCATCCATGAATGTGAGGGGGAGAGTGAACTCGGTGTTTGATTGATCAGTTGAGCTGCAGGCTGGGGCAACTTGGCGGAGTTCCAGAATTTTCACAGAATTGGATGGTGCCATGGATGAGAAGCTAGAAGTCGTATTTTTTTATTACTAGTTGAGCTTCTTTAGGTGCTTCTTTCGTTTGTTCACACCAGCTCTTTATACAGTTGAATTGAAGGGGTGTGTGTGGATTTTCAAAAAAGTGGGCAGGTTGATATTATTTGTCTAAAATGATTTAATATACACCCACACAAACTTTTTATTTCTTACAAAAAAAAATACAGTTATATATATATATATATATATATATATATATATATATATATATATGTATATATGATGGGTAAATAACCCTTTAATTTTCCCTTCTATTTTTTTTTCATATTTTTTTGATCTACTGGCATTAAAAATTTATTTTTAAAAATATTATTATTTTAATATATCTTTAATTTAAAATATATTTTTAAAAACTAGTATATATATATATATATATATATATATATATATATATATATATATATATATATATATATATATATATATATATATATAGTGGTCCAAGAAGTTGCTTTGATATATAGCTCACCACAGGCTTATATTTAAAGGTAATTAGTTAGCATATACTTTTTAAGTGGACCGATAATGTATTCTTAAAGCAAAGTTGGTATTGATCAATTAATATATGTAGTTTGTGAGCCTATTTGGGACGGCGGTTGTACCGTCGTTTCCTCAAAATTTGAAAAAAAAATTCATTTAAAATGAATTTTTTTTGTGTTTTTAAATTATTTTGATGTGCCGGTGTCAAAAATGATTTTTAAAAAATAAAAAAAAATATCATTTTGATGTATTTATAAATGAAAAACACTTTCAAAAGCAACCGCAACCGCCCTCCCAAACAGGCCCTGTATCTGAAGAACCTTAAAACAGTTGTGCTTGGCACTTAATCAACTTCAGGGTAGTTTTTCACTCTATTTCAAAAAAGTTTTTGAAAAAAATAGAAATTTTTATTTTATTTTTTATTTTAAATTAATCTTTTTGAGTGTTTTTAAATTATTTTTATGTGTTGATGTCAAAAATAATTTATTTATTTAAAAAAATATCATATTGATATATTTCTGAACAAGATAATTTTTCAAAAACAATCTTAACTATATTCTAAGACAATCACGTATAAATCAAATTAATGAGAAAACGAGAGAACTGTGTTATATGGTCCGATCACAAATGGATCTCCAGACGAATCAGAATAAATATACTGGAGATGAAGGGGCGGATCAAGGATGTCAAGTGAATGATATATAATTTTTGGGAGTTTGAGAAAACTAAGTAAAATTTGTGAGAGAGGCATCCAAATCGGGTTTTTTTATATAAGAAAATCAATATATTTGTAAATAAAAAACATTTAAAAAATAACTACAACTCAGTTTGGTAATAGCTTTTAACCCAAATTAAGAGTGCAAAATCAGTTCAAGTCGGGCAATTTAAGATTTGCTACCGTGATGTGATAGCAAAGATTTTTTTGAATGGGAGGAAATTTTAAACATTAAAAATATATTTTATGAAGTTAAATAAACAAAAATATATTTTATAAATTTAGATGAATGAATAACTAAAATATTGATTATTCCATATTAAGCAACCACCCTTCCAAACTGCATTTACATCGTTGCCAAGCAACTAATCTTCTGATTTATAGACGACGAGTTGCTTAGGATGAAACCTGAAGAGAGGGAGACAGCTCACCTTGCCGAGTAAATGCGTGGTAGCTCCTCCGTGAGATTGCCAGTGACAGAAGTAAGGTGTTGAGGCAGAACAGCTCACCTTGCCGAGTAAATGTGTGGTAGCTCCTCCGTGAGATTGCCAGTGACAGAAGTAAGGTGTTGAGGTAGAAGAAACTATTGAATTTCTCATTTTAAATTAAAGGCAATGGCGAAAGGTGATGAAATGCTGTGTAATTTTTATTATAAACCACCTCCGTTTCTTATTTTTTAGACCTAATTAATTAAACATTAATACCATCTTTCAAACTACGTTATTCTCCAGGCTTTACTTTCACATCTATGCAGTCGACTAGTTTCTAGGATTCTTGACCTCTTCCACCTGTCCCGGGAAGAATTGACATAATCAGCTATTCTTGTCCTAGCGGTAAATGAAGTGACTTGTTTCTTTACCCGGGTTTAAGTCATGTCATATATATTTATTATTCTTGTATTGTTGTATTTGTTCATTAGACTTGTAAAATATTTAATGAATCTGGAAATTAGTTATAATACATGTAAGCTGGCTAGAACATTCTAGTTATAAAAAAATAAAATTAACTTAATCATTAATTTTAGAGTTTATAAAATTAGCTGAGATATATATAATTTGAATATCCATATTAATAAAAAAAGAATTTACTTCACACTTATCCCCTGAAGGTCGAAACACGTCTAAAATTACACTAAATCTTGAATACGATTCATGTATTTTAGCTAGTAAAATTATAACTTATAATCTCATATAAAAAAATAGTAAAATAACATAACATAATATATATATACATAATATATATATATATATATATATCACGATTAAAAAGCACAATATTTATAGATATCAATATGGTCCCATAAAACCGTCGATTTTTATATCGAGGGAAAATCATTAAAAAAAGGTTTTGCTAGAGCGAGAAAGAAATAATATTAATAATGTAAAGACTAAATCAATGGCGTCAGAGAACGTTCTGCTCGCGTCACCATTGACAGGGCACTGAAGGCTGCACCTCCACAGGACATCAAACATTGCTTGAGAGAACATGCTCTGTTCCTGCTTAGCTATGAGCCACAATTAAAGAAGGATGCTCCATTCAGCGAGCAATTAAAAAATCCGAGGGCTTATTTGAATGATGCCCAGGCTCTCCCAGTTTATGAACATCTATCTAGACGATTCATTGACAGCATTAAAAAAATTAAAAAAATTAAAAAAATAATATTTTTAGATCATTTTGATTGGTTGATGTCAAAAATAATTTTTAAAAAATAAAAAATATTATTTTAATAAAAATAATTTCAACCATATTCCAAAATAATGACGAATATTTGAAATTAGGAATAATAGAATTACACAAAGGATAAGAATGTGTATGTAGCATATTTTAGGCGAATAAGTGCCTTGCAGGTCTGGGTTTCAGCGCCCCCTCTTTTTTTAACAGTCCTGTTATTCTTTGTTCTATTCCTCTTCTGTCTGTTGTCGTTCTTACATTTCTTCTCATTGTTTTTTATACGGAAGAATTCAGATTTGAAAAGATTATAGTTTCATTAAAAAGGAAATGTCTTTTTGAAAGTTTACGGTGTCGCTTTTACTCTCCTGGTTGAGGGGCTTTTGTATCCGCGAGTCCTTAATTTTGCATCTTCGAACTTCATCTCACGCGCGCCGACACATTTTACTCGCTCGGTCACGAGCCAAATTAAGGCCCCGTTTGTTTGCTGGAAAGTGGTTTCCTTTTAGAAAGTGAATTCCGGGGAAAGTGAATTCCTGGAAAGTGAATTCCGGAGAAAGTGAATTCCTGGAAAGTGAATTCCTGGAAAATGAATTTCGATGTTTGGCAGTGTTATGGAAAATGAACTGGAAAACACTTTCCAGTGTTTGTTTGTGTTATGGAAAATGAACTGGAAAATAATTTATTAATAAATTAATTTTTTTTTTCAAGTTTATTAGAATAATGAAGAACAAATCTTACAAATTAAAAAGTTGAATGAGAATGAAGAAATTGAAAAAAAAAAAGTAACAATAAAAAAAATGAGGACTTCTTAATTTATTTAAAGTTTTTTTATAGTGTGGGTCACGGGTTTAAAAAGTAAACTTGAGTTTACTCTTCTTTTTTTTTACTTTCTTTGAGGTTATCCTAGTTTTATAAATCAAGTAATGAGTTTGACAGATTAACTTAGGTTGTTTTTCACGGGAGAACGATCCACTTCATTCTAAAATTGCTAAAATACACTATTTTTAAAAAGGTTGTAAGAGAATGAGTACTAGTGTTAGTGTTTACTTGTATTAATTAAAATCCCGAAATCATTGCAGAAAGGAAATAAAAGAAAAGAAAACGAGGGAGAAGATAAAGGAAGGAGATTAAGATAATAGTTGCGCGATGAGCAATTTCGATTCTCTTATTGAACCTTAGCTGAATTATTATTTACATCATAGCTGAATTATTATTTACATCATACAATCCTACAAATGCGAACTGCCAATTTGTGACAGAAAAAGCAGATTGTCGAAAGGTTAGTCGTGCTGCTAGAAATATATAGAAGCATAAGTTACAGCTGGTGGTGATAGTATTGGCCTCGGATGGCAGATTCTGATAGCCACTTACCAAACCCAAATTGTTGCTCGAGACGAATGCCGATGAAGACCAGGCTCAGCATGTTTGCAAGAAGATGAATAATGCCAGCATGCAACCAGATACAGGTGATAAGCCTCCATCCCTGGTGCTTATCCACAACCTTGGTCCACTCAAGAGCTCCCAGCCTCTCCAATCTTTGCAAGTTCAAGAAACAAAAGGAAGAGGATTCAATTAACTGCGTTATGTTTCTTCTACCTTCTTTGTCATTTCTTAATGCAGTTGAAAATAATGAACCAAGATATAGCAGCTTTCAACAAGTTGATTATTCTGACTCCAAACATCAAATACCCCTTAATAATCACACACAAAAGGAGTACTTTCAGTGTTAGAAATGTTGATGAAAAATCTATTATTTCATCAGATCCGCGAGATTTCCACCAATGAAGCCTTAAATCCGCCATAAAAACAGTGTCTGAGACCAATAATCACAAAACACCAACCAGAGAGCACTGCCATGAAATGCAGTAATTGAGATGTGGACCTCGACATCTAAAGCAGATCCACTAAATTCTCTCTTCGAGTATCTAATCAATCAGAATCCCCCCACGGAAACCACACACAAGGCATTTCATACTCATCAAAGCAATGCCAAATTTCCAAATTCATATCTACACAAATCAAAAGGGAATCAAAATTCCTCCCCAAACCACTTGATCCATCAAAAAACATTGAAAAACAACACCCCAGGAATCTAAAGAGCTAACTCGTACATAAATTTACACCGCCACCAGCATTTAGTATTTCTCAAAGTTAATTGACAGGAAACAGAGAAGGCAAAGGCAAGAACATAGAAGAAATTATACATAGGCTGTATTCCTTTACGAGGAACAAGCAATAATAGCTAGCTTTTAAAAATCCCTATTTTTTTCTCTATAATAATCCAATCAAAAATTGAAAGAAAAATAAAAACCTTTTTGATCGGGTTTGTGACAGCGTTTAACGAGTCGGACGCTGTCTTTTGCGAATTCTCTGAGGGGATCGACGACGGAATCTATGGCGTCCATTTTTATTGAGGAGTGAATGGGAGATCAAGAGGCCCTAGATAGATTGAATCTCAAAGGTGAGAGATGAGATGGGTTTCAGGGACCGAGAGAGGCGAGAGACGACACAGAGGGACAGAGGAGGCGACGGAAAGAGGAGGCGAGGGACGACGTGGGTTTCAGGCGAGAGGTTACAGGCGAGAGGTTAGGCGACAAAGAGGGAAAGAGACGAGAGACGGTTCTGTGAAGAGAATTGACGGGGAAGAAGGAGAAGGGAAAGGGCTTCGGGAAAGTGTTTTGAAGGGAAAGGGAAGGGAAAGTGTTTTCCCGAAATAAGTTCGGGAATACACTTTCCTCAGATCAAGTTTATTTTTTGTGTTGACCGGAAAGGTGGGGAAAAGTGTTTCCTTTGACTTAACTTTCCAAAGTATTTCCAAACACTGGAAAGTGAGGAAAGTGAATTCCAAAGTGTTTCCAAACACTGGAAAGTGAGGAAAGTGAATTCCTGGAATTCACTTTCCTTGAAACAAACAAGGCCTAAGGAAACTTTGAAAATGACCCGACTCTTGAAACTCCGGATGTCACGAGCCAGATTATATTAATTCAAGAAAAATATTTTGGTTCAAATCTGAAAATAAAATTATTTAAAATTATGCAATTTAAATTTTAAACATAAATAAAAAAATTAGAGCTGAAATGATATAACTCGACCGACTTGATGAGTTTAGAGATAACATAAAAAATTGATAAAAATATAGTTTAACTAAAAAAATCAAGTTGAAATCTTTAAAAAAATTGAAACAATGATATAATGAATTAACTGGGGTCAATCTAGATTAACCTTTCAAATGTGTGATTTATGTTATAAGACCATGATAACCTTAAAAAAAACAAATCAAATCAAATTATAAAGTTCAGTTCGTAATAAACTCATTGAATAATGAAATTGAGAAAAATATAATCTAAAAAAGACATAATAAAATATTTTTTTCTTAACAAAATTATGAACTTATATAATATTACGAGAATGTTAACATCAATATCGTAAGATTGTTACATTCTCTGATTGCTCTAAAATTTTAACATAATATATATAAATATATCAAGAGACTCCTTGTAAAATTTCATCTCAATCTAACCGTGAGATTAGTAGATATAATTGATATTGTAAGATTATTCATTATTAAAAAAAAATATTATTTGATCGGAACAAAAAGAGCAGAGCGAAACTAGAACATTCCGACTAGAATTTTGGTGGAATTTTCAAAATGAACCGAGATTCTGAGTGAAATAAAATTTGCTTTAATATATTTTGTTTTTTGAATTTAAACAAAATATACCGATCATTTTAAATAAAATGAAATGAAATCGACAGCTTTTATTATCAGAGGTAGGTTGAGAAATTGTTTGAAAATAATGGAAATTAAAATCAGAGAAAAAAAAAAGAGATTGGGATATTGTACTTGTTTCATCACCATTAGGTAAGGCTTACCAACTAGCAAAATAAAACAAAAATGCTTTGGAATGGAATCCATCATGCCCAGTTCTCCTAGATAATACCAAACAAATAAATACCATCATTTCATCCGCTACTAAAGCAATCGTCACTGCTTCTCCCTCTTCCCACTCACAAGGCTCCAATACCTTTTCACATTCTTTCCAGACATGTCCTTTTTCTTACAAGAAGCCGAGGACTCGAGAGCTGTATATCTATCCCCACACAGGCACCGATTTCAGTTCATAACAGCTCTCGATTCTTTCTCCCCATAATTTCCCTACTGGAATTATTCTCGTTTCTTATTCGTAGCCCCAGTAGATTTCGAGTAAATTAATAGAATGCTCAAGCTCTTGGATTTTTCTCTGAGGCTCTCTGTTATTCCTCTCAGTGTTGCCGCCATTTGGTTAACTGTTACCAACAAGCAGGATAATAGCATGTATGGCGATCTGAAATACAGCAATCTCACGGGACTCAAGTGAGGCCCACTTCCCATTTTCATTTCCAAAATATTGTTCCTCAAATCACTTGCTGAAACTTTCCCAATTACTGGGTTTATGAGATTTTATCAGAAGTGATTCCAGAATCAATATTCTGTGAAATTTGCAGTATCCTTTCACCTCCTTCTGTTTTATTTATGCTGTTTTTGTTTACAAGATCATAAGTTGTGGGAGGATTATCTTACAGGTACATGGTTTTCATCAGCGGTATCTGTGCAAGTTATGCTTTTATTGCCGCTGTCTGCACATGCATCAGATGCATTGTTACTAAAACTTGGCTGTTCTTTGTCTCCGACCAGGTTTTGCTTCCTAGTCCACTGTTTAGAAATCTCCTAGGAAATGAATCACTGTTTCTAGCTCTTTTTATATCTACTGATTTGGTGTTTTTGAGCAGATTGTGGCTTACTTGATGGTTACATCCGGGGCTGCAGTCGTGGAGATATTATACCTGGCCTACAATGGTGATAGAGAAGTCACATGGAGTGAAGCCTGCACTTCTTATGGGAAGTTTTGCTACAGATTGAAGGTGGCCGTGATTCTCCATGCTCTGGCTTTTTCCTGCTTTGTTATTTTAGCTGTAATCTCGGCTTATAGAGCTTTTAGCATTTTTGAACCTCCACTTGCTCCTTCTAAAGAAGTTGGAGAAGATAGAGCTTAAATGGCATCTTTTTTTTTTAATTTAGGCCATGCTGTCGATCTGTTTATGTAATGGAATAGGGTTCCGTCGCAGACAATTTACGTTTTCCAGCTAAATAACATGGATAATTTTGATATTTCCTTTTCCCTGCCATCTTTGCTTTCTAAGTTCAAAGCGGTGATAGCTAGGAACATTTCTGTGTTTATACGCTTTCGGTGATGCGTTTTTGGTTGAAAAAAATATTAGAATCTTTTTATATATTAAAATTATTAAAACCAAAATTAAAAACAGCCCAGAAGTATATATATAAAAAAGGCAAGAAATAAAATTATTTTTTTTGTATTTCAAAAGTATTTTTAGAGAGAATTACAGTTTTTTTTATTTTTTATTTAAAATAAGCTTTTTTCAGTGGTTTTATATCGTTTATTATTCTAGTATAAAAAATATTTAAATAATAATAATAAAAAAAATTAATGTATAAAAAGTATTATGGAAATCAATAAATACCATAATTTCAAATACACCTAATAAATAAAAGCAAAAAAGTTGTGGGTGGGAACAAATGTGAATGCAGCACCAATATTTTTTCTTTAAATGATAAAATCACGTCAAACAAATTTGATCAAATCACGAGGTCTATGACTTCTATTTTTTTGTTTGTTTTTTTGAATTTCTGTATTTCTGTCATCTAAAAGGACCTATGGATAAGAATCTTTACATCCTGTTTGATTTTATA
This sequence comes from Salix caprea, assembly GCA_964035475.1. Lineage (NCBI taxonomy): Eukaryota > Viridiplantae > Streptophyta > Magnoliopsida > Malpighiales > Salicaceae > Salix > Salix caprea. The sequence goes on along the minus strand of OZ037757.1, from coordinate 2,486,301 downwards.
TTTTAAAAATATTTTTAAATCAATTTTTTTTGTGTTTTTAGATAATTTTTATATGTTGATGTCAATTTTTTTTTTAAATATCATTTTAATACATTTTTAAATAAAAAATACTTTAAAAAAAAATATCAACCACACTCTCAAACAAACAATTAACATGTAAGAGCACATCATTCTAAAATTATTTTTTAAAATGCATTTAAACAAAAAAAATCAATTAATTTTTTTGAAATTATTTATATATATATATATATTAAATCAAACTATTAAAAAAACTTGAAATTCAAAGATATTTTTTATAAGATCACATTAACTGGCACGCAAAATCAAACCACCAACTCGAGTGATGAATTGAAGTCAATAAAAATATTTTTTTATTTTAATATTTAAATTTTTCAATAAGTTATAGATCACTATTATTGTCTTTATAATATGTCCATATTGTTTTTATTGTTTTTTCTTATAGCCTTTTCTAACAAAAACAAGAAGGTCGGCCTGTGGGCCCGTGTCTTGTGGGAGTTGAAAGGTCCCCCAGAACCTATAAGTTTATTTTTCGTGAAAAAAAAGGAATAAATCTCTGACGTGGTACTTTAAGCTGGTGTCCTCTCCAGCGTTTCCAAAGCTTGTGGATCCCACAAGATACAGTGCACATACAGATTTTGACATATTTTAAAATCTCTGCATTAAATTAAATTTTATTGTTTTTTTTTATATATTTAATTGAGGTTTACTTATTAAATTAAAATTAATTTATAAAATTATATAATTTTATAAATAAACTCTCAATTTTGATAACCTTCATCAAATCTCCCAAACAAGATAAGTGAAAAGATTCTTGTTTTTTTTATATAAAAAAAACAATTATTTCCGTGACTTATTTCATGAATGTTTAAGAGTGTAGTTTATATTATTTTTGAAAATGGAGTTATTTTTTAAAGTATTTTTTATTTAAAAATATATTAAAATAATTTTTTTTTAAAATAATTTTTTTTTATATCAATATATCAAAATAATTTTTTTTTAAAATAATTATTTTTTATATCAATATATCAAAATGATTTATAAATATAATTTTTTTAATTTAAAATAAAAACATTTTAAAAAAAAAAAATTCATAGTGAAAAACATAAACTTTACCTAACCTTGAAAGAAAGCTGCGTTTTAGTCTCTTTTCCACCGCGGTCGACGCCAGAGACAAACCTGTCGAAGAAAATCTTTCACGATTACTTATTGCTATACGTGTAGTCTTCGCCACATTAAGGGTCTGTTTGGTATTGCGGTTGCTGTTGTGGTTGAGGTTGAAAAAAAATAGTTTTATAAAAAGCACTTTTATTGCGGTTCAAAATAAGCAGTGAAGTGTTTGGTTAAAACTGTGGTTGAGTTTGAGGTTGATAAAAAACAATTTCGTATGTTTGGTTATCATGCTTTTTATATTGCTATCAACTTGTGAAATTACTTTAAAGAACACACACACACACACACACATATATATATATATATATATATAATAATTATAATAATAAAATATAATTAATAATTCAAGTAAATTAGATACTTGTTTTTATTCTTCCATCAAGCTACTTGTAATTTCATCACGAACTAAATCTATACGTGAAGGTCTCTGTGATCCCGGAACAATGGTAAAATATCATCTAAAATTTGTTTTTTAAATATTTAATAATTATAATAATAATATATAATTAATAATTCAAGTAAATTAGACACTTGTTTTTATTTTTTTTATCAAGCTACTTGTAATTTCATCCAAACTAAATCTATATATGAAGGGCTCTTCGATCCCAAAACAATCGTAAAATATCATTTAAAATAAAATTAGAATTGCGAGATAAAAATTATATTTTTTATAAATATATATATATATATATATATATATATATATATATATATATATATATATAGACATGAAGGGGCGCATAGCTGGGAGCTTAGCGCCCCCTCAGGTCATGGTTTGCGGAAAGCAGATTAAGGGGCGCATAGCTGGGAGCTTAGCGCCCCCTCAGGTCATGGTTTGCAACTTTAAAATTGATGGGTCCCACCATCAATTTTAAAGTTGCCAAACACTACATTAGTGGTACAAACTGTGTTTTCAACAAAACGCAGTTTGTACCACATAACCAAACGGGCGCTAAAAACAATCCAACAAAGTTTCCATTTCATGTTACTTAAATATCATGGAAGAAACAGTTTCGATCTGGCATCAAAAAAATTTCATGTGGGCATCACTCCAGTCATAAACTTATAATACCTATATTTTTTTATCAATAAAATATAATTTTAAATAATTACGTTTTAAATCACTCAAATATATATAAACACATGCCGGTTAACTTGGTAAATTTCAGCCTATCAACGCTGGTGGTATTGCGATAAAAAATTTGAATATACAGATATTATAATATTATTTATTTACCAATTGAAATAAAAGTAATTCAGATAATTTAAAAAATATCCTTTTCTAGATTTAAAGTGTTGAACAAATCTCTCGAGACACGGATCTATGATTGGGCTTGGCACGAATTACATTGCAGTAAAATAAAAAACATAAAAGTAAATGAAAAACTCAGAGTCTAAGGATCCATATAGGGCTTGCTACTGGACTCTTCTTAAAAGTAAACAGCGATCTACTATAGGCCCAGATGTCGACCCACTGAAACGCGGTAAGCCCATATTTGAATAATTTCACAGCCCGTAAAAATAACACTCGTGCTGGGTCTACCTTCACGTCTTCACCTTCTTCCCCAGCCCCGCTAGAGGCTGGTTAATAAAACCGCCAAGTTACAAACCTTAAACCCTTCCGAAATCCGAAAAAAACCCTAACAACTCAATATCTCCATGTAATTCTCTGCTTACAGAGACAGGTTGAAAGGTAGCTAAAGAGGAAAAAGATGAAAAACCTTGAGCTATACAGGGAGATTTCTCAGAATCTGGAATTACAATCGCCACAAGAAGTTCTCCGTTTTCGATATCGAACGCAACCGTCTCTTCTTCGCTTCTTCGGCCAATATCATTTACACAGATCACCTTTCTTCTTTCCAAGTTTTTCATCTCTCACTCTTTTTATTGCACTCTGCACCTGCAAATTTGTAATTTTACATGTCTATTTATTTGTGTGACAGAATGGAAAATCAAAAGGCTTGTTATTACCGTCTGAGATGAACCAAATTGAATTGGAAGATGGAGACTTAATCACTGCATATGATTTCCTAATGGAGAAAGAATCCTTGATGATTGGAACTCAAAATGGGCTTTTATTATTGCATAATGTGGATGATAACTCTACTGAAATCGTCGGTCAAGTTGAAGGCGGGGCTAAATGGTGCTGTTATTGCTGGCCATGTAGTTCCAAAATCCAAATGGCGCTCTTTTAATTTCGTTCGTGGCTACTACCCCTTCAAACTAGTTACCAGCTTGCTAGTCTTTAGGTGAGCTTAAAGCCTTAAAATTGAGATACTGCTAGTCAAGAATTTAGCACTGATCCAGGCCCAAGTAGTCAGCAAGGCGTATGAGATGCTCTGTTTTTAACATTTCGTTGGTGACAAGGGAATTGATTTACGAAGAGCACGCATTAGCAAGTGACCCATAAGAAAGGCCGGAGCATGATGAAATTTATTGACTCGTGTTTTAATTTCTACTCTCTAACTGCAGAATTTAAATATTTCTTTAGATCGAGTTGCATCCCTTGCTGACTTTTGATGCGATTCTGTGAGGTCCACTTCACAGCAGAAGACATAATCAATGTAGAAACATGATTGTTTGGACAACGTTGCCGTTACACAACTGCACGGTCCAAACACATCTCAAGATGCTTGCTCTCAAAATCTCAGTTTCTACAGCTTTACGACTCCTGGTGGTACCAAGAACCGACCACGACGGATTGCTAAAACAACATTCAAAGAGCAGCAGCACGCCAATATAAGACGGCGCCAGTAAAAAGACCGAGATTAAATTGGAAAAGACAGGGACATGGTCACTAAAACTCCCTCAAGCAAAGGCTAGAAGGGTAAATTTACTAGCCAGGCACGTATCATCAAATTCCAATGCCTGGCTTATATATAAAAAATTGAGGTTCATTTCTCCAAGGTGATATATCTAGTAACCATTATCAAGGTTCAACGTATAATTGAAATTATTCACGACTCTCTTTCGTACTTAATTTAATTGAAAGTAGGGTAAAGAATATTATGAGGGCAACATATAATAAAAGCCTTAAAAGAAATCAAATTGAACTATACCCCCATAGAACATCATATAACTGTAGGCAAGTATCACGCTGGCGGGGATACTCGCCCCATGAATCCACAAACATAACAGAAGAAGAAGAAGAAGAAGAAGAAGAAGAAGAAGAAGAAGAAGAAGAAGAAGAAGAAACAGTTCAGTAAGGCAAATTCCATGTGCAAATATATGAACATTACACTTAATGAACCCGATTATATGGGACTCCCTTGCATGGCAGGCAATGTAATATTAATTCGAACGGCTCCTAATAACATCAAGCCCCATCTCTGTAGGATCAGTAGCTTGCAACTCAATCTGAATACCATCTAACTCTCTCTTAAACCTGTCCTTGGAGCTTGCATAAATCATCTTGCTTCTCACCCTAGCTGTGTCAGGGGACCTTCATGCATGTAAAAGCAATAGATGAAAAACAAACAGTCAAGCAGAAAAGAAAAGAATGGTAAAATAAGAGGTTGATAGATCCTACGGAGGGTAATCAATTACCATGCAACAAAAACAATCCTGCTCTTCTGGCAGTTATCCTCTGTTACATAATCGAAGTCATAAACAGCATATCGGCACTCGTCAGCTGGCAGACTGGCAGTGAAATCTTCATAGCTATCAGCGGGTTCACCGAGCTTTTCCACAATCACCTGCTTTTGCTTTTCCTCAATCTTGAAAACAATGAAACGGAAAGTCCTTTTCGCCTTCAAATCCAAAAACCTCAGCTTGCAGTCATCATGCACAGCCATCCCAGATGCTGCGTTTGCCTGCAAATGGGATGAAAAGCCAGTAAGCAACACAGATATCTGCACCACAAGTTAGTAAACTTTGCTACCCGCTTGGTACAGTACTATAGGTCAAAGTTCATTCCTGTGTGTATCTATTTACAACTCGAGAAGCAGTTCATCCATAGAATGAATGCTTCATTGCACCTGTTACTATTGAATTATCAGGAATTGGTGATACTCACAAACCTTCCTCCTCTGCATAAATTCCCACATTACACCCCATCTTTTTTCAAAGACAGATACTTCAAATCTCATGAAAGTGTAATTCACAATGACGACAAAGTCCTGAAGCGAGATACAACTATGATTGGTTCCCAATTTAATTTCTAAGCTTTTATCACATCAAGCACAGTTAAGCTCACAAACCACACACTAGAACCTTCAACCTAAATCACCCATTCCACTTTTTCACGACTCTTTCAATTTATTCCACAAAATCCCTGCTTTCAAATCCTATTTTATTCATCTAACCAAGAAGAGAAAAAATATAAACCCAAACGAGAAAGAAGATTTTAAAAATTCGGAAAATAATTTTTTTCTTTAAACAAACCCATGAAAAACATTTCTCGACACAACTACAGATATAGTAAACACAAAATATCATCCGCTACGAAATAAACAAAAATACAAACTCTAACATTGAATTCGAATATTACCCACAAAAGAATTAATAACCATCGCCAACATCATAATTCAACACAGATGACGACAGACAAAATAATTATATATAGAGAGAGAGAAATTCAGATCGGTGAATTAGTAAATTTACAATAATATATCAAACGTTTTAACTGCCAATAAAACCATCAAATTACAGATTAAGTTTCATAGATCAAGAGCAAAACCAACACTGATTTCAGTAATCCACACTAAATCAAACTGGAAAAAAAGTTTTAAAAAAATAAAATGATGAAGACACAGCCAGTGAGACCGAGCAAAGAGTAATCCAAGTACTTACCATTTTTTTTCCTTTGATTTGATAAAAATAAACGAAGAGAAACTGGTGAGAGAAAATCTAGGGCTAAGGGAGAGGAAGAGGGGGGGCAAGGTGGAGGAGGTGATAAAGATAGACTTCCTTTTCTTTTTCTTTTTTTCTATTTTATTTTTTATGTCCTTTTTTGTTTTTGATGGGCTTGAAAAAACTATAAAGTTGTGGTGGCCTTTTTTTATCTCCTTTCTTCGACGTTTGGAATGCGTGTCTGTGGTCATACTTTCACTAGTATTACCGTCACGGTCATCGATCGGTGGCGTTTTGTTCCACGTTTTGGAATATGGTGGGAAAGAGTGCCACGTCTTGGGCGGTGAAACTAGCATGTATTGAGTCAGCACGACTACGTTTTATTCGTTGTGATGAAGGACTGTTGTTACCCATGTTTTTATGGTCCTGTCATGGGCTTTGAGGCCCAAACGAACGAGTTTTGTCAAGATTAAGGGCAGGCCCCGGGTTTATGGTCTTTAGAATTTTGAACAGAGCCTTAATAAAACTCTGTTGAGCAGTAAAAATCAGACAACCAAAATTTATACACTTTGGGGGCGTTTAGCATTAAGTTTTATAAGTGTTTTTGAAAAAAAATGAATTTTTTTTTGTATTTATAAATTATTTTTATGTGTTAATATCAAAAATATTTAAAAAAAAATAAAATTTATTTTGATGTATTTCTAAATAAAATATTTTTAAAAACAATCTCAATCATACTCTCTAAGCGATAATTCACTCTCTTACAGTTAATTCATGTATCTGAGATTGTGATCCAGGGAAAGGGGAATGCTAATATGAATTTATGTGAATTGTGAGGACAGTCAGGAAACTTTGGCAAAGGAAACACATAGCCTAGCAAAAAAAATTAAAAAAAAAAAGGAGTAAAACGGTAGTAAGGGATTTTAATAAAATACTTTATATTTTATATTTTTAGATTATTTTGATGTGTTAATATTAAAAATAATTTTTAAAAATATATATATTTCAAGTATTTTCAATTGGAAATCAACTTTATTGTACTTTTAAACACCACTAAACAATAAATGAGATCTCTTTATGGATCGAGTGCCCAAATATATATATATAAAAAAATAGCTGAGGGCAGAAACTAAAAATAAATAGCAGACGATCTTCCTTGAAGCAAAATAAGGATCACTTGGTCCGGCTGCTGAGTCATTTTTCAGCATAAACGATATGGGAACCAAGCAAAGTCCTCTACTTTGTAGATCCCGCAGTTTCCCATCATTTTTTCTCAAGTTTTTGACAAAAGTATTAGAGTGATAGAGATATACATGCTGAAAAAATCGCGTAAATCTAGCAACCTGTGAATATAGATCTTGTACTATCGCATGAAATTCATATGCTGAATTTACATGTTAGAGATATGTTAGGAGTGCTAATTATTGGTGATGAAAATGATGTTCATATGATATACTGAAATGTATACAATAAAAAATTACAAAACACATAAACAGCGTAGGGTGTTGCACTGTGGACTCTCTCTTAATTCACTGTGGATTGTGGCAGTATCGTGACGAAAATGGGCTTGATGATCAGGCGTGTTGTGTTTTTTTCCTGGGGGTGTTTTTGGTTTTTGGTTTTTTTTTCTTCAACTTTCCGTTTTTGTACAGTGTATTGACGCCTCTAACCCTCGAAAACGACAAAATAGTGCACAGGGATGAGGGGCTCCGTCGGTTTTTCACACCTTCAGCGCACAGACTAAAAAAGCCCTCGGTAACAACAAAACACTGCACAGTAAACGGGGACACGGGCGTCCTTTCCCCCTCGATTTTTTCGTAGATCTGGGTTGGGTCAGGGGTGCCTTGGTAATTAGCCTATTTTTTTATTATATTTCCGTTTGAACGGCTGGCGCGTCGTCAGGACGCGACAACGGCGCTCAATGCCAACGCGCCCTTTAGGCGGCGCGTGCGGTGCCATACGGCGGTCAAAAATTTTCCTCCGCGGGGTAATATGGTGCGCCTCCATGTGCTCTGTCTGCCGTCGCGGCGCGTTCCAATCATAGATGCCCGTGTAAGCGGCGCCGGATGGTTTTTTGTCGGCTGTCGCTTTTCTCTCTCCTCCCGACGCAAAGTCAGCTTCGGTCCCTCATGTTGTGGTAAGTTAATTTCGGTCCCTTAGGTTTTGATTTCGTTTTGTGATTACTGATTTATTGAAATTAAGGTTTTATTGTTTTCAATTGTGCCCTTCAATTAAAATTGATTATATAGCAGTTTTTAATTCAGTCCTTATACTTTTAATTTTTTATTTATTGTTGATTCCTTCAATTTTTCCGGTACGGAAGTTTTGCTTTCTTTAATTTGGTCCTCCAATTGCAATTGGTAATATATACAAAGTTTGATTTCAGTCCCTCTTCTTTTAATTTTTTTATAGAATGACAGCATTTGATCTTTATTTAATTTTTGGTCCTCCGATTATTTTTTTTTCAATTTTATCCTTCAATTGGAATTAATTTTATATATGTCATTTTTCATTTTGGTCCTCATTCTTTTAATTTTCTATTTGATATTAATTCATAATAATAATAATAATAATAATAATAATTTTTCTCTCTTACTCTTTTGTTATTTTTTTTCCTTCCGATAATTTGATAATATATTTTTTTTGCCAGTAATAACAATGATATTTTTTTTTTATCTTTTGTTAAAGTTTCTGGGATATTTTTAGTCTTTCATTTATTTTTGTTTCTTTCATTATTAACATAATAATAATAATAATAATAATAATAATAATAATAATAATAATAATAATAATAATAATAATAATAATTTAATTGTTTTTCATGTTTACTCTTTTGTTAATGTTTTTTTCCTTCCAGATAATTTTATAATTTTTTTTTGTTTTTACAGTAATAGCAATGATAATTTTTATTTTTCTTATTTTTTCTCTTATCTTTTGTTAAAGTTTCTAGGATATTTTTAGTCTTTCATTTATTTATTTTCCTTTCATTACTAACATAATAATAATAATAATAATAATAATAATAATGCTCATAATAATTTAATTATTTGCACAATAATGATTTTGTGATTAATTTTTTTTCCTTATTAAAATATTTTGCTCTGGTTTTTAAAATGTTAATTCGCGCTCTTTTGTGATTTTTCATGATGTAATATCTACATTCTAAAAGATGTAATCTATGCTTGCGCAATAGACTGTACTTAAATTTTTTTACATTTTATCTCCTAATCTATAACTTTTATTTAATTATATCATATAAATTTATCGTTGTTGATTTAATTATGTTAAATTATATACATAAAAATGCCCACGACAACGCGCGGGCAATATAGCTAGTAAATTAATAAAACTCGTAGAGAAGCGCAGGTTCCAAAAATAATTAACACTAACATGTCTCTGATATGTAAATTTATCTCATCTCCAATGAAAGCAAAAAAAAAAAGCAATCACTGAAATATATTCTTTATTTTTTTTAATTAAAACCTAAAAAATAAATACATCAAACACGATTTTTATTATTTTCCTATTTATTAATCATATTAAACTCTATAACTTTACTTTAGTTATAAAAAGTCTAAAAATGCATGAAAAGAAGTAAAAATATATATATATATATATTACAAACACAATAAACGTTGTGGAAAAAAAACTGTAGCTCTCCTCACAGTTAACTGTGGACTGGAGCAGTGTAAGGGCTGTTTTGCCCTTAATGAGCCGGCGCCTGGTGTGAGTCATTGGGGGTGTTTTTCGTCTCTTCCTTCTCTTGCAAAACACAGCTCACGCAGCTGGGTTTTTCTCATTTTTTTCGTTTCTGGCCAGAGAGCAAGCGGCGGCCTGGTTGGTGAGGGCTGGTCGGGCGGTCGGGGATGGCGGTTCGCGGGTTGGGTTCGGGTCGTTGTGGGTGTTCGCCGAGGTATGGTTTTCACCCCTGATTTGTGTAAATTTTTTGTTTTGCTCGGTTTCGTTTCATTGGGTTCTTCGGGTCGTGGTTGTTTTTTTCCCCTTTTTTCTCCATCTTCTCCTTCGATTCATGTTCTTTGTGGTTTGGGTGTTGGTGATCGATTGTGTTTGTGATTGATTGTGTGTTTTTTCCCCTTTGATTCATGTTCGGTTCTTTGGGTTTGTCATTGTTTATGCTCGGAATCCGATTTTCTTGAGGTCGGGCTGCATGGGTTCGGTCGTTTGTGTGTATTGGGGGGTGGGTTTTTGGTTTAATTGGGTTTGGATTGGGTTGATCGATGGGTTGACAGTGGTTCAAATTTTCTGCATGCATGCAGCTGAATTAAACGAATTGAGCATTGATTTGGTTTGTCTTTGGTCTCGGTTCCCCATTGAATTAAACGAATTAAATCATTGATTTGATTTTTATTATTGTTGTGGGAGTTTTCTCGGTTCAAATAAGAAAAATCAGTTCATCACTTCATTTCTTATTTGGTTATATCTCGGAGCATTGTTGGTTACTGTTGCCATCTGGTTTAGTTAGTTCAATCATTCTTTATGTTTCATGTCACTTCGTATTAATTGATTTCTCTGTTCATTTTGCAGGATAACATGCTTTACTTTTGACTTCTTCACCTTTGATATTTCCTTCTCTGGACTGCGCCGCCTCTCTATTGCTTTGTTAAGTCATTTTCTTATTGTTATTGTACTGTTTCTTTTGCTGTGTTTTTACGTTCCATTTGCTGCATATTTGTCTTGCATTTTGTTTGCTCTGGTACCTTCCTTTTCTTCCATTTTTCTTTTCGTATGTCCTTTGAATTTCTTACCTTATTCATCCCACTTCTTTTCCTCTTCTTTGTTGAGGTTGTGGTCTACTGATTCTCACTCACAAGTTGCTGCTGCAAAGACTTCCTTTCACCATTTGTCACCCTACTTTCAAGGTTAGTAAACTTTCGACGAAAATCTTTGGAAAGCTTGGAATTTGTTGTGCTCATAATGGACATTTTTTACTGTTAGTTTGCTGATTTTTATTATGGTTGTGATAGGATTGAGATTTTTCATCTTGCTGTTACTAGATCATATGAATTAGATAAGATATTTCTTCTTCTAGGCTCAATTCTCCTTCTTTACCACTGTCATGGTGCATTAAAAGAAAATCACATCTATCAACTCGAAAACTTATGCAGATAAACCAGAAAAAAGGAAAATGAAATTACAATTCTGTGCATGCTGTGTTTTAAGATATGAGAAGAATGGAGATTTTGAGCGAGGAATGGAAAGTTTAGAACTATAAAATAAAGATCTTTACCAAACAAAAAATTACACTTCAACCAAATAAGCATAAATAATGAATATGAACACCATCATATTGCATCTTATTTTGACAATAAATGATGTTTCTTTACTACTAATATAGTTCGGAAACCATCAAAAGGAAGTGACGGCACCATACCCGAGCTGTGATAGGGACTTTTTTACACTTTTTCCTTCCTTCACTAATTGTCTATCGGCATCATTAAGTTTAGTTTTATCCAGTCCAGCAAGATCAACGAGGCTGATTCTGCTGGTTTTGTAACTACTGAAACATTTTGATGAAGACCCTTGCAACGTGAGCACTTGCATACATTTTGATGAAACATTTTGATGAAACATGAGCTTTTAGTTCTTAAGGCCTAACTATAGTAGATATTCTTGCACTTTCTAGCAATTATAAGCATTGCTTAAGACACTGATTTTCTTTTCTAGGATTTTCCCACAAGAAATTCCTCACTTTCCAACTACAAACACAACATAGAGTGAAATAAACCCAAGAGTCAAACTTAGCACAAGGTTTTACTCTTTTAGATTCATAGGTGACTAAGATATTTCTTTTTCCACAAAAATCAACATAATAACAACTGAAAATATGAAAATTCTGTCATAATGTTACATAAAAAGATGCCCAATTTAGCAATTCTAGAACAAAATTAACATAATTTAAATTGGAAAACAAGATCCAGTTTAGAAAACATAATATTACAAACTAAATAACATGTCATAGTAATAAACATTGAAATTAACTTTCACTTGCAACAAAAAACATCAAAAATTTTATGCCAAAATTTAAATATTATAATGAGATCAAACTTATTTGCCTCTGGTTTCTCTTAAGACAACAAAATCCCAAGACATTTAAAGAAGAAATGAACATGCATGGAAATTTCTGGTCTTTTGTTTCCCATAAGTTAAGATATTTATGTATTGAGAAAGAGAGATGGAGAGGTGGAGAAAGAGAACTACAGACTGAATGGAAATGTGTTATGGATGCTTTATTTTAGTGATTGATGTTATTTACAAATTACCTGTCATGTTCATTTATTTTTAGGTGTGAACATAAACCCCATACCCTAACAAAATCAATCTAACCCATTTTTAAACAGCTTAAAATCAATAATATTCTAAACTGAATTTGTGTTTCCAACATTTGATTGATGAGAGCGTAAAAAAATCCTTCCAAGATACCCAATTACCATATTAGGTCCAATTCAATGAAAACTTTCAATCTTTCTAGCTGCCATTGATAACAAGTTGTCTTTGCTTTAGTTGTTTTTTTTCTTAACAGCACTGCACACTGATTAGCACTTTTACATTTCACATCATTGATACATTTTGGGCTTGAGGTAATGAATAAGTTAAAGATCAATTGTAACGAAAAGTACATGCAAAATTGGCAACATTTCTATTTTCAAGTAATGCTAATATATCAGAGGACAGGCTGCCATTGATGACCCCCATGGGAACTCCAGTGGCAAGAAAATTTGTATGAGTAGGGTGCATTTTTGAAAAAATTAGGGGCTGTTTTTTCTTCAGTTTTTTTGTTTTTCCCTTGGCAGCAACAAACACTCATTAGCACTTTTAAATTTAACATATTTGTATTCTAATGGCAACACAGGTTTTATATTGTCATAGTACAAAATAAAATTGATTCACTTGCTATAATCCATCAACAATGCACAATACTACACTAATTCAACTTTGCAAACAATCTACTCTGTTTTTTTCCCCCTTTTTAAAAAATATGTTCAAGTTTTGAATACCTTTAATCCTTTCAAGAGTAGACTTCATTAATGGGTTGTCTAACAACTTAGCTAAGAGTCTTTGGTCTTATCTTTGTCAACATCGTAACCAAAAAAGGTCTACATTATTAAACAACTGATTCTATCACTTCATTTTGAGCATTTTTTGATTTCATTCCATAATTGAATTGATTGCATGTGAAAATTTCTCTTATCATCAAGAATCGACATAGAATCTCTAAACATGCTTTAGGTACTTAACCTATTAATTCCAACGCAAAATTGGTTTGTAAGATCGGTAGCAAAAAGCTAGAGGCAGAAATTGATTGGGTTTGGGCTTAGCATGGTAAATAGGTAAAACAATTAACTTGCTTAAAAAATAGCTTGCCATGCAAGGCATTCATGTAATGCATGTTTGAAAATAGTATCAATACTTTGCACCATTGTCAGTGTAAATAACTTGAATCAAGCAAATAACTAGCTTTGAATTTTATTACTTATTCTTTCTGTTTAGGAGACATTTAACTAAGGCATGGGTGCCAATCAATATGAAATTAAAAAATTTAATAACTTGCAAACAAAAATAAAAGGGTTTGATTAGGATGAGATTACATTAAAATCATCATTGAAGAGGTATTATTGTTTTCACAATTCAATTAAAACTTGATTCATAGTTTATTATCACTTCATCTATTTTTCATTCATTGATTTATCTAGGTTTGCTTTTCTTTTCAGTCTTTTAATTTATTATTTCTTACACTGTTACCATATGTTTCAGCAGGAATTGTTGTTACAACACTGCTTTAAAGGTTCATTTATTGGCTGCGATAGTTTCTTTTCACTCACCCATCCTTTTCTCTTCAAGCTCTGCTACACTTTTACTCAGGTTTTTTTCGTCCATCTGCTTTTACCATTTGATTATTCTTTCAATCTTCTCTTTAGTCTTAAATTCTTTATTGCATTATTCTTTGTTAATCCATGTTTCTTTAAATCTTTAACAATTGTAGCTCAGATTATGCTTTTTGCTCAAATTAGCTGCTTTATTTTCATCAGAATTTTTTCCATAGATGTTAATAAATCTTCTCATAAATAGGCTTTATCATGACAAGTCGCCGCCAGCGTGAACAAACCGACCATCATATAGAATATTATCCTTATCCTTCTTCAACTGTTTCTAATGATGAAATCTACCCTATTACGGATGATATTGATCCTGTTACGGATGCAAGTTCTGTTGACGTTGCTACCTCTTTGGATATTGAAAGTACCCACCAAACTGTTTTTGATTGTGATACACATCTTGGCTTTCATTACGAAGATCCCTCCGCGATTGCCTCTTCATCTTCTGCACCAAGTTTAATATCAAAAACTTATCAAATTGAGCATACAGATATTACTACTCCTTCATCTTCAAACAATTTGTCTTCTCTGGTATCAAACTATCAAACTGAAGATCAACCAATTAATGTCCCCTCAATCATTCCTGACCAATATAATATCGTTGGTCAATCTTTTTATCAAAAAAAGAGAAAACGTGAGTTATCTCAAAATCCTTAATCCTTTCTTTTGGATCACTTTAGTTTCTTAATTCTTATGATTTTAATCCTCTTTTGTTTTTCCAAATTTCTCTTCACTTCAGGAACCTTGGTTGAACCCCTTGATTTCGGTAATAAATCATGGAAATGTCACCATTGCAATGCTCTTTTTTGGTTTGCAGAGCGTTTGGCACGTTCAGGAAAGAAAAACCCCTCCTTTACATCATGTTGTGCTAATGGCAAAATCAAATTGCCTGTTGCTCCTAACACACCTCAATTTCTAGATGATCTTCTAAATCCTGACAACGGGTCATTGTCCATCAAATTTCGACATAACATTCGTGCTTATAATTCAATGTTTGCTTTCACTTCAATGGGAGCACATATTGATAATACAATCAATTCTCAACCAGGACCTTATATATTTAAAATAAATGGACAATGTCATCATCTTATGGGATCATTGCTGCCCAATGAAGCTCAATCACCAAGATTTGCACAACTATACATCTTTGACACAGAGAATGAAATTGCTAATCGACTACACCCTTTCAATAATAATAGTTCTCAATCATCTTTAGATGACAATGTTGTCAAAGAACTTATTTACATGCTTGATTCTTCCAATGTATTAGTCAAATTGTTTCGTCAAGTTAGACATAGACTTAACAATGATGAATCCCCGAATTTCAAACTTCGTTTGATTGGAAAAAGATATGGTGATTCAAAACAATATGATGATCCTTCCTCTAATGATATATGTGGTTTAATTGTTGGAGATATTGGAGAATCACAAACTGATAGAGATATTATTATTGAAAGCTATTCTAGAAATCTACACAGGATCTCTAAATTACATCCAAAATTTATGTCTCTTCAATACCCACTTTTATTTCCGTTTGGTGAAGATGGATATCATACTGACATTTTATTCACAAATCAAGAGCATTATACTCCTTCCAAGCGTCAAAAAGTTACAATGAGAGCATATTATGCTTATATCATTCAAGAAAGATTAGGAGATAGTAATACTCTTACCAAAGGTGGAAGGCTTTATCAACAATTCTTAGTTGATGCATTTATGAATGTTGAGCAAGAACGTCTAGATTTCATTCGCTCAAACCAAGATAATTTAAGAACCGAATCTTATAAAAGTGTCCAAGAAGCTGTTTTAAAAGGTGATCTTAATGGTTCAAGTACTGGAAAAATCATCCTTCCCTCTTCTTTAACTGGAAGCCCTAGATACATGATTAATAATTATCATGATGCAATGGCTATATGTCGTTATTATGGTAATCCTGACCTTTTTATTACATTCACTTGCAATGTCAATTGGCCTGAAATTCAAAGAGACATTAAAAAAAACCGAAATTACAAACCTGAAGATAAACCTGACATAATTGCAAGAGTATTTCGATACAAACTTAATGATATGATTTCATTCATTAAATCAGGGAAGCCCTTCGGGAAAACAATTGCTGGTATTTTTCTATACTTATTATCTCCCTCTTAGTGCCTTTATTCAATATAATCTGTTTTAAATTTGTTTCCCCGCTTTGTAGATGTTTGTGCTATTGAATTCCAAAAAAGAGGCTTGCCGCACACTCATTTATTGATTTGGCTAGCTTCTGAATACAAATTTCGATCACCCGAGGATGTCGATTCAGTTATTTCGGCTGAACTGCCAAACAAAGCAGATGATCCTCAATGCTATGCAATTGTTTCGAAATTTATGCTGCATGGTCCATGTGGGATTGCTAGCCCAAAAGCCCAATGTATGAAAGGAAATAAATGTTCTAAAAAATTCCCTAAAAAGTTCAAACAATCAACAGTGTTCGGTGAAAATGGCTTTGTGTTTTACAAGCGACGAAATATCCCTACATCATTTGTTCTAAAAAATGGTATTGCTCTCTCTAATTCCTATGTTGTCCCATACAACAGAGAGCTTCTAATCCGTTATAATGCTCATGTGAATATTGAAGTTTGTTGCCAATCAATGCTCATAAAATATCTTTTCAAATATATTAGCAAAGGATCTGATAGGTGTCGAGCTGTTGTTGAAGGTCAAAAAAACGATGAGATTCAGGCTTATCTTAATTGTAGATTTGTTTGTCCTTATGAAGCTGTATGGCGACTCTTACAATTTCCAATCCATTCAAGAAACCCAGCAGTTGAAAGACTTCAAATACATTTGCCAATGCAACATTCTGTTGTTTTCTTTGGAAATCAAAACTTATCTTCTGTTTTAAGAAAACCTGGCCTCAATAAGACAATGCTCACAGGATGGTTTGATCGAAACAAAGAAGATGTTGAAGCAAGACTGTTATATTACTCGCAATTCCCAAACAAATATGTTTGGGATGCTGGCCAGAAAGAATGGATTTATAGAACAAGAGGTTTTTCACTTGGACGTATAACATATGTACATCCTGCTGCTGGCGAATTGTATTTCTTAAAGATGCTTTTAAATCATGTTAAAGGAGCTACAAGCTTTGAACATTTGCGTTCTGCCTCTGGTATTGTTTATGCAACCTTTCAACTTGCCTGCAAAGCACTTGGTCTCCTTGGTGATGGCAAAGAATGGGCTGAAGCTTTTTCAGAAGCTGTTTTAACTGCTTCCTCCTCACAACTTAGACAACTATTTGTCAGTCTTACTCTATTTTGCCAAATTGCTAGCCCCCAAAATTTGCTTGATCAATTTTGGCATACAATGCATGACGACATTAGAATCAAGCTATCATCTTTCTCCCCACATGATCTTCATTTCAATGATGATGAACTTAAAAACTATGTTCTTTATGAACTTGAACAACTTTTCAATGCCTCAGCAACATCCCTCAAAGACTACAATTTACCCTTGCCAAATAATCGTTTAATGTCTGAGATTAGAAATAATCTCCTTAGAGAAGAACTCAATTATGATATTTCTGAACTTCAAAGCAATAATGCAGCATCAATTTCATTGCTTAACACATGCCAAAGGAAAATTTATGATCGAGTTATGGAATCAATTTCAAAAAAACAACAAACTCTTATTTTTGTTTACGGGCATGGTGGCACAGGGAAAACTTTTTTATGGCATTCACTTATTAATAGTATTAGATCAGAAGGGTTAATTGTTCTTGCTGTTGCATCATCAGGGATTGCATCTATTCTGCTCCCTGGTGGTCGCACAGCTCACTCAAGGTTTAAGATTCCTCTTGCTATAAATGAGAACTCAACATGTGAAATAAAAAAGAATACTCATCTTTCAAGGTTGATTGAAACGACAACACTTATTGTATGGGATGAAGCTCCTATGAATAATCGCTACTGTTTTGAAACATTAGATAGATCATTACGTGATATAATGGGACAAACTGGTAATTCCAATCATAGCCAACCTTTCGGTGGGAAATCTATCTTACTTGGTGGAGATTATCGTCAAATTCTCCCTGTTATACCTGGAGGAACAAAAGAAGATATTATTAATGCTTCCTTAAGTAGTTCACCACTCTGGCCACAATTTGAAATCATGTTGCTAAAAGAAAATATGAGATTGTCAATTGATGGTCTTGATCCAGATGAAATCAATGAAATTAAAGCGTTTGCTGAATGGATTCTTAAGATAGGTGACGGAAACCTTTGTGATATACCTTTTCTTGAGGACTTTGATGAATCTTTGATTAAAATTCCATGTGATTTGCAACTACATACCTCTGATGATCCAATTAAAGCTATGGTTTTAGCTATTTATCCCAATATTGAACAACCTACTCTGGAACCATCTTACTTTAAAGAAAGGGCTATTATCACACCAAAAAACATTACTGTTACTGAAATCAATAATTTCATACTTAGAGTTACACATGGTCCTCAACGCATTTATCTTAGTAGTGATTCTGTTGATGCATCTTCCAGTGATAACGACAATATCAACTTATTATATCCATTGGAATTTATAAATCAACTTGAGTTCAGTGGTGTTCCTTCACACATTCTTGCTTTGAAAATAGGAGTGCCAATTATGTTGCTAAGGAATCTAAGTCCAATGATAGGCTTATGTAATGGAACACGACTGATCATCACACAGCTTGCTGATAGAGTTATTGAAGCTCAAATTATAACAGGCTCACATATTGGTGACTGAGTTTTTATACCAAGGATTATCTTCCCAATTAATGATGACAAATGCCCTTTTACAATCAAACGAAGACAATTTCCAATACGGTTATGCTATGCTATGACAATCAATAAAAGCCAAGGACAATCATTAAAATTTGTTGGTGTTTTCTTAAAGGAGCAAGTTTTTACACATGGACAACTATATGTCGCTCTTTCAAGAGTTACATCCAAAAAAGGTTTAAAAATCATTTCATGTGACCAAGAAGGAAATCAACTTGATTATGCTAAAAATATTGTCTACAAAGATGTGCTCAGTTTATTGCCAAAAGGTCTTCTTCCCATTCAAAATAATTTCTTCTTTCTTCAATTCTAGCTTAATTCTCTTTTATATCCATATTGTCAACTACATTTCAGCTATTTATTTTCATTTATGTGCATTTTCTTGAGTTTTTGCAACCTATTTGTTATTTGTTAAAGATGTATGCACTTTCTTTTCATATTACCTTTATCGTCCACATCAACTTATCTTTTCTTTTATTATGCAGATTAATGGCGGTACCGTTGAAAAATATCAAGAAGTATCTTTTTTATCCACATCAACCATATTTTCTCTGCATGTATGTTTGTTTGTTTTCTTACATTTTTCCTGGAGAATATATATACAGAAACTCTTAATTCCTTTCCATGTATAAATTACATTAAATACGCTACAATCCGTATTTAGATTTTCTTCGCATGTTGTCAAAAATCCTTTTTCCATTAGATACACTATCTTATTAGCATTCATCAATTTCAACCATGTCTTAATAATTCTAATATCGTTTTCCCACTCATTTTTTCATCGTAGAGCGGAGCTATACAAGGATCATCCAAAGCAAAAGATGCAGAATTTTTCAATCTCAACATAATCGAAGGTTCCTATATTGAGATTAAAGACTTCTACACCTACGAAAATCGAGCTGCTAATATTGTTGTTGACCATGAAGCAATTATTGACTTAAAGTCAGATACCAAGATCATGCAACTCGATTCTGTTAAACATGAGGTGCCGCGATACTATTTCAACCTCACTGACTTTGCACATGTCTTAACCAAAAGCAGTGGAACAAGAGTTCTTACAGGTATGAAAAATAATTTCTTATTGAAAATGGAAAAAAAAAGGCATTATTTCACTAACCTTTCGATTATCCTAGATGTTCTGGGTCGACTTAAAGGAATCCAGCCAATTGAAAAGATATTAGTTCAAGGTCACAGACTTGAAGATAAAAAAGAGTTCATCATTGAGAATATAAGGTATTTCCACTGCTAAAATTACATTTCTAACTTATGTTTTCCATTATTTTATCTTAAACATTCCGAGTTTCAAACAGAGGAGAAGATCTCCGAGTTACTTTATGGGGTGACGTTGCTCGAAGCTTTGATGATAATATCGTTAATGCGCAAGAATCTCCCATAATTGTTGTCTTTGCCGGGTTTCGAGTCAAAGAATTTCGAGGTTTGCTGTATTGTTTTTAATACGATAGCATCACTATTTTTGCCTTTGTTGCCCAATTGTAATTTTTTCTCATTCATATTACTTACTTCTTTTTCTCTTACTTGCATTCAGGTGCAGCAAATTTAACTGGGACTGGTGCATCACTTTGGTATTTCCATCCAAATATTCCAGAAGTTCTGCCATATAAGCAATTGTAAATCCCTCTTACTCTCAAAAAATTTTCCATTTCAGTTTTTACTTGAACAATAATTATTTATTGTTGACTATTTGAAATTCTTTTTAATTCAGTTATAACCAAGTGCCGCATGATGTCCATAAACTTCCTCCATCTATGAATGCTGTTGTGTCATTGGATCAACAAATAAATGAAAACCGAAAAACAATTAAAGAGATCTTATGCATGGATCCACATCAACATAAGGTTTCATTGCTAATACTCATGCGTACTCTTTTAACTGTATTTTTTAACTTCTTTTCTCACTTCTGCTTTTGTCAATGCAGAATATACGATTCACTTGCATGGCATCTATTACTGATTATGATCTCTTTAATGGGTGGTGGTCCAAAACATGCCCAAGATGCACGAAAACACTCTCAGGACCATCAGACAACCTCAGATGCTTTGAACATGGAACTCCAGACTCTGCACCAATTCCATCGTAAAAAACCTTCAATTCCCACATTATTGTTTCATATAGATTTATTGTTTCATGAAATTAATACATTTATATTTTACTCAATTACAAATAACTATTGATGTCTTGGTGCAGGTTTAAAGTAAACTGCATTGTAACTGATGAAAAAGATGTCACAAACTTCTTCTTATCTGGAAAAACTGCTGAGAACTTTTTCAACGCCTCAGCACATCATCTGGTTTATGACAAGAAATATGTTGATCCTTATACAGTCCCACCACAAATGACTCAAGTATTAAACAAGATGAAAATCTTTCAACTACGTTTCGGGGCTTATAAATCAGCAATCAACAGATGTGACATCTTTGTTACAAATGTTTTTGACGAAGGCATCAAACAGTCTTCAGAGATTCAATCAGAACAATTTGGTGTTGGGTCCTCAACCACTCCTACAACCATTACTATTGAAGACTCATCAATAGTTCAAGCGGACACGCTTACTCCAATAACACCACCTGACAGTACTCCACCATCTCAACACCAAGAAGACAGTTACCACCTGAGAGCTAAGAAAAGTTTAGATTTCACCGATCCTCATTCAGAAAAAATGTAAGTTTCGTTTCATTACACATATATTTATATTCTCATTTTCAATACTTTTAATCATTGCTAAACAATTTCTTGCCTTTACTTTCATACATCACCTGCATTCCCTATAAATAAACTTCCTTATACAATAATATTCTCTATTCCTTAATTTTGCAGCCATCTAAAACAGAAATCAATCATTCTCGATGAAGAAGATGAACCACCAACTAAAAGGAACAAAGACAACCTTTCTCCATCATCAGAGGTCGTTTTGCACACCAATTATGCATTCTTAATTTCTGTTACTTAAGACACATATGCATTCTTAGTTTTTGTTACTAAAGTTAATTCAAAATGCATGATACATTCAATATATATACTATATGATTAGCTGTGTAGCTAAATCATGCATTTAATTGATTTTATTTCTATACCTAAACTGAACTTTAGATATATAATGAAATTCATACACTTAACTTGATATAGCTTTGATTACTTATGCTCAATGCTGCTGATTTTTGAACAATACAGCTAAGAATGCATGATTATTATTAAACTTAGTTAAAAAGGCATAATACAGCCAATGTATATGCTATATAATTAGCCGTATAACTAGATTAGGCCTTTTATTAATTTTGAGTGATGTTGGTGCTTCTGTTAAAATTGATGTTTCTTTTTCTTATAGTTGCACACTAATGATTTTTTCTCTATGGTCCTGAACATATTCTAGATGAAATTATACAATTGATTGTATTGAAAATGGATGTGATTATGGATGAAATTTTACTCAGATTGTGTGCAGGTTGTGTTATGAATAACTTGGGATCTCCCGATATAGGGGAAACTCTGCCGAAATTTCGTTAGAAATTTCGGCGATAAGAAAAAAAAATTCCCATACTTCATCTACTCCTTTTGCAAGTGGAAAGAATTTAGGGTTGTTACTAATAATAATTCATTTTCTATTATTCATGGTTTTCATCTAAATGTTTACGTTAGATCTACTTGAATTGTTTTATCATTCGTCCCATTCGCTTTCTCCAAGTATATATATGTATGTATGTGTTATCTATACATCCAAGTCTTCTCTTCCTTTTTTCTAATCTCTACAATGATTTTTACAGCATATGATATTACTTTTGAATTGTTTCTTCACTGATATACTGCACTTATTCTTTCATAATATTTACTGAATTTCTTGAATGCATTACTTAATTTCTTCATCATTTCATTTATTACTTTGCAAATTTTATTTTTTCCAGGAAGATTAACAACAAAATGATGTGTCTCATTTCGAAGGAGGGATTTCACTTCGTTCTGCACCTCAACATCCCTCTATTTTGCGCTAATGTACAAATTGTATAATTAACACTCTTTTGTCATCTTTTGTGGCACTATGTATATACCAAAAGATGTAACCTATGTATACAAAACAAACTCTTTTATGTTATAGTTCTAAACTTTTATATTATAAGTTTATTGTTTGTAATGTCATTATATTATATTATATACGCAGCAATGCCCGCGGCAACGCGCGGGCATATAACTAGTATATATATATACAGTGAAGGATAAATACATGGTTTGCCCATGGAAACTGCATGTTGGCACTGCGTTTTAAAAATTTTTTTGAAAAAAAAATATTTTAAATTAAATTATTTTAGTATTTTTAGATCATTTTAATGTACTAATATCAAAAATAATTTTTAAAAAATTAAAAAAATTATCATTTTAATACATTTTAAAATAAAAAATAATTTCAAAAACATGCACAACTAAACTATCAATCAGTTAATAAATCAGTTTCATAACACACGATTGAGTATGGGCCTCGCTAATAAATTTCCTCTAAGATCCAGTCACAACGAGAGGATTAATATATTTAGGCCCCAGTACTTCTCGCTTGACGAACAACAGTGTAAAATTAAGCCCGACTTTAAATAAACCCTAATTTGAGGGCAATCCAGTAAATCAGCTCACAGGCAATCACTTATATACACACAACACTGCACTTGTTCAGTCTCTCGAAACCCTAACTCTCGCTGTTTTCACTAGGAGGCGCCTCAGCAGATCGCTCTCCGTCTCTCTTCCCGGTACGTCTTTGATAATTCATGGATTTTCATCGATCGTTTCTTTGTTTTGGTTTTTGTAATAAGACATTGTCCTTTAATTTGTTTTTCTCACCGTAGTTCAGCAGGCTCTCGAATTTGGCTTTCTTTGTGTGTGCGTTTGTGCATTTCCCTTTACATATTCCAATCGGACCGAATCTTGTGTAGCCATGTGGTTTATATTGAACTCATCAGCTCTGTTTGTTCTGTTAGTTATAGAAAATGAGAAGGGAAGTAATGATGCTTGGTTCTTGTATCAATTACTTATATGCCATCTAAGGCTAAAAATATAGAAATTTTGACCAAGCTTGATTTCTCTTTTGTTTCCTTTCGGGGTAGTGATAAGATTTCTAAAATGGTAGTAATTGAAGAGTGGAAAACAAAGTTCTATAATTGCTTTCTATAACACATTTTTTAACGTGCAATTCAAAATCTTTTGGCAGTCATTGACTTCATTCTTGCTAAGTTTGTGTAGCAGCAGCAGCAATGGTGCGAGTTAGTGTCCTGAACGATGCTCTGAAGAGCATGTACAATGCAGAGAAACGTGGGAAGCGCCAAGTCATGATCCGGCCTTCCTCGAAAGTGATCATCAAATTTCTATTGGTCATGCAAAAGCATGGTAATGATCAATGTTTTTCTTGTATTATTTCTGGTTATTATTTCATTTTGGGGATTTGTAAATAAAATGGAATTCTCTTTGGATTCTGCCCTGTAGGTTACATTGGCGAGTTTGAGTTTGTTGATGATCACAGGGCTGGTAAAATCGTGGTCGAACTAAATGGAAGGTTGAACAAATGTGGGGTTATCAGTCCTCGTTTTGATGTTGGTGTCAAGGAGATTGAAACCTGGACTGCAAGGTTGCTCCCCTCAAGACAGGTCAGTTCATGAAGAGCATGAATTCACTTAAATCTCAATTCCCATCATCTGTTTTTACTTCAAATATCATTTCTGCAAACAGGATGAATCAGGATTAGGCAATTGAATGCTTTCACGCCAATGTAGAAAACACATTTAAATTTTAATGAAGTTTATAGCAGTATTTATCTGTATGAGGATATGCAATGTGATGGAATATGCAGGCGAACTATAATCAATCAATGGCGCTTATTTTTGTTTCTTGTTATAGTGCTATGTATGGCTTTTCAGTGCTGACTTGCACATTAATGACCTGTTCATTGCAGTTTGGATATATTGTGCTCACAACTTCTGCTGGTATTATGGACCATGAGGAGGCTAGAAGGAAGAATGTTGGTGGGAAAGTTCTTGGTTTCTTCTACTAGGCTGCTGGGTTTATTTTGTTTTCAGAGCGAGTTGTTCCATTCATGAGAACTTTTTGGATGTATTTTGAAACTTGTTTACAATAGGATTGTCCCATGCTTTGATTGTTTTTATGCTCTCCATAGTCTAGCTATTGTGTTAGCATCAATTAAAGTTAAACTATGCGTTTTGTAGCTCATATCTATCTAATAGCCGCGTACATTGAAAAGTACTTGTCTTAAACCGTCACTGGAAATAGTATTTACCTTAGACTATTGCCCTTAGAAATTTTTATTTTTTTTTAAAAAATAATTTTTTTTGTTATTTTTAAATTATTTTCAATGTTAAAAATGATTTTTAAAAAATAAAAAAAATATTATTTTAATGTATTTTTAAATATAAAATATTTTTAAAATCACCCGCAAGTACAGTCACAAACAGCACTATGTTTTTGTTTTATTTTTCTGGTTGTGGATTATCTTTTAGAATCAGAGATTAGAGGGATTAATGCTATTCAATAGGCGAATATCCATGATGATGTATCCGGGTTAGGGAATTGACACGTCAAATCGGGCTGCGTCCTCTCTTTAGTTCGAGCCACCGTGCTCCAAAGGCAATCCGCGCGTCTTCTAATTAGGGCCTTGTTTGTTTCAAGGAAACTGAATTTCAGGAATTCAGTTTCCTCACTTTACAGTGTTTGGCAACACTTTGGAAAAGAAGTCAAAGGAAAATGATTTCCATCACTTTCCCGGTCAATATACAAAAATACTTTCACACGCGGAAAGTGTTTTCCGCTCGTGATTTCCATCACTTTCCCGGTCAATATACAAAAATACTTTCACACGCGGAAAACACTTTCCGCGTCTCACTCTGCACATATTTCCCTCTTTCCCTCATCTTTCACTCATCTCTCACCACTGCCTCTCGCCTCCCTCTCCAGCACCTCACCCCATTTCCCTCATCTCTCTGCGCCTTTTCTACAGCAAAACCAGACCCTCTCGCCTCCTCTCTTCTCCTCACGCCTCCCTCTCAGTCCCTCATCCCTAAGCACCCTCTCGTCTCTCGCCTCCCGTCGCCTCCCTCTCGGTCCCTCATCTCTGCTCTCGACACCCTCTCGACACCCTCTCAGTAACCCAGCACCCTCTTCCCCACATTTTTTCTTCAAACCCAGCACAGCACCCTCTCGTCTCTCGCCTCCTCTCGCCTCCCTCTCAGTCCCTGACCCTCTGCTTACAAAACACTCTCGCCTCTCGCCTCCCTCAGTCCCTCTGCTGCTCTGCATCTCGCCTCCCTCTACAACTCACAGCAAGAGAAACCAGGTACTCCCTCTGCATCTCAATCTTTGAAATTGCCGAGAAATGTGAGTTTTTGATGATATGAGAAATGGGGTTTGTGGGATTTGGGTTACAATTGAAATTGTCGAGTATGGTAATGGGTGTGATTGCAAAGAACCCATGTTTTGATTTCGGTTGTTCTTGTTTCTGTTGATTTCTTGAATTTCTGTGCAATTTTCAATTTGCCGAGTATGGTAATGGGTGTAATTTTCAATGCTTGTTCAATCACTGCCACTCTAGAATTTCAATTTTATTGACTGTCAGCCTTTGTAAGTTTCAATCTTTGAAATTGCCGAGAAATGTGATTTTTTGATGATATGAGAAATGGGGTTTGTGGGATTTGGGTTACAATTGAAATTACCGAGTATGGTAAAGGGTGTGATTGCAAAGAACCCATGTTTTGATTTCGGTTGTTCTTGTTTCTGTTGATTTGTTGAATATCTGTGCAATTTTCAATTTGTGCAAATTTCTGTGAAATTGCCTTTGTAAGTGGCAGATGTCATGAACAATTTTGTGGCCATAACAAGTTTTCTCAAATGTGTCTAGCA
The DNA here is from genome assembly GCA_964035475.1 of Salix caprea. Taxonomy (NCBI): domain Eukaryota; kingdom Viridiplantae; phylum Streptophyta; class Magnoliopsida; order Malpighiales; family Salicaceae; genus Salix; species Salix caprea. The sequence continues at coordinate 2,459,723 of OZ037757.1, read as the reverse complement.
TGCTATAGATGTGTAATGACCCTGTTCACCACAAAGATTTTGGTTTGTTTTCGTTATTTTTGCTCATAAAGGCTATTCAGTGATTGAATATTTTTTTGTGAATTATTTAGCTGTTTTCAAGTGAACTATAAGCTTTAACAAGCAAGTTAATGAGGCTGGTAATAAAAACCTTCAAATGAGATGAAATGGTTGAGGGTTCTTTGAAAAAAAAAGGGGTAGCCATAAACTGACTTGTTGAGTTTTGTGCAATATGACCTATCTGTGTATTATTGCTTGTTCATTTTTTTATGGATGGTTTCTTGCGGGGCTTCATTAACTGACTTGTTGAGTTTTTTCGACTGCAGAAGGGAAGGCCATGTGAGCTGTTTGAAGTCCTGGATTGAGTTTCTTACGTTTGCAATTTTGATCGGCTTTGTGGTTTTATTGGTGTCCACAAAATGGGCGAATGCGAGGGTTGTGGAAAATTAGGAAGAATGGTGCCGAGAGATGATTTTGTGGATGCTTATCATTTCTCTCTTCTATTATCTCCTGTTGTTTCTGTTTGGGATTGTATTGTCCGAAAGATCCCTAGTTGCTGTTCCAAAATAATGGTTTTGTACATATATTCTTTTAATGATCAAATGAAGTATATCATTCTTCATTTTCATTATTTATAATATTTATGCATGACTATGTTTGATGTTAGGTATAAATATTTATTTCTTGATGTTTATTTGATAGATATTAAAGGGATAATTGCCTTTACCCATAAAAAAAAATATTTATCCAAAATACCCATCAAAATATTTTTGTATCTATTTATCTTTTAAAAAATACTTCATACCAAAAAAAAAACCCAAATATATAACTCTTGACATAAACTAATTTGGCTTTCTTCATATGAAAAAAAAACCTTATTTTAAGCTTTTAAAATTGAAAAATATATATATATTAATAAGTTTTACTTAAAAAATATTTCACAAGCTTATTTCTCTATAATATGATATGACATATATTGTTATATTTTATAAAATAAGCTATGTATGAATATAGGATATAATAAAAAAATTCATCATTATACTTTTTAGATTTCATTTTTTTATTTTAAGTGATTAAATATTTTATATTAAATATTTTATATATATTAGATAAACTTGAAAAAAATTTAATTTATTAATAAATTATTTTCCAGTTCATTTTCCATAACACAAACAAACACTGGAAAGTGTTTTCCAGTTCATTTTCCATAACCCTGTCAAACATCGGAATTCACTTTCCAGGAATTCACTTTCCCCGGAATTCACTTTCCAAAAGGAAACCACTTTCCAGCAAACAAACGGGGCCTAGGTGTAGCTGTCTGCATATTTGAAGATTCCACACCCAAGTTCTGCGTAGCCGTATTAATGCACTTGCGAGTAGGTTGTCAATTCTGTTTTGTTTTGTCTAAAATGTTTTGTGTCATTAAAAAAATTGAGATAAAATGATATCATTTTCATCTTAGTTTTAATTTCGGCCCGTTTTGGAAATACCGGCTAAATTGCGACCGGAATATCTCGGTACCGTTCCGGTCTTAAAATCCTTCTTATTTTGATTAACTTGTGATTGTGTTTCTAATTTTGAGATTATGTTTGTTTGACTTTATGTTTGTATTATATAATTTAAAGTTAATCTATCTTGAATTTTAATTATGCTTGTAAAATTAATATTTTAATTTTTTTATATATATATAATTAATTATATATGAACAGTATAACTCTGAAACGGCACATCAAAATACTTCAAAACTGAAATATTCTGTACCAATAAAAAAATCAGAAAGATGACCCGAACGGTTTGCGAGTTAACAAAATACTCTCGATTAAAGCAACGTCATTTGTCTGTCCCGAATAATTGAAGTGATCTAACTGGGTACCTTGGAACCTTTCTAGGAGAACCAATCAGAATGAATTTTTCTCTTGATGTTACTGTAACGGTAGGTGATAATTGATGGAAGTGACGTCCAATAAACTCCCACTGGCATCTCAAGTGATTCAGTCTACTGGCTGCTAAGTGCTACCTTTTCACTAATGGCATTTTGAGTGGAGATGAACAACTACAGCTCTTTATTTTGTCTACGTTGTCAGTTTTGAGAGAAGAAACAGAGAGCACTAAATAAATAAATAAATTGTACGGCAAAAGGGTTCCTGTTCATACTGATTTTAAACATAAGCTATTCATTGATCGCAGAACAATTGCGTAATTCAAACCCTAGACGGAACAGAAAAGAAATATGAGAAGGCATGTGGAAATTGAACACTCGTGCGTACGAATGAATGCAAAGATGATAGAATATATTATAAATGGGCTATCATGCAGAGATGAAGCCACAGTGATATGGATACATTGCCAAAGGGAATAGTTGCCCTAACGGTATAAAAACCATTATGACCTTACTTGAACATGATAATGTTCTTCATCGTTGTCGCCGCTTCCAATGCCACCTCCCCCGCCGCCACAGGCCGTGAAACCACCATGTATAGGGGCTCTTCTACCAAGGGTTCGAGCCGAGAAACGGGTGTTGGAGAGAGAGAGACATGGAAAGGATTGAGAGGAGTTGTCTTGGTGAGGTGGTGGGGATTTTGTACTAGTAGTGGTGCGGGAGAGGATCTTCTCGGCATATGCTTTGAAGCGCAACTTTTTTGCACCGTCATTGTTTTACTTTTTGCTCGCCTTTAGCTCAGGAGGCAATTTTGGAATATACGCCAGATATTCTGGCTGTAGTCGTAATTTTCTCTAGTCACTTCGGTGTTCCTTCGCATTAGAAACTGGTTTGACGCTGCGTTGCTGATCGTACAAAGTTAGTGTTTCTCGTGTTGTTTTTTTGTTTGAATATATATTTAAATAATATATATTTATTATATATATGAAAAATCAAAACATGATTCCACTCCGAAAATAAAAGTTTGTGGCCTCTTTTTTTTTCCTGTAGTAGTCTGACGTAGTTCCTGACACGTGATTAATCAAGTTAACTTCAACGATTGGGGAAAAATTAAAAATAAAATTGTACTTCTGCTTACCTCAAGTTCAAACAACTTTGGTGTTTGACATGTCACCCTAATAGCCTGCTTATGTACTACATGTCATTTAAACGAGGGAAGTTTTCTGCCGTGTTATTAATCTTATACCTTATTGTTTTTTTTTTTCATTTTAAGAATATTTTAAATATATATATATATATATATATATATATATATGAAATACATTAGAATAATATGTTTTTTATTTTTAAAATTTATTGTTAATATTAGCATATTAAATGATTAAAAAAAAACTCAATAGCCAGATGAAATTTCATGAGATGCACATAATTTTTTTCTGTGTTTTAACTTTTTAGCGCACAATCAAATAATGGAAATACTTTTAAAAACATTTTTTTTTTCTAGATCGTGTGAAGGGGTTTCTTGTATTTCCATCATCTTTTTTTTTTCTATATTCAAGTTGACTAATTGTTATTTTGGCTGTTATATATATAATTTAACGGGAAAAACCTTGCAGGCTCCATTGCATGTGCTATCATATGGGTCGTGGACGTGCCATTTTGGCAGCTTGTGAGGAGGTGAAGTGTGACTGGACATGAAATAAACAGGCACCTGGGATGATTTGATTGGTTAAGAGCACATTGGGTTCACTGCAACAATTGCAATTGCCCTCTTTCTTTTTTCTTTTTTTTATCAACGTTTTATATGCGTATAGTCTTCATAGTCCAAGTCAATTGCTAGATCTAAAGGCCCCGGTAGATTCCCAGGAAAAAAGAAAAATAATCTTGTTGGGTTTTTTTAATTGATTATGATGATGTTTTTTAATCTCTGAGTTTGATTGGACCACTTGATTTAAGACTTCATATTATTTCCAAAATAATATGTGTGTATTATTTAACAAGAGAAAAGCTAACATATTTATTGCACGTGTAATCATGTGGGTCGTGATCGTGCTGTTCAAAAAACAGTTGAGGACGTGTATTGAATTGTATTGATGATCCCTCCATTCCTCCACAATGTTTATGATTTATTTACCTTTGTTTATGTGCTGATACCTTTTTCTTTTCTTTTTTTCTCACCTTTTTTTATTTATTTTTGCATCCAACCCTTTAAATTTTTCAGGCAACCCTTTATTTTATTTTATTTTAATTTTGCTCCATGTTCTTCTGACTACTAATTGTTTTATCCAAAACAACTTACAAAAAATAGAATTGTTTTTTAATTCATCATTCTTCATTTTTTTAATCAACCACATTTGATCTATGTTATTTTAATTGTTATTTATTTGATTATAGATAATTTTAAAATTTTCCCTTCTCGTACTAGTTCATCCTTCTTCTTCTTTACATTCGACGTAGTCTTTGTCTTGGTGGTTGCTATATTTTTCACAGAGATAATTTATTTTTACTCTTATATTTTTTTTATCAGTATTGAAGTGGTTAAAAATTAATTTTTTTTACTCGGCCTAAATTTTGGTTTTCAAGGGTTGTAAGTATAGAAAGTCAACCTAAGTTTAGAAAAAATATTTGTGATTCATAAATCATACGAAGAGGTGGTTGACGACAAATAAGTTAGTGTTCGAGCTATCTCGGTGACGCCTTCATCCATAGACAACGCTTGGAACTTACTTGTTTTTGACTTGGTGTTAATGATCTTTCTATTTCGATTTTTATTTTTATTTTTATGTATCTTACCTCACTAGTTCATCCTTCTTCATTTTTTTTATATATTAGACGCAGTCTTTGTCTTTGTCTTGTTGGTTGCTATGTTTTTTACTTAAATAATTTATTTTTACTCTTATATTTTTTATCAATATTAAATTGGTTAAAAATCAAGCTTTTTTAATGAGCCTCAATTCTGGTTTTCAAGGGTTGCAAGCATAGGAAGTCAATCTAAATTTAGAAAAATTGTTTGCGATTCATAGATCATGAGAAGAGGTAGTCGACGACAGATAGTGACTACCAGGTTAGTGTTTGAGCTGTCTCGGTGATGCCTTCATATATAGACCATTCTTGTGACTTATTTGTCTTTGATTTGGTGTTAATGATCTTTCTATTTTTATTTTTATTTTTATTTATCTCACCTTTTTTATTTTTACATCTAAAACTTTATTTTTGTCAGGCAACCCTTCAACTTTCTCTTCTTTAAATTTGATTTATGTTATTTTGATTATTATTTATCGAATTATTAAAATAATCAAGCTTATTAAATCTGGTACCGTAAAATTATAACCCCCCTCCTATACTCTCTCTTTCCCCTGAAGGGATAAAATGTTGTCTTCAACTTCTCGTTAAAAAAACGACATCGGATCACGGAATAAAGTCAACCACCTATTCCGTGGCAGCATCTATTCGAAAAGCTACAATAAGACTATCTCTCATCATGATTATAACTGGAAATTCAATATAGCTCGAGTCATCGTCGAGTAGTCAGGTAAAAAGTCTTTCCCAGAGATTCCATCCGCTTAGAATAACTGCCCAGGATGACTAGACGATTGGATTTGTCGATGGAAACTCCCATCCTACGATTCCACCGATCCTTAAAGTGGTCTCGGTGTAAATGTAAATGTAAATGCTAGCTTGTAAAGTCAGATGCCGACCACGCAAAAAAAAAAGAAAAAAAATCGATAAACGGTCCTATCAATTTTCAGGCCTCTAGATATTTATTTTTGACACTTCTATTATTAAACTTTATTTATTTTTAATTGCTAAATGTTGATATCTTTTATGCTATGAAATTTATTTTGATTTACACGCAAAAAACTTTTAGTCTAGTTCATGATTTTTTGCCCCGATCATGATGCCCATGAATTCGTCTTAAAGATGAATTTTCAATTAGATGATCTTGACACATGTCATGCTGAAAATATATATAGAATATTAACACCCTCTCGTTTCTTATTAAAAAATTATTTAATTATCTAGTAGGTGTGACAACGATAAAAAGAACTTGAAACTAAGAAATTTGTTCTATTTATGATTTAAGATTTGAACCATATGATTGTTAATATAATGACAATTAAAAACTGACATGATCAATTTTAGGGCCCATGAGAATAGTCAAGATACACATAAATTAACTTGGACACTTATTTAATAAAAAAATATTTAAAACATGAATAGAAGCAAAGGGTGGAGACTCATAACTAGCAAGACACCGTATATTATATTCTTTAGAATGACTACATTGACTTTAAAAATGCATGGAGTTAACTACAAAAAAACAAAAACACAATAGGATTACAAAATTTATACTTTAGAATTGAAGTTTAACATGTGTTGTATTAAAATTTATTTATTTTAAATTACTTTTTTTTAATATTTCTTAAGCATTTTAATATGAAAATTTAAATAAAATATTATTTTAATATATTTTTAAATAAAAAATATTTTTTAAAATAACTATTACTGTAATATCAATCACCAAAATAAAGCAAAAACTTTTCAACGGTTAAAGTAATAAAAAAGAGAGGAGCGATCTAATACAACCACTTCCACCTTACTAAAAAGTCGACGTTCACGGTCATTGGCTGAATACAACTGTAGAAAATAGGAAAACGTCATATACGCGGAGAGATACAAAAAGGCCAAGATGAATCAGACACAGTCTCTCTTTCCCTTCCTGTGCTAACCTAAAAAGGTTCTCTCTCTCTCTCTGCTTTCTATTTTTGATCATGTTTTTGTTTCATTTACAAGGATTATTTATTTATTTATTTGAATTCGAAGAGGAAACCAGACGATGGCTGCACCACCGGCAAGGGCTCGTGCTGATTATGATTACTTGATTAAGCTTCTCTTGATCGGGGACAGCGGTTAGTTTTTTCTTTCTCTCTACTATTTCTTCTTTGGCTGGTTTGGTTTTGATTTGCTGGACTGGAAAGGTGTTTTTTTATTTTTATTTTTTCTACTGGGTTATTGATTTGGAATGTGATCCGGTGATTTTTTTTTAGGCTCTGCCAAATGTTATTTTTGGTTTCGTGTGGTGTTTGTGATTTTGTGCTGGGTTTAAGGAATGTTGATCTGTATTGGTGCAACCGTTTGAGGGCTTGCTTAATTGGTGTATGTTTATGATCTGGTGGATCGGTTTTTAATAACCATTTGCATCGAAAGACGGCACTGGTCATGTTTATTGCTGTACATAGCACTCACATTGCTGTTTGATTGCATGCATGAAATTGATAGGTGCTGGGTTTTTCTTTTTAATGTTTGCGTGAGTACCCTTAAAACCTGTGCTTGCGTGAGTAGTGAATTGAATTTCAGTAAGCAGGACCCTTAATGTAGTGTTTTAATTGATTATAGAGCCTGTGGCAGTTGGTCTTAACTGGATGTGTGCGGCATCACAGAAACTCTATGAAAGCATCAAGGCTATGTATTTGGATGACAATGTTATTTTATTTTAGTTTTCATTTACGATATTTATGCATATGATCGGAGAACCTGGAAGCTTCTCTGTCTGTACTATCATCATCCTTTCCAATTTTTAAGTCATAGTACAGGTTTTCCTTTTATGTTTTGAAGTATGAGCATATCGTGTCAAGTCAGTTTTGATTATTTATTTATTTAGCTTGGTAACATGTTTTAGATTGGGCGATGCTGAAAAGGAGCATTTGTGTCACAACGAGGATAAAAAACAATGTTCTAACTTGCCAATAATTTGTTCCAGCATATTGACTTGGTTTGTCTACTCATTTCCCCATCAAAATGGGGTTTTGAGCGAGGGATTTAAAGATAGCCCTATCCTCTAGCCTTTTTGCATGAAATAGTAACAATCTAGACCCATACATGTGCCGTTGTAAGTTGTAACTGAAAGCCAAGACTTTTACATTTGCCAGGCGTTGGCCGTTTTGAAGTCACTTTCATGTGGCTAGAGATGTTGCTCTCTGCTGGGAGTTTTGGAGCACGCAGAATCCTTTTTTGAACTTGCATTTGCAAATGAAGATTCATACACAATAAAAAATAGATAAATTCAAGAGGGTTACATACAGCCCAAGTTCAACATAATCTAATAGCTGATTGTCAGATCACTGCTGAGTTTTTTGGTGCCATGGAAACCATCAAGAAAATCTGGATGATAAGTAGTTTAAAGCTAATAATAATAATAATAATAAAAGAAATGCTAGGGAGAAGGAGATTTCTTTGTTGTAATGAATCTTAGATGGCCTGTGGTTTTCTGCTTTGCTGGTAGAGAAGATGCGGACCTGTAAATGAGCTCCTATCTGTGTTTGCGGGCAACATTTCCCAAAAGAGAATCTGTAGATAACCCCAGGCATGCGTGTAACTGATATGGTAGATTTTTTTATTTTTACCAAAAGGTCTTTAAAATTGTTTATAGTATGTAAAAGAAACAAAGCAGTAACTCTGACTGTCTCTGTATAGTAGCCAGCTGCCCGGTTGATTTGTCTTCCTAATTCAGTCATTGATGCTGACTCCCTGTAGAAATTGGTAGATGCTAGTATTTGAAGATTAGAGTCACTCAGTAGTTTCTGGTAAATTATGATTCTGTCTATTTTGAATGACCTGTGAATTGCTTTAAATTCATCACAGATTAGTTTATTTAAGTTCCGCCCTTTGTCTTTCTTGTTCCTTTAAGAATAGCAAGGGTACATTTGGATCTCCAAGTATTGAAAATGGAATCCAATTCCAAGTGGAATTTATATTTTGATTTTATTTCAAGTTGAATCTACCTGTAAGAGAGTCTTAATAGCAAAAAAAGGAGTGATTTAGTTCATTTAAAATGTAATATCTCATTTTCACTCTTGAACCTATCAAACATCCTCAAAATGTCCTACTTAGGTGTTATCAACCCCACTTGTTTTATTTTGACCAGTGAGACTGATTTTTGATCGGATTTGTTTTGAAGGTAAACCTAATATTTTACATTAGTATTTGCTGGCAGCTCTCATTTCCTGTCTGTTTCCATCTGACTTAAAAGTAATGTGAATCTATGTGATTTCTGGGGGAATTTAATCCCAGTATTTGGGGCTGATCTACATACTATGCTTGTTTCTCTCTCTCTCTCTCTCTCTCTCTCTCTCGTGATTAATTGACATCCTAGTTCTTGTCAATGTCCTTGTAGGTGTGGGGAAGAGTTGTCTGCTTTTGCGTTTTTCTGATGGTTCCTTCACAACCAGTTTCATTACCACCATTGGGTTTGTGTTCTGGAGAACTCTGCTATTTCTATGTTGTGAAAGTATTTTACCTTCTCTGGACATGTAAATATAGAGATTTAGGTTAATCATAAGAAGCACTGTGGGACTGCTCATGTGATTTACAAGGGAAGAATCAAGGATTACCGGATCTCAAGTCACCAGTTAGTTTCATTATTTCTGATGAAAACTTAGAAGTGTAGTGATGCAAATGAAGTTAAGAAATTTGACTTCCCATTTTTAGCTGTGTTCATAACCATTCCAGACAATTTCCTTAGCAGAGGATCTGGACATATATGCAAAGTTGCTGGCATAAGAGCCTATTTGTGATGTGCTGAAGGCTTGAAACTTCATTTTGATTCTGTTTGATGAGCATTTATCTGATTCTTTATCTGTACTATTTTTCAACAGCATTGATTTTAAGATAAGAACCATTGAGCTTGATGGTAAACGGATTAAATTGCAAATTTGGGATACAGCAGGCCAGGAGCGATTCCGAACTATCACAACAGGTTTGTGTTTTGCATTTACAAATTCTCGTTATTGTAAAATTATGGCATTTTTCATAGATGCAACCATCCTTGCCTGATTTGAGTGTATCATATGATGGTGCTGATGGTAGACCGCATCGTGACTGCACTTTTGAGCCTGGAGGCTGTAGAGTGACTTCACCTAGTTGTTTAACCTATTAATTTATGTATGTAGGAGAGAAACGAAATGCTTTATAAAACATGAGTAAAAAAAACTTGTTGGAGAGAAAAAGGGCAAAGTGGAAACTCCCGATTTAAAAATGTAGAGTCCCATATAGTCAGGATGATTCCATCAGGTTGATATCCAACCTTGGGAATTTTGCAAGTCTCACGAGGCTGTTGGCGGTGAAATACTTGTGTGTTAACTTGCGTACATGATGGAGAGGCCTGAGTTTGGAGATTCATGTCAGCTCATTTTATGTATTTCTTTTGATCTCTAGATGGTGCTGGAGTTGCTTAAGTGCTTTGTATTCTTATGCAGCTTATTATCGAGGGGCCATGGGGATTTTGCTCGTGTATGATGTCACTGATGAATCATCGTTCAACAGTAAATTCTCTTATTGCCTTTCCTTTACCCTTTGGATTTTAAGAAATCACAATATTTTATCCATCTTGCTACTGTTTTATTGTCAATGTGTGCTGTTTGCATTTTCTGTTTTTGGGTGCGGGCAACCAACATATCTGTTTCTTGCTTGATTTATGTTCATCAAGTGTTGCTTGCATTTTATGCTTCTTGGTGTGGGTACCCAGTAAAATCTGTTTATTGTCTGATCCCTGTTTCATCGAGGTGGATTTGTGGAAGATCTTTTTTTGATATAGGGGAGCAAAATCTTCTTTCTTTCATTGTTTTATATTCTTGAATTTCTGATGGAGCTAGTTTCCGTTTATGATCAGATATTAGGAACTGGATTCGCAACATTGAACAACATGCTTCTGACAATGTCAACAAGATACTGGTGGGAAACAAAGCAGACATGGATGAAAGCAAAAGGGTATGTGCTGTATTTTACAACCTGGAGGAAATGTTTGTTTCAGTAACATGTTGGGTTGGGTTGCAAGTTCATTAATTATGGGACGAGCCCTCTTTTGCACCCTAAAAGTGTGGAGGAGTCGTATTCTGTCTTATAATTTAGGGTGTTACTTTAGGGATCCTCGTTCAATTCTTGTAAGTGTTTGTGTGTATATGCCATTGATGATAATTAGGAAAGACCTTCCTCTTGTGTTTCTCCAGGCTGTGCCCACCTCCAAGGGCCAAGCTCTGGCTGATGAGTATGGGATCAAGTTCTTTGAAACTGTAAGTGCAAATATGCTTCTAGACTGGAATCGTCATTTCTTTATCTGTTATCTTCTTCTGTTTATACCCATCGTATTTTCTGCAGAGTGCCAAGACAAATTTGAACGTGGAGGAGGTCTTCTTTTCAATTGCGAGGGACATCAAGCAAAGGATCTCAGAAACTGATTCCAGGGCAGAGGTAACGTTTGCTTTTAATTTCTTCCATCAGTTCCCTACTTGGAAAATGGGTTTTATAGCATCATTTTCCAGGGGGATTGTTTTTTGCCCCCATGTTTCTTCTCAAATTTTGATGTATTTCTCCCACTGCCCTGGTGGTACCAGCCTCAAACAATCAAGATTAACCAACAAGATCAAGCAGCCAATGGTGGCCAAGCTGCCCAAAAGTCAGCTTGTTGTGGTTCATAAATGGAGAATCAAAATATGAACTGAGGGGGAAGGTTATGCAAGTGGCATCCATTGCGGTGTCAGACTAATGCTGATGATGTTGTGCTGGGTACATGTATTTGTGCCGGGTTATTTTTCCAGAATACCAACGTTAGTGTGCTTGAAGCAGTATTTATACTCTCAATACGTGGAATTTATAATATATATCATTCCTTTTCCCTTTCTGTCGTTTGGGGCTTCAACTCGATGGCTGACTTGATGTAGATGGATAATTCAGATTTAGTTCTTTTCTCCTATAAGATGCCTGGTGTTCTTCATGTTTCTTTAGAATTTGTAATTTCGTGTGCGCATCTTTGAATGCTATCAGCCAACCACTCTACTGAGAAGTTTGCTGTTGAATTTATGCGTGCGATAGCTTGGCTCGCTGCTGCAATCGCTTGCTTAAGCAAAACCCTAGTTTTTGAAGATGCAGCACTCCCACGCTAACGATAAAGGAGAGCCAAGTGAAGGTGCCCTACTGCCATTGAAGGTGTTTGACTAAAGTGTATCTCACGCGCTGCGGCCAATGACCACCACAGGGCCGATTGAGGCCCCGGATTTACGGTCCCTCTGTAGTCGGTACACGTCACCAACTAGATGGGCATGGCATGATGCAGATCGTGGGTTTATTCAACTCGTCTCGGATAGTCTATGCATTTTGCTTATTATAATATACTGGGACCTTGGCGAAGCAGGCGTGCCGGATGCTTGACTTGTTGGCTTTTGATTAATGAATAAAAAAAATCCATTTATTCTATTCTAAGTTTTGCACCGATAATGTTTAAATAATTAAAACTACAAGTCGAACTCTGATGCATATATTTTATTAAAAAATATTTTTTAGATTTTTTATTTATTTATATTTTTTAACATTAACACATTAAAATTATTAAAAATTACTATGTAAAGTACTAATTTGGATATTTGTTTTTAAAGATAAACAAATATTAAAAGTGATTTGATTCCAAACAGAAACTTAATGATGCACAGAAACATGAAAGAATCCAGGTCAACAGCACAGAAAGTCCTAAAAACCCTGCCGGGCCTGCTCGTGTCTGAGCCCAGGACGAGATTATATCACATCACAGTAAAAAAAAGAGCAGTAAATAAATTAATAAATAAGGAAGAATCAAATAATAAACGGATACAAATAAATAAAGAATTAACAACAGCAGCAGCAGCCATAATAACCAGCTTCGAGAATACAGGGAAAGAAAGAAAACGAGAGCCCACCCTCGTTGGATTTCAGACAGCATAATCGCTTTTTCACGGCGTTAGGGTTTCCATCACTTTCTCTCCGGTACGCATTTCTTTCTGTCTGAACGCATATCGCTCTCTCGCTCCCCCCCCCCATCATCCACACACACACAATGTTTCCCTGCAAATCCACAGCACTCGAGCTCAAATCGTGCTTATTCTGTATGTTTTTGACAGTGCTATGCAGATGTTATTTCCTTTTCTCTTAATGTTATGATTAATCTGTAACCTGTGTTTTTTTTTACCTGAATCCAAAATGTTTGAGAACTTTCTTGACTTGAATTGAATCCAGTCTTTCTTTTCAACTGTTGAGCGATTAAGAACTATTGTCTGATATTGTTTTTATTTATCTCCTATTTGAAAGCTAGATTTAATAGAGGACTTAATCGCTGTTATTTATGTTTTTTTTCAGCGTCCAGTGCCGTCATTTTCCAGCTGTTAAAGTGTGATTAAGTGCTAATGTTTGATATTAATGCTGTATTGTTCTTGTTTCTTTGTTTAACAGGTGTTCTTCAACAGGGCAGAAATACCTGTTTTGTATGATTGATTTTTGAGCCTGGGAGGTGTATAGTATTATAGTCTTTGAAGAATTGGTGGTATTGGGTTTGTGTGGATTGATAGCCATGGCGTGGTTTAGAGCAGGTTCTGGTGTAGCAAGGCTTGCAATTAGGAGGACTTTATCTCAGGGTGGATCATATGCAACAAGATCACGGGTTATACCTCCTCAGAATAGATTCTTTCATTCAACAGTCTTTAAGTCGAAGGCGCAAGCTGCCCCTGTCCCCCGTCCGGTGCCTCTCTCCAAGCTAACTGATAACTTCTTAGATGGGACCAGTAGTGTTTATTTAGAGGAGCTTCAGCGAGCCTGGGAGGCTGATCCAAATAGCGTGGATGAATCGTGGGACAATTTCTTTAGGAACTTTGTGGGTCAGGCTGCTACTTCTCCTGGAATTTCAGGCCAAACTATTCAGGAGAGTATGCGTTTGTTGTTGCTTGTCAGGGCTTACCAGGTTAATGGTCACATGAAAGCCAAGTTAGATCCATTGGGGTTGGAAGAAAGAGAAATCCCAGATGATTTAGACCCTGCTCTATATGGTTTCACAGAAGCTGATCTTGATAGAGAATTCTTTTTGGGAGTGTGGAGGATGGCTGGGTTTTTGTCTGAAAACCGTCCAGTGCAGACTCTTAGATCCATATTGACCAGGCTTGAGCAGGCTTATTGTGGGAGCATAGGGTATGAGTACATGCACATTGCAGATCGTGAAAAATGCAACTGGTTGAGAGACAAGATTGAAACCCCAACATCAATGCAGTACAATAGTCAGCGGCGTGAAGTTATTCTTGATAGGTTAATATGGAGTACACAGTTTGAGAACTTCTTGGCCACTAAATGGACGACAGCTAAGAGGTTTGGACTCGAAGGTGGGGAGACTTTGATTCCTGGAATGAAGGAGATGTTTGATAGGTCAGCTGATCTTGGGGTTGAGAGCATAGTTATTGGAATGCCTCACAGAGGAAGATTGAATGTACTAGGTAATGTGGTCCGGAAACCACTCCGTCAAATATTTAGCGAGTTTAGTGGTGGCACAAAACCTGTAGATGAAGTTGGGCTCTACACTGGAACTGGTGATGTCAAGTATCACTTGGGAACTTCGTATGACCGTCCAACAAGAGGTGGAAAGAGAATCCATTTATCTTTGGTTGCAAATCCTAGTCATCTAGAAGCTGTGGATCCTGTTGTTGTTGGAAAAACTAGAGCCAAGCAATATTTCTCCAATGATACTGACAGGACTAAGAACATGGGAATATTGATTCATGGTGATGGTAGCTTCGCTGGACAAGGTGTAGTGTATGAAACTCTACATCTTAGTGCACTGCCGAGCTATACAACTGGTGGGACCATACATATTGTGGTGAACAACCAAGTCGCTTTCACAACTGATCCTAGGGCAGGAAGATCTTCACAGTATTGCACTGATGTTGCCAAGGCATTGAATGCACCTATCTTGCATGTAAATGCAGATGATATGGAGGCAGTTGTTCATGTGTGTGAACTTGCAGCTGAGTGGCGCCAGACTTTCCATTCAGATGTTGTGGTTGATTTAGTGTGCTATCGTCGTTTTGGGCACAATGAGATTGATGAACCATCTTTTACCCAACCCAAAATGTATAAGGTTAGCACAATATATATGTATATTGTTTTTACTTTGCATCATGTTTTTCGTTATCGTTGTTGTTGTTGTGGCAATATAATCCTATTTTCTGTTGGCACTACTCGTTCAACTTCTCTATCAGACTTGTGACATTTCTGATTGGGTACCTGCCAGGTTATTCGGAATCATCCATCAGCACTGGAGATCTATAAAAAGAAACTCTTAGAATCCGGGCAAGTGACCGAAGAAGATATTAGAAGGATACAGGAGAAGGTCCTTGCAATCCTCAATGAAGAATTCCTGGCAAGCAAAGATTATATTCCTAGAAGAAGAGATTGGCTTTCATCTCATTGGACTGGGTTTAAGTCACCTGAACAGCTTTCACGTGTCAGAAACACTGGGTATGCTAGCAACTTAATAGTTCCAGAATTTGTTGGCTGCTTTGTTTTTTTCATTTTTATATCGAAATCTTTACTCTGTCATGCAGAGTGAAACCTGAGATCTTGAAGAATGTAGGCAAAGCAATTACCACCTTTCCAGAAAATTTTAAGCCTCACAGAGCTGTAAAGAAGGTCTATGAGCAGCGCCAACAAATGATTGAAACAGGGGAGGGAATTGATTGGGCTGTTGGAGAGGCTCTTGCTTTTGCCACACTGCTAGTAGAAGGCAACCATGTTCGATTGAGTGGTCAGGATGTTGAAAGAGGTACATTCAGTCACCGTCATTCAGTGGTTCATGATCAGGAAACCGGGGAGAAGTATTGCCCCCTGGACCATGTTGTCATTAACCAAAATGAAGAGATGTTTACTGTCAGCAATAGGTAATATACCAAATATTTTCGTCTTCTTTTCTTGTGTTGAACTTTTACTGGGCATAAAATGCCTCAAGATTCCCTTAAATTAAATAGATATATTTTGTTGCCAAAGACTTGCTTGTAGTTACTTAAGAAACTTAAGAGTCTGCATTATGTGATTACCGATACTATTTCTCTCGCTCTCACGATTTGGTGCTATATCCTGGACTTTCATTTAACTAATAGCAGTTCTGTCTTGTGCACAGCTCTCTTTCAGAGTTCGCTGTTCTTGGATTTGAATTGGGTTACTCGATGGAAAGTCCAAACTCTCTGGTAATCTGGGAAGCTCAATTCGGTGACTTTGCTAATGGGTCTCAAGTGATATTCGACCAGTTTCTAAGCAGCGGTGAATCAAAATGGCTGCGACAAACTGGTCTTGTTTTGCTTCTTCCTCATGGATATGATGGCCAGGGCCCTGAACATTCTAGTGCTCGGTTGGAACGATTCCTTCAGGTATTCGCAATAAAGACTTTTATTCCTGTTTCTTTCCCTTGCAGCCGATTAGATGGCTTCCTACTCCAGGAACTTTATTACAGATTATTGACAACAAAAAACAAATTGCACAAGTTTCAAATTACAATTAGCATAACAAATAACATAAGGTTTCTTACAAGTTATTCACAACATGGAAGGAAGTTTCATGCTACAAAATATTTTCCCCTAAATTATTACAATCTTTTGTTATACAATCTCAAATCTGTTTGTCCTTTGCATTTGTCCTGGTTTATATGAACACAGTCCTTACTGATATGTAGATGAGCGATGACAATCCTTATGTTATACCTGAGATGGAACCAACTCTTCGTAAGCAAATCCAAGAATGCAATTGGCAGGTTGTAAATGTTACAACCCCTGCCAATTACTTCCATGTTTTGCGCCGTCAGGTGAGGGCAACTATTATAATTCCCTTTCCACCATCCTGACAGCTGTCTGCAATTTCTCATGTGCTATTGTTTCATTTCACAGATACACAGAGATTTCCGTAAGCCCCTCGTCTTGATGGCTCCCAAAAACCTACTTCGTCACAAGGAGTGCAAATCAAATCTCTCAGAGTTTGATGATGTACAAGGTCATCCTGGTTTTGACAAACAGGGGACCAGATTTAAACGTCTCATAAAGGATCAGAATGAGCACTCAGACCTTGAGGAGGGTATCAGGCGTCTGGTTCTTTGCTCTGGAAAGGTGTGACACACTGCTTCTGGTTTTTGCTTGTTCTGAATTCTGTTTTTTTTTTTTTTTATGCAGACCTAGAGGATTTTAGTTATGACATTTGTAATCCTTGCTTGCAGGTTTATTATGAGCTTGATGAAGAGCGTAAAAAGGTTGAGGCAAAGGACATTGCTATTTGTAGGGTGGAACAGCTATGCCCGTTCCCATATGATCTCATTCAGCGTGAGCTTAAGCGATATCCAAGTAAGCTTTTTACCTTCCTGGTTTTATGGTTTTCTAGTCTCCTCGAGACACAAATGTACGGGATTTAGTTACTGCACAATCGATTCAAACATCTCATCAGTTTCTTATAAAATTCGAACATTAATTCTTTGGGGAGATTGTAGTTGAGCGTGGTTTCATACTTGAGGTGGCTGAACTTGAATTTCTCCTCTCTATTTTACTGAACTACCTATCTGTTGACATCACTAGTAACTATATCTTGACGCTCTTTTTCATCTGCGTTTCTTTTAGATGCGGAGATTGTTTGGTGCCAGGAAGAGCCAATGAACATGGGCGCTTTCAGTTACATTGCACCACGACTTTCCACTGCCATGAAAGCACTGGACAGAGGAACTATGGACGATATCAAGTATGTCGGACGTGGGCCATCTGCTGCATCAGCCACTGGTTTCTACCAGGTGCATGTGAAGGAACAGACTGAACTTGTGCAAAAAGCATGCAGTCTGAACCAATAAAGTTTCCTAACTGAAGCTCTTGCGAACTGTTGAGCATAAAGTCTAATAACAACATCTATACATCAAATTTTTTTTTTGAAGTTTTGATACCGTTTATATATTGCCTTGTTTATGATGCTCCTCATCCCCCCCCACCCACAAAACTTCATCACCAGTTTTCCTTCATCAAAAACTATTTAACTAACTATTGACAACAGTGACCTTTTCTTACAAGGTTATTGTTTATTATTAAATT
The DNA here is from genome assembly GCA_964035475.1 of Salix caprea. Classification (NCBI taxonomy): domain Eukaryota; kingdom Viridiplantae; phylum Streptophyta; class Magnoliopsida; order Malpighiales; family Salicaceae; genus Salix; species Salix caprea. Next base: position 2,441,930 of record OZ037757.1, on the reverse strand, counting down.
AACTGGGGATGATTTTATTTATTTATAAAGCATAGTGAAATGACTCCATCACCTTTGGTCGACGTCTATTGGATTGCGATATGTAGTTTCCAGCTTGAATCTTTTGTCTTCGAAATTTGAGAACTCAGATTTAATGGACAGAGAAAGGATATAGACAGGGACGGGAAGGCGGGCAGGCAGGATCATCTTATGTAAATGAAAATTGGCCCAGCCCATGACTTCTTCACAAGAACTCGAGAAAAGCGAATCACGCTTATTTGTATATTCAAGTTCCACGTGTCAGGTGTAGGTGATATTGACATTTGACACATGGAGTTAAACGATCACTTACTAGTGACCTCTCCTCTCCATCATGATATAATTTCTCAACTTTATTTTTCCGGTCTGCTAAGAAAAAGAAAAAAAAAAACTAATCCTCGTTTGCCTCTCTTCAGCCAGCAATCCATTTGGGACGTCTCTGCTCTACAAAATGACAATGGCTCTTTCGCTTGGAGCTACATATACCACGTGATAACATGAAATCGTTTGTGTGAATCTTTCTACATATTCATACAATATTTTAAATTTACGTACGTGTTTGAATTTTTGTTATAACTTGAATTCTGTTTTGATTGATATGGGCTTTCTGTTTTATCATTGAATATTTATATTAAATCTGTTTGTTTCCTGGGAAAAAAAATACACTTGGGTTTCAGATAAACCTTAGATTGTATTAGGCTTTTAATGGTAGAGTAGAGGGTTTTTCGATTTATCACCAAGGCAAATTGCTACACTCGTTTCTATTTTATTCTCTGTTGTTTATTTTCCACTTCACACGAATTTCTTGATGCAATGTTTTCCCACGTGAAGTTCATTTTTTATTTATTAATACAGTAGCTTTTCTAGCATTTTCAAGCATGAAGGTTTAGGGAATCGTTATTGTTAAGCCCTTTGAGTTACGGCGATCCAGATTTTGTCTTAAAAGCATTCCTGATTCGTTTATACAGGAATCTATTAAGAAACAATCGGTGATGCTAATGGTTGAGGCTTGAGCTTAGGAGGCGCAATCTTTGTTCAGCTGTCACTCTCTGATACTAACTGATAATGTTTTAGATGGCAGGAGTAGTGTGCACATAGAAGAGCTTCAAAAGGCCTGTGAAGTTGACCCGGATAGCGTGGACGAGTCAGGGGACAATTTCCTTAGGAATTTTGGAGGACAGACAGCAACTTCAACTGGAGTTACAGGCCAAACAAGACAAGAGAGTAAGCGTTTGCTGTTGCTGATTAAAGCTTACCAGGTTAATGGCCACATGAATGCCAAGTTAGATCCACCGGGTTTGGAAGAAAGGGAAATCCCTGATAATATGGACCCTGCTTTTCATGGGTCTACTGAAACTGATCTTGATAGGGAGTTCTTTATAGAACTGTGGAACATGCCTGGTTTTTTAGCCGACACTCGTCCAATGATGACCCTGCGATCCATATTAACTAGACTCGAGCAGGCCTACTGTGGGAGCATCGGTTATGAGTATATGCACATCAATGGTAAAGAAAAATGCAACTGGTTAAGGGAAAAGATTGAAACATCAACACCGATGACATACAACAGGGAGCGGCGTGAGGTTTTCCTTGATAGGCTGACGTGGAGTAAACAATTTGAGAATTTCCTGGAAACTAAAATGAAGCAGCTAAAAGATTTGGGCTCGAAGGCGGGGAGACTCTAATCCCTGGGATGAAGGAGATGTTCGATAGAGGAAGGCTGAATGTTTTAGGCAATGTTTTTAGGAAAACACTTTCCCAGATATTCAGTGAGTTTGACAAGAATGCAAAGCCTGTCGAAGAGGTTGGGTTTACACGGGTACTGGTGACGTTAAGTATCCCAGTAAATCTAGGAAAATTTAGAAATGCAGCATGCTTTCAACAATTGGAATCCATAATAGATTCAAATGTGGGTGGGGATTCTGGGGAATAAAAGGCTGAAATCATTTTATTAAACACGTCAAAATCTACCCTACAGGAACCACTGATTTCTGCGCTTGATGTTATTATTACCCCAAGTTCTTACTTTTAGAACTATGACTTGACATGCTTTCTCGTATTCGATCTAGTGTGTGGGTTTTTCTGTCTGAATGTTGTGATTGTTTCAGACGCTGAGATTGTTTGGTGCCAGGAAGAGATTGTCCAGCTTGCCATGAAGCCCCAACCAGTAAAGCTCGTCTGCTGAGCCATCCACTCAAAACCCTCCTCTGCTAATAATTCCATGACCCATCGAGGATCATAACACTATTAACCTGCTTCTTCTTTTTTTAATTTGTTACGACTCCAATTTATTCGATGTTTCACCCATCCAAATGCTTCAATCTGGTTCTGTTTCTCCATGAAAGAGGATTTATTAATAATAAAACAGGCTGTGCTAGCTGTTGCCGATGACAAGTGGCGGGGCGGCCGTTTATATACAGGGATCATGGATGATCGACAATTCGCTGGCTGATCTGATACGGCAGTGGAAGTAAAGCTGATACGCTACAATCTCATCGATGGCACCGCCGTAGCAAATAGCATTTGGGGAGGGGTTTAATTTTCCAGCTACCAGTCGTTTTCTCCGCTATTGGGCCTGTGATATTGTTGGGCCTACATTTGGGCCTATCGGTTTTGTGGATTAACAAAACTAGCTAATGAATTAGTCCATACTGTTTCAGGAACTTATATTTGCCCCCCCCAACTCCTTATAATCCAGTGATTTCAGAAATACTATCGGGCTAATTTCAAGGCCTTTTCACACGTGCTGGTGCTGCAGTGGAAGCCACGTGAGACGACGCCAACCCCACCCTTCAATGAAATCCATCTAGGAATATTTATTTATTTATTTATTGAAATAAAAAGTCGGATGTCACTACCGTGTGAAAGGAAAATGATTCATGACTTCATTGTGGATATAGCAACCAAGCAAGCAAACAATTAAAGCTTTTTATGTGTCACCGAGCTGTGCCCTCCTCGAAACAAAAAATGAACATCACTTTCTAATCTGCATGAATTCCTCATGGCTCAAAACATGTTTCAAGCTCTCTGGAATACGTACGTGTATGGAGATCGTTCGGATATGCATCAGCCCTGGATTTTATCAATCATATTGTAGACCTGGAGTGATTGGTTTGCTAGGTGGCTAGCCAATTAGGAAGACGTGCAAGAAAGATGTATATTCTCGGGAAAGAGCTTGGCTATGCCTTGGAGGAAATGCTACTGCTTAACTTTAACTATATTTGGAGTCTCGTAGATATGATCTCGGACGTCAATTATTTATGTTAATTTGCTGCTTACCTGATTGCACTTGCCGAGGTCTTTAAATTATGGGAATGCAGCACAAAAGTTTGTTTCTTTTTGTGTTTTTGGCAAGATGGGTAATAAAAGTGAATACACCAATTCTCACACCGGAAGAGCGATGAATGCCACCGATTACCAACTAAATGATAAAAAATAATATAAATTATACTATAAAATTTCATAATTTCTTAAAATTAAAAGCCAAGTCGTTTCTTTAACCAATCGTTTTGCTCAGTATGTGTGGCTCGGTGAGATACAGATCAGCACCGTTAACTATTCAGTGATCATCGTGCTCAGCACGAATTAAAACCATCAATTTGTTTTCGGTCTTTAACTGGCTAGGAACAAATTAAGTCTTGGGCCTGCTTGCATATGCAACGCATTATATTGAGGGCATCGGATGGGTTAAGAGCTATTAAAGAGGAAAGAAAGGAAATTAGCCCTCTAGAAAATCAGATAAAAAAAATTATACACTTCATGGAGCTTACACCGGCTTTACTACGGGAACTAACAAGACCGATGGAGGAGTTGTCTTTTCTGGGTTCTCGTATAAACAAAATCTTCTTACACAAGTGGAATAATTAAGCTAGAATTTTCTAGGTTTAAGCCAAAATCTAAGCGAGCTAGATCCAGTTTGATCTCCTCAACCATACTTGCGTTTATGTATCTGAATATAACGATCTGATTTAATGAAAGATAAATTCCTATCGGATTCGGAAAAAAAATCTTAATTGCATAACATTAAATGGTTAAATCCCATCATGACAAGACACGCAAATATGTAGGTGCTGGTTCCTATTTAGGGATAAATCACTTAGTGGCAAGATGAAATTATTTGAGTATGAGATGGATTGCAATTTGTTACTGGAAATAAGTAAAACATGACCACTATGATCGATAGAATAAATATAGAGTGAAAGGGTGAAACGAAATGGCATGGCTCTGTTCGCAGAAGTTGATGTTGTTTTTTAAAGTGTTTTTTATTCAAAAATATATTAAAATGATTTAAAAAATATATATATTTTTGATATCATTATAAAATGATCAAAAAACACCAATTTTTTTAATTTAAAATAATAATAAAAAATTATTTTTTATAAAAAACGTTTTTAAAAACTAATGTAAAACACGAGAGCCACTTATCCCAACCCCACCATCCACGTTGGAGGCCATAAATGTTTCTGATCATATCTTGACGTAAACTCTCACTGGCAAATCTTGATAATTAAAGTCAAAATATAGATTAAAATATTCGATCATGGAATATTCGGTCACAACTCTCCAGATTAATTATCCTAGTGAAATATATATATATATATATATATATATATATATATATATATATATATATTGTAACTGTGGACCGATATGTGCCTCGCCCAATCCAATTAACGAGAATAAGAACCTGGTATATATAGCAACTTCAATCCAGTCACAAATATTCACACCCACAAACTTTCATATTGCTTAAACGTTAATTAATTGATTAATCTTTCTTGATATATAGAGAGAGCACATTAATTCATGTGATTAGTCGAGTCACAAAATTAATTTGAGAAGCTTTAAATCATGATGCATCAATTATCAATAACTATATATATATTGACATGAGGGGTGATTGCACAGCAATCTACAGCTCTTCGATCATGTAATGACACTAATCTAAATGTATATCTTTTTTTTTTCCTCGAGCTAACTGTTTATTTTTTTATCTTAAGAAATTATTTTATTTAAAAATTTATATTATTAAATAAAATTTTAAAATATAATATATATTATTCTGCTTTGCTAAGCTATTGTTTTCCCGAATGTTGCAGATATTTTGTCTGGCGAAAGCACTGTAAAGTGTAAACGGGAAATGAAAAGGTGACAAAAACTCAGTAACAAATCAAATCCCATCCCATAAACTTTGAATCACCCAAAAAATGCTTTAATGCCCGAAGTTACGTTCAAGTCACCCCTTTCCTAGGCATTATTTTGCTTGTTGCATCCAGCTTTCTTCTTCTTCTCTCTCTCTAAAACTTGTTAATTTTTATTTTTAAAAAATGATTTTTTAAATTTCAAGTTAATTTTTCTACTGTTTCTGATATGTTAATATCAAAAACAAAATTTTAAAAATAAAAAAAACTTATTTTCAAATATAAGGTAATTTTAAAAACAATCATAAATTATGACAATACCAAAATACTCTTTGTCAGCAACATCAATTAATGGTGTTTGATATATATATATTATAAAATTAAAATGACTGCAGGTTTTCAGGATGTAATGAAACCGAAGGTGGTCTTTCATAATAAGATCAGTTAGTGGAGTCCCTAGACTTTACACAAATTAAAGCCGTGTAGATATTGCAATATTGATATATGAAAAACACTATATAACCAAGCTATCCCGCCCTCACTCAACTCACAAGCTCGTCACATTGTGTGGAGAGAGAGAACGAGTTCTTGAGTGAGAGAGAGAGAACGAGTTCTTGAGAGAGAGAGAGAACGAGTTCTTGAGAGAGAGAGAAGAGCAATCGTTATGGCAATAGAGTCCTCAGATTCACCTTATGATAGGGCAAGGCCATTTTTGGCTGTGGTGTTCATGCAGTTAGGCTATTCAGGCATGTCCATAATCTCTAAGCATGCCCTAAACGAAGGGATGAGCCAGCATGTACTGGTAGTCTACCGGCATGCCGTTGCCACCATTGTCATTGCTCCGTTTGCTTTTATTTTTGAAAGGTATGGGGTTTTGTGGATTCTCAATTAATTTCTATCAAATATATACGCCAATGAGCAATAGCTTTAGCTAACCATTTATAAATTCACGAATGTTTTGTGCAGGAAAGCAATGCCAAAGATGACTCTCTCCATCTTCTTCAAGATATTGTTGCTGGGCTTGTTGGAGTGAGAATCATGATTTTTAATTACCTTTTACGAGCTTGTTCCAGCATTTTCGCCCCCCTCATCCTTGTTAAACTGAAATGAATATTTTGCAGGCCAACGATTGACCAGAACTTGTACTATACTGGCATGAAATATACCACAGCAACTTTTGCTGCTGCCATGTGCAATGTTCTTCCGGCTTTTGCATTTGTGATGGCTTGGGCCTTGAGGTACTGCACCAGCCATAACTTGCATGTTAATTTGCAGGCATGAACCTTGCACAAATTATATGTGTGTGTGTGTGCATGGATATATACGCGGTCCATATATCCTCATTATTTTATATCTAGCTATATATATAGTGAGTTTTTTATTTTTATTTTCGTAGGCTTGAGAAGGTTAACATAAGGAAAATGCATAGCCAGGCAAAGATAGCTGGGACCATAGTCACAGTGGGAGGGGCTATGCTTATGACTCTTGTTAAGGGAACCCAGTTGGATTTGCCGTGGACGAAAGGGTATGATCAAATAGCATCTACAGGTGGATTAACTCAGCAGGATCCTATTAAGGGTGCTCTTATGATCACCATAGGCTGTTTCTGCTGGGCTAGCTTCATAATTCTCCAGGTAATTTGGCCTATAGCAATTAATATCATATTAGATCAAAAAAACAATTTATGCAATGATCACTAAAAAATCGTCAGGTAATTGTAGGCACGTACAGGGCAATCATTTTGTTACTGTTGCCATCCAAAACTAGCCATTACATGAGTATTTTCGTGGGGTCATTCTAATCCGTAAGAATTATATGTTTTTTTATTTACAGGCAGTGACATTGAAATCATACCCTGTTGAGCTCTCCCTTACAGCTTGGATATGTTTCATGGGAACTATGGAAGGTTCTGTTTTTGCAGTTGTGATGGAAAGAGGAAATCCCGCAGCTTGGTCTGTAGCCTTGGATTATAAACTACTGGCTGCTGTCTATAGTGTAAGTATTTTTTTAATTCTAACAACACCTTTCTTTTTCCTTCTGAGTTGATTTATTAACAGTTTTTAAACTATTTTAATTTGTTTTTCCAGTTGAATTGAGAAAGAATATTGATTTCATTGGCTTTGTGTTGTTGAAATACAGGGCGTGGTCTGCTCTGGGCTTGCTTATTATGTTCAAGGATTGATTATGAGGCGCAGGGGACCAGTTTTCGTGACTGCCTTCAGTCCTTTGAGCATGGTCATCGTTGCCATTTTAGGCTCTTTTTTCTTGAAAGAGATACTCTATTTAGGAAGGTAAGGAAAGTATTGCTAGCTAACAGTGGAGTATATCACAGGCGCCATTGTTGATCCAGTGCTGAGCTTATGAATTACTTAAAATACTCAAAAACTTCCGCTGACCAGAACTGAGACACGGGTCATACATTGTCAAACTTTGAACCTAGCATGTTTGGCTAAATCCTCGTACAAAACAAAACAAAATAAAAATAAAAATGGGAGGTAATAAAATATGTCACTCCTGGAATTTTTTGGCTGTGGACTAAATGAATAGACCACTGTTTCTTTGTAGGGTTATTGGAGCAGTTGTCATTGTTAGTGGCCTGTATCTAGTGTTGTGGGGCAAAAGCAAGGATCAACCTCCACCCAATTCAAGCGATGATAAGGTGGCAGCAGGTGATACAGAAATTGCTACCAAAACTCATGAGAGGACAGAGACTTTGGATCAAGATTTTGTTGCTCTAGATCTTACCAAAGTTAGACCTGCCGATGAACGTGATTGAAGGAACTAGGCGACTTTGAAACGATGCCGTTTATTTCTCATAATCTGGGCTTTGTTGTAATTAATTATCAACCAAGCTTAATATCGATGCGAAATTTCCATATTGATATTTCAACTAGGATTTTTTTTTCCCCTTGCGGGGATGTCATGAATATAAAAAAATTCCACCATGTTAACCACGGTTAATTAAGATTTGTTTTTCTGGTTAGTATGAAGACAATCCAATCACTCTTTAGTGCTCGCTTAATTAGTGGAGTCCATTGCCCGTTGCCCCACCTTCCTCCTTATTACGAGGAGGTTTGCTGCCGTATTAAGAGATTAAGAGAATGAAACGACTGTCTTGCTCTTTATTTTAGCACTGTAACTATTATTAGCAGATGGAGACTCGAAAAAAACAAGAAGAGATATACTTAGCAGCAGCATGATCACATGAATTATTACTGGGTGTTAATTTTGTGTCATCAAGTTAATTAGCTACACCCTGTTCTCTTATTTTTACGCCCGGTTTAGCTAAGGGCACTCCAATCTACCCCAATTTATGAGAGTTGTATTAGCTATCTTGCATTGTTAAAACTAGTTTTAGGTATAGGATCTTTCTGAACAGTGAACTTACTGTCTCATATGAGCGAGCCCACAGTGTCCATTAAGGAAAGTGGGATAGATTATGAATGGGCCACTTCAATCCTTTACTATACAAGTGGGCTCTAATTAGCCTAGGCCCAAAAAACAAGCTCGCGTCCCAGCCGCTCAACCAGTATGTTCTCTCCTCTTTTCGTTTTTTTTTTCTTATTTAGGTCAAGATCCAAGAGCCTGCCAAACTAGCCGAGAAACGAGTACATGAATTCAGAGATCGGAATCAGCCCTGACGCGTGCCTTGCTCTTTTCCGAGCAATAAGCAAGCCTATAGCAAAATTATTTATATAGCTTTTAATTTCCGATCAATATTAGACCATACACAATTATTTCAAAGCACGTGTGGCCGGTGAAATTAAAAATCTATGTAAGCGCAAACACTTGCTTGGTTTTACTTATTGGGTCTGAACAATATTGTAAAACTAAGGCAAGAATTAGTAAATATGATTTTAATATTATAGTTAAAAAATTATGTTGTAAAGGGATGAGGCAACATGCAGTAGTTTACAAGCATAATAATAAGGTTTTTACTAAAAGCTAGATATATAGAACTATTGAAGATCATTTCCATCAATCAATGGACATGTGGTGATTAATGTATCTAATTCCCTATGGCTTCATCGTTCAAGAGGTATAGCTTCTGATGGAAGGCAAGATAGCAATTGACCTCAAGAATAACGGGTTTCCTAGAATGATTGCTAAGATTTTTGTGACAATAAAATGTTGACAAAATGGAGACATGCCTTCAAATTTTTTTAATGAGCAAAATTAAGCAAGTGTTTTTTTTCTCCCAAAAAACAACCATATGGGGCTGACTTGTAGATAGATCTAGAGCAATCTGAACAATCAACAAGTGCTCGCGTGATGGAAGCAAAAAACAGGAGTCAGAGAGTTGACCTTTGCCCTTGAACTGTGTAATGCTATTCCTCAACCACGAAATGTTATTCTCTAGCACTTCAATGAAATCGCATGCAACAAAACTGGACCTAAATCCTACTTTTAACTGGAAAAGCCAAAGGTCAAACAGGAATATAGCTCAGTCTACTCCGCTTCATAAGTGAGCTTAGATTAGTCCACGAGTATACACGTGTCCTATAATACTTGCACATAGCTGTTTCATCTGTTAAAGAAACAGGGTTTGGAGCTTTGGAGAAGAATATTCATGTGGTGATGCAAAAATGGGATTTGCATTCAATCTTCAACTAATAGGACACAGTGTGTCAATAGCTACAGGCATGTAGCAATCCTTGGAGTTCTACACATCTCCATAAAGTTCATTTACTCTATCCTATATTTGCAACCAAGCCTCTATAGAGCATGGCATGAAGTATAAAGAAGCTTGTTGCACAACTTCATCAATACTATCCCCGTCATGTGAAAAGGAATTAGATTTGCCTACACAACTAACATGCAGAAAGCACCTCTAGCCCCAGTCATGCATGCACAAACACAGTAGTCTACCAATAACAGAATAAGTCCAAAACTAAAACTTAAATTCTTATAGCAAAAGATAAAAAAGTTGAGGAAACATTTCACCTCTCAAAATTATTAGAAATACCAAAACATGTCTATAATTACCAGAGAAATATGCTTCTATGGACAGAACACATGCCACCACACATATTCTAAAAGATGGGTCTTCATCTCAAGATGGTAGAGTGACTTCTTCCTTTCCATAGATGCGCTTAAGTTCACGGGTAGCAGCTTCATATGATGCTGATGCAAGGAAGAGGAGAAGAAAATTTGTTGTGAGAGAATAAGTAACTAATATTTGTTCAAGGAAGTCACATAAACTCATCTAAAATTACTCCTTACCTTTCCAGCTAAGGAAATTCTTCTGATTAATAGCAGATCCGGTAACAGTTTCGATCGCATTGAACAGCATCTCCTGAGGAGTGTTCTTCAGCTCTTGAACAACTGCATAGATGGTCTTCCCATTCTCAAAGTAAATATGGTTATTGGGATGCTTGGTCTTACAGTTAGCATGACGCTCAAATTCATATGCATTCAGAACCTGCATGGTGCATAAGTCATGAATAGTTTTGAACATTTCATTAGTTTTGTTTCAAGACACTAAACTATATTTAGAGTTGCCTACCTTATTGCTGCATGCTTTGCAACTACATAAATACCCAGTCCCTTTTATAGTTCCTCTAAGAGTTTTCTGCCAAGATTAAGGTTATACATTTTAATGTGGGAACCTTAATCAGTAAGATCATTCCGAAATGTATATTAACATATGAAGCATAATATTTCAATCTCACCTCCCTGGACCAGGAAACATATTTCACAGGAACCCCGTCAAGCAAGCCAGTTGATAGCAAGCTCTTGACATTTGAGGGGAAGTTGTTAGGAGGGATCTTCTTAGATGTCTTCAGCTCTTTATTCTTGGCGGCAGAATCAATTGTTGTCTTTGGCTCTTTATTCTTGGGGGCTGCATTGAATGTTGTCTTTGGCTCTTTACCCTTGATGTCAGTATCAGTTTTGGAATTAGCTTCCAGAGCACTATTTTGTTGAGGGTTTGCAATGACCTTTGGTACAGAATTGGTATTCAATTGTGGATCAACACTCGCCTGAGGCAAATTGTTCTGAACTGGTACTTCTGAAGTTTGAGTCGTGTTCTGATTGCTCACGAGCAAGTCATAGCCTCTAATAACATTGCCAGACAGATTTGTCTCAGGTTCATCATGAAAGCTTTGAAAAGAAATGGAATTGTTGTCACCCTTGTTGTAGTTGTGACCAACGGATAGAATACCAGAATTCTGTTTGTCCTGGGCAGGAGTCATGGATGCAATATCAATATCTGCCTTGTCATATATCGGAACATTTGATATGACATTATCTCCTCCCTTGCTAAATGAGGAACCCATCAAAATGAAATTTTCACTCGATTTATCATAGGAGGGTCCCATCGAAATGAAACTCTCATGCCCCTTATTGTAGGAGGGAGCCATTGATATGAAATGGTTATCTTCCTTGTCATAAGATGGACCCATAGTTATGAAATTGGCATCCTTCTTTTCAAACGGCTGACCCATTGATAAGATACTCTCATCTCCCTTGTTATAACCCTGCCCCATTGATATGAAATTGCCATCATCCTTGTTAAATGCATGGCCCATTGAAATGAAACTGTCATCTGCCTTGCTGAACGTGGGGCTGATTGAGATGGTATTCTCATCCCCATTGTTATAAGTAGAGCCCAAAGAGATGGCATTGCTCTCCCTCTTATTATAGGCAGTCCCCATTGAAATCATACTGTCATCTCCTCTAGTATAGGAGTGCCCCAGAGATGAAGAAATGTCATTGCTTGAGTCTCTAACTTGATTGACTCTCACTTTTCTGAGGCCACCAAAACTAATAGATGCAGAGGGATCTTCAACATTATGAGACATAGACAAACCCATTGAGCAGTTGCTGCCATATAGGTCATTGAAATCCTTTCTTTCCATGTTCATATTTCCATTGCCGGCAGAAGGCACATTGCTACCACTGTTAATCCGAAATGGTTCAAACCCAAACAGGCGGTCACTAAATTGCCCTGAAACTGACTGGAAGCAGGAAGTATTATTCCATGGAGAAATGTTCATTTGTGACATTCCCATTACAGGCCTGTTGTTGCTAGAAGGTTCGACTGCTTGTTTCTTGTTGCTGAACAGTTCAGGTTCAGCACTATCCGTAAACCACTGATGACCACGCTTTGGTTCCATTCTAGAGGAATTATCAAAACCTATATCTCCATCAGTTAAACACCCCACATCTCTGGTCATCCAAAAGCTTTTGTGTTGGTAAGACTGCCAAAAAACAAGAGCCATCAAAGTTACAATCATATATCAACAGGACTAGAGCAGAACATAAATTGAGGATTCAATATTCCAAAAATGTATTGCAGAGGGTAAAGGGGCATGAAATAATGCCAAACAAACAATTAATGGCAGGTGCTGATTAAGCAATAGCAACTTTCAAAAAAGACAAACATGTACTCCATAATGTGTTAAATTCTTAAATTCATAGATCCTCTATTCTTCAGAGTTAAACACATCAGTCAATAACCGAGGGTGCCTTCTTTGCAGACAAATAAGTCAGCTCGCAGTGAACTTGGTATGCAATTTAACCTGAAGGCCAATTTCATGCCATTTCAAAAATACTCCAATAGCTTTCCCATTTTTCCCTTTGGTCATATTCATTGTTCAACTCTGCTTGGTTTGTTGAGAAAATAATGGATTACAAATCATCATGAGCACATTAAATGCATATAAACTAGAAGAGCAAACATAGTAGGCAATGAAATTTTAGATCCACAGCTTTTCTCAAAGTTACAAGATAAGATTCAGCAGCCTTGCAAATTTTATGGATCTTACAAACAACTTTCCAATGATAGAACTTTATATCACAGCTTTTCTCAGATCCACACTTGAATACTCAAATGACCAAAGGAAAACATCTTTGGCCGGTTGAAGTGGTTAAATTAAACAAGGAAACAAACTGATTTCCACTCAAGGAACTAAGTGCATGAGCTAACTGTCAATGCTTATTTAATGTGATCATTCTTTCTTAAACATCAGCTTATTTTTTTATTAAACCAAGTCCAACCATAATGAACGTAAAATTAATTTTTTTTTCTCAATCATCAACAATAAGCCATGTCAAAAGCAAGTTTATAAGCATGAACCACGCAGAGTATATGACAATCAAAAAAGTAGGCAACATAAATTGGATCCATCAATAACCTTTTGAGCTTACTTCAAATTCTATAATCAGCTAGCGAGCTATTTTATTCTATTGACATGCACCATATACATGGATAATAGGCCTAGTTTGTGAAGATGACAACAAGCCAACTTAGATTGATTATGCTCTATCAACCACGACAATGTTATCATGGTATGTACTTTAAACTTATGCATGTTGTATTAACCTGGCCTTGTTTCATTTCCAAACTTCTGATGAAATCTAGATTTGGAAACCAAGAAACAATGATTCTCAAGCTCAAAACTTTCTCTATAATCTCATGTCCTTGCAAATGTCTGAGGCATGCGCTTCCACATATAAGACAAGGCAATCTTTTGCTCATGAGATGACTTCTTGGGCTTTCATGATTATTTGTTTTTAATGCAGCTCAATGGCAAGTTGTGTTTATGCCTTCTGCTAATCCTACAAATGAGCGGTATCCCTTTGGTGCTAATTTTTTAAGATTTGTTCACTTCAACTTATTTAAAAGAGAGAGAGAGAGAAGGCGAGGGATACGCATAAACCTTGGAGAGGTTTGTAGGGAATCACAACAACTCACGCAGATAAAATTCCATGTCAAACCCAATAATACTTGAGGCGTTGTGTTGAAATATTGTCCTGATTTCATGCATGACCAAGAATAAAAATAAAAATTGCAATGGTGTGGGTCTGAACAGCTTGTCCAAACCACTGTACATGTTGCATAAATGGTTCTTATGTATCAAAAGTCTGGAAAATATACTATGTAACAGTAACAGTAACAGACAACATAAATCATGACTCTTAAGTTAAAAGTGGAAGGATTTAGGCCAACCACATTAGTTTCAATGAGAAATAATTAGAATTTGGAAAGGAAATCAAGTAAAATGCTTTTAAAAAGCCTTGCAAGTAAAATAGACGGGGACATTCCATCCTGAGAAGGAAAGTGTTGAGGCAAGACAGGAAGCAAGATAAAGAAGCAAGTAAGGAACAAGCTGAATGGATGGCCCATACAATTAGAAGCAACACCATGAATACAATAGTATGTGGAATCACTATGATACAATTATTCATTTAAAAAGAAAGTGTGAGAGAAATAAAAGGATTCCATATAACAAGGATATATATTAATTTAGTTGATGATTTATTTGGAAGGAGCTAAAAGTACAATTGGCAATTTTCTATATTGATTTTTTTTATCCTACACACTAGATAGACTAGGTTAGTGCCTTTAGTACATATTCTCCTTATATAACAAAAAATTGGCCATTTTAATTTATTTTTTTCTATGCACCTTTTTCACACTTGAATTTGATTTTGTTTTTATTTGCTATTTTGTTTACATCTTTTTTCTCAAGAATTTTAACCGCTCATTGAGTTTTGTTTTGCATTTCCCTTGTTTCGTTTGAAAGTTTCAAAAGTGATCATAATGGGATTCAAAACTACATATATTATTGGTAAGTTACCACCAATGACCAATCATCCTATCCATTTTTACAATCCACCACCATCAATTACGTCATTAGGTATTAACAATGATTGATCGTCAATCACCATGTTGGTCGGTGACCACGTTCAACTACTGATGAGGCAATTGGCCAATTGGAATTGGAAAGTCATTGACAAGATTGTTGAAGTTGTTGAAATTCATTCATTGTCAATCAATTATCTAGCACTAGTCAAATATAGGTTGTCAGTGACTACAACTACATTATCGTTGCTAGTTTGCGATGTTACCTTTTTGTTCCAAATTGGATACAATTTCTTTAGGAATGAAAACCAAAAACAAGATTCATAACAACAACAAAAAAAAAAAAAAAAACAAGAAAAGAACAATTGAAAGATATAATAAATTAGCTTTTATGCTTTGTGCCAAATACAAATGTATCCCGTGAGCATTTAAAATTTATGTAGTGGGCAAAAGGTGGGTAGTAAAACCTTCATGAGCATTTTCTTATATGGGACCCACTATCGATTCATGCAAGTGTAGTGTACACGAGAGTCAATTTGAAGGTGGGCGGCACCAATAAATGGAGGTAGCATTACTTATTTTTCCTTTATGATTGGTAAAAGATTTGTTATAAAACCTTTATGAGCATTGGGATGGCTTTCCTTATAAAAAGAGCACATTCCAATATACGACGTGCATTTCATGTTGTGGAGGTGGATAAAAAAAATACATGTTAAAATCAACTTTTCTTTCAGAAAAAAGGGTAATTTTTGAGAATATGAACATATAGAGAGATGTTCAAGGAAAATTAGTGTTTGATACAAGTAGAACAGAAAATTACATGTATGACACAAAATACATCACCATAACGAATCTAAAATGCCACATGAGTTTGAAACAAGTGATTTTTACAAAATGCAACCACTGATAGTAAGACTTCTAGTAATAAGATATGTGAGATGAAGTCTTTTTCAACCTCTTTAATAGTGTCACTCCATAGAAGAATCTATAGGAAGTTGGATTGCTATAAAAGTTTATGTTCTTGTACAAATGAAAATCCTAGTTACATTGAATATTGATGTTGCATATAAATGAGATGACAACAATGAGCCTCTCTTTTTTGAAAGATCACTGGTGAAACTTTATGCCTATATGCTTCCATGATGTTGCTTTTTAAGTTGGTTATTGAGTTGTTGCTCAATAGATGGAAATGCATTGTGCTCATCATGAAAAAGTATTTGGTGATTTTTGTCGCACGTCGCCGCGCATTCTGTCGCACGTTGCCGCGCATTCTGTCACACGTCGCCGCGCGGCGACGTGCGACAATTTTGATGGAATAGACCTTTAATGTCATGAAGCCCCTCACCCCTATTCCTAATGTTGGCAAGTAGCCTTGAGCCCTCAAGCTGTGTTGACAACCTTATAGGCCACCTTCCACCTTTTGGGATGCTCCTTTGAGATTGAAATTTTTTTTCAAGAAAAGGTTAGGCATGTGCGCTTGAAAGTCATCAAAAAGACACAAAAGACAATGGTGTTGGCCTAAAGAGCCCCTAAGAATTATCGTCAGACAAAGTCCTAGCAAGTGTGCACCTAAAAACCCTTCAACAATGGCATAGGTTTATGTACTTAAGATTACTCGAAACTATTTAAGGATCTTTTTCCTATGTGTTTGATATGTATCTTTTGAGTTCTTCAATAAAAAAATGTTATAGGATTTAGTTTCCTTATCATGCCTTCTCCCATTTACCTTGTTTACTATGATTTTATTATTGTATGATTGATTTATATTTATTGCGGTGACAAAAACGCAAACACAAGTTTATTACATTTAAATTAAATGACTACCATTCTCAACATTTCTATGATGGGACATTAAGTTTGGATTGCCCAATGTAGCTTACCTGACTTAATTCTCATGTGTGTAGAAAGAGATGGATGAAATGGAAAATGAAAAGGACAAAGTTGGGTAAGCATGAAAGAAATGATCTTTCAAGCTCGATAAAAAACGTCAAGCCTCGAGAAAAGGTATAGAAATAAATGTGTGATCCTTGCCCTTAGTTGCACATTGCACAATATTGACTTTAATCATATGAGGAAGGTAATTCCATGTTTAAACAAATGACAAGTTCAAAATCAGATTTGTCATTTCATTCAAATGTAAGCAACACAATTCCTTAATCCTACACCACAGCTCACTCCACCCTCCTTTTAGTACTTGCTCTAACCGTCTATGGTTATGAATTGCAGTCAGCATTGTGATAAGCATATAGGATTCCAAAAGGGGCTAGCACTCGCCTTGAACTTCTCTTCATAGTAGCTGAATTGTTTTTCCATTGAACTCTGCCCTCAGTTGAGCCATGAGCCTTTAAATTAGTTCTTCACTGAGACAAATCAACATCCATCCTTGCAAATTGAAGACAACTTCCATGCAGGAGAAGTGATGAGCATTGCATATTTTGAATGTTGGAAATCAGATATTAAGGCTTCCAATGGCACAGGTCACGCAATCTTGAAGACATTTAAAGTGGAAGGAGGTTGGACTATAGAACTTGCAAGTTCTCAACTAAAATGGCCTTGAGAGGAAGTAGAAATAAACATTGATTTAGGATGAAGGTTCATATACATAGTTGTTTCTGACTATATCAGGAGAACTAATTTTATTAGGAAAGGAATGAGTTCTCATATATGGATATTTCTGGCTGTATCAGGAGAAATAATTTTATTAGGAAGGAATATACCTAATATCAATCAAGTGAGTATCTTCAATGGATTTCCTCACTTGAAAAGATTTGTTTCTTTGTTAAAGAATATGTCTCATTAATTACTAAGAGAATTCTCATAGAGAACTTTTCTAAATGACGAGGAATCCCACTTAAGATAAGAAATCCTCAGGCACCTAAATGCTCCAAATGCATCAGGTGAGTCCATGGATCTGAAACCAGGTCAACAATGTGGAGAGCAGAGCACGCTCACTTGTCAGCTCAGATTATTCCAGATTTCTCGGCTATATTCTTCCCCTAAAGCTCTGATCTCTAGCTAAATTTGAGCCCTTGATCTTATCTTAACGTGATATATAGTAAAGGCAAAGCAAAATTACAGATAATATAATCCTCCTCCTCTACTTCACTCCACAAAAGTGGAGCAGTAAATGAAGTTACAATAAAACTATCTCCAAATATGGATCAGCATGGCTGGATATACTTAAAGAATTTGTAATACAGAAACTCACAAAATAAACAGAGAAAAATAACATCAAATACAGTAAATGATGTGGCAAGAAGATATGAAAATAAGTAAGAAAATTTTATACCAAATAGCCAAACAACAATCACAAAACAGATAAACACTTGAAAAACCTTAATCAATCACCATATCTAAGCGAAACCAAAATCTGAACATAACATTTCCAATAAAACAAACAAAAACTTGAATAGAAAATTCCAGGCCTACCATTTTTTGCCGTTAGCCAAGTCCACAGACACTCGCTGAATCAAGACTAAAACCAACTCACGGAATTCGTTCTCAGGTGATCTCCACTCGAAACTCGAAGTTCTACTTTCACTAACACACACCACCCTTTACTACACCGTTTCGCTTATTCACGTCATTGATCACGATCAAGCTCAAATAATCTGCAGCACAAACTCAAACACCAAAACCTAACCGTTTTGAATTAACAAACCATGAAAATCAAACTTCGATCATGCATAGCATTCATTTAAAACAGTTTAGAGAGAGAGCATTGAACGATTATAGCGAGAGAAACAAGCTCAAAATTATCATAACTGTAATCATCAAAATTCAAAATCCACTCGCACTAAGTACACACAGCACGAAAGGCATGCATAGTGACGGTCACTACACTTGATAACAGAGAAAGACGTGTGAGACTGGTAGCGTACCTTTAGCCTGAAAGATCGCCGGAGAAACTCCCGGAAACTGCAAGAGTGAGTGAGTGTTTTTCTTTTTCAAGAGAGAGAATTAAAATAGAAAATTACTTATGTCAGCTTGGGTTTTAACTTCGAAGAGACATAACTCGGCTTAAGATCTTATCCGTACACGTGGAACGATGGAGCTGGGATAACGGCTTGATTAACAACAATACAGGATTTGGACCGCTGTAACGCGTTGCCATATATGGAAGAGTCTTATACGGTAATGTACAGGAGAGGAGCCTTTCACTCTTGCTGTAAAAGGGAAGTGCAGCGCAGCACAAGATAGATATACCACGTGGCAATTTTCTATTGATTAGAGGTGTTCTGGTACAGTGCGAAGGTAAAGGTTTGGTGGGTTAGGTCTATGGTAAGAATTATGAGTTTCTTAAACCAGTTTGTGTTTTCTTCTCCAGGGGGATAAAATACTAAGCATGGTGTAAATTTATTAAAAATAAGGAGTCTGGATTTTTTTTAAATATACTTTGGTGAGTAGAATCACCATTATTAGTAGGGTGGTTTAATGGCTAATCCTTTATTTAGATAGTTATTTACGGTGAAAGTAAACTTTGGCACTATTTGCATGTTTATGAGTTATGATTTTTTTCTGTTATTTTTAAAAGTGTTTTTTAAAAAAAATATATTAAAATAATATATATTTTTTATTGTTAAAGTATCATCACATAAACTTTATCTGTTGATTTATTTAATGAAAGTGTTCATGTGAAGACATAAAAATTAAAACAGTATCTGGCAGTATTTGTGTTTGGTTGCAGTGGCCAGAAACCGTCAACTACGAGCACGTTGTTTTTGCCATCTCTGTTTTCTTTCATTTTCTAGGCGACATCCGGCCTCCGTAATTCCGGTGTATACGTAATCACGTATAGTTTGTTTAGTTGCAATATTTTTTATGGACTTTATATATATATATATATATATATATATATATGATTGGAGGATCTGTTTGGACAAGGATTTATTTGTATGTCCATGCTAAGCTGACAAGTTAAAATAAAAAGCAAAAAAAAAAAAATAGGTCCTCGTATAAAATATTTTTTTATGCTGTTATTAAATCTAGAAATAAAATGGTTTATTCAATCAAGATAATTTTTTCATTGATGTGTCTCTTTGGTAGTGGCTGTTTTAGAGTGTAGTTTAAGTTTATTTTTGAAAGTATTTTTCATTCAAAAATACATTAAAATAATATTTTATTTATTTATTAAAAAACAAATTTTAAATAGCACATGAAAATAATCTAAAGACACCAAAAATATTTACTTTTGAAAGTGTTTTTCATTCAAAAATACATCAATTTATTTTTAAAAAAAAAATTAACATCAGCACATGAATATAACCTAAAAACATCAAAAATATTTAATTTAAAATAAATTTTTTTTTCAAAAACACTTTTAAAACAGAATGCAAACAAGAAATCTTGGTAAACAACTAGTTTTTAACTTCAATAATTTTTCATGTTAAAAAACAAGTATTTTATGGTTATTAAAATATTTAAAAAAATATCTAATCGTTTGTCCATATAACTTTTATACATGGTTGAAATCTAAAAATATAATAAGTATAATAGAACCATGTTAAAAATCTATTTAAAAGCTCCAAGAATAACAAAAAAAAATTGAATTGAAATTTCACCACGAATTTATTGCCAGTATTGGTATTTTCATGTTAGATACATGGTAATTGAAAATTAAATTACAGCTCAAATTACAAAGAACCTAAAGTAGCTCGGTCAGCCATTGTTCACGCACACTCATGTGCACTAGCCATTTGTTTCCTTGCTTCGTGCGTGCATGTGCTCTTTTTTATTCTTTTTTTTTCACAGGGCTGCTTTTTATAATTTATATGGTGGAAATAACAAAGTGGTGGCTATGGCCGAGCGGTTGTCCGCACGATCTAAAAAAATAAAAATGTTTATGAAACAAACAGGGCATAAAACAGACTCAGTTTTTTTCTACTAAAGAGTTGAATATTGCCGCAAGATTAGAACTCATGATTTTTTCATGTTGTCAATTGACCATAGTGCTAAATTGTTATGGGTTGATTTATAAAATATTTTAAGATGTTTTATTCTTCATGCGAATAGTTAATCACTGTAAAAAACAAATGTTTTAATGTTGTAAATTAATGGTGTCCTGGAGAACGATGCACCGCATTTCAGATTTTATCGTTCATCAAATTTGAATTTCATTACACGAAGTAGGAAAAACATGGCCATGAATAATGAATAGTTAAGTTGTTACTGTTCTTTGCAAATCACGCACATTCATCTTGAATTTAATCAACCCCAGGGGGTTGGCCTAGTGGTATGAGGTCTGGAACGGGGGAGTGTGTTCCTTTCTCGTTCCCAGGTTCGAGTCCCACCTGGTGCAAACAATTTCTTGGAGCCATCGGACTTAGGCGAACCCCATGAATGACCCGTGGTGCACTTGTGGGAAACCTGCTTACCGAGGCCTTGTGCACCCCCAAGATTAATCAGGCCCAACGGCCTGGATACTCGGTGCTAATACAAAAAAAAATCTTGAATTTAATCGTACAAATTCAAGGAACATGACCACACATTAAGAATTCTGGATAGTAATTAGCTTGACGGGTAGAATTATTGCATAGATTTACTGTGAAATTATTTCCTAGTTTTAAATGGATTTTCTACTTTATTATTTTGGATTATCTTTAAAGGACATAATTTAATAAAAGGTTTTTTTTATTACCAAAAATAAAAAAAATGTTTTTCATTAATGTACTAGTGTAAATTCGAATGCTGGGTTGAATCCATCCTCATTTGGTAACCAAGAGCTAACAAGAAATCTGATAATTATTATTTTTTAAAAGAAAAAAAGGGATTTCTATTTCATTTTTTTCAAAGGTTATTCTCAGCTCCCTCCTCGACTTTTTAAATCAAACAAATTTTTTTTGTAATGTAATTATTATTTTTATTCGAACCCGTATCAAATCACGAGCCCAAATCCTCGTACAATTCTAATCACAAAAACATAGGGTAGCTTGGATTAAAACAGAACACTGTTTTAACGGTCGCATGTAAACTCGATTACAAAGGGAGACTAGTCAATAAATGGGCCTACTTAAAAAACTAAATGGACCAGCAACACTTGACGACCTGCCACACGTGTAGAGCTTGACTTTTTAAAGTCTCAAACTCCGTCAAGCCCATCCGCTTTTATTTTTTATTTGTTTTTAAATTAAATAAATGAAGATTAAAAACTTGGTGAACAACTCTCCACGTAAAAAACCAGGCTATAATAGGCGCTAATTTCTGTTATTTTCAGACATGAATATTGTTCGATGTTTTCTCTTTTTAATTATCTGCGGATACTTATTTGAAAATAATTGGAAGGCAATTAGGTGCAATTGATAATAATGTTTGATGGCGCTATAAACTCTTTTTAATCACGTTTCATAATTATCCATGCAGAATAGATGGCTACCTTTTTTTTTTTTCTTTTTTTTTTCTCTCCTCTGCTTTTCTTGAAAACATGATTTACTTAACCTCTATTTTCTCAAAACAGGAATTTAATTCACCACTTGCCACTGCCTGTTCCGTCCATCAACAGACAACTCGTGATACTCAAGTTTTTAAGGATCGACCAGATCTAATATTTGTGATTGAAAAATGTCTCAAGCCAACAACATTCAGCAACGCGCTGCCATTTGATGAAGTCATGGTATTCCAAGTTAATACTTGATTTTTATAAAAATCGATTCGTGCCGTAATAAAAAAATAAGAAACAAATATTTGATCATATATAAGAGACCGGATTATATTAATTGATTCATTTAATTTATTAGAAAGAGAATTGGAAGCACACCGCAATTGAAGAGGGCTGCAAGGCTATTTATATTAATTAATTCATTTAATTTATTAGAAAGAGAATTGGAAGCACACCGCAATTGAAGAGGGCTGCAAGGCTATAAAATCAGTTGTAGTGCATGTTTGGAAATGTGATTGAATTTGTTTTTGAAAGTGTTTGTTGCTCGTATTAAAATAAATTTATTTTTTTATTTTTGAAAAATTATTTTTGACATCAACGTATAAAAATAATCTAAAAATATCAATTTTTTTTAATTTACAGTAAAAAAAAATGTGTTTTTCGTTCATGAATGCATAATAATAATAATATTTATTATTTTTTAAAAATTATTTTTGACATCAACATATGAAAATAATCTAAAAACACTATTTTTTTTTAATTTAAAAATAAAATAAAAAATATTTGGAAGCTAACAACTCACCTAGCTCATAAGCATATTATTGATTGGAGTCCTTATTTGAACCTAATTTTGACAATAAGTCATGATGCGTCATTGACACGATCTTCTAGTAGTGATTTTAGGTATGAATAGACTTGAAGTTAAGTTTCTCATAAGAAAAATAGAAAATCGAAGTTAATTTCCAAGAAAAGTCTTTTGCTGACTCTTGAATTAATCACATAATTAATGCCATAAAAATCCCATGGAAATAGAGAAAAAAATTACAATAACCCAATCCCTCTTTCGATCTTTTTTTTCCTCCTTATCTTGGAGAATTACATTTTTCACATAAGGTGTTTTGTCCTTCCTCTCCTTTCTCCTCAAAATATACATGGGCCAAAATATGCTGGCGTGTGAAGCTAGCTAAACCCTAGTTTATCTCATCACATCACCACCACCAACGATTGATATCAGCTGCATGCGCTGCTGTTTACTACTGATTTCTGCTCCTAAATGCATAAGATTTAGGGTTTCATTTGAGGTTACATGGGCAACAATCATCCCTCATGCATAAACGGGTCTTCTCCCCATTTCAAATATTTGAATTTGAGTTTTTCCAATCCACAACTTCAAAATAATTTATTAATTTGAACCACTGGACCCGTTATTCACTTGGTTTTACTTGTAAAATCTCTTCCTTGCCAGTTAGGAATATGGAAATTAAATACAAAGATAAATACTTTAATTCTATAATACATAATAATATGCATGCCTGTCAATTAATTGCAGTAATCACCTCTCATCACCGGATTAATTATCACGACACACCTCATCCTTGTCTCATGATGACGCAATATAAAACTGATAATCCAAGTAATTAAATGAAAATGAAATTAATATCATGATCCAGGCAATTCTTATTTCATGTATATAAACAAATTAACAAATATAAATTCAAAATATATAGCGAGCGTTCCTATATCCAGGAAAAAGGAAAGGAAAAAAAACCTAGCTATAGGTATAGTTTCATGAGATTACACATTTAATTAAGATCTACAAGAAACAATTGACAGCAGGAGCTGCCTTTCCGAGCTTGAACAACTCCATATCATTCTCATAAGGAGTCAAATTCAAATCCAAACACAAAACATTCCTACTGTTAGATCTCTTCACGAGAGGAACTACTTGTTGACGATGATCAATACTAGGAGGGCTGATCAGGGGATCCACCTGGTTTTGATCATTCAAGGAAGCAACTCTGTGTCTCCTCATGTGACCACCCAGAGCCTGTCCAATAGCAAACTCCAGTCCACAGATAGAGCACTCGTGCGTTTTAGGCTTTGCTGGCGATTGAGTCTCGAAGCTTCCATCACCTCCCATCAACCTTGGCTTCTTGTGGCTTGCACGGTGGCCACCTAGGGCTTGAAACGACGGGAACTGCCTGTTGCATGTTTTGCACTCAAAAACACGACTAGGGGAGGTTTGGCTCATCAAGGCTGGATCAAATGAAGGAAAAGAATACGATTCCCTTCCTCTAGATAGAATCATCAAGCAATTCGCCATGGTTATGTTATCAATCTCTCTCTCGTGAAAACCTCTCTTCATGGTGTGGAAATATATATGAGCAATAAGGGTTTTTCTACTCTCTGGTTTCAGATGTGAAAAGGATGCTGGAGGAAGATGGAACCACATAGGTGTCGTGCTGGTGTGCTATTTATAAGGTGGTTTGGTTTGTGTAAGTGGTACAACTATCTTTTGACTTTTTTAGTTGACTTTCATTAGAATGACATCTTTGCCCTTGTACATGATGGATACGAAAGCGAAGAGGAGGCGGGGGATAAAAAAAATAATAATAACCTCAAAAGGATAGTTAAATTATATTAATTGTAAGAATCAGCCGTCTATTGGCACGTAAGCCTGACCGAGAGGCTGAGCCATTAGGATTAGAGAACGAGTCATGAGTGAGTGAGTCCTTCCTAGAATCTTCATTTTCCCAGAAGATTCTCACGGGTTTGGTCTGCTAGTAGTCTGAAAGAGGATATCGTAACTAGAAAATTTTGGGCTGGACTTTCTGGACAAAAAATAAAAATCAGCAATGTTTTATCTACGTGGCTTATTTCTCAAGACCAGTGATTAATTAATAAAGATGAGATTAATTTGAGCTTGAGATTTCAAATGATACAATTATTTTTCCCGATTAATCAAATTAATTAAGGATTAAACTTTTCTCATGCTCGGAAAATAATACGAGGAAGTGAAAAGGCATGCATGACTGCCTCATTACATGATCTAGAAACTGAACAAATAGATGCACGACATGTCCATGAGTTAGGCATAGAAGTCATGATTAATTATTTCTAGAACGATATATGATCAAAGAACGTGACGAGTATAACTTTATCCAGAAAAAAAGAAGATATACATTGTTTTTTTATGTGCGTGCGTGCGAGATAAACGGGGTTTGAATTTGGCGTCTACTTGACGCCTAGAAGACGGCCTGATTAAGTTACAAATTGCACGCAAGCTCCCCTGGCTGATAGTTTCGACCATTTTAAGTTTGTAGTGAAGAAGTTAAAATTCTCTTACAACTTTGAAGAAGAAGATACATATATAATTAAGTGTGTGGTCAATAGTCTGTTTGTAGTGGTCTGATTGTAATTATTTTTTAAAATATTTTCATTTCAAAATATATTAAAATTGTATTTTTTTATTTTTTAAAAATTATTTTTAACATCAGTACATCAAAATATCTAAAAACAATATGAATTTTTTTTTTTTAAAAAAATATAAACTATCTTTACCTGGTCTTTACTGTATATTCAAGGGTGTTGGAGAAGGGCGGGTCCTAGTAATTACTGATTAGAGAGGGTGATGAGACATGTCAAAGTCTGGGTTTTAACTGCTATAGAAGTCTACAGACCCCTCGTTCTCGGCAGCAGAGGGAGCAGCCGTGGGTTGCTTGCTGGTTCTTATGAACTAGACTTTCTGTGTTTCGAAAGAAAATTTGACTGTTTTTTTTTTTATGTTGGAATATTGATTCTTTTTTCTTTTTTTGGTTACTCAAGGATGACTAGAAAAGTTTGTAGTACGGCAATATAAAGAAATTAATCGATATAGTTAAATATAGAACACTCCAAAGGTTTACAGCTATAAAATGTTGTGGTCAACCATTGTTTCGTTATAAAAACTCAGTTTTACCTGCTTTTTTACTTGGTTTATACTTTTTAAATAGCACAGAAAATTGACTTCTGTGGAGATTATTAGATAGAGCCGAGCAAACCAACTGCAGGACTACTTGAATGAGTTCTGAATTAATAATATTCCTTCGTTTTTGTCAAAGTTTATTCAATATACTCCTCTTTATTTTTCAAGAGATGAAAATTCTGAAATTAAATATCTTATTAAGATTTAAGTATATATTTCGCCGCAAGTATCGCTCAACTCAAGCCTCCATTCATTTTTCTTTTCTCTAGATGATAATGAGATGTTTGGGAAGTACTCAGAAAATGTTATTTTGAAAAAAAATAAGTTAAATAAAATTTTTTCTAGTGATTTTAAATATTTTGATGTGATGATCCTAAAAATACTTTTAAAATAATAATAATAAATTATTATTTTAATACATTTATAAGTAAAAACAATCACAACTATATTTTTAAATATTTTCAATAAATATGGGCACCCACAACATCGCATGTCGTTCAAGTTTTTTCAAATATAAAAAAAGATATTAAGACAATGCAAGTATTTTTTTTTAAAAAAAGAAAATAAAATTCAAGATTTGGGTAATTGATTTAACTAGGTTTAATAAGTTTAGATAATTTAAATGAAAAAAATACAACACCAGTTAATAAAATGAAAAAAAGTAAAAAACTTACATGGGCTCATTTAATTTAACTCACAGAGCATGCGAACTTGTTGTGATACCGAGATAACATTGTTAAAAATAAACCAAATAAAACTATAAAACTCAATTATCAAATCATCAAATTAAATATTTAATGATGAAATAAAAAAATAAAAAAAGTGACTTGTGTCAACATGCTAATCCTGCAACAACAAGTGTAGAATTGTAATAACTCTAGAGAAAAAAAAAGTGAAAAAAAAAATCAATCCCCGATAAATTAAGTATTTATGAATGAAAGCGATAAAATAATTATACTATTTTGGTAAATGGTAATATGTGTCCTGTGATACATTAATTTTACCATGACCTTCCTTCTTCTTCTTTTTTAGTCAAGGATACACACACAGGATTTAGATCCAAAACCTTATTATTATTATTATTATTATTATTTATTAAAGAGAGAGCCCTTGTCCATTGGTTTTGCAACATTAACCCACTCGTGTGTCAGTGGATCGTACTTGTAAATGTTTCCTTCCTTCCTTTTTTTTCATTGCAGGGAAAATAATGGGCATATTGGGATGTCCAACACGTGGCAGAACGAAGAAACAAAAACTGTGGAGACTGAATCCCCCACGTAGGGTGCCTCGCAGAACTAGAAAGCGTGGTGTATGGCTATCAATTGATGTCACGGGACCAGATTTCTTCCATTGGCATGACTATATAATATACGAATATTAAGCATATTTTTCTTCGAGCCCACGGTTCTAGAAGTAAAGTGGTAGTTTAATTTCCAATTTCCAATGCCGTGCGGTTCAATATACATTTATCCCCCCTCCCCCCACATACCTCTAACTTGAAAAGTCCTTTTTAATTTGATGTGGTCTTCACACGACTTTCTTTCTTTCTTTTTTTGTAAAAAGATTTGGCAGCAATCTGGAAGAGTGTGAACAAAACGGTACAGTATTTGACTCGATGGATAGATTTTATTTATTTAGGTCTTGACCATTGATAAAATTAGCTCAATCATGGAAATTCTAACAAATTAATCCATTTGCTGGACTTGGAAAATTCCTGCACGATCACCTTGTAATGTGATAAGATATGATCAAGATTTTTAAGAAAAGTAAGCCAAACCTTTCGCATTTATACATCAGCGAGATGATTCGCTGGATTAGAAAAATTCCATAGAATTAATAACAAATATTTATTGCTGGAAAATAAATATTAGCCTCCTCACATCACGTTAAATCGCTTTCGACCAACGAATGCGCTGATGTGTTTTTGTCCAAAATGGGAAAATGACTACTCTTCTTCGTTACTAGGAGTGGGAAGGCCCGCAAACTTAGAAAATAAGTATAATTATTGTGATGGTTGATTAGAGTTTTGTAATTTATTTTTTATTCAGAAATATATTAAAATAATTTTTTTGAAGTTGTATGTAATATCAGTATAGTATATGAAAATGATATAAAAATATCAAAAAATTTAATTTAAAAAATAGTAATATAATTTTAAAAATAGTTTTGATAGGCATAGAGAGAAAGTGGTATCACTGACTTTGCCGAGGACTAATATATATGAGAAAAAACAATAGATCTGTTGTCATCACTGGCGATGTCAATTTTAGCCGTCACGATCGTCATTATTGACACCACTCTAAGATCCAGTCTTGCCGCGTGCATGAAAAGTTTACTACTTCAACTTGTGTCCAAACAGAGCTCGGACTGACTCTAATTAACTCGAGCCAAACCTTAACTCTTAAGCACTTAGCAGTACTTATTTAGTCTCGTAAGGGACAGCACCATAGCTAAAACTTGGATATATTTTTTTTAAAAAAGTTTAAATATCCAGAGATTTAGGTCGAAAATTAACACCCATTATATAGGTTAAAACTCATTGTACATCCAAATAACTTTACCAAATTAAAAAAAAAAAATACATAACAATATATACCAAATTGGGATGAAATATGAAATTGAAAGGACCAAAAACCCATTGACTTCACTGTGCTTTTTAATTTTATTTTTTTATTTCAAATATCAAATTGCCTCTTATCAGAAATTATAATAATAAAAAACCTTTATGAAAGTTCAAAAAACTCCTTGAGAAGTATTTTATTTTTTCTTTCAATAATAATTAGTGTTTTATTGTGCGATTAAGATAAAAAAAAACTTATTAATCCAACGAATAAGCTATGTGAGAAAGCTCATATGCTCTTGATAGTCAGTGTTTTGGATGGAAAGACAAAAGTGTCATTACATTATTGTAGTAAACATTGTTTTTTAGTCTAGAGCTACAATGTTTTTCGCTATTTAGCTTGTTTCCTTAGCCTTTTAACTATTTCATTACATCATTCTAAAAAATATTATCGAACTCAAATGAGTTGAGTCTAATATCTTGTTAAATCTACAAGCGCCTAGACTTGACGTGTAATTAAGTTTTTGTTTGAGAGTGTATTTGCGGTTATATTTGAAAGTGTTTTTCATTCAAAAATACATCAAAATAATATATATTTTTTAAAATTATTTATAACATCAACACATCAAAATGATTTAAAAACACAAAAAATTTTTAATTTAAAATAAAAATAAAAAAAATTCAATTTTTTTCAAAAATACTTTTAAAACGCAGTGTGAAAAAACTCCAGAGTCTAAAAGAGTTGAGCCTAGTATCTAGTATCTACAGACGATTGAGTGCCGTGCATAATCGAACTCAAAAAGGCCGAGTGTGATATTTTTTCCAAGAGTTTTGACTTCTATTAAGTTTTATGACTAGTCTTTTTTCTCAACTTCTTTAACCATCAGCTTTATAAAAAAAAAGAATTCCATTATAATATATGCTGACGGATTGAAGGGGTATCCCCCAAATTAACCACATAATTAATCCCACATGTCCACTACGTACGGGACCAGTTCCCGCTTCCCTCACCCAGAACATGGTTAAAATTGACTGCAATTCCTGAGGTCCACGATAAGAAACTGCATGCGCCTCAGTGTGAGCGACACAAGCCCTGAGACCTGCCTGGTGGTCTTAAAGCAGGCGAAGCTCTTTCAAACACCACTCATTTCCAGGACACGAGGCCGGTAGGTGAAGATAATTGGTTAACAGAGAACGTTTGCAATCTGAAACTGACGAAAAATTCTTTGTATTTTGGTTTGAAATTTTCCTCGCAGAAGATCCCGTGCGCCTGTTTATTCGTGTTTTGCTTCCCTGGTCAATCCCGATCCATTACTGACCTCCCCATGGCTGCGCATAGGATTCAAATGTGCGTGTCATCACAGATTACTGGGCGTGTTATACTCGTTTATCCGATGAGTTATTCAAACGTCAGCTCAAAAAAATCCAGGCCATGTTCTTCTCATCCTTCAAATGGGAAAATCAACAGAGATACTGGTGGTGTTTGATATTATGAGAGCATTTTATATTTTAAAGTGTTTGTCGTTTACAAATATATCAATTTTTAAAAATTATTATTCAAATCGGCATATTAAAATGATTAAAAAACAGACGATTTTTTCATTTTAAAAGAAGAGCATGACCACAGCAACGAACATGGTATAGAAAACCACTGCATTCAATACAAATCAATATAAAACGTATCCGTGAGAGTAGTTGCTAGAAAACGGTTGATTAAATTACCATAAGGTGATCATCATCGTAATGTCAAAGTGAGAAAATATATATCTATTACTGTTTCAGTAATGAAGAGAAAGGATTCGATTATATATATATATATATAGCACTCCTATATTTTCTGAAAAAAATAAACACTGATCATATATATGCTTTACACGGGTGCTTGTACATATCTAGGGAGAAGAAAAACGCACATACATGACGTGAAAGAAAGGAAAAAATGGTAAGAAAATAAACAAAAGTCATATCCAGCAAGCTCCCATTTCAAACTCGAGTTATTGTTTTGATGAATATACAAGTAAGTGCCTTCACCAACCTCGAAAGGATATGATAAGATTAATTAAATTATTAAACAGCGCAGCAGCACACAAGATCAAGTAAGTGGTGACGTTTTGATGGATAATTAATTCTGTTTAGTTGCCAAGGTTGCAAGAAACCTAGCTTGTGGCGTGGTGTGTAAACACAACGCCACTACACTTAGTGTAGTATTCTGTCGTTGTCTGTGAAATTTCGTTTCAATTTCAAGTATAAACTGTGTCATAGAATCATAATAAAGAAGTAGATAGACTTAAAGCATTACAAGAAATCATTTCAGAAGTCAAGGAAATGCATTCAAAGTCAGTAAAATGTTCAACAAAAGTGTTGCCAGGAACGATCGGGCTTGTTATAATGTCACAAGCTGCTGGTTAGAGGAGTATTGACTTTGAACAGTGATGGTGACTAGACCAGCAACCACAAAATTGAGTGTTTTTGAATCACGGTGATTCACATTTCACATTGTTTAATCTTTAATCAATTCGCTGCGAATATATAGTTGTTTTCAGGTGTCCCATGGATCACATTTTCACGATACAAACAAGGGGGGTTGCGTTCATGAACCGCGAAGTCAGACATGGAAGAACAGCGTCACAGTACCTTGCAAAAAATCATCATACCAGTTGCCGTGGATGATATTTAAAGTAGCCGTCACCTGGCTGCATATTCAAACAAGTTGAGCTGGGGCTATGAGTGTGTTTAGGATGAGAATATGCCCGGCCGGATAATTCTTCCAGCTTTCTCATTGTACAGGGTTCTTCCCGAGCAGCTCTACCTTTCGTCCACACCCACCACGCCGCCGCTGGCTCTTATCCGCCAATGAGAAAATAACACTTCTAAATCATGATTAAATATGTTCACCGACCACCTAGTGATCAAGAAATAAATTATATTCATGGATGCAGATGAAAATCCTCAGGTAACTCGGTCCATTTTGGCCCCGACTCAGAAGCTAAGATCCCAATGACGCGTTGCGAAATATCAGAACTGCGCTAACTCTAAAATTCTATTCCTCCATTCTCCTATTTGAATCTGGCTTGAAATAACAAAACAAAAGGTGATGTAAGGCTGCCAAATTACAATAATAATCAAGGCTTATGTATGCTAATGGTGCGTGTTTTTCCACAGGTACCAATTACGAGGATGAACTTGCTGAACTTTCCTTCTTCATAACCAAATATCTTTGACACTGGATCGACATTGTGCCTAAGTTTGATTAATACTAACATCTCCAGCACTGTAGATTCAGAAACCATTTTCCAGGGATTTGATGACTGGGATACAAAAGTTGACATTCAGAAGAATCAGAATTGGTCTCAGTGAGTGCCAGTACCTTTGTACTGCACCATCGTACTGCAAGATTTTAATGATTATCCTCAATCCCACCGAATGAAATTAATGTCAGCATAAAATTATAGCAAAATACAAAACCTACAAATTATGCAATAAGAAAAAAGACCACTAAAAAGCTGAGAATTCAATCAACATCAAGAAGTCAGATCGCTTTTTATTACCTAATTTTATATCCTCTTCCACTCTACAAGAAGAGAAATCTAATTTACACGATTTTAAAAATAAGCTATCCACAAATTCATAAATATCAAAATGTTCTTCAACAACCATGTTACAAAAACTATTAGATCTCATACAACTCATGTTGTTCTGTATTATTAATTATAAGAGAGAATGAATTGGTAAAATTTAAACTCTCAACTGCTTGATTAATAAAATTTTAATATCATATTAAAGAATTATCTAAATTTAAAATGTTAGATTAAACTTTAATTTAATAAATAAAACTTTAAAATGTAATTTATATAATTTTCTAACAAAAACCACACCATTCCCTGCTTCTTTACTGACAAAATATTTGAACTTCAAAATTATAAAAGAATAAATTAAATTAAAAAGCAATTAATTGCGAATCACTCTTGTACAACATCAGTATTATCTTCGTTAATTTGGTGATCCGAACTTCTGCTCGAAAGAGTCCTGTCTCTGTAACAACATCACGGGACCCTCTAACACCCAAAAAAAAAACAAAAAGCCCGTTAATAGAATGAACCCAAAAAGCTAGCTAAAACCCCAGAAATAAAAAAATATTGTACAGACAAACACATGCTTCTACGGTTATGTCACTATGTTCATCTGCAAAGGCTGTTTCTTTACCCAGAGAGAAGCAGCCCAGGCAATCAAGAAAGAAGCGACCATAGTTTCTTGCTTCCAGCATTATTAACTTTAAAACCAAGAGATTCTCTTGGGTTCTTGGGTCGTGAAAGAGGAGATGCAGGCTTGGCGAGTTAAATCGATATACAATATATATGGAGTTTGGATTATATTCTCATCTACAAAGAGAGGTCTCTTGTTGAGCTGGGTTTTAGATTCTCTTTTATTTGTGATCCTACCGTTCAAATTCCTTACCTTGTATATTGTCAAATCAAATCAAATTTTATACTTTCTCTAAGTTTTTTTAATTACAATATTCATCAATAATTGCAGCAGTTTTCACAAAGTCACCCGAGCCCAAGATTATGCACCCGTTTGGCAACGTGGTGCGTTCAGCGTTTGCCAAACGGGATGCAATTTTGCTGTTTGGTAAAAATCAAAACACCATTTAAACCATGGGATCCACACCAAATTCTCTCCGAAACGCCGTTTGAAGAAAAGCTGGAATTTGGAGCTTTTCAGATTGCGATCCGGCTTAATTGAAACGACGATACACATTTCAAATAGGAAAAATAACCGTTGAAAAAAAAAGCCTACTTTATCCTCTCGTCTGCCCCTCCTCCCATCTCTTAACTTTGCTCTCCTCTGCAACTTTAGCTGCAAGATGCTTCTCACATGCACATGACCGTTGGAATTGTACCGTTGGACTGAAAAGTAAACAATGAAACTGAACAATGAGAACACAACAACACAAAGTGACGAACAATGAACTGAAAAATTGAAACAATTCAAAAAAACAAAGCAAGAAAAGATACCTGGGAGCCTCTCCTTATTTTAAAAGGAGAGGAAAGTGGAGTGATTTTAAGTAAATGTAACAGCAAAACCCAGTTCAGTAGAGAAGCAATGCATTTTGTATGATTTTAAAGCAAACCCATTTGAGTTTGAGGGATTTTAAGGATACCCATGTGAGATATTATTAAGGAAATGGGATTTATTAAGGATGGTAGATAAATTTGAGGAAGTCGGAGATTTTAAGGTGTTGGTTTGGTTTTTGGCTTCTTTTTTGGGTGGGTGGGTGGAGGGCGGCGGTGCAAGAGGTAGAAGAGAAGGATGGTAGGGTTTTTTATGTTTGAGATGGAAAGGAACGGACGGGTATGTGGTGGGGTGGGGGGATTTTATACTAATTATTAGTATATTATATAATTATATAATAATAATAATAGTTAGCAAATTTAGCATAAAAAATAGGGGTATTAATTTGTGATTAATTTGATTGAATTTTTTGTAATGAAATGTATTTCAATTAATTGTGTTTGAACTTATTGGTTATTTGTTAATGTGTTCATTTTGTTTTTAAACTATTAATATTTTTTAATATTAAAATAAAATAATAATATAAAATATTAATATTAAAATAATAAAATAATATTATATTATTATTATTATTAAAATTATGAGTATTAATATAATATAAATATATATAAATAAATGTGTGTGTATATTTCCATGCCCTTTTAAGTAATTTCCCAAGTTAAAAGCAGTTTGTAAAGTTTGGAAACCAAACACCAAAACTCCTTTTTCTTCAACCTTCAACTCAACCACAGTTTTAACCAAACACTTTCCATTTTTAAAAACTCCATTTTCAAAACTCCATTTTCAAAACTCCATTTTTCCAACCACAACCGCAACCGCTACCGCTCTCCCAAACAGGCCCTATATACCTCCCCAACTCCATTCCATCTTGAATTTCTATTTTTTTCTTCTCATCTAGCCATTTCACTTGCTTAGATAGCCTGCGGAAACTCGAGTTCTGCATTACATTACAGAATCTCATGTCCTGGTCCACTATTGCTTGCAAGAGCATGTTGTGGTTCTTCTCACCTTTCAATCCATACACCATTTGATCGGCCCACTGTTGAAAGAATCATGACAATGTGGGTAGCGTCAATTGAATCACAAAAATCAGGCAGGCCACATATTTTCTCAAAATTTGATTTAATCTCTTCACTCTCTGTCACTGTAAAAGGCAACAGCAAAGATGGTGCAGACCTCTTTCTTCCATTGCTTCCACAGATCGCCAGGTTAATTGAGAAACAATTGATTGGTTGATCCCCAACAAGTCGCCAGTGTTTGACAATGATTCGCCGGAGCCGAGCCGACTGAGAGCAACAGTTACTTGGTCTGTTACAGACAGCGGCTTCCCTTTTGATTGCCTTGCCCTCGGGTCTTCCTTTAAAGGGAGCAGATGTAGGGGCCGTTTGCAACGGCGCTTTTCTAGATTTTGAGTTTTTGTTTTTATGTTTATGCACTATTTTGATGGTGGTATATTAAAAATATTGTTTTAAAAATAAAAATACCACTAATATTAAAAAACAAATTCATTGATTCAAGCGGAGACAAAGCAATCAGTCATCCAAGTGATTTTCAAATTATTATGCATCAAAATGATTTTTTCTACAGATCAAATGTAAAATACTATTTTGAAAAGTCAAATCGATAAAATAATAAAAACTATAAATATAACTTTTTTATATTTATATATATTCCAATAAAAAAAGTTATTTAGAATAGCTAAATATATTTTAATATTACATTAGGGAGAGGGGAATACAAGATTTAAATTCTCTATTTAGTTAGATTGCAGAACATTTCCAGGTTCTCGCCTACCAAAAATCCAAGAGAATTATAAAAATGCTATTTACTCATTCTTAATATCCAAAATGCCCCTTGCGGCCTTGTCACGGGGCAAATCCATCAGCTACCATCCTCTAGGATGGTGGTGGAAGACGGGTGGTGAATTATTAATCACACAAATGTTTCGATTTTTTTAGTTTATATAAGGGTATCTTAGTATATTCAGACTTTTAGATGACACAAATTAAAAATGCTGTTTGTAATTTATAAAAAACAAGGGCACAAAATGTCACTTCTGCAAACTACAGGGGGTGATTTGAAAAAAGATGGAGCTCCGCCCATATAACCTTCCTCCCTAGCCAACCGGGACCATGGCTGGAGCGCTGCGCTAACCGTGCTTGTTCCGAACCCAATTAGACCCTTGTCTAAATGGCTTGCTATTGGGCTTTGACCTTCTTAATTATATCCACTTGTTGTTTATGCTGGCAAAACAAAAGGATCTTTTATTTTTTTATTTTTTTTACAGCTTGTGCGTTTTTAAGTAAGACGGGTCACAGGATAAAATTTAGTTTTAAAAATAAAATTTTATCTTTTTGATTTTTTTTCAAATTAAAATGCGAAAAACTTCAATCATTAGGGCTATGTTTGAAAATGTTATTATTTTTTAAAATATTTTTTATTCAGAAATGTATCAAAATAATATTTTTTTTAAATATTTTTTTTATATTAGCATATAAAAATAATTTAAATACATCAATATTTTTAATTTAAAAAAAAATCATTTTTTTTCAAAATTATTTTTAAAACATAATACCAAACAGAGTCTAAATCAATGAGATTTGCTAGTAAGATTTACATTTCCATTAGATTATTTAAAAAGTGGATTCAGATTTTTTTTAAAAAAAATAACATTTCTCTAATATTAGGGTTGAGTTCTATTTAATATGTTGTCTAAATGTATATCAACTATATTGTCTTAAGAAAATATTTTTTTAATATATTTTTAAATAAACATCATTCTCAAAAGTAAACTCTACTGTAATAACAAACAAATACTGCAAGAAAAAAAATTACAAGCCATTAATCCTTATCTGAGAACATCTTTGATCCACATCCTATCAATTTCATCATAACCATAGATGGCTTCATTGTTCCACTTGGACAATCATTTCCTACTGTCTGACATGTAAGAGTCCCTGACGAACTATTTGCCTCCATAGACGTTTCTAATCTCTCAAGGGCTTTTGAACTCGACTTTAAAGATAGTTTAGAAGATTCCTCCCTACTCGGCTCTATAGCTGCGAGTAGTTCATGCCCCAGTTCTTCATTTCCATTAATATTCACTCTTCTCCTATCAATCGTGTGTTTTGACACGTTAGAAGCACCCATGCTAGCAATTTCTCCAGTGATTTTGGCCCTGTGAACTTTGTATTCATCTACTTCATCAAATGTAGTCCATGAACGGCTAGTTCTTCTATTGACTGGAGAATTTGAGCCCTCGCTTGAGTTGATAATTGTGTCCGAGAAAACTTTGGAGGTTCTTGATGATGTTGTGCTTTGTGACCGAAAGCTCAGAGAGGTTTCTAGCAGTAGTGATCCTTTGAGAATGTATTCATGGCCATGACAAGGTTGTATATAGTCAGTTTCGGACAAGTCCTGCCACACAAATCCATTTTTGTACCTCCTAAATTTGTTTTTTTTTTTAAAAAAAAATCAGCACAAGCATAGATTATTTCTGGGAAAATGATGGCAATCAAGAGAACTGAAAGTCTGAAACATCAATATAGTTGTTTTCTTACAATTGAAAAACTGAGGATGACTGAAAGAATGATCATTTTACCTTTTAGATGACCAGGAGTACAAGTTAGCCATGCCCTGACCTCGAAGATGGTTTATCCTTTCTGTCACATCTGAAAAAATAGGGCTGGAATTATTGTGCTGATGGGATCTTGAGCTTGCAAGTTCTTAAGAAACAATTTCACAAAAAAATGCGTGTTTTTCTCTTATTGCAGGTTCTACCTTTGAGTTGAAGTCCTCGGGGAGAAGAGAGATGAACTTCCATGAAATGAGGGTGCTCAAATTGGCCATTCCGCGTGAGGTAGTAAACAACACCTACTTTCTGCTCAGATTTTGATTTTGGTGGGTTTAAAATCTTTATTCTTTCTGGATTGTTTTCTCTGTCTTGATATTTCGTTGGCGTCAGTAACTCTCTTCTATCTGCGGAATCGGCAGCCATTGCAGGTATAAAGAGAAGCAACTCTACCAGTTGAAAGGCTTAGGCGGCAACAGAACTTGATATAAGAAGGAGACGAGTTGTTGATCCGTACATGATATTCAATGATTTTGACTATTGAATAGTACAGGTTTTGGAATTTTTGGGTAGGCAAAGAAAGATGTGCAAGTCTTTGCTTCAATGGAGGGAGCAGCTTAGAGGAAAAAATGGAAGTTTGTGCATCTCGAAGGGCTTGGAATCTTGGACAGAGACAAGAGGACCAACTGCTAGCAAACAGAGATGTGAATAATAAATAGAAGTTGCATTCGATTATTTGTAGATGAGGAAATGAATAGACGCCACTAGAATCAGGTAAATCAGGGGCCAAGAGCTAAAATGTTTCCCAAGCACATTGTCCTATATATAAAAAAATTTGGGTGTGAGTAAATCTTATTTTCTGGAAAGTATATCTTAGTGGTTAGATAAATAAATAAAACCCTAATTGTATTAGATTTTTATAAAAAAAATACACGCACTAATTATGCAAACAACAAATCCTCTGACATTACGCTTGATAGCCCAGATATGGTTACGAATTTGATTAGAATTAACGAAAAAACATTCGAGTAATGATCCAGCGCATTCAATTCGACTGATTTAACAGATGAACTTGGAATACAAAAATGTAACAGCCAGACTGGTCCAAACTGAGGAGACATCGAAGAGTTCCAACAAAAATTAAAACAAATAAATAAGTAGAACTCTTTGCCTAGCTGAGT
This sequence comes from Salix caprea, assembly GCA_964035475.1. NCBI lineage: Eukaryota > Viridiplantae > Streptophyta > Magnoliopsida > Malpighiales > Salicaceae > Salix > Salix caprea. Next base: position 2,403,458 of record OZ037757.1, on the reverse strand, counting down.
AAATAAGAAAAGAAAAACATTTTTTTTTTAAAAAAGGGAAAAGAATCCCCACTTATTTAACTTGTATTGGAATCTGTTGGATCAGCAGTTTGCTTCTTTGGGCAAGCCGTCGAAATATGCCCCTTTTCACCACACTCATAGCAGGTCCTCCTCTTTATCTTACCACTACTTGTGCTTGGCACACCGTTATTAACTTCATCACTTGTAATCACAGGCAGAGAAGTTGGTTGAATTTTTGCTTCTTCAACTATTTGGTTTTTGTCTCCCTGGAGGTTTCCTCCCTTCTTAGGAACCGCGCAACTTATCTTGATGGGTCTCCCACAGACAAGCCGCTGGTCCAACTTCAGTGCCTTCATCAGTGAGTCATTGTCAGAAAAATCAACATGGCCATAACCACGGAATTCCCCTGTTTCCTTGTCCATACCAAAACGTATAGATGATATTTTGCAATCTGAGAAAAATTTCTTCAGGTCATCTTCGGTTATATCCCAAGACAAATTTCCAACATAGATCCTGTTGTAACCCTCCACAATTCCTGGTGCAAAATCGGGTTTCTTGTTGACTTTAGTTGTCTTGTAAGGCTGAATTTTCAGATAAAATCCTCCCCTGAAAATTATTACAAGTTTCATGAGTGTGATGAAAGGAATGGGAGAATACTGATTATGGAAAGCTAACAAACATTATATCTATAAGTTACTCACATGTCAGATCCATCAAGAGCCAAGGCTCGTTTGGCAGCAGCTTCAGTCTGCAAGGAAGAATTGTAGTAGAATCAATAAAGGAAACCAAGTTAGTTCAGGAGAAAAGTTTCAAATTTTCAAAGTTCAGAATATTGGAACTTCATTTCAGTACATCTTAACATGGGTTCCTTTCCTAGAATCAGCCTTCAGCCCAATCAAAGAGTTGTCTTAGCATTGCTCTGATTCCATCCATTTTCATCTTTAGCTGTGACTTCCTTCACAGTAACCCACCATTTACTATTGTTTTAAGAAGAAAAAATCCTGTGATTTGGCCAGAGACTACGATTAACCAGACAAAATTTGTGGTTCACTGGGATTGTTTAGTTTATAAGGAAACAGGTTAGCCAGTCATCAAAATTTCAAATTCCTTAGCTTGTAAGCACAGAAGAGAGCAAAAAATATTGAAGGAATGACATTGTTGACATTGCAGCCAAATTATTAAATTGTACTATAAAATAGATAACCAGGCTGAAGCAAGTGTTATTTAAATTTGGATGATTGTAGATACCTTGAAACTAATGATGGCAATTCCCCTAAACTTCCCACTGTCAGGAAATGTCATACAATCAAGTTCGGTTATGGTACCGCAGCCTTCGAAGTAACTACGAATGTCATCCTCAGTTGAATAGTATGGAATGCCTCCGACATAAACTCTGTCAGCAATATCCTCACTTATTTTACTGCAAAAGCATTAGACATATAAACGAAACAGAATTAGCATTCAAAACAACCATCGTGTTGGTGGATAGAGATCGTAATCCAGTCTAAAATAGCACAACTTAATTATCCCAATTCCTAATACAGCAGCATATTTTCAAACCCAACTAAAAGATTATCCGAAATATTGATCAATTGCATCATTAAACACATTATGAACACCAATATCAACCATTAACAAATAAAAAACCTGGTTTGAAGAAAATGGGCACCAATAATCAAACACAAGCAGGACTAAAAACCCGATTTAACTACAGAGGAATGCTTCAAAAACATACCTTTCTACGGCCACCTTTTCTGCCTCTGCAACCCCTTCTGCCTCACCACCCGCCTTGTCCTCCTCAGTTTTTGCCTTTTTCTTCTTCTTGATCTTCTTCTTCTTCTTCTTCTTTTTCGCCTTCTTTGCCTCCTTCACTTCTCTATCTTCCTCTAAACCCTTCTCTTCACTCTCTCCCTCCTCCCTCTTTCTCTTCCTCTTCTTCCTCTTTGTCTTCTTTTCACTACTTTCACCACCACCGTCCTCGCCCTCTAAAAAAAACCCTTCCCTTATCTCTTCAACTTTCTTGTCCTCTTCACCATTATCACCATCTTGGCTCTTATTTTCACTATCAACCCCTTGTACAGATGTCGTCTTTCTTCTTTTTTCTCTCTTTGACAATCTTTGTCTCTGTTTTGCTGCCTCAAGAAGCTCTTGAAGCTTCGAGTTCAACTCTGGGTTTCCTAAGGATCCGTTTTTGCTATCTCGTTCGGGTCCATTGGACACTTTGGAAACTAAAGACTCAGCCTTCACAGTTCTTAGCTTCTGCTTTAGCTTCTTGTTTGATAAAACCATTGTTGTTCGCTTCGAACCCCAAAACCCTAACTGAGGGCTTATAATTATCTGTTTAAACGTGACCGTTAAAAGCGAAAACTAAACGACGCCTCAAGCGGTCGTTCTACTGTGTAAATTTGGTTGAAGGAAATAGCGTGACCGTTATTAAAATAACACCCTACTTGGTTATTATGTTGTTTTAAGTTGGATAAAAATCACATTTAACTTTAATTGGAAGGTATTAATATGATTCAATTTTAATTAAAATATTTTATTCAGCCAAATGTAGCAAATAAAGGCTGTGCATGATTTTAGCCAATTCAAGAGAAAAAAAACCCTTTAAATTCAGAACTTATTTTCAAAATATAAAACGATAGCGTTTTGACAACTCGAAGTGAGTGATAGTATAAAATCCCAAACATGAAAAATGCGAAATAAAGGCCAAAATAAACAGTTAAATAATTGTAATGGGATCAGGAAAATGCTATTGAATCAAATGGATCTTAAGCATGAAATCCAGAGAAAGAAATTTACTCCATGTTGCTGTGTCATGTGTCTTGATGCCGCCTCCGATCAAGGTTACGGTGGGCTTCTCCTCGTTGAAAACCACCGCCGTCATGTAACCCGTCGTTGAGTAAACTCCGGTGTAGCTGCTGCGCAACATCCTTGATCTATTTCTAGTTGATGCTTTCATCCTTTACTTTGATCATGTCATCTGCAATCCAGTACAGCACGCGCCGGGCAAAAAATCCATGATATCAACGCAACAAAATATATACCGAACGGATTCACTTGCACAGATGCTGACGTGTAAAATTGTAAACAAAAAGTGACTATACTGCCACATGGCAAGGACGTTAAGGTGAAGGGCATTTAGCAGTCCACTCACGTGAATAAAGGATCGAGCTTGCTCCGATATTTGAGTCATTCAGGCCCATGAACAGGCCCATTAATCTGTTAATAAATAAATAAGCAGTAAACAACATTAAAGCCCATTTATGATTTTGCTGTCCCGATATTTGAGTCACCCAGGCCCAGGAACAGGCACATTAATCTGTTAATAAATAAATGAGCAGTAAACAACATTAAAGCCCATTTGTGATTTTGCAATCCGTGGTTAAGTTCCGGGCCTCGGGGACCATAAGATTCCACGCGAACCGAAGAGATTATTAATTAATTAACAAAACACAAAAAAATATTGTTTTTACCATCTACCAATTTACAAAATTATATTTATATATATTTTTTTTATTTTTACCTTTGGTTTGGTTTACTTTTTTTTTCTTCTCTTGATTTTACTTTTTAATATTTAATTTATTGTAATTGGAATTTCATGATTTATTGTGTCTTGTATCTTAATCTCATAACATGTGTCATAATTTTGACAAATTAGCCCAGTTTAGTTAAGTTTTTTCTTTTTTTTTTGTTCAATTTTTTTGTTCAATTTTATCTTCAAAAACTTATTTAAAATTAAGATTTAAAATTATTTTAATTTGTATTTGGCAGTAGTTGACATGTTAACCCCAATTGTCATTGGTCATTTTTTTTGTCCCTATTGTTGTTATTATTTTTTTCAATTACTTCCCTTCAATATTCGACTAACTGAAATTTAAACTTTGAAAAAAAAAAATTGGATCTACTTTTTATAGTGTTATCCGAACCTAATAACCTAAGTTGTGGATTGAATTGACTTATTTTTTTTAATTATATATTATTTTTAAATTTTACTCTTCAATACTGTGTTTTTTTAGAGATTGAAATTTATATTTTTTTAAATTTATTTTATATGAAGTTTCATAACTCAGATTATAAATTAAAAAGTTTACTTAAATCAATTCAATATATTAATATTTAATATATTTAAAAAAAATATCATCTTAAGTTTTTTTTAAATTAAACAATATTTTTATCACTCATTCCAAATTTAAACTCACTAAATCAAACATTAGAATAATTGCCACAAAGTTCAATTTCCTCCGTCTAACTCTCGAGCGAGAATTTCTCTCTTCTTTTCTTTTTATGGCGCCGAATTCGCCTCTCATTTTTGTTTCCTTGTTAAAATAATATTTACCAATTAATTCCGATACTCACATGGAAAAAAAGAAAAGAAAAAGAAGGGGACAGAGGAAATTGGAATTTATGGTAAGAATTCAAAGCAATTGTTTTAATCGTAGAAGGAAAATCCCAAATCACGGCCAGGCCAATCCTACTTGTGATCCAAACATAGAAACTGAAACAGATTTGCCATGGTTAAAAATCAGAGCCCCATAAATTCGATGCCATTTACAGCTCAAAGTTTTTTAGGGAAACGATATCCAACGATTTTTAATATAGATCTTGATATAATCATTAGCCATTCTGCAATGCTGTTATAAAAAGGGATTTGCCATCACTCATCCGCACCAGTTTTATCTTGTTGTTAGAAGTTGGAAAAAAAAACAATGAAGTTTCTTGCATGGCTTCCCCTGTTCCTTCTGGTCAACTTCCTGCATCAGCCCACCACGCTGGTAGGGGCTGATCTCGTAAGAGAAACTTGCCGGAAAACCAGATATCCTGATCTTTGCGTGAAAACCCTAAAGTCAAATCCACGAAGCTCTACTGCTGATGTCAAAGGACTAGCTCATATAATGCTGGAAGCCAACTTGGCGAACAGTAAAGTTACTCTGGCCAAGGTGGACAAGCTGCTTAAAGAGTCCGGTGATAAATCTCTGAAGAAATGCCTCGACGACTGCGCAGAGGATTACGACACGGCGGCCAATGAAGATTTTCCTACTGCAATACAGAGTTTAGAGAGAAATGATCTTGGCACGGCAAAAACATATGCAAGCGCTGCTTTGGATGCTCCGGGGAACTGTAGAGACACATTTTCGGAAGATCCAGGCGTTAAAACACCGCCGGATTTGACCAAGCTGAACGATTATTCTGAGCAGCTTTCTGTAACAGCTCTCATGATGCTAAACAATCTCGGTTGATGCAACCTTTTGTTGCCAATAATACTATATTGTTCCATGCAGTGTCGCCAGTCCAGGAATTAGAATAATTTCATTTTGTTTTTAGGTCAAATTTTGTATCGGTTCATGTTCATTTAGATGGAAAATAAGGACTTTCTTTCTAGATCAGGTCTTATCATGTTATGAGCGACTTTTTTCTGGTTTGATCGGTGCTAACCAGTCTAGCTATTTTCTCTATCTTGTTGATGCGATGCATAATCAACCATGTTTAGCTCAATTCAGGAACAAAATCTTGGCCCGATTCTTATTTTCGTATGCAAGTTGAGAAGGTAAGACAAGAGGACAAAAATAAATAAATTTAAGATTTGGGATTGACATGTATAAAACGAATCTCAGCTACGCAAACATTTTAATTGAAGAGCAATATGGGATGAGATTAAGTCTTACAAGCAAACATCAAGCCAATTGCTGTGGGATGCTTCTCTTGTGTTTACTTTTTTATTTCATTTTCAACTTACCAGGTTGAAAGGTATTGATAAAAATAAAATAAAAAATAACTTTTTTTAAAAACGCTTTTAGTATATGAAATGAGGAAATGACTCTAAAGTACATCAAAAAGGAAAACACCACAGAGCCTTTCATCTTCAATGTCTCCCTTCTATGTAATCTTCTGGGGCCTAAACACGAAACCATATAAGGTTTAACTGATAAGAAGTTATGTGTTAGACCTTGAAAGGTGATTTGTCTAGATAAGATCCAGAAAATTAGTTCTACATTGACCAAGCTTATATGAGAATTCCTCATTATAATCCTAGCCAACTGAGGCAAGCTTTATGGGTAAAACAGCAACAGAAATAGCTACAGGACAGCTAAAACATGTTCTTGTTTCTGGTGTGATTAGATTATGCCACCAGTGAAACAAGACAATCATCACAGCCAAACAAGACACTTTTTCTACGTAGAAAAGCCTGTCACACTTGTTCCAACTTTGATAGCTGAAATATTTAGCACATGAAGCACTTGTAGATCTCAGAGGAACCAATGCTGGTTTAAAGCTTTCGAAACCCATCCTTAATGCTACGAAGATCTGAAGAATTAGTGCTTGCAATGAGAAAATCTGAAACAAGTCCCTCTACTATCCAACTCAAAAACCTGAATGTATGAAATCCTGCAGAAACAGGATTCAAAATTGCCTCTTCAATGGTGTGTTATTTTCCATCTTGAAGGAGTCAAATCAAGAGGATGAAATCCTCCCGGCAGAACGCACAGGAAGGGTGGCCACCATTGAGCTCACTAATTCTAGCATCGCCAGGTGGGATTTGCTGGTGAAGTTTGAGGTATCTTCAAAGCAGAACAGAAGACACAACTTATACGTGGAAGCACCCAGCAAAATGAAAGTAAATGCTCTCAATATGAAGGGATGATGTCATCGTTTGATGCTTAAAGCCCTGTTCTTATAATTTGTAATATTTTTCACTTTCGGAGTTTTGGTATTGGTTAATTACTTTTTTTCACTAAAGCAATTCTCTGATATGATTAAGTTTGTCCAAGGAGGTCAGCCATCAAAGGAAAGAACTTTCATACTAAATGATTTCAAAGCAAACAAAGCATTTCCATTGATCCAACAGGTACAAGGCAATTAAACAGGGTACCATCCAATACTAAAAAATAACTGGAAACAAAAATAATACAAACAGCAACAGCAAGGAAACTACCAGAAATCCAAACTTTATGCCTCCTTAATCTATATGGGGAATTATTAGAAATCATTGGTGGGAAGTGGCTCATGTCCACCACTGCCAATGAAGATGTTATCATAGACAAGGGCAGCAATGGCAGCACCGATGAAAGGACCAAGCCAGTAAACCCAGTGGTTAGTCCAAACCCCGCTCACAACAGCAGGACCAAAAGAGACAGCTGGGTTCATGGATGCACCATCAAAAGCACCACCAGCTAAGATGTTGGCACCAACAATGAAACCAATTGCAATAGGTGCAATAACACCCAAATTTCCCTTCTTTGGATCCACTGCTGTGGCATACACTGTGTAGACCAGTCCAAAGGTCATCACAATCTCGAAAACTAGCGCGTTCCATGCTCCCACCCCGGATGATAATCCAAAAGCTGGTGTTTCCTGCAGTAGATGATAAAAAAAGAGAATGGTATCAGAACCTATTTTGGCCTGCTAACATGTTAATTATTCTTGGTTGGCATTAAGCTGCTGAGAAAATTTGTATGCTTAAGTTAATCTCTTACCAGTCCACCAGTGGCAAATTTAAGTAGGAAGCAAGCAACGACAGATCCTAGCAACTGAGCAATCCAATACAAAATGCTCCTCAACAGTGTGATATTTCCTCCAAGAAGTGCACCAAATGTCACAGCCGGATTCACATGACCCCCAGATATGTTAGCTCCAACCGAAACAGCCACAAAGAGTGCAAATGCATGAGCCAATGCGGCAGCGATTAGACCAGAAGGAGTAGTCGAAGCACTGTCGGTCAACTTGTCTGCCAAGATATCAAGCCAATTAGTCCTTTTCAAGCATGAGAAAGCAGATATAACTTCATCATCTCACCATCATTGTTCTAACCAGTAGTGAGCACCTTGTGGGAAAAAATGCATCTCTTTTTTCATTTGGAAATTAAAACAAAACCATTTTAAATTTTAAAAATCAGCTCACGTAGTGATAATATTATTTGCTTGTATCAATATATTACCAGGTGTCACACAGTCATTCAATGAACAAATTTACGTGATACTCTTCCAGAACATTAATGATTTAACTAATGCATAGTGTAATTTGTTTTTTAATCCAAATATGTAAATACAGTTAATTGCAAAACAATAAAAATATATATAATTAGAGCTGATATCTTACTGAAAGCCATGCCAGATCCTGAACCGGCAAATACAAAAATAAGCATGGAGATGAACTCTGCCAGTGCAGCCCTAAGTGCATCTGGGTGGCTAGCCTCTCTAGGTGTTCCAAATGCAATTTTGCTGATAGGCATTTTGCTGAATCTAAGCTTATTTTCTACTTTTGCTCAAGCGCGAAGCTCTGTTTTTTATTTAGAAGCTGTCTTGTTGCCTTTCTTTCTTAGTAATAGCTATTCTCGAGTGACACTTTCCCTTTATATACACCTGAAATAACGGCCAAAGAACTGGTCCAACCAGTTACCCGGTAAAACCGTGAAGGTGGAGTGGAGAACCAATAGGGAGAGGCACTTGATTAACACGACATGACGGTGACTTTACAGCTAGTGAATGCGACTTTCGGGTCAATAAGGTTGTAACACGTTTGTGGTCGAGATTGAATGTAGCTTGGCGAGGAAGAGATCTGGGATCGCCGACCAGCAGTGGTGGATGGCGGGCCCACTTGGCTAATGGTGTACTACGTTGAGTGCTTTGTCACTAGCTGAGACCTTGTTATTATCTAGTGGTGTGGTTAACGCGAGATGGGCGGCGAGATTTTGTAGCTGGGACGTGAACCGACCTTTGAATATTCAAAATCAAGTTTGTGTCGTGATGGGCTTGCGGGACCTCTATTGTTGCCTCTTGTGGGCCCATCAGCATCACCACGGGTAAACTGTTTGATCTCGTCGTCTATAAGTTTTTATTTTTAAATTATTTTGCTGGTTTGATATATTCATATATTATTTTCATTTGTTTCCGAGTAAAAATAAATTTAACAATAACTATAATTATACTATCTATGTGAAAATAGAAGATTATGAATTTATATGGGCAGATTTCTTTTTCCTTTATCTTTGGATGGTCACAATAATTTCAAATTAATATTCAAATATTAAAACTTAAATATCTTGTTATAAAATGTCGAGTTATAATTTACATCTAAATTCATATTTTATTGAAACCTTTCTTTTCCTCGTAATTTGAATATATGCATGTGTATATGTACACAAGTATATAGTTTAAGCTCTCGAATACTTTTTATTTTATAAAATTGTATTTGAGAGAGAGAAAACATACGATTATGCCTTCACTTTGGTTTCAAGCATCATTAACTTATACTGTTGAGAAAATAACACGTGGAAATAGATTCGAAAATATGATTTATCATCCCTGTAGTCAAGAGTCAAGACATTCGATTATTACACATCATCCAATGCGTGCTAGAATTAACACGACAGCAATAATCTCTTGTAGATTTTGTCTGAGGATACGGACGAGCGATGATCGAGCCGAGACAACAATGGAGGAATCGATTAGTTCAGTAGCGTTTATATGCTCACAGAAAGGTTTTCTTCTGCAAGCTTCACCTTCTGCAAGCTTCGATGCTAGCAAGTGGGGTGAACAGAAATTTTTGGACCCCACGTTTGAAAACCCATGTGGTTGTTTACAGTCGGCGATGGAGGACTTGAATTTCCCGACAAGGTAAAAGAGAATCATTGACAGGAAAAGTGCTTAAAAAAACGAATGATTGGATTCGGGATCGAGTTAAGTCGAATGGGTAGCAATTATTGGTTTCTTATTTTACTAATTTCTATGGAGGTGATGGATTGTAATATGCATCAACCTTCTTCTTCTTTTTTAGAATTTGGATGTACGAGTTAATTTATACATTCCTAGTTAATTTTACTAGTTTTAAAATTAATAATTAATTAAAATTTTCAATAATTTTAACTGATATGGAGCTTAAATTAGTAATCTTTGAAGATTAAACTCAAAATCTGAGAAATAATACACGGGTAATCTAGTTTGAATTTAACATTGTATAAATGACATGCTTGTGTTGATTCAGCTCATGCAAGATCAAGTAGTGTTTATGGGTTTGATACTTGACCTGCTTTCAAATTAGAATAATGTTCCTTATATATATATATATATATACTGAGTTGCGGTGACATTGCTTATTTATTTTAAGCCAATAACTTGTGTTTTTTTTTATATATATATATACTGAGTTGCGGTGACATTGCTTATTTATTTTAAGCCAATAACTTGTGTTTTTATTTATATCTTAAAATAATTTAAGTCGTTGGATGAGAATGAATATCCCATGGCAAAGGATAATTTATGTTAATCCATTATTTATTTATATAAATCCAACATAATCTTGATGATTCAAAGTCCATACCGGATATGCACAAAACTTGGTGGCTGATGCATTAGGTCAAGTCTACGTACGTGAACATGTGGTGGAGAGGGTATGGCATTCATTTTCAGGCTGCCATCTAAGTAAGCCAAGCACCTAATGTTTAAAAAAATACCCATGCGGGGCGTTGAAGGCACCAGATGACACCAGAACTTTCCCTTTAAAAATTGTCATTACATCATGCGATTATGCAAAAGGTCCAGCAAACGTGTCGTTGTTAAAGGCAATAATTATTTTATTAACTTTGATGTCTAACTAGTTTACGTGCATCTCAATTAATTTTACAGATCCTAAAATTAATAATTATATAAATTTTTTATAACGATCATATTAAAGATTGTAATACTTGAACTTGAGATTATAGGGAGAACAAATAACAGTAAATTTAATCTAGCCGATGAGATTTATTTCCTGTTGATCAAAAAAATATCCTTGTGATGAGGAGGCCACATCAAAAAAAATTGTTCGCGGATCACTCTCATTGATTAATTTTATCGTGTGATAAATTAAATCCATGAGCACCATTCAAATTATTATATTTTGTTTGCTTCCGGCAAAGGACAGCATCAATTCTCATTATTGGACCGACCATTTCTTTCTTGCCCCAAAATTTCTGTGTCGCCTCCATCATCTCTCATCACTCGCCATGATTGAGATATGTCCTTTCTTGCGTTCTTCTAGCTGCTTCGACTCGTTTGAGACTGTGTCCTTGGAAATTTATTTATTTATTATATTTTTAAATAGTTTTAATATACTAATAAAATCTTCACAAAATAAAAAATAATAACTTGGAAAATTATTACTAACATAATTCCAAACACCTCCAACACCTTCTTCGTCTTCATTTTTACTAACTTTGCACCGATAAACTCCACTACTACACCACTGGATTTTGTCACAAACATTTCTATGGGCTGGGCTCTAACCGTGGCTACTTGTGAGCCCATATTTATACACATAGCGGGCTAAATTCTCAATTACATGACTGAAAATCTTGATGCCATTGTAATTTGTAAGCCTTACAAGTTATTTGATTACACATCGGACATAAATTACATTAATAAATTTATAATTTTATCACTGGAAATTGTGAGAGAAGCTTTTATTTCAGCACGTGCAATGGCGAAGACAAGGGGTCTAGAGAAAAAATGTATTCGAACCCCAAAGAAACAATTTCCTAATTTAGGCCCCTAGTACGTGAAAGTTGATTTAAGAATATTCTTATTGATAACTTATAAATACTACTGTTCAACACAATAACAGTCTTCAATAGAAAATCACTTCTCAAAACAGGAAAAAAAAAAACATAATTCATTACCCTTGTAGGGACTACATCTACATGTTTTAAAAGTAAAGGGGCTAAAATCTAATTTCTGATAGTTTTCAAAACCCAGCAAGATGAATGGCAATATCAGTAAAGGTAAGCCCATTAACTCCTTCTCTTTCTTCGGGGCTAAAAAATATGCATCGGCGTGGCCTTCAAATTGTATTAATCCAATAGACTAAAGCCCAGACACATAATCCAATCGGTATCATCACGTGCCCATCACGTGAAAGAGATCATATACAGTCACGCTACCTGTACCATCCAATATCCATTCATATTTTTTAGCCAAACGACCACAGGCTGCATATCAGAACCAAGCCACACTATCCAGTATTTCTCACCTTATGAGAGGCTATAGCTGCTGCTTCTTGTAGTCAACAATGGCGATCTCTTCATTCTCATTGAGTTGGGCTTCCACCACCTTATCCCAAAAGGTCAGTGTCAATTCTCTTCACGTTACTGTTCATCTTCCATGTTTATTGTGAAAGCTAATTCTTGGATATTCAATCTCTCTCTCTTTCCAGTTAAATGTCCCTGGTTCAAATGAAATATTGCCTGGAGTCGCAGCATTTTCTGGCAATAACTCTGTAACATGCACGGCGGAGGCAACCTTCAATGAAGAAAGTATGGCAAGCCTTTTCAGTATTCTCTTCAAATTCACTGCCTGTACTATGGTAGAGTGTAGAGTCAGACACCGTCTCATCACTCATGCATTTGACTTCACCTCCCAGGACTAGGATATTTTTCTTGAGTAATGCAAATCATCTACGTGTTATCTTCCTAATATACGAGCACTGCCATGGGGTTTTCGAACAATTATTGAATATGTTTTTCTTATATTTCCATTTAAGCATGTTTCTCGATGCTATCCATGTGCCACAGGCAATTGCAAGAGACGTCGACTGCTACTGTTAGGAGCTGGAGCACTAACGACAAGTTTAGTCCCAGCAAATTTCCTTTTTGCTGAAGGTAACTATATATATATAGATTGTTAGTTATCTCTATCTATCAGCGGCTAGTATCAAAATGACTTGTTGAACCTTTCTCATTGTGGTACTGTGTAGAGGTACCAAAGAACTACGCATCTTTTGTGGACTTTGAAGATGGGTATTCGTATAATTACCCCTCAGACTGGATTGTAAGTAATGCAATCATATGATACTGTAAATTTGAAGTTTAGCTCTCAAGACTCAAACTTTCTTGTCCATTGTTAAATCTAGCATTTCATAACATATAGAAATTGTATTCATGTCGAATTATCAAGAACGAATAAACTGCATAAACTATAAAGCGGAAGCGTACCTGAATCCATATCCAGAAGTCGCTATCTAGAGTCGTACGGATGGCCTTCCAGATTAACAAATTCTCCTTTGAGAGCCCTTTTGTTCTCTCTACCTTAACCTTAGTTTTCTCTCTGATAATGGGATGTCAGTGTGAGAATGTGTAGCCCGTATAATCTGGGGACCATGACCATATATATAGACAACCAAGTGCCTCTTGGTATTCATGCCTTTTGGCATTCCCACCCTTTGGTATTCCTATTTTAGCCCATCACTAAAATAGGAATAACCTCGTAATCTCTACACATTAAAGGTTCACACCCTATTAGATACATCAAAACCCAATTGCCTAAAAATACTTAATAGATCATTTTTTAATTAGGCTTCACCTTATTTAACAGTCCACAAACACATAATTATTCTCATATAAGCCTAACGTTGGATTAATGATCCAACATCCATTTCTTAGGATTTTGACTTCAGGGGGCATGATTCTGCATTTAAGGACAGAACGAAGCAATTGCAGAATGTTAGGGTGAGATTTATACCAACCGAGAAAAAAGACATTCATGAATTGGGTCCAATGGAGGAGGTAGAAAGATTTTATTTTCATTCCCTTTTCACGTCATTAAAGCCTAAGCACCGTACTTGATATGCGTTTTTGTATGTCAGGCTATATACTTTTTGGTGAAGCACAGGTATGCAGCACCAAATCAAGTGCCAACCATATATAGCATGCAGGAGGTTTGTATGTCAGGCTATATACCTTTCCAGTTTATTGATTCCTATTATCTAAAAAATAATTTCTTCCTTCCAAATCTGGCTATGATTAGACCCTCTTAATACTTTCTGATTTCCTACTTCCTGCTCAAAAGATTTTAACTTGCTCTTTGCTCAGTAAATCAATGATCTGTCATTCTTCTGTGAAGTATGACAGCCACATGCTGCAAGAAATTATGAACGTGAAACCTTACAATTTTATTGAAAACCAGGTTTATAACTATGTGAATCGTGCTTGTGATGACGGATTTTAGTTTGAGAAAAGTTTCAGCTTTTGGTGAGTGGAGACATTCTCTATTGGCACACTAAATCTCTTGATGGCTTTCTTCTGAATGCAGAAAACTGTAGACGGAAAAAACTACTACACCTTCGAGTACGAACTTACATCGCCAAACTACTCTAGTGTTTCATTTGCGACCATAGCTATTGCCAATGGTAAGTATCCTATCACATGAATTGTCACCGTATGCAGTCAAAAGAGAAGGAAAACGTGCAAGAATTAGGAAAAAGATATGGATGAAAGCGCTTTTCAGAATCTGGATGTTGTATTTCTGTACAGGGAGATTTTACACTCTGATAGTGGGAGCCAATGAAAGACGGTGGAGAAGATATCGCAGTCAGCTTAAAGTGGTAGCAGACTCTTTCAAGGTGCTTGACATCTAAAATGCTATACTGGTTATTGCAGAGCGATAATTTTTCATGTGTAACATATATATATAAATATACTTGGCTGGCAAGTTTTTGGAATGAAATTGCTTTTATTTATTTGTCTTGGTCTACTCATAGCTCTTGCCTTCCCTTGGTTTGGCAATAAGTAACATGAACATCAAATGACTGATGTAAAATTGTGGAAACTAAAATTGTGGGTTCAGGGCGGGGCGGCTATTTTCAGAATCAAGGCAGTCCGACATCTGAAATACATTGCAATCCTCGTAAAACATTCACTACGATGTAATGAGTGGTCGGTAAATGCAGAAAGAGAATTTCCTGCATACCCCTCATCGAATTTATCATAGCAACGTTTCTAGGCATCAGAAACATATCCATCCTAATAATAAAAAGCATCAAACATAGTATTGGTTTCCTGCAAAAACATAACAATGGCGCCTATCTAATTGACAAACAACCGATTGAAAGTGAGGCCGTTGATACATACCAGTAAAAGTTAAGCAGGTTGCAATTTAACCACGTGGTTATATACAAAGATTACAACATATTCTCTCACCTCTTTTCCTATTCTAAACATTCTTTCAAGTTCACAGATGTGAAATTTACAGTGAACACACCCCCAAGGTAGTCAGTCGCATAAATTCATCGAGGGGGGGAAATACTGACGACAGAGAACAAAATACAAGAAGCACACGCTACTAGGACTAGAATTGTCTCCTCCCCCGATCTCTGACTAATGAACAAAGCAATCATGGAAACAAAGCGAAGACGTAGTGCTTCCCTCCAAAAAGAATTTGGCATCTAGCCCCAAGAACATGTTCTCACCAGCCCACAAGATCCAAGATCCCTATTTCTATATCCTACATTTGAACAACATAGCTAGCACTGCACCCACTCATCTAACCATACAAAAGAATGTTACAAGCTTCATAGTTCTCAATAGTTTTTTGTGTACTCTGGAAACTCAACCAAATAATATTCAAGGCACCCTGGCAGAGATAAATGTTTCCGGCAATTTAAGATGGCCCAGGATAAGAACTATACCGAAGAACCAAATACAAATTTCAACACTGCAAACTGAACCTTAAATTAGTCGATGTTGTCGCAAACCCTTTCCAAAGTGAGGTTGCATCAATCTGACATACAAACCATTCTTTGCCATCAAAGAATTATGGGTCCCTTCCTCAACGATTCGCCCTCCATTTAAAACCACAATATTATCAACATGCCTCATCATTGCAGCTCTATGAGCTATCAGAATGGTAGTTTTGTTTCCCATAACCAGAGTATCTAGTGCCTCTTGTATTACACGACTTGATTCAGATTCAATGGCTGAGCTGGCTTCATCCAATAACAAGATGGGTGCATTCTTGAGCACTACTCGAGCAATTGCAATCCTCTGCTTCTGCCCTGGGGTAAGGTCCACGCCCCTCATTCCCACATGGGTGTCATAACCATGAGGCAGGCTACTGATGAAATGGTGAGCATTAGCAATTCTAGCAGCCTCTTTCATCTCAGCTTCACTGGCATTGTGCCTGGCATATATAATATTTTCTTTTATAGTTGTTGAAAAGATAATTGGTTCCTGCTGAACAAGACCTAGATGATTCCTCAACCATCTCAAATTATAAAGTTTCAAATCCCGACCATCCAGCAGGACCTGACCAGCAACTGGATCATAAAATCTCTCAATTAAAGAAATTATAGTGCTTTTTCCAGACCCTGAAACTCCCACCACAGCTACAGTTTGTCCTCCATTAACTTTGAGACTGAAATTGCTCAATACCAACACTTCAGGGCGAGTTGGATAACAGAAATCCACGTTCTTCAACTCGATGCTTCCATAAACATTTGGAGGCTTCAGTGCTGAGTTGTCATCTGGGTCAATCATAGGTTCCCGGTCTATAATTTCAAATAATGAAATAAGAGATTTTCGCCGCTTAAGTATGTATGGAGCCAATCCAAAAGGCTCCACCAGTGCAAATGTTGCAAAAGAGAAAACCATATACTCCTTGAGAGCTGTATGAAAATCCACATGAAGATTCTTTTCAGAGTATGCAGTGTACCAGAGAAGAAGGGCATTACAGGCGAAAAGAAGAAACTGTGAAAAACCAAATCCAAAACCAATGGCCATTCCATGGACAAAACTCTGCTTAAATATTTTCTTCAGTTGCAATCTGTAGAGCTCCATTACTTTGTTACCAGCACAGAATGCCACGACAGTATAAATGTTTCTAACAGCATCCTCAAGGACCAGTGATGCCTTTCTGTGCATTTCCTGGATGCCCCTAGAAAATCCAGCAAGCCACAACTTCTGCAATTTTTAAGTTGGCAGTCATTCAGGACTTTGGCACAGCAAACTATATACGATGTAGTGTTTATAATTTAACTGTTAAAATGGAAAATGATTGATGGAATCAAGGGGCAATTTGAAAATAGTTAAGACTTGCGAGATAGCAAATCTGTGGGTGCTTGTGGAACTAGCAATTCCATAGACTGTGTGCCAATGGAATTAGTATAAATTTGAACAATTGGTCATAGATCCTCAGTGCCAAATCCAACGTAAAATTAAAACATAAGCAAGATATTGTAAGGCAAAGAATGCAACAATCTAAAAGGTAGCATTCACTTTTCACTGGTTGGCACAATCACTGCCACATGACTGATGTTTGATGGCTAACGGCTTCCTAATCAAATGAAAAGAATAATAGAGGGATTGACTGAGGTGTGACATAAAAGAAGCTCACAGAAACATTAATTACCACATGATCTGTTTTATTCAAACATGTGATTTATATGAATCAGATCAAACATATGTTTTGTTCCAACATTAAGTCATCAATATTTATGGAACACTTCGACTGGTAATAAAATGATGTAAGGTTTAAAAGCATGCAGAAAGTATGCAAACCTGTGCAAATGCAGAGACAGCGAGAACTGGCAGGGTTGCCAGTGCCACAAGAGCCAATCGCCACTGAAGCAGCATCCCAATGACAACAGCCACAATAACTGCCGCACTGTCCTGTATAAATATTGAAAGTCGGTTGCTGAATGCAGCTCGTACAAAAGTAGCGTCATTTGCCAAGCGCATGGATAATGTGTCAGCACTATTATCCTCTTCATCAAACCATCCAACTTCATTCCGTAGCATTGCTGTGAGATGATGTCCATTAATGAGTTAATAGTCCGTTCACAGAACTGTGAAATCATGAAACTGTGTCGGGACTGTGAAATCATGAAACTCTGTGTCGGGTGTGACAACGGACATTGTATTCTAGAGAAACTAACAGAGACATTAAAGCTATTTACCTGAAAACATCATTCTGCGGACTCGTTCAGTCATTTTCTCTCCCATGATACCAAAATAGAAGTGCTGCAAGAAATTGGCAACAACAGTCACTACACCCATGATGGCAATCATCAAGCACCACCTGTCTACATCCTGCCGCAAACGGTGTTGTTCTCGTCTATAATAAGCAGTCACTATCAGTGAAATAACATAAGCAAGAAGTGGATTGAAGGAACCAAAAATAGCAGCACCAATGCTTCCCAGCACAGCATAAAGCCACTCTGCAAGACTAAGCTTTGCTAGTCTCCAAAAAGGTGGTTCTTTCCGATGTTTTATATCCCTTGCTTCCTTCACCTTAATCAGAACATCATCAGAGTGACTGTGGGGTCGACTAAAAGTCTGTGAGTGGGAACGCTCATTTTTAGGATCAGATGTCAAAAGTGGAGAAACAGGGGATTCAGGGCCCGAACCATTTGATGTATGGCGATGTTCAGGATGGACATCAATCTTGGGTAACTCAGGTAGTCGCATTTCAAAACTATCCTGCCTTCTTATTGATGGCTCCTTGTCAGCACCATCCAAGGGAAGGCTGTTTTCCATCATCTTCTCTGGTGGTGGGCTGAGAACTTTTGGTGATTCTTGCGAATTAAACAAGCCGTCTGGAGGCCGAAATATACCAGGGACCCTCTGGAGCGATGGTGATTTGACCATTTTAGGTGAGGATGGTTCTTGATAGCTATGGCCAGCAGAAGAATCCTTTTCAACTTGGAAAGCAGCAGTCTCTGTGTAGTTTCTAACTGGCATCCTGTATAACAGTGCACTTGTCAGAAACATGAACTGTAGTAGCATAATGGCATGCAATATTACTGTTTAGGAAATGTATAATTCAACCAGCAGAAGTTACACCATTTACAAATGAAAATTTCTCTATACTAGCAAAGCATAGTTGTCCTCATATTATACCTCCTTGGAAGTTTTGCTGCTTCTTCACATTTGAGAAGCTCTGCATACAGACCATCTAAGTTTAATAATTCATCATGTGTACCCATCTCAACAAGTTGGCCCTCCTCCATTACAGCTATATAATCAGCATTCCTGATTAGACTAAGACGTCTAGCTATTATAATGGTTGAACGTCCAAACATGAGAAGATCTAGTGCCTCTTGAACCGCTTTCTCAGCTTCAAAATCAAGTCCGCCAGTAACCTCATCAAGCAGAAGAATTGTTGGATTCAAAAGCACTGCTCTGGCAATAGAAAGTTTAATTTTCTGCTCCTCTGTCAATGCTAAACCAGCCCTACCCACCTGAAATGTATAGCGGTTACTTTTCAGAAGGATTGAAAAGAGAAAAGCAATAGATAAAGAAATCTGTCCTTGAAATATTACCTGTGTCTCGTAGCCTTTCTCAAGTGAACTGATAAATGTATGAGCATGTGCTATTTTGGCAGCTTCTTCAATCTGATCCAAAGTAGCATCTCGTCCATATGAAATGTTATCAATTATACTCAAACTTAACAAGGCAGGTTCCTGGGTGACCAGTCCTATTTGGCTTCTAAGCCATTCCAATTTCAGGTTTTTAATATTCTCTCCATCAAGAAGAACTTCTCCTGAATGAACAAATCAGAACTATTGGAATCCACATGTGGACAAGGCCAAGGAAATTCAATGAAACAGAACTAGTTCAAAAGGCAATATAAAAATAAAATGGCCATTGTACCTAAGGTGGGATCATAAAAGCGCTCCATGAGTGGGATAATGCTGCTTTTTCCAGAACCATTTCTGCCAACAAGAGCCACTGTCTTTTTAGCTGGTACAGTGAGATAAAATCCACTCAAGATGGGGATCTCAGGACGAGACAGATAGCTAAAATAAACATTCCGAAACTCGATATTTCCTTGCACTGCCACTAGGCTGTTTCCATCTTGATTAACTGTGGAGGATGATCGACTTATCATCTCATAAAGTCTATATGCAGCAATTCGTCCTTGATCAAATGAATAGAAATTGGTTGCAGCTTGATTCAACCCACTGTAAACACAAGAAAGCAGGTAATAAAACCATAAAAATATGTTTACAGCACTGAGAGAGAGGAGAATACAATACTTACAGGCCACTTAAAATTACAGCAAAGAGGGCTGTTACTATTTCACCACCATGAGCTTTATGATCTTTGACCAGAAACCTTCCAACCCAAAGTTGTAAGGCACAAGAACATATTGCAAGACCATATGTAAAACCAAGCCCAAGTCCTTGAACAAGGCTAATCAAAATACCATATCTCAAAGTTGCTTGCAGTGATGTTGCATATGAATATTTGGCTAGAGTTTCGTTTGTAAACGCATATAAGGTCCTAGTGTAAGAGAGTGCCTGCCAAGTTTATAAAATTACCAGTATTCAGTATCAATAACGTGACAATTCACCAGAATAATGGTATAACATGAAAATGTTAAACTTATGGTATTTGAACTTTCTATCTGTAAATCCATGAAGGTATAATATAAAAATGTGATGCACCTACATTGCATGGGCACATGCTGATACTACAAAGCCCAGGCAGGCAGGCATGTGTTTTCAATTCAAGCATAACTGAAAATCTGTTCAGTGCTTGATGAGCCTCTCAAATCTTGGAGCTGTAACAGTTTGACTAACCCTCAATAATTGGTCTATCCAAAAGTAAATCTAAATTAAAGGTATAGATGGCCAACATAAACAACAGCAGAAATACAGATTGAAGTATTTGCAGAGGTGCATTCAGTTTAATAAAAAAACCTCTTTGAGTAAATCATCAAAAAAAGATATTAACAGCATTAAGAGTTGTGCCAGAAACACATCTTCATTTACCAGACATATCCCCGTGGAAATATAACTCCTTTTAATTTCTAATTTTCAGGATTCATGGTTCTACTCAAATGCAGTTAAATCAAGAAATTACAAGCAATTACAGTGCCCACCATGTTGAGTAATTGCATCTTCATAGAGGTACAAGAGAGGGGGGAAAAACCTGTTCAGCAATGCCAGCTGCTTCAGCATATGCATCTTGAATGCTCTCAGCAAGCCGATGAAGAAAAATATTTGAGATACCTCCTGCAGC
This sequence comes from Salix caprea, assembly GCA_964035475.1. NCBI lineage: Eukaryota > Viridiplantae > Streptophyta > Magnoliopsida > Malpighiales > Salicaceae > Salix > Salix caprea. The sequence goes on along the minus strand of OZ037757.1, from coordinate 2,382,688 downwards.
AACAATGAATGGACCAGTGGCTAAAGTTATGAGTGCAATCTGCCAGCAGTTGACTAATCCAATAACAAGACCACTAAAAAATGTAGCCATGTTATGAATATAATTTCCAACCTGCATCATGAAGGACCCCTCTCATCAGGTTACAGAAAACATTTGCACAGAATAGAAGTAGAGGAGGGAAGAAGTAGATTTAGCTCTAAAATACCTTTTCACTCAAAGCAGATTGAATGAGGAGCACATCACTCAATACTTGGCTAACAATATCCCCGTTATTCCCATAGGTGTCAAAAAAGCTCATGTCCTGATTGAGTAGTACTTGAACATACTTTGACCTGATGACCGCAGTCTGTCGTTCCCCAGTTAGAATCCAGCAGGAAACCTCTATTACAGATAACAAGTTAGAATTGGTGTCTCTAAAGAAGCCATTGTTTGTGAGCTAATAGCAAAAATAGAATAAACTAATACGATGAAATGTGAACTTTACCGATCCAGCCAGCAGCAAAAACACCCACGGCTAAGTATACAATATGCATGGCAAGCTGCAGAAAAAGCACACCATAGTTAAATCGAATAGCTCAGGGGTATATAGTGCACTCAGTTGCCTTATTTGGAAAACCTTTTAAGTGGCCACTAAATTTGGAAAACAAATGAAAACTCAATTGTTTATAGGTTCAGCTCCCTTAATAGTCTACATCATACATCTTTTTCTTCCACCTGAACTACCAGTACTCCTTCACTAATTACAAAAAGAACAGGGAAAAAGAAAAAGAGAACAGGCATGTGCTACTAACATTCTTTATCAGGGTAGAAGAATTTGATTTGAAACTGACACGGAATACCTTGGTAAAGTACAATTAGACTATATATTCAGTTGCTTTTCACAAAAATTTACAATTTTAAGAGCAAGAAACTGTAGTTGCTACCTAAGCAGAGCTCTCTATCATTGTCTCCAGCGGCATAACATAGCATTTCAATTTCTTAACCAGAACTAATTAACATTACTATTTTCCCAGCAGCTAACTAAACTGATTAAACAGCACTTAAACATGTATAACAGTTAAAAAAATAGCAAGTCCAAAAAACAAATTGATTTTTCTCAAAATAGAACAAAGTACAAGCATAATTAACCAAACTCCACAAATCTAGACTATATAGACTTGTCAGCTTCAGATTGTAACTTTTGCAGCTGTTAAAAAACCTCGCTATTAACTAAAATCATCTAACAACCTCGTCAAAGTAACAAGAAGTTAGGGTCTGCAAAAATGACTTACATTAGTAAGCCTGTCAAATCGCTCGTCCGGCGGAATCCTCAAAACCCCGATAATCTTCCCAAAGAAATGCAAGTAAACAACAAGAGCAGTCCCATGCGCAGCAGCTGCAAGTGAGCCAACGATCATGAGCCCCCAATCTAACTTATCAGCACAAGCAAATAACCTCGAGAACGGAACAGCAGCTGGCGGCGGCTCCATCTCCTCAGCTTCGTCGATCTCCTCCTCCGCTTCCGCCTGCGCGGCCGCCGTAGCCGCCTCTGCGTTGATATCTAAGTACGGAGAAGGACTCTCCGGCGGCTCTGAAACCTCGGATACCGGCGTCAATGGTTGTATATGAGGTGGGGACAATCCGAATAATCCCCTAGAGATCATCATCCTCGGAGCTATCTGTTTCTTCTGTCTTTGAAAAAACCCTAATTGATTCTCTTTACCTCTAAGTTTAGCAGCAGATCTGCGCTACATTTAGAGGCCAAAATTCGATTTCGTCTTTTCTTTTGAGTAGCTGAAAATAAAAATAAAAACAAAAACAAAAACAAAAACGGGAGCCTTTTTCTTTTAATTTTGGGTGACTGGGTCAAATCAACAGAGGCGGATATTTAGAGAGAGAGAGAGAGAGCGGAGAGAAAAATGTTGGCTCTCACCAACTGAGGTACGCACCCAACTGGAAATATGCTTGGAAGAAAGAAAATGCTATCACCACTGCTCAGAATTATTATTATTATTATTATTATTCATGTCGGGATTTCTGTTAGGTTTAACTGTCATCAGGCAGCTATATTTCTACTGGTCTCTCTGGGATTCGGCGTTTAAACTTATGATATTGTTTTTCTTGTGACCACATTAATGTTTTTTTTATCTTTATCGTTCTGGAAGCAATCATGTCTTGGTATGTTTGAATTTCAAGTTAATAATTTTCATAATACATTACTGATTCTATAATGTCTATTAGCATAACTTTTATGTCAATAACGTTATTGGGGTGTTTTAAAAGTATTTTAAAAAAGTTTGAATTGTTTTTTATTTTTTGTTTTAGATTATTTTTTTTAATATTTTTACATCATTTTAATATGTTGATGTTAAAAATAATTTTTAAATAATAAAAAAATATTATTTTAATATATTTATATATAAAAAATAATTATAAAAATAATTTCAACAACACTCCAAAACATGTCATAGCATTGATCTTCTTCTTTTTCTCATAAACCATTCAAATAAAAATTTGTATTTAAAAGACATGTTTCGTTTTTCATACCAAACATTCAAATTACACCTCATGTCTAATTGGAAAGGAATGATAAACTTATTATACTATTGATTCGTGATATCACTACCTGATTATAAGATTTTTTTAATATATATTTGTTTTTATAGTAAAAATACTTTTCATGATTTTTAAGTATTTTTTGATTGAAAATAATCTTATATATTTTTTAAATAATTAATATGCTAATAATATAAATATTTTTAAAAAATATAATTTTTATACATTTCTAAATATAAAAAAAATATTTTAAAAAGTAACTATTAACATATTTTCAAATATTATATATGTTTCGTAGGGATATATTTGGGATTAAACACAACTACTGCAACCACATGGAATTAGATTGTATTTAAAAATATGTTAGCATTTTTAAAGAGTTTTTATTTACATATTAAAATAATATTTTTAATATTAAAATATCAAGACAGTTAAAAATATCTTTTGTTTAAGGGGAAAAAACGGCGTTCCAAACCGCCCCAGGTGACACGATGGAAAAATGGGAGAGCGGGAGGTGAGATTAGCGTGGCTCTGAAAGTAAAGAAAAAAGGTTTACGACAGTAGTCGTGACACGATGGAAAAACTGGGAGAGCGGGAGGTGAGATTAGTGTGGCTCTGTGAGTAAAGAAAAAAGGTTGACGACAGTAGAGTGCAGTGGCATGGCCAATGGGAGGCAGCAGACATCGCTAATCATTGAGGGAATGGTGGGCTGGGTGCATGGAAAGCTTTTTTTCTGGCATTTTCTCTGTTCCATTTGGGCCTTTTCTTTCTATCTTTTCAAACCTCTTGGTTTTTCCTGTTCTTCATCGATAATGGCGTTGTATAAGATGTTAATTTAACATTAATTAATAGTAGATTTGCTCTTGAGGCCACGTAATTAGTTGATAATTAGATCTCGACTCGTGTCTCCCTCGCTCGATCTGAAAGGTCACCTGATTTGAATCACTGGATTTTCTTGCTTCCGCTGGACGAAGAAAATGAAACCCAGGTAGCTTCCAACTTTGACGAGTGCAACTCTCATTAATGGAGGGTAATTAATGAGATTGTGTATTGATTTGACGGAAGCTGGATCCTTAAGAGAGCCGCTTGCTTGGGTAAGAAAGCAGCATCCAACGAGGAGGCAAGAGGGGCACCTTGGCAAGACAGTGAAGTGAGATTGCAGGGAAAGGAATTGGTGATGGGGTGATAACATTATCGCATCAAGAAAGTGATGGATGAGAGGGGAGGGGGAGAGGGATTTGATGGGGGTGACTAAACTCCGAGCATAAAAGTGAAATCTCAGCGTCACTGATGGATTGGTATTTGTTTCTTCAATTTAAACGCCATTTTTGGCTTTCAATGGCTGAAAGATACCACGGCTTGTTTCGTAAATTGCTGTGGTCTTCGTGGGTATCTATCTGGGACTGTTGAAGCCAGTTCTTGCTCTCTTATTTCTTTTTATATCAATATAAATAAGCATTGTTCAATAAAGACAACAAAAAAATTAAATGAATCAATACTAGATAAAAAATTAAAATATCAAGGTCCGAAACAAAAAATAAAGTATATAATTAATTCTTATTGAATGACAAAACTACAATAAATCAAAACTTTGAGACTGGAAAAAATAAAGGAATTTTTAAAAATAGAAGTGTGATTTTAAAAAAAAAATATAAGAATGAGGACCGAAATTAAAAGTAGCATTTATGACCAATTTGAATTGGATTACAAAATCGAAACAAATTAAAATGTGCAAACCAAAACAAATGAAGGAACCAGAAACAAATCAAAAATCAAAAGAATAAGGTTTTAAATGAAAAACAACATGTATGATCAATTTCAATTGAAAGGTATAGTTGAAAACAATCAAATTTTCTATTGAAAAATCATGATTTTTTTTTAAAAAAAATAGGGACTGAAATAAAACACACAACAACGTAGAGGACCAACATGCATTTTGCCGTTGCAGTAAAGAGAAAAAAAGAGAAAGAAAAAGAATCGACCATAGGCACTTCTTCGCACTCTAGACAACGATATGCACACCGCGCAAGAGAAAAAGGACATGACGGCACACTCGAAGAAAAGAGGACAAGAAATTTTCAACCATCCATCGACACCTCATGTGTCAACATAAAGGTATATATGCATGAAAACTGACGGCATGTCTGAAAGACGCACCTACAGTAACTTCGAGAGAAAATAATTAAAAAAAATACACTTACCAAAACACCTCTAGAATAAGTGATAACCACGAAAAACTAGGAGCAAAGTATCACCATGCTCCCAACGCCAGACTTTTGTTTGTGTCGTTTTTTAGGGTATCTAAGTAGTTTCAATGTGCATAGAAACATGAAAAACTTAAACTAACATCGCCTCCAACGCTAGCCCGTACCTTACTTGGGGGCAAAAGTCATTATTTTACTATGTCAGGATCATGTAAAAAATCAAAAATACCTCTACCCAACCTTCATCCTCTTGCCAACGTTTAGGAGAAAATAAGTAGTTCCACTTTATAAATAAAAACAGAAAGACCAAGAAACCTCTAAACAATATGCAAATGGAACACAAGCTCGTGAAAAAATATTCAAAATATCCCTGATATCGAGAGTTAAAATTTGTAGGCCGAGAGGCAAAAAGCAATTTTATCATTGAAATCTACAATGATATGTATATAAAGACACAACAAACCATCATCGAGTGATATGTATATAAAAACACAATAAACCATCATCGAATTTTATTTATTATACACACATATATAATGATAACTTTAAAGGATTGTGGACGGGATAGTCCTTGATTGTATCTTATTAGCAGCTTACTGGTGACCAGCCCAGAGAGTACTAGAGTTTATTTTGTATTTTCGATGGTGGTGATTAATTTTTAAAATATTTTGAAATAATATTTATTTTATTTTTTAAAAATTATTTTTTTATATTATTGTATTAATATAATTTAAAAATATTATAGTGAAATTACTTTAAAGTAAAATAAATAAATAAAAAATATTTTCAAGAATATTTTTAAAACACAGGCCTTTTGTTATGAGTGGGTTACCCCGGCTTCTGCACCGTTCTGTGGCAAATAAAGATTCTGGTATTTATCGTGGAATTGAAAATAATAGTGAAACACAAAGAGGAAAGTAAAAATTCTACCTTTAATGCTAGAATTTTCACGTGATGCCAGCTGGATTTATCTTTTCAAGCTGATAAGCATATAACTTTCGTGTTAAAATTAAAAAAAAAAAAATCACAATTTTTTTCAAGTTTTGTATTTTCCTTTCTTTCGGTAGCATCCAAATTCAGGGCTATTCCCATACTGGTTTTTAAAATATAAATATATATATAAAGTCAATTGAAAAATTAAAAAATGTCAATTGGCTAGTTTAATAGGTGGAAGGGAAGAATTGAAACTTTGATGACCGTTAAGGGGCGTAATTGACATAATACAAAATTCCAGGGTAGAAATCGAGAACCCCCTCAAACTTAGGGGGACAAATCAAAATCTACCCTAAAAATTTAGAGTAAAAACTAAAAAGTCCACTCCTCCCGACCCCCAACTCACAAAAAACGACCATTGCAGGTGGGCCGATGGCTGTAAGGACCCGCGCCAAAGTCCAAAGGCAAACTAATAACGGATAAGCAGCGGGCGAGCTGAAAAGAAGATAAGCTCTCCACCACAAAAAAAAATCTTACAAGACCAGAGGACAAGAGACTCTCTTGTTCTCACGGCACCTTTCTTACACGCTCCACACAACAACGATGGCTTCTTTACAAAACTCACCTTCAGTTTATCATACATTATCTCCATATTCTTTTCCTCAGGTCCTCCCTTTCTCTGACTCTCTCTACATTAGCAATCCATGTCTGTGTGAATGTTTGAATCTCATTTGAAAAACAGATGTCACATCATGGGTTCCTTGTTTATGTGTACAGGTCGGAGGAGCACAAAAGAATCATGGAATGTTGTCTTTCTGTAGAAGAGGCCTTTCTTTTCTTGTCAGGGCCGAGCAATCATCACCAAATTCAATTTCTCTTTCTCAAGGTGAGTTCTCTTCTCTTCTCTTTTTTCCCCTCGATTTATTTGCTATAATTTCTGTACAATGAACCATGTCTATGCTATTAATCACGGCACTTGACTTGGTTAAAGTTTCCTCGAGTTGCCATTCTGATGGGATTTGATAGAGCATTAGCGGTTGCTGAAAAAATGAAACTAGAATGTCATTATACAAGTAAATTGCTGAACTTGTAGGGAAATTATGGAGAATGCTGTTCTTGTGAAAGTCTCTTCAGGCAATTTGGTTACGAGGAGAGAATTTGACAAATGCCATTGAAATAAGACTGTGCTGAATTCTATGTGATAACTACAAATATATTATTTTGACGAAATTGTCTTGATTTGATCTGGACCTGCTAAATATCAATTGAAGCAATGCAGCTGTCCACACACACACAAAAAAAAATTCAATAAAATTCCAGACAGAGTGATGCATGTTTAACCACTATTAGATTACTGGATACAGGGGAAAAACCATACTTCTTAGATGTTGAACTTAGGCCTTGTTTGTTTCAAGGAAAGTGGTTTCCGGAAACCACTTTCCAAACTTTCCTGTGTTTGTTTGCCTTCCGGAAAGTTGGTCAACGGAAAACACTTTCCAGTCAAAGAAAAATTTGGCTTGGTTTTCAGGAAAGTGTTTTCCGGAAAATTTGGGCGGAAAACACTTTCCGGAAATTGTGAAAAATTTAGAAATGTCATTATTTGCTGATTATATCAAATTTGATCCTCAAACTTTTGATTGCTATATATAATTTGTTTTGAATATTTATTTTTCAATTCCATCTCTTAAAATTTAATTTTTATATTAATTTTGGTCCTTATTTTTATAATTGCTATTTGCTTTTTTCTTATCATTTTTTTATTGAAATTTTTTATCTATCAAATTTGGTCCTCATTTTTTTTATTGTTACTTATTTTATTTGAAATAATTTATGAAATGTTAATTATTATTATTTTAATTTATTCACCTTTCATTTTTTTTTTTTTTAGATTTGATCTCTATTATTTTGATTATTATTTATTTTATTTGAGATAATTTATGAAATTATATTTTTTTTCAATTTCATTCTCATTCAACTTTTTAATTTGTAAGATTTGTTCCTCATTATTTTAATAAACTTGAAAAAAAAAATTTATTAATAAATTATTTTCCAGTTCATTTTCCATAACACAAACAAACACTGGAAAGTGTTTTCCAGTTCATTTTCCATAACACTGCCAAACATCGGAATTCACTTTCCCCAGAATTCACTTTCCAAAAGGAAACCACTTTCCAGCAAACAAACGGGGCCTTAAAGTGTTTCTTTAAGTTCAAGGAAGCTGTATCGAAGAAACTTTCTCCGTGTCCTGGTTTGTTTAATTGAACTCTCATTTCTTGCAGTTAGATTTGGGAGACGTGAATTGATAGCAGTGAGTGTCATTGCTCCTTGGGTATCCATGGTTAACCAAACTTCTCCATCATGTAAGCAACCTTTTTTTGGATTTTTTTCGATGTTGTTCTTGCTAGCTAATGCAGTATAGCATAGAAATAGACTCATTTTGAATGAACTTTGTGAGTTTCTTATAATATCATGTTTGCTGATATCCTAAGAGGACATCCTTGATATGGTTCAGTTGCTGCAGAAACTAAGAAGGGATATCTTTTAGTCACGGACAAGAAGGATGGATACTCATTTCTCTACCCATTCGGGTGGCAGGTATGGTTTCCTAAAGTTTTTCTTCTCTGTCACTCTTGTCATGTTCATAACTCATGCACTCTTCCCCTTTGTTGATCTACCTGCTAGCCACATGCGACAAATACTTGATACAACATTTTCAGATTGGTTTTTCGTTTTTTCTCTGTCGGGCTGTTGCAGGAAGTTGTTATTGAAGGTCAAGACAAGGTATTTAAAGATGTCATTGAGCCATTAGAGAGTATCAGTGTGAATGTGATCCCTACCGTCAAACAAGATATTCGAGACTTTGGACCTCCACAGCAGGTTTTCCATAAACACTTTACAACCCCAGTTTTTTATTATATAGGCGGGAGCATTATTTTCCATTTATGTTCTTGCTCCAGTTTATAATTTTAGCTCATATCTCCAAGTGATGGAAGATGCTAATTTTCAATGTGCATTTATCCCAGGTTGCTGAAACATTGATAAAAAAGGTTTTGGCCCCTTCTTCACAGAAAACAAAACTAATTGAGGCAAAAGAGGTTTGATTTCTTGTGTCTTCTACTTTAATTCTACCAGAATTCTTACATGTTTTTACTGTTTCAACGCTGCTGAGCAGCATGATTTCATTACAAGTAATTGAGGCAGTTCAGTAATGTATAATGTTACTTGTACTGTTCAAATTGGATCAGACATGCCAAATTTAAGTATTTAAACATATGATCGTTTAATTTAGGCTTGAGTAATTTTACAATTAAGGTTTTGTTGGTAAAAGAACAGTTGACTGATATTATTGTGCGTTTATGGTGCAGCACGGTGCTGATGGGAAAGTTTATTACACATTTGAGTTCGTTGCCCAGGCTCCAAATTTTACCCGCCATGCTCTTAGTGCAATCGCTATTGGCAATGGTACGGAATGTATATTTTACTATTTTACCGAGAAATGTATTGTGTAATCTCTGGCACCCATCCCATTATTCAAAGCTCACTCCTTCGATTCCAGAATGATTTCATGAAAACAAATTTGATTCCAGATAATTATCATTAGTTCATTACCTGGGATTATTGATTCAGGGACTGAGAAGGAATCCTCATGCTTCACTTATTAATGAGACATGTTTCAGCCATTTAAAAAAGAAATTTTCATGGCAGGTAAATTCTACACTTTGACAACGGGGGCCAATGAACGAAGGTGGGGGAAGATGAAAGATAAATTGCAGACGATCATTGATTCCTTTGAAATTTTCAATGTTTGATGTGGTTGTTCAGTTTTTCACTTTTCCTGCTCGGGAACAACCCTCTCTTAAGAGTTGCGAGGCACGTTTCTTATCACCATGTATTCCTCCCCTTTTCCCTTCTTCTCTTTTTCCATTTTCTGTTGTAGAGGAACCGAAATCCGAAATTCTATTGTTCTTGATATGAAAATAAACTTCCCCTTCAATGTCATGAAAATATTACAGGTGCAGGTATTGTTCTCTTCGTTTTAATGATGTAAACCGTAATGAAAAACATTGCTTTCTTGAACTTCAGCCTCGGCTGTCAATTGGAATCCAAAACAATCACAAAAAAAGAGCCAGAATTTTTTTGCAGATTCATTTCGAGAAGGAAAACATATGATCACCACCGCAATGGTCCAATAAATCTTGCTACAGATTCTATGCCACAACATTTGGACAAAGTAAATGTTGTTTGGTGCCGGGTGTTATAGTCCGAAAATATTGCCAGAACAAATCGAGATGGCCATAGAAAAGGCATTCAAGCAGCATAACAAAAGTACCAAACACAACAAAAATTATAGCAGAAAAATAGTTCTCAAAATATATTAAAGAAAACAAACATGACATTGGAGTCCTAACAAACTGCACTGCTCCTAACCAAACTGTCAACAGTACGCTCATCAGAACAAATAGCTACAAAACCACAGATTTATATGATCCCAATCTTGTTTGCCACATCAAGGGCATCATAATCAGGAGTCAACCTGACGTATGCCTTCTTGGTTCCATCAGGCCTGCATTAAAATAGATATAATAAGTGCCACTCTCGAAATCGAATTAAACAAGTACGATGAACAGAGTTAAGATACCGGCACATCATCGATCATGAAACATGGATTCTGTTATGGAGTTGTAAAAAATGATTCACTGGTCAAATTATATGGTTGGGGAGTCAGAAGTACTAATTCACAAGAATGGAGTAATGAAGTGTACTCTGGACCATTTCACATTACGGGATATGAATTCTAAAAATTGCATCTTGGAGCAGTTAAAAGATGCAAGAATATTCATCAGGATTAGACCAGCAACAGTCACCTTATCATATATGTAAAAGGTCAAAACGTCTTGGTTTCAAGTAACTAAGATTTACCTGATCAAAGTATTCACTTTCTTGGTCTGAATGTCGTACATCTTCTTAACTGCATCTTTAATTTTCTTCTTGTCTGCACGAATGTCAACAATGAACACCAGGGTATTGTTGTCCTCGATCTTTTTCATTGCAGACTCAGTAGTAAGTGGATACTTCAGAATCTGATAGTGGTCCAACTTATTTCTAGGTGTTGCACTGATGCGTGGATACTTGGGATTCCTCTCCTTCTTCAATGTCCTGGGACGGTGAAATGTAACCTTTGTCCGGATCTTCTTTGTTTTCTTAAATGTTGGCCCTGATTTCACAGCCTTGGCTGCCTTCTGGGCCTGTGCCTTTGGATCCGCCTTTCTGGACGCAGCAGCTGCAATGGCGTAGACAATAAATTTCTCAGTCAATAATTCCTAGACTTGAAGAGGTGTAAATTAAGCACAAACTTTCGGTTTACAGATTACAAAATCAGCAGCTCATAGCTCAATTCCTTCATCAAACCATAATTCACAACGAACAAACAAGCAACATGGTTTCAAGACAAAAAGGGAACAGCTAGAAAATCATCGAAATTAATAAGCGAAAAATATTAACCAACAACAACGTAAAATCACAACAAATCCAAAAGCCACTACTATCGAAGAGGTTAACAAGTGTGATATAAATTAAACAGTTAGCAGAACGAGTGTAGGAAACAAAAGTACCTTTAGCCGGAGACATTGTAGCAACCACTTCCCAGACACCACTTAACCTGATAACAAAAACCCTAAACCAAAACGTCAGTATCAAAAAAAGTAGCCCTAAAAACTAAAACCTTATAAAAGAAAATACCATAAGGGTATAACATGTCAAGATCTAAAACAACTTCAGTTCATTTCAAGATAAAAAGCAGAGTTTTGGATTTGATAAAATCTTGAACGCAGGGTTCTATAGAGTACACCAAATAAAAGAGAAGGGGTAGAGACAGCAAAGACGAGTTGACAGACCTTAGTTGCTGCGGCTGTGAACTAGGGTTTTTCCCAAGTGGGGAAGATGGAGAGATGGTGCGTTATATAATTTTCTAAAATTACTTATTGAACGTACTTGGTTATGGGTTGGGCTAGGTCTTGATGAGAAGTGTTGTCAATGGGCCTAGTTTAGGACTTTATTTTATTTTGTAACTCGGCCTGGTTTAAAGACCCATGGGCCGTGACTAATCCATATCGGTTGCAAGAAAAAAAAACTAACCGAACACACCGTCTACCCACTGCAGCGAGCTGTCTAATACCGGACCTAGCCGACCTATCTTTCAAATGAGGCCGAGTTAAAAAAACATCAACTCATAAATTAATTTACAGGATCAGCCCGATTAAATCTTATTATTTCTTACAATAATATAAATTATATTATGGGACTTCACTTACAAGCTTAAGTTTTTAGGTGAGATGATTTCTTAACAACTTCAAGCGAAAAGGATTTTCTTCTCCTCTGTATCATTGAGAAGCTGCCATGGCTTTAAAGGTTCTTGACAAATACATCATGTACGGCTAGCTTGTAGAGCTGTGTATATACACGCATGCTACTAGCCAGATGGAGACTAATTCATGGGGAAGATGAAATGCGGTTGAAGGGAAGGTTTGCTTCATGCCTGCTATTGACTGTAAATAGTTCTTTTGGTCACTGAAACCGAAGGGACAGATGGCAAGTTTATGGATTATTGATATAGTTTTTTTTTATTCTAGTATTTCCTGTGAAGATGTCTTGAGTCTGCAACTGATGCAAATTTTATGGGATCATAGCATCGTTAGTCTTGCTACACATTAAAATCCACTAACTTGGTTGAAAAACACAAGAGTTATAGCTATTAGCAGTGTGAAGTATTCACTAACTGGGCCATTTTCTACCTGGAGAACAGGAGTATAGCTTTGTCCTTCATCTCATGCGATGTGTTTTTTCTTTCCTGGTATTCCCGATGAAAGATGTCTAGAATCTGCTTTTGCGACAAATTTTGGAGTCAGCATTTGCTTTTGATATTATGTAATCTTCTTACACTAATCAGTCTCTTCTATCTTTTCATTGGATTAACCGTTCTGATTTATAATTAAATTTTTTACATTGAATAATACAAAGAAATGTAGCTGGAAAAATAATAATATGACAGACAAGAGGAAAAACTATTCATCCCATCATACTCTCATTTCACAGAATTCAAAACAAAGCAACAGTGAAAGATGAATGAAAAGGCCAAGCATATAGTCCACTGCAGTATGAATAATCATGACTGCAGTCCAAGAACAACATCAGATTCTCAAACTTATTTTCCACCAACTTCCTCACCGACAGAGTAAACTTAGATATTGAAGAAAGCGTACACTACTAAAAAACAGGCCCATTTGCAACGGATTGATCCGTTGCAAATAACAAAGAAAGCCGTTGCTAATATTAATTAGCAACGGCATTTGCAACGGAACCAATCCGTTGCCAAAACGTCGCTGCAAATTTCTCTTGCAACGGATTACCCGTTGCAAAATAATTTGCAACGGCTCATCCGTTGCAAAACCTCCCGTTGCAAATACACATTTTGCAACGGCTCGCCCGTTGCCGTTGCAACGGCATGTCCGTTGCCGTTGCAACGGCTGGTCCGTTGCCGTTGAAACGGCTGGTCTGTTGCCGTTGCAACGGGAGGCCGTTGCAAGCGCAACGGCTTCTCCGTTGCAGTTGCAACGGGAGGCCGTTGCAAGCGCAACGGCTTCTCCGTTGCAGTTGCAACGGGAGGCCGTTGCAAGCGCAACGGCTTCTCCGTTGCCGTTGCAACGGCAATACCGTTGCAACTGTAACGGACTTGGCGTTGCCATTGCAACGGCATGTCCGTTGCAATTGCAACGGTATTAATATTATTTAAATATTTATATTTTTAAATTCTATTTTTAATATATTTTAATTTTAATTAATTACAACTAAATCTTTTAAAAGCACTAGCAAATATTGAAATATTATTAATATTGAAAATAACATAAATATAGTGGAAATAAAAAGTATTATAAATTAAAATTCTTAATACACTACTGATTCGATTATATTTACATGACTAAGTAAATAAACATGAAATCTGAATACACTACAGATTCGATAATATAAACATGACTAAGTAAATAAACATGAAACTTAAAAATACATATTTGAAAGTGTTTAAGGCGAAAATGATCTACGATGTTGTTGATGAGAGGAAGATGGACCATTATATGGCATTTGAGGTTGAGGTCGAGGTCGAGGTCGATATCCTGGTGCCATTGTAGGTGATGGCATCGACGGAGCCACAGGTGATGGCATCGACGGACTTTGACGGACCCATAGAAAGAGCAAAGATTTGATTCTCAATTCCGGTTGATTTGTATTCAACCTAGCATAACAATAACAATGTATGAATTATTATTTCATACAAAATAGTAAATTTAACAAAATATGTCGTGAAACATACTTACATGGTTTTTCAACCAAATTGGAAATTCAACCTCGCATAGTTTTTCAATTTCAATATCGGTCAATTGTGGTTGTCGTGAATGTAGCTGATGGCGACATTGCCTAAATTTTAAATTGTTAGTTGAAATGAAGTTATTATAAATTCAGAAACAAAATAAAATATTTCACACTTACTCTATATAGGGTTTCAATTCTTGACAATTGAAAATGACATAGTTGTGCGCAATTTTCATTTCTTCCTGCGATAATTGTCGTCTATAATATTTTTTAGACAATTTTCGTCCTGGATAGGAAAAAATAGAAAGCTGTCCACCTTCACTCTTAGCTCCACCATCGTCATTTCGTGGAACTCGATTCCATATTGTTTGAACATCATCACCAAAATAATAAGACGCAAAATTTGTAATTTCATCTATCAAGTACGCTTCACATATGGAACCCTCTACTTGGGCTTTATTGGTGACTTTCTTCTTCAAATAGAACATATACCTACATTATTTATGTTAATTAGTTTGACAAATAAACAAATTATTCAATTATCCTACAAGGATTCATACGACCACTTCTCGTATGACGATACATCCACTCTCGATCATCCATATTAATCTAGTAAACATTGTAACATAGAAACAGTTTAGAATGTAAATTAAAACTCTATCTCTAGTTTACGGATTACTAATGGCCAAGACAAAGAAAACAAAAACCAACAACACAAATACTTATAAAAACATCAAACACATAACAGCAAAAACATAGGAGCAACACACACAGCAGTAGCATACACAACAATATGCATTTAATCGATACTAATACTAAAAAGACACAATAAACAAATTACACTAACCTTTAAAGCGAATTTAATAGAATTTGAAGTCAAAGGATATTGATCAATGCTTGATGCTCCTTTCGAAATCCTTAAGTAGAGAGATATTGTTAGTATATTCAATAAAAAAATTGAATATCAACCAGCAACAATATTACACTGACAAATAGGAAATAACAATAGAATCTACTTTGAAAGGTGCTACTATGAAATCTTATTTATATATTTTATCATTCTACTTTGAAATATTAATATTGAATAAATTATCTAACATTACATGGATTTATTTCACATTTTTCTTAAAAAAACTAAATATAAAAATACTTAGCAGCTAATTTTTGGAAGAAAATTTGTCGATGGTTTGAAAAATTGACTAAACACAAGGTTTCTGGTTTTCATGGCTTATTCTTCTTATCCTTATCAAGTAGTCTCCTAAAAAGGTTTTTTTTCTTAAAAAAAGACATGGCTTCTTCACATTTTGAAATCACTCCTTCTAGTCTATTTTTTCATGTCTCTTTTGTTGCAAGGAAGCTTAATGAGCCCGTGCAAGATCAATCTTAACTCTTGCAATACCACGATGAGGCTCTTCTCTATGGTAAAATCTCAATTAATCTCATTTGATATGGCAAGTTCAAGACTTCTTAAAGAGCTATTATCTCTGATTTTGTCATCTTATTTTCAGTTTCACCTAACTCTAGACAAACAAATTCTTGATGCAAAATACTTGCTGGAAAATCACTCACAAACAAACAGATCGTTGAATTGGCCTCAAAGAATTAAGGCTAGTTGGTTTTGTTTCTTTAACTTGATATTAAAAAAACATCATTGTCAACTAACTCCATTCGTTGGTTTTGAAGCATTCCC